>CM057456.1:1480162500-1480857500 GCA_016271365.2 Neoceratodus forsteri
CTGTGTCTCTCTTTAAGGTGGAGACACAGACCCTTACTTAAAAGTAGCCCTCTGTCAGGGATGAGGCTCCTAGAGCCTTCACTGAGGCTGCTTTCTCAGCAAACTCCCAACTTCACACTGAACTGACTCACACTGAATTCAAACCTCCCAACTTTCTATTCCAACTCCCTTGCTGCAGATTCCATTGTGGATCATGCAGCTGCGATAATTCTATTGGTGATGTCATCCCTCAGTCTCAGCTGAGACTGAGAACAGAGTGAGACAGTGTGAAACCCATTTAACTGGAGCTTCACAAGCTGCCTTCCTGCCTACCACTAGGTCTTTGTGGGATTCTAGTAACCCTGGGTAACAAGGGGTTACAAATGCTATCCTCTTGTATCTTATTTCTACCGTGAGGTATTTGAAAGTCTCTATCATATCCCCATCTTCCTCTTTTCCTGCAGGGTGTACATACTGAGGTCCTTTAGTCTCTCTGTGCAGACCCTGCACCATTTTGCTGCATCCTCTGGACCGCTCTCTGCTCTATGTCCTTCCAGAGGTGTGGTCTCCAGAACTGGATCCAGTATTCTACCTACACTATTACCACAAATGGCGCAGGATCTACAGCTGTTTCTCCCTCCCTTCCTTCCCACTATGACTCCCTTGTGCTTATCCCATGCATTCCTGAACCCCATCATTATTTTTGACCACCACCTCCACTGGAAGTGTGTTCCAGGAATCCACCACTTTTCTGTGAAGAAGTACTTCCTCACATCTCTTCTGTATCTAGCCCCTCCAGCTTCATAACATATTCTCTTGTTCTTGAGCACCTTTTGTTCTGAAAATACTTCCCTCCTGTACTGTATTTACCCCCATGAGGTATTTAAAGGCCTCTGTCATATCCCTCCCTCCTTTGTTCCATGGCATATAAATTGAGGTCCTTTAGTCTCTCCTCATAGGGCTTTTGATGCAGATGCTGCACCATTTTAGTTCTCTCCTCTAGACTACCTCCACTTTGTTTATGTTCTTCCAGAGATGTGGTCTCCAGGACTGGTCACAGTAGTGTAGGTGCATTCTTACCAGCAAGCTATACAGATGCAATACCACCTCCCTCTTTCTGCTGGTGATACCCTCCTATGCACTCAACATCCCACTAGGCAAGGCAAGGCAAATTTTATTTAAAAGATGCCCAATCCCAGAGGCTCTTGGCACCTTACAAAGAACACAGCATCAACAATAATACAGCAATAAATAATAAATCAAAATAATAAGTAAATTAGAAATACAACTAACTAAAACAAAAGTCAGGAACAAAATATCATGGTGGGCAGGCAAAGATGTCATACAGCAAAATCAGGGAACACCTGAGTGAGCAGGAAGGCCTTGAGGTGGGTCTCAAATACCTCAACTGAAGGGGCCTCCCTTACAGATGGTGGAAGTGAATTCCACAGGACGGGCCCATTTTTAACCTCATCCTGGGAATTGCAAGGAGACCCCTAGAGGAAGAACGAGGGAGTGGACTGAGGTGGCCAGTGTGAGAAGGTCTGCCAGGTAGCCAGGGCCCAATCCATGTAGGGCCTTAAAGGTGAGCAAATCCACCTTAAAGAGGACCCTCCACCTTACTAACAGCCAGTTCAATTCCCACAGCACCAGGGTGATGTGACAGCACTTCCACTAATCCTCCCTACTGCCTTGTCACACTTCCTGGCCACCTTTAGGTCATCTGATATGATTACCCTAGGTCTCTTTCCTGCTTGATGGTCATCAATACCACTCCACCCATTTTGTACTCCGTCTCTGAGTTTCTGTGCACTAAGTGCATTATTTTGCACTTTTTGCATTGAAACCCAGCTGCCATACCCTTGACCACTCATCAAGTTTTCTCAGATCTCTGCTTATCCTTTCCATTCCCCAGAGTGTCCACCCTACTGTAGATTTTGGTGTCATCTGCAAAGAGGCAGACCTTCCCTTCCCGCTCCTCTGCAATGTCACTTATATAGACATTAAGGGAATGGTGCCAGCACTGATCCCTGAGGGCTCCCAGCTGGTCACCCTCTCTTCCTCAGAGTGAATTCTGTTTACCACCACCCTCTGTCGCCTATCCATTAACCAATTTCTATCCAGTTTACCACCTTTGGACCCATTTCTAAGCTGCCCAGCTTGCTTACTAGTCTCCTATGTGGAACAATGTCAAAGCCTTACTGAAATCTAGGTAGGCCATGTCCACCACTCCACCCTGATCTAGTTCCTTGGTCACCCAGTCAAGGAAATCTATCAGATTCATTTGACATGACCGCCTCTATGAAACCATGCTGCCTCGGGTCTTGTAACCCACTGGATTCAAGATATTCTACAATCCTTTCCTTCAGCAGTGATTCCATTAACTTTCCCAAAACCAATGTCAGTCTGACTGGCCTATAATTGCCAGCCTCCTCCCTACAACCACTTTTGTGCAGTGAGACTACATGTGCCCTCCTCCAGAACCACTTTTGCTTCCAGTGAACTGTTAAACAGAACTGTCAGAGGTGCTGTCAGTATTTCCCATAGCTACTTGATACCCTTGGATGCACCCCATCTGACCTGATTGCTTTGTCTACCTTCAGATTAGCAAGTCCCTTCAGGACTCTTGCCTCCAAAAAGGACTAGTGTCCACCTCCCTCCCTCCAAAGCTTCTGTTACTTTTCCTTTCTCTGTGACCACAGAGCAAAAGTATTGTTCAGGATGTCTGCTTTTCCTGGTCCTCTTCTGCCCCCCTTCCCGTTTTAACCTTCAAGGCTGCTGGATTGGAAATTCATAAGTGCAAATACATACTACAAGATTCAAAAGCAGTCACTGATCCAAGTCATTAATAATAATTGGGGTCAGAACAAATGGAAGTACTGTACTGAACAAATGTAAGAACATGGCCCCATTACTACTGCAGGTAATAGCAGGTGTGACTCACCTAGATTCAGTTCTACCTACTGGACATACACATTCATGGAAGTGGAATCTTGAACACTTTTTCATTTCTCTTTAAAATATGTGACCCAGGCAGCCTGGAACCTCACAGACAGTGGAGACCAGGGGATTTCTTGAATGGCGATGAGGTACTGGAGACAAGAGTAACGTGTCCACAGTATCCACCAACAGGCATGTGGGGATGTGCAAGGTTATGCGGGAAATACACTGAAGAGGGAAAAGACCACCAATTTGATCCATATCACATGGTAAGCATCAGTGGCTCAGCAAGTTGTACATTCACCTCTGAGGCCAGAAGATGGAAGGCTGTGTGTTCCTTCCCACAACAGGAACTTAGGATAAATCCAATACTGACACTGCAGTGCAGCATGAGGGGTGCTACGCTTCTGAGGTGCCATCTTTCAGATGAGATGTTAAACCGAGGTCCTGTCTACCTGTTCTGGTGGTTGTTTCAGGTAGATGTTAACGATCCCATGGTACTTCTTGAAAAGACTAGAGGAATTTTATTATAACATCAACAAACAAATCATTACAAATAGTGTTAACTCACACACATAATAAAAAATTAGAAGCAAAAGAAATCAAATAGATATTACATTCATGCACTTTCTAATTTACTGTCAAATAAATACTTAGAGCCCAAAAATAAATCCTAAAACTAAAAAAACACACACACACACACACACTAAAGAGTACAGGAATTTTTATTATAACATTAAAGCAAAAGTACACACAAAATAGTGTTTCTTCACACAAAATCATAAAAATAAAAATTAAGTATTACATCATACATCAAAACAAACGTTCATGTTCATACCCTAAACATTGGCTCAACCTAGAATTATACAAAAGGATAAGGAGAGGCCCATCAGCGCAGTGGTTGGATTTCTGCTCATGACGCCAGTGACCCAGATTCAGGAGCGAGCCTGGGAGCTGGAGGGCAGCTGGAGGAGAAGGCTCAAGGTCCCATGGACAGCTCGCCTTCTCCAGGGAGGGAGGGTGTAGCAACTTGCGCTTGACTGTCCCCAAGTGGGAGTCTGAGGCACAGCAAGCCCAAGCTCACAACAAGGGGTGGACATCACATCGGTGCTAGATGCCTGGACATCAAGGGTGCAGTGATGGCCAAGGAAAGCAAGAAAATACCCTCTGGCTCCGGGAGATGGGCGCCAAGCCTGACCCAAAGTGCCTCCACCTACCTAGCTGTCTTGGGGCCTGATGAGACATGGAATGGTTCAGGGTGTTGCCACCCACCCTGTCCCTGCCCAGGGGTAAACCACGGCAGGATGTGGGACCCAGAATAGCTCCAGGTAAAGCGAGTGACAGGGTAGACTTAATAGGTGCCTCCAGATGATGCAGAGCCAGTAGGGACAAAGGGAGATAAATAGAAATAGAAAAAAAGAAAAAGGAGAAGGAGAATAGAAGTAAATAAATATCACGGCCCACATCAAAGTAAACACATATATTCAAAAACATATACTCAGACATATAAACTGAAAATCAGGCCCCCCCACAAAAGGAAGATTTATAAATTATAACTGCTAAGAAATCCCAACAGCAATATTAAGGTGAACAAAAATAATAAAAATACAAGTCCATCAGATATCGAAATGTAATATAGGGATTTCATACATATGTTCAAATAACATCCATCAAAGGGTGGATCTAACTAAAAAAACCTACATAAGAATAAAAACGGTCTCTTCAACATTTGGGTATCATGTTTTGTAAACCATATCATATCCTCCCCACCCCACCCCAAGGAGTGGGAGAACGTGTGTTATCACATTAAGGCAAAATATACACATAAACAACAGAAAAGTACAGAATTAAGACAAGAGGCATATAATATATATAATATACAGCAAAATAATGGTGAAATACCTCTAAGAAGTAAACAAGAGCATCACTCCTAGAAACAAAACCATTATCATAACTTTCTCATGTATCTAAGATACTAGTATTTTACACTGTGTTCAAGTCACAAACAGTAGTAAAACATACCTCCCCCTGATATATCTCATAGAGTCATGTTATCCAGTCCATACTATTCCACCAATCATGAAACACCTTAGGGGGAACCAAAGTTTGCTCATGAGATCTGTGTTTCCTAACAGCATTCTCAATCATACAAAACAATTGTTCTTCTATAAAATGTAGTTGTTGGATTGTGAACCTACAGTGTACATACCATATCACAAAACTTAAAACATACCAAGAACAACCAAGTGTTGTCCTGTCATATTTAGTCAAAAGAAATGGCAAGATTCTGAGGCAGTAATATTTCTAGGGTTAAATTAAAAAGGGCATGTAGGCCATTTGTTTTGCAAATATGCCAAAATTCTGTACAGAGGGCAGTATGTCTAGGGCAGTATCTTTTCTCAATACTCTTGTGTTTCAAATTCTCCTTTACATTCAATTTCCATGAAGGGACAGCCACATAACATCCCAATTTGTATGCTGGTATGCCTGAAGATACCATCATTTACCTATCAAGTTTCTTTCTAGAGTTGTCTTTGAATCAAAATGTGATACATCCTGAAAAATTTATGTCAAATGTAGATGTAAAGATCTTTCCTACTGAGCCTAGTTATTTGCTCTTTCCTAAGCCCCACAATTTGATTTTCCCAAAACATACTTTAAAGGTGTCCGGGAGGTGTTGTACAGATCTTTGTCTTGGAATATTTGTTTGCAAGGGACATACTGGTAAAATCTCAGCTAGAGAATCCATCACCCATGGTACTGTATCCAGTCTTTATTTTGGAGGGACAAAATTGGTCTGATATTTGTATTAACAAACATAGAAAAGAAAAACACAATAGGATTCACTATTTTTATCCCTCCATGTTTTTCCTTGTGGAATAGGCTCCTCCTTGTAAAATTTAGCCTGCTACTCCATACACAGGAAAAAAACAACTATATACTTTAGTTTCCAGTTGTGGGGCAAGCTTAAGACTGCACTCAAATAGAGTAACAGAGGCAATAAAAAGGTTTTAAACATAAAACCCACTTTAGTTTGGACAGTCTCCATTTATTCCTCAAAGCCACTTTTCTTGTGCCAGCTGAAGTTTACAATTCCAATTATGAAAGCTAGGTCTCCTGTACGAATTGTAGACCTAAAATAGCACACAACTCATGGACTATCGGAATATCAATAATCTTAGGCTCTGTAAGTTCTACAGTTCCTAGAGAGACATTTACTCTTATCAAAGTTCATCTGGGCTCCTGTCATACTCATAAAGTCATGCAAGACCTGTCCTACTTGCCTTGCAGATTCTAAGTCTCAGAAATAAAACATATGTCATCTGCATATGCTATGCTCTTGATTTCTGTGTCCGTACTAGAGAAAGACACCCCATGTATGTTGGCTGTGTCATTTACCCATCTTATCAATGGATCCAATGTAAAATATAAAGTAGAAGGCTAAGCGGGCAGCCTTGTCTAGCTCCTATCTTAATAATATATTTCTGACCTATCCACCCATTACAGTATGCTTGGACTGTTGCACTAGCATAACAAGTTAGTATCCAATGAATGAAGACAGGAGGAATCCATACCTTCTCAAACATTCCCAGAGGTATTCATGATTTATTTTATCAAAGGCCTGGTCCAGGCTCAGCACAAAGCCTATTAGTTCTCCGTGTGATGACCTCTATGCATTATTTCCCTCAATAAAAGGAGACTGTCTGTTATTTTCCATTCAGGAATAGTGCATGTTTGGGACGGATGAATGAGGTAGTAGCACAATAAATTAATCTATTGTTTAAGAGCTTGGTAAGTAGTTTAAAATCAATATTTAGTAGTGTAATAGGACGCCAGTTTTGTAACTGAGATTTATTTCCTGCTTTGAACATAAATATTACCAGTCCCACTCCCATACTTTCTGGTAAATTCCCAGATGCCAAAATATCATTTAATAATTCTAAAATTCTTATATTAATACAGGAAAAATATTTTATATAGCTCATAGGGAATCCCATCTTTCCCAGGAGCAGAGCCATCATAACTTGGATAAGGTGGCATACAATTCCTGTTGTGTAATCGGGGAAATGAGTGTCACAGCATCCGTCGGTGATGCTGTGGCAACTTATAGTCATGAGCCAAGTGTTATATGTAGTGTTTGGTGGTGTTCTGTACAAAAAGTTTTAATTTGACTGTCCACTTCATTTAAAATATGTTTTAGTAGTTAAAACTTTGCCATGGGAGTCCTTCAATAGTGTCATAAGTCGTTGTTGTTGTTGTTGCATTAAGCAGAATTTGTAGGGGTTCACAAAATCTTTTTCCCCTTAAGTCTCAAATCTGTGTTCCTGGTCTAAAGATTTGCATCTATTATATTGTATATCATTCCATTTTTGTCTAACCTCTGTCAATTCTGTGAGAACCTTACCATTACCTTGGGATGCCTGGCATAAAAGGTCCTGAAATGTATTCCTGTAGGCCAGGTATAAATCAGTCTTATATTTCCCATTAAGCCTACCAATATGTTGGAAATAACTCAATGTCCCGTTTGGTATCTTCCCACCACTCTTGGGATGTACCATATAAAGTTTTATTGGTTTTCTAGCTTCAAGCAGGGATAAAAAACTTATTTTATTAATGGTAGAGATAACAGTTCTAAGTTCAATCTCCAGAGTACCCCAGGCCCTGGAGCATACCATCATAATTAGAGACTGTTAATTCTATAATGGCATGATCTGAGGAAGCTACCTGCTGAGTTTTGATATGTTTAATCCCTAATGAAGAAGAGACAAACCAAAAGTCTATTCTGGTGGCTAAAGTGCCATGAAAAATGCTTTCTCAGGTGTCCCAGAATGTGCAAAGGCATCTACTAATCCTGTTTGTTAAATGAGGGTGTTCAGACAATTTGCATCACAATACATTTTGTTTGTCTTCAGTTCCCTATCTTTAAGCTAATGACTACAATTGAAGTCCCCACCCAAAAACATATTTAGCTGTAAAGAGATATGGTCATATAGCATGAAAAGTTATATTCTATTGGCGTTTGATTGTGGGGTGTAAACATTGATAAATCTACACTATAAGTTATAAAGAGTTAGATCTAGCATGAGAGCTAGCAGGAGACTATCCAGTATCTGTGTTATTTTAGCAGTAGGATTATTAACACAAATACCAACTCCACTACACAATTCTTCCCAAATAGACCAGTAAGTCATCCCCATTTCCAACACAGAGTGGCTTGTTCCATATTCTGGCAAGTATGTAGCCTGGTATCTTGAAGGAACACAACATCCTTTAACACTTCTGTGAGCAGTTCAGTGCAGAGCAGCGTTTAGTAACCTGCACTGGCCTGTCAATTATTTTTTTTTAAATATCTACTTTTCCATTTGCAACTTATACTGTAAAGCCATTAGAGGCAACAACACATGTAGGTTGCAATCCTCTTCCACTGCTCTCCCGAACACTTCTAGTCCTGGGTCATTCATACCTAAAGCAAATTATCTACGTCCTAACATTCAGTGGTGTGATATGAATCTGTAAGCCTGTACAAAGCCTCCTACCCCTACCCAGAATGGTTTCCATCTCCCTCCTACTCACACCCTCCTGGTTCTTACCCTTATACCAGTCTCCCCTACACCTACTGCCACTTCTCTCTCCCTTCCAGCCCTTCCAGATACCACCTTCCATCCTCTCAATCACCCCCAGCCCCCTTGTAAACAGATCCCACTTTCCTACTACCTTCCAGCCTTTCTGTTTCCCCTTCCTAGTCACTTTGCCTTTCTTAATTTCCTTATCTCCTTCTCTCCACCCTCCTCTTCCCCTCCTCCTCCCTCCAGTATTTGGTACTCCAATTAAAAAGCCCTAAATGCCACTATTTCATCTTGCCTTCCTGCTTCTTTCATCAGGAACATCCACCCCAATTCTTGCCTATTTCTTCTCCTACCCTGGCTCCTTAACCAAACAACATGTCTCCAAACCCCATTTCCACTACAACCCTCCCTAATGGGTTGAAGCTCCTCCACCGAACATCTGCAGTCTGCTACCTAAAACTGACCTCCTACAAAGCCTTATGATTTCACACACTCCTGACATCCTAATTATTGCAGACATGGCTCAAAAGCACCCCTGACAGTGCCATTGCTATCCCTGGGTATTCCATCTCCAGACAAGATCAATCGGGTCATGGAGAGGGTAGCCATGTATATCCTGTCCTCTCTGCAGTTTACTACCACCTATCTACCTCCATCCCAGCTACCTATGAAGCCCTTGTCACCCGCATTACCCTTTCTTTCTCAATCCCAATCTTTGTGGCTGGCATCTATTGCCACCCAAGCATTCAACCCTCAGTCATGACTGAACTCTTAGCCAACATCACCTCCCTCTCACAATCTGATGAACTGTTCATAATGGGTGACATGAATCTAAATTGGCTGTCTCCCAAGTTAAATAAGCTACATAATGATGTCACTGCTCTAAACCTCACTCAACTTATACTTGAGCCCTGCGCCCTTATCCCAAAACATAAAACCACAGTGTTGACTGGGCATTCACAACCACCGCATTGCATCATTAAATCTAGTCTCCTCCTGATGCCCTTAGTGACCTCAACCCCATTTTCATTGTACATAAGGTTCATCACCCCAAACCTCCCCTAAAATCAACACAGCTCCAGTCCTTTAAATCATAGACCTTACACTCAGCTCTGCACTCACTTCCACCAGCTGGCCCCCTCTCCCTGCCTTTTCTGTTGACCATGCCCTTGACTATTTTAAGGATAAATTCATTGCCACCTGGAATGCCTTTGCTCCTTTCAAAAGGACCAGAGTCCGTGGGCTTCACCTCCCTCTATCACCCCTGAACTATTGGCCTGCTTCAGGAAGTGTGACCAGGCCTTGAGAAAACACAAATCTACTAAACATCAAACAACTACGCCAAGTACAGAGCGCTATGCAATTCATGTACTAAAACTACTAGATTGGCTAAGTCTGATTATTTCAACTCCTCATTCCTGACTAACAATTAATTCTCCATCTAAATTCAGGAGGGTAGTTCATGCCCTATTCTCCCCCTCTCATTCTCCCCTCAGTTCTCAAAATAAATAACTCCCTAGTATCGACCCTGGCTCTGTGGCCAGTGAATTTAATGCCTACTACACCTCGTGTGCCACATCTCTTCTACATTCTCTCTCCCCATTCCTACCTACTAACTTCCAGCTCTTAGCTTCAGCCAGTGCCTACCCCTCCCCTTTTTCTTTTCTACTATCTCCTCTGATGAAGCTCTCAGTGCTCTCCTATCCTCGACCCATCTAAAGGCTCCTCAACAGATAAGCTCAATCCTAAACTTCTCTACCTTTCTGCTCCTGCAATTGCTTATCGTATCTCCTAATCCTTAACTCATTATACCCTGGTGGTTATTTTGTATCAGGAGAATCAATGGATGGTTTGGACTTCATATAGGGCTAATGAGTATAATGAGTTAACCTCTCCTTTATTTCTGCCCAAGTACCCTTATCCTGGAAACACACTGTAGTCCTTCCTCTCCCCAAAGAGTGGTGACACATCCACTCCTGGCAACTATCACCCCATTTCCTTCCTTCCTACCCTTGCCAAACTTCAAGAACATTTAGTTCTCTCTCAGCTATCACCCTTCCTCTCTGATTCCTCCTTCTTCACCCCCTTCTAATCTGGTTTCAGAAGAACCACTCAACAACCACCTCCCTCCTCAGGCTTACTGACTCCATCCTTTCAGGGATGGACTAGCCTGATCACCTCAACTATCTTTGTCGACCTAGCCAAAGCTTTCAACACTGTTTCCCATCCCCCTTCTTGATTTCCTCTCCTCAGCTGGTCTTGCTCCATCAGCCACCAACTGGTTTAAATCCTACCTTATTGGCCAGACCCAATCTGTGAGAATCCTTGATTCCATCTCCCCTCCACTCCCCATCAACACTGGTGTCCCTCAGGGCTTAGTGCTTGGTCCCTACTCTTCTCTATTTTGCTTGGCCTTCCCACAGCCTGCTCATCCTCTTCTAGCGACATGTATGTGGATGATACTGTTTTATGCGGTTCTGGCAAAAACCCTGCTGCTGTGGAAACCAGCTTACAGCATGACTTCAACCAAGTTGAGCTCTGGTTTGCTTCTCACCAGCTTTTTCTAAATGCCAAGAAGACAGTCTCAATGATCTTTGGCACCAGGCAGAGACTCTCTAGGCTCCCAGCCCTTCCCACCTTCCACACCCTTGATGGGACCATCCTGGAGGACACCTGTTCATTTAGATATCTGGGGATTTGGCTGGACCAGCACCTCAACTTCTCTGTGCATCTCGGCGCTATCCTGAAGAAACTGCTCCAAGCTTGGTGCTCTGTACAGGAATGGTAGTTGCACCCACTGACTGCAGGTGCACATTTGTCAGAAGATGATACTCTCTAGCCGGCCCTGTGGCGCTGGGCGTTGAGGCGCTGGACACCACACACTGCGCTATACGAGACCGGGTTGGGGAATGAGCCAGGCCGGGAGTTGGTGGGGGAAGAGATCAAGCATCCGAGGATTGCTCTCTTTCTGGGGAGGGTGGGGAGCTGCTCATGGAGTGACCTCTGGCGGCAGCTGGAGGATCACCGACTGACAAAGCACGGCATATGCCATGGGTGGGTGGAATTCGACAATACTTCACCTTGCTGGCTGGGCTCTGCAGGGAGGGAATAAAAAGAAAAAACCCCAATCCTGGGGATAGATGAAGGCACCTCAACCTTCCATAGCCCACACTCCCAACTCCGTGCTATCTCCTCTCCACTGCCAGACTCATGTGCTGGGCACTTTGCCCTATAAAGACAGAGCACCCTGGGTGGATAGGACAGCCCCTACCTCGGAGGGTTCAGACCCAGAGCTGGTGCTTGGGTGGGCAGGGGAGGAGTGGTCACGGAGGAGGTATAGGCTGGGAAGCTCCTGAGGTTGCTGGAAGGAGTTCTCCAGGGTTGGAGATAAAGATAAAAAAATAAAAGATGATACTCTTCATCTTTGACTACTGTGACATAGTCTATGGTGCTGCTCCCAAATCTTCCCTGACCAAGCTGGACACTTTCTTTAACTCCTTCTGATGCTTTGCTATCAACTCACGGTCCCACCCCACCACTGTGAACTCTATCACTCTCTAACCTTCCTTCCACTATCTCACAGAGGCATCTCTCACTGTATCAAACTAACCTCCAAATTCTATCTCTCATCCTCTCTCTACCTCCCCCCACTCTCTCAGATCAAATGAGTCGCACGCCAGCGGTCCCTCCCTGCTCCACCCTCATTAGTCAGACTGGTTTCACCCCATCGCTTCCCTAAAATCTGGAATTCCCTCCCCTGAAATATGACACTCCTCCTCCAACTACTCAGTACCTCTGCCCTACACAATACCTCTCCCTCAGCTGTTCCTGATTTAACCCTCCTTAATACCTATCCCCAGTTTCTGCCTTCCTACCATGCCCCCCAGCAGGGTTCTCAACATCCTGAAGGAAATCAGAAATGACTACCCCTTCTCCACATATTCAGTTCTTGTCTCTCCCCTCTCTTCTCACCTGCCCTTCTGGGTCACCAGTGTCACAACCTACCCTATCTTTTTACTCCAACAGCACTTGCGTACTACCTAGAAGCCTGCTCCTGGTACACTCATGCACTATAAATGGTTCTATCGCATTATTACTGTTTGTACATTTATATGTTCTTTTGTATGATTTTGGACATGTACTGTAATTTACCCAATGTTCCGCTACTGTTTATTGTATAATACCGTGTGTTCCAACTGTTGCACAATCTTACAATGTTGTATTGTTTGTACTACTCACATACTATTGTAACTGATCATCCTTCACAAACCTAGGTAACTCCCTTCCCCAGGTCGCATCCATGAGATGAGCAACTTGTTGTTCAGTGTGCCCTCCTGGTGAAACATTTCAATAAATGAATAAAATCCTAAAAAGCAGAATCAAACAGAGTGTATATCAGTAGCCTTTTCCTCTCTGACTGAATACTATTTTTATTTTTTGTAAACTTTATTTTTCAATAAAATAGAGCTTATTACACCTCCCTACAAGCTGTAGGGTACTACAACAGTACAAAGTACAGTACAGGCCATATTGTCATTATCATTTGATCTCACTTTAAACCATCAGTTGAAATTAAAACATCAAAGTTGTTGAGGAAGCAGGATTAATTACCTTTGTAATCATTCAGAAGAGATGGAGGTGTTGCTTTATGCACCATTAGATCTTGACATTACAAATTAAGGCATTAGGTTCTGCTGTTTAAACTCTGTGCAATGGCTCCCTGTGGCTTAGGCTGGGCCCTCCCCAGGCAGACCTCCCCAAATGTCATCCACATGTTCTGGGATTGCCAGAGCCCAGGGCTGCCAATCATGGGATCTTTGAGATTCAGAACACTGGAAACAAATTTGACTGTATAGCCCCTTTGACCAGGCTCCACAGCTTCAAATACTTACTGACCTGGTTCCTGACTTTATATTGGATCTTCTCCAGCTTCAGACATTCAAAGTAAATCTTTGATCCAGGCAGTAGCGGACGAGACTGTCGACAGCCTCCAATACATGGCTAGTAGATTGTGACCTATCACCATTCCCAATCGCTACAGTTTATAGTGTTGTATGAGCCCCCTCCGCCTCCCAGAGGTAGCCCCAGCAACACCTCTACTGGATCCATTCTCAGTGACTGACCCAATATGTGGGTCAACAGTTCCAAGACTCCCTCCAGAACAACTGGACCCTGTGGCACTCCCAGATCAAATGCATAAATGTCCCCACATGTATTTTGCACTTCGGCAAGGTCAGGTGTGCCCGGATCTATTTTGTTGGCTAATAATGGGTGAAATATGCCCTCAAAACATTATATTGCACTGCCCTCAACCTGTTAGTCACCGAACAGTTTAAGACACTTTTCAGTATTAGGGACCAATCTCCCCTGTCAGAGTCTGGGAATAGGTCTGCCTCCCATTTGTGTCTCACTCTCTCCAGAGGATCCAGGATAGCTCCCACCACTAGTCTGTAACAACCTCTTAAGGGTCAGAATGCCTGCCCTGAAAGCTCCTCCAGTGGGGAATGTCTCATGTCTCCAGCCCCCCCACCCCAAAGCCTGGCTTTAATTCTCCTCTTTAGTCTCATATAGTAGAAAACTGGGAGACTCCCACCCGATACCTGTGCATCACCTCTGAGAAATTTAATACCGTCCATCCTCCATGAAATGGTGGATGAGTAGAAAACCCCTACTCTTCTAACCTCCAGTTTTCTCCAGATCCTTGATTACGACATCATGCCTCCTCCACAAAGACACCAAAGGGTGTCGGGAATGCTCGGCTCATGGTATAAAATACTATGTGCCTTCCTCCATGCCTTCAAGTACCCCATGCAAAGGCTGGGGTTTGTCAGGATCCCTCTAGTGAGCTCATCAAAACCCATAATATGGGAAGTGGGACCGGTACTCCAGCTCCACCCATGCAGGCACCCCTCTCCTCTCCTCTCTCAGGAGGTCCTGCACATGTGCCAACTGGGCTGCCAGATAGTAGTACTGGATACAGGGGAGACCCAGACCACCCAGGCATATTGACCTCCAGAGATTGTCTTTTTTATTTTGATCTCTTTCCCTGCCACAGCAACTGAGTAATAGCCCCTCCAAGGCTTTTATGTATTTATTAGGAATGTTTGTGGGTATAGTTTGGAAAAGATACAGAAACTGTGACAAAATACACATCTTAATGAGTTTAACTCTGCCCGGAAGGGACAGGGGAGAGCTCTACAATTAAAGCAGTCTTCTCAAATTTTACGAACCACCTGACGGAGGTTAATGTCTGCCATCAAGGAAAGCCTCGACGGTATAAGGACCACCAAGTACTTTATTTTGGAGGATGGATTAATTGTGGAGTGTGAGATTCTAATTGGTTGTTTACTCTCTTCCATGGGCATCCACTCACACTTGTCCCAATTAATTTTATGCCGGATAGAGGGCCATATACCTCAAAAATTCTAGATAGGGCAGGCAGGGGTGTCCCCAGATCTCTTAAAAATAAAAGAATGTCAACAGCGAAGAGAGAAATGTCATGATTTTTCCCCTGCCACTCAAGACCCTAGTTGCTTCATGAGATCTAATTATCTTCACCAGTGCCTCTATAGTGAAACGTGAAGTAAAAAGAAGGCGAGCAACTGTCTTGTGCCTCATGAGGGACAGACAGGGGCGGACAGTGTGTTGTTGGTCAGGATCTGGGCCTGTGGTCTTTTAAAGTAGTCATATCCAGTTTCTCATCCTTTTCCCAAAGCCTTACTTCTGCAACACTGCATGCATGAACAACCCTCCACCTGATTGAGATACCTTCGGCATCTAGGGCCAAGCCCCACGCCTCTCCTCCTCGACCACTCATGGATCACAATTACTGTTCTCCTGATATTATGTTTGGCTTGTCTACCCTTCACCCTGCCAGTCAGGATAATCAAATTAGGAGAGTTCCTCCAATCTCAGAGCTAACACCTTTGCTAGACTTTTATAATCTGAATTTAACAAAGAGATGGGTCTATCTGAGCCTCATTTAACAGGGTCTTTTCCGGGCTTGGGAAGGACAATTATAGTGGCCAGGTAGAGAGGGTGACAGGATCCAACCTCCAGGATGTTCATTATCATTTTGTAACATAGGGGTCCCACCTCATCCCACACAATTTATAAAATTCACAGGATGCCATCATTTCCGGCACTTTTCCTCTCTTCCCCTCAGACAGCCCTCTGCAGCTCCTCCAGGGAGGTTGAGGGTCTAGTTCTCTCCTGTCCCATTCCCCAACAGAGGGAGCTCTATGCTTTGAAGGAAATCACCTGTGTCTGCCCCCATGGGGAACTCCAAGATGTATAGTCTGGAACAGAAGTCTTTAAAGATGTCACTAATCTCTTGTTGGGTGTAGGTGACCTCTCTCCTACCACTGTCCATCCTGAGAATGGTCCTCTCAGCTTTTCCCTTAACCATCCCTGCCAGCCACTTTCCTGCCCTGTCACCATCAAAGTAGGTGCCTGATTTTTGTTAGCAGAAGGTTTCTCTCTGTAGCATGATTCGTGTGCTGGTTTAATTTACCTTTAAAATTTTAGTTCCCTCACTTTTGGGACACCCTACCGACATCAGCTCCCCTCAAGTTTTGTATTTGCCCTCAAGGCTTCCTCCTCCCTCAAAAGTTTTTCTTGATGTAGGCAGAGTAGGAGATAGTCTCTCTCCTCTAATAAATGCCTTTAAAGCATCCCAAATGTTATTATGTTTGTGTCTTCCAGGTTGTTGTGGGCTAGGAAGTTCTTAATACTGTTCTTTATCTGAGTTACATATTGCTCATCAAGTAGTAGAGCGGGTCCATCCTCCAGCTAGGCCTCAGGAAACTTCTCCCGAGAGGACAAGCGAGACACTCAGAGAGGGATAGTCCAAGGTGATAATAGGGCCATATGTGGCTTTCTCTACTTGCTCAGCCAGAGCTGAGGGAAGGAAGTTATAATCCAGCCTTGTGTAGATATTGTGGGCATGAGAAAAGAAAGAATATTCCCTTAATTGGGGGTTATATTTGTCTCCAAGCCTCCACTAAGGCTCTGCCCTCTATCATATTCTAAGTGCAGCCACACTGCGGGAGGTGGCCTGGTCCTATGACCTGAATGGTCCCAGAGAGGGTCCCAACAAGTGTTGAAGTCACCCCCAAAATCAAATTATCTGGGCACGGGGCCAGCAGTACCCCCAACAGTACCCCAGGCGTGTAGAAAAAATCTGGGGAGTCGAAGTTTGGGCCATACTCTGAGACAAGGTGTATCTGGCTTCACCACAGTCCACTTCTGCAATTACATAATGGCCCTGGGGTCCAACTGGACCAACCGGACTCTAGCGGGAGCCCAGCCTGATCAAATCGCCACCCCCAAGCTGTGAGGTCAATGGTGCTAATAACAGGGTTCCCCCATGCTGCTGACAATTTCGAGGCCTCCTCCCATGGAAGGAAGACTGTCTCCCTCAGTTTCTTAATCTGAGCTCAAACCCTCTTCCTGTTGACAACAGGTCTGAGACCATTAGCATTCCATGGCAGTAGAATTAGCCTGTCCATATAGTCTTTGCAAAAATGGTACACTGCTCCCTCAGGCATTGACATGGACCAGACCTGTACAAAAATAGGTAAGCTCGAAACAGTTTTTTTTTTTTTTTAGCAACCTTTGCAAACCTAAAACTTTTAACTTGAAACATCCCACATCCCCTCCTCCAGAATCACCTGAAACTTTAACAATCCCAGCTAACAACAAACTTGTCCCCTCCCAACAAAGTCTCTTTCCCCATTAAGTACAGTATAATCAAGAGGTAAGCCAAATATCCCCCAATTCCCCTCTCTTCACCTACATTTGAAAAAGTTAACAGTTAATATATAACCCAAAACCCACCCCTTGCCCTAAACCATTAAGTTTAATCTCCTCTACTCTTTGTGGATTGACGGACTATCCACCTGCATATCTCATTATTGCCTCCAGAGCTTCCTTCTCCAGTCATGTATTATCATATATCCCTATATGCGGGGTGAGGAGGAATACCTCTCCCCCAGGGTGTAGGGGTAGTGGGACAAGCCCAAGCCCCACCATAATTCCAGGCATTAACCTGCCCTCATCTGGTCCCTCCCCTCGAGGCTCCCAAGGCACCTGCCTAGCACTGAACAAGTGAGGGACTGCCCCCCTAAATTATGCATAGAACAGATTAGACATCAATGCTCAGCCGCCCACGTTCTTCCTCATTAAGGAGACCCTGGGCCTAGCAGAGCTGTCAGTATGGACTCAACCCCCAATGGCATCTAACAAACATTTCAACCCTCAAATAATAACATTTCAAACTTTGAACAGTCTGTTCATCACAGACTTAAAGCTGCCCCAGGACAACTGGCATAAACATTATGAAGTATGTGCACAAAAAACAAGATGAGCAAATTCCCTGCTTGAGTTTAGCAGGAGTCTCTGAATGTCTTGAGTCTTTTTACCAAATGCTCCGGGCACAGGAGCATCTCTAACTCTAACTAGGCCCCTGATTCTTTGAATGCCGCTATCCCTCTCTGTCAATAGCAGAAAATTCACCACCAAGGGGAGACAACTGGCATTTCAGTATGGGGAGACAGCGAGGGGAACCCCCGAACCAGCCCTTATAGGCCACCCCTGGGTGTTGCGATTCAGAGTATACCACACCCCCACCCATCCACCACCCCATCAGGCCGGAGCTTGAAATCAGTACCTCAGAATATTATGTCCATAACAGTCCAGACCACATGCTAGTTGTTTTTTGCCACCTTTGGTTCCTTTCCATCTCAACACAAACTCCTACTGCTTCAGGGCTGGTAAGCGATTTTTGATTGCCTCCTTGGGGTCGAACCACCAACCTTGCCAGGAGCGCCAGGGAAAGCGGGCAATCCATGTCGTGAAGTTTTTCTTTACTTCCACAAAAGCCCTGCACTGGTTTTACAGTTGCCAAAAGTAATCTGGGAACACACTCACCACGACTGCTGGACCATGATTCGCCTTCCTCCTCGCATGCTCCAAGACACTCTGTCAATCCATGCATCTTAAAAATGTCACATATATGCCTAGGCCTCTGATCTGGTGGTGGCCTGGCTCCAGGAGAATGGTGTGCGTTGAATCTCAAGGGACACCTCCTGAAGAATTTGCAGTGATTCTCACAGCCATTTTAAATGTAAATATAGTGATACGTAGCCCTCCTGGACTTCTGAAGCCCCACTATCCTCATTACATCACCACTCCCTATTCTCGTGGTTGTCTATAGTTTGTTTGAGTATCTCTATCTCCCTTAAGGCTTTCTGCAGGTCTGTGTTAGAGTGCTGGAAAGGTCCTCTTCCCGCTAATTCTGGCCTCCACTTCTCCCAGCCTAGTTTCATGTGCCTCCACCATCTCCAAGATGGTGTTTCACAGTTGCTGGAGGTGTTGAAGCTGGGAGGTGACATTATCAAAGGCAGCCTCCATCCTCATCCTTAAATCATACTTGAGTTCTTTAATCAGGCTCGAGAGCTTGATAGCCCTCGGACATTATAGGGAGATTTGTTGGTTCTGTGCTGGGGCTAGTGCTGCTGGTGGGTCTGCCAGAGATTGTTGGACTCAGGCTTCCCGATTCGAGGTAGACTGTGATAGGCCTTGATTAGCGCCGGGCTCCGAGGCACTTTAAATGACAGTTTGTTCTGCTTGTTTGCAGATTTGGTCACCGATGGCATCTGGGGAGGTCTGTTGCACCAATTCTTGAGAAACTGCTCTAATATAGCGTAGGATGGTGAAGCACACTGGTTATATTTGCCATCTTGCTCTTCTGCTAGGCCACGCCCCGACTGAATACTATTTGTGCTCAGAGATGCTACTGTAATGTCATATAAACCACTCATCAGAGATTTAAAGTCATAAAATGCCCATTAGGTTAAAAAAACAACCAAATCTATACATATTGTTATTTTTTTCTTAATCCATTTCAGGATCCCATTCTAGATTTTGGGAGATTTTATTCAAGTCATCCGTCATTCATTCTGTATTGGAACCCCTTCTGCTTGGGAGGATTGTACAGAAATAGAATCTGACTCAGTCCCTGCATCCACGTTGTCTTCCTGTAATGCAGAATATGCATTTTGCATAGGAGTTGATAATTACCTTTGGTCAAAAGGGTGCACTCCTTTTCTGTAAACTCGCCTCCCATTGTTAACTATGGTGAATGCATCTTATTTATTTATTTATTTAAAAGTTTTACCAGGAGGGCATACTGAGCAGACTACTGCTTGATTCCAGATGCATCCTGGAGGACTGGGGTACAGAGGAATATGAAGGCAATAATAGCATATGCTACAGTTTACATACAAGTATTCGTCTAAAAGTCACAGTACAAAATGCAATCCTAAGGTACAGTGGAGTGGGACAGGTTGAATGCAAGACAAAGGTACAGTGCAGTGGGACAGGTTGAGTGAAAGACTAGTTTGAATAAGTTATGATAAGACACAAATTCTGCCACAAATTGGCTACAGACCTAATTACTTATCTTCAGCATACAGGAGAATAGGTTCAATGGATCAAGAATCAGCATTTATAGTCATGTGCAGGTGGAGGTGTAGTGTGCTTTGAGGAGAATTGAGGTGCTGGGTGGGGTGGGGCATGCCTAATGTCCACGGGAGGGAGTTTACAGTTTTGGCATGCGATATTGGAAAGCAGCCTGGCCTGCAGAGGTGGCCATGTGAGGGACAGCTAGGAGCTGGTCATCATTGTTTCTTAGAGAGCAAACTGGGCAGGTGATAGCCATTAGTTCAGCAAGAAGGTAGCTAGGCAGTGACTGGTACCAGTACGTGGTGGAGATTCGGGCACAGTAGGACTGTCTGCGGTCCTGAAGAGATGGGAAGCCCAGGGTCTGGTAAAGGACACAATGATGCATGGAGGGCAGGCAGTCTAAGGTGAAGCGGCAGAAGAAATGGAAGGGTGGGTCCAGTCTGGTCACGGTGGACTTGGGACGACACTGTAGACTCGTCCCTATAGTCAAAACAGGAGGATCATTTTCTGAACAATGGCATGGTGAGCCGGCAGAGGGATGCAACCACGATTGCGGTATAGGGCACCCAGCCTGGGGTGGAGCTTTTGTGTACTGCATCAATGTGTACAGAAAAGTCGAGGTGCTGGCCTAGCCAGACCCCAAGGTATCTAAAGGAAGAATAGGCCTCCATCCAAGTCCCATCCAGGGTGTGGAAAGTGGGAGTGGAGGGAGCCGTGAGAGTCTCTGCATTGTGCGAAGGTCATGGAGACAGTTTTCTTGGTGTTGAGGAAAGCTGATTTGAGCAAAACCAGAGCTGGACATTATTGAAATCCTGTTGCAGTCTGGGCCACATCAGAGGATGTGGGACCAGATGTATATAGAACTGTATCATCTGCATACATGTGAATGGATGAGTGAGGGCAGGCAGTAGGTAGGTCATTTAGGAAGATAGAGAACAGGAGTGGCCCAAGGACAGAGCCCTGTGGCACACCAGTAGTGACGGGGGCAGAGGTGGAGTTACAATGCGGACTGACTGGGATCTGCTTACCAGGTGAGTGGAACCAGTTGGTGATCACACTGGATAGTCCTGCTAGCGACAGCTTGGACAGCAGGAGTTGGTGAGAGACCATACTGAAATCCTTTGCGGGTTGACAAAAATAGCTGCGGTGATGTGGCCTTTGTCCATACCAGTAAGGATGGAGTTGGTGAAGACCATACTGAAATCCTTTGCGGGTTGACAAAAATAGCTGCGGTGATGTGGTCTTTGTCCATACCAGTAAGGATGGAGTTGGTGAGAGACCATACTGAAATCCTTTGCGGGTTGACAAAAATAGCTGCGGTGATGTGGCCTTTGTCCATACCAGTAAGGATGGAGTTGGTGAGCCTTGACAGGGAGGTGGAGGTGGGTGGGACTTCCTAAAACCAGACTGCTAAGGTGTGAAGAAGGACGAGGAATCTAGGAAGGAGGAAAGTTGTGAGAGGGCTAGGTGTTCCTGTAGCTTGGCTAGAATGGGGAGGAGGAAATAGGGTGGTATTTCACAGAGGCGGAGGGACTGCCTCCTTCAAGAGTGAGATGACTGTGGCATGTTTCCATTCAGATGGGATTGCAGCTAGGGATAAGGAAAGGTTGAACAGTGAAGCAAGAGGCTGGCGATAGCGAGAGCAGACAGGTGGAGCATTTTTGAGTCCAGGCCGTGAGGGCATTTACCTTTGGAAGGGTTTAGTGCGAGTAGAGCTTTTAAAATTTCTTGTGAGGTAACCTCGGCGGAAGGAGAAGGAGGAGACAGGTGTAGTGGCATCTTTGGGGAGGTGTGGGGCAATGATGATATGGGGTAGTAGGGAGACAGGCCAGCAGGGACGAGGTGCAGCTTGTAAAGAATGAGTTGAATTCAGTGGCCACAGCGAGAGGGTCAGTAGTAGTGGGGCTACCAATGTGTAAGGTAGGGAAAGGAGGCTGGGAAGGTGGGAGAAGAGTGATTTGACTACCTGCCAAAATTTAGCAGGGTGGTTTAGATTAGCGTGGAAGGTGGTTTTGAAATAATTGGCTTTTCTTGCCAGATTAGTCTCATGCAGGTGTTGCATAGAGCACGGTTCTTTTGGTGAGCAGTGGGTGAACCTGATGCCTTGAAGGACTTCCAAGCTTAATCTCTAGCTCTGAGGAAGGACATGATGTCAGCTGTAATCCAAGGCACGTGTGCACCTCTCACTCCAGGCCTGTCTGGGAGGGGCATAGCTATCCCAGACTGCAATGAACCTGGATTTGAAGTACTCCAGGGTGGAGTCAAGGGAGGTAGCCCTGTGGATGCCTGACCAGTCTGTAACAGCCAGGTCATTTAGTAGTGAGTCATGGTTCAGGGATTTATAGGACCTGGTTAGGAGAATTTTTAGGGGGTGCCTTGAGCTTGTGAACCTTCCTTACTGAGTAGATCAAGTGATGATCACTAAGGAGTCCAGTAGTATGCGAAGTCTATTATCTGCTGCGGATGTGAAGTAAGGAACCAATCAATGAGAGAGTGGTTTAGAAATTTCTGGTTAGTGCGTGTAGGGTCATTGATCAATTGAGATAGATTAAGAGCAGCAACCTGGTTGCACAACTTGGACTTAGCACTAGCGAGCCATTTAAGATTGAAGTCTCAAGGATGTGATGCTTGCCCCCTCAGAAAGTGATTTTGAAGTCAGCCGGTGGCACTGAGGGTTAAAGCACTAGTTGCCTTACCTGGCTCCGCCAGCAACCCAGGTTCGGAGCAGGCCCAAGATGCTGGGGGTCGGCAGGGGTGGGAAAAGATTGAGCATCAGAGGACTGCTCTCCTTTCCCGGGGAGGGTAGTAGGGATATGCATCGCTCTTGTGCACCCTCTGGCAACAGTCGGGGAAGCCACAATGCCATATGGCAGGTGGAATTTGGCAGACACTGGACATCATTGCGTCAAGCTCCACTGCAGGGAGGGCAGGGATGGAGTGGAAAGGAACACCAAGGAAAACCCCTGGCTTGCCAAGGAGGTGATGACAACCCCAGGGACCTCCCTCACATCCCCAGTTCCAGCCAGGCCACACTGAAGATCCACACCTGACTTTCACGAGAGGGACAGACCCTCTAATTTCAGACAGATGCTGCCACTGGAGGCGGGCCCTGCCCTGAGGGTGATCTGGGGCACTAGGAAGTCCCTTGAGTGAGGGAGATCCGGAGATGGCCTGCCATGGAGGGGAGTAGAAGGGCTAGCATGCGAGGGTACCTCGAGAGAAGCCTCTGTAAGCTGGCATACAAAAGTTAAAATAAAAAAGAAAGTGATTTAAAGGAAGCCTAGGTGATCCAAGATGGTGGATGTAAGGGATTATGGCACATAGTAGGAGCCTGCTAAGAAAAGGGTATGGAGTGGGGTGAGGATGACTTCAAGTCCTCTTTGATAAATCCCTTGATTTCAGTCTGCACATACAGTCAACATGCAAAGCTACAAATGCCAAACTTAGACTGCATACAAGACTAGTCACCTGCTAACACTATCCAGCTAAACTGGCTATTGCCAAGGGTATTCTGCTTCCAGCGCTGACACATGGTGTCTCCACTTTGCTAATGCCCATAAGATTGCTCTCCATAAATGGGATGTCACATATAACAACATATGTCGGTATGCCTCCTCTTCACATCGCTTCAAGCACCACTGCACACTGTATAACGAACTGGGCTGGCTCTCCCTTCTGCCTACCGACTTTACTCCTAGGGACCCTCACAGATTCTGTAATCTGAAACCAAACACCCTCCTCCCTTGCAGCTCTACTTGTTCTACTGACACCTGCTGGTGGACTCGCTAAGCAAATAAATTTCTACTTACCGTACCCAGGTGTCTTGCTTCTAAAGGCTCTGGAGTGTTTCACTGCACGCTCCGGCCACCTAGAACTCCCTCCCATCTACCCTAAGACAGGCAAACTCCCACCCAATATTCAAAAAGAACTATATCACCACCTGTCCCGGGACCCTTGCACATGCTTTGATCCCACTTGAGGCCTCACAGCTAGACACCCTACCTCGCCAGGACACTGCTGCACTTCTGAACAATCTTTGCCTTATTTTTGTCTTAATAGCTGCCACTTAGCCTAGTCTCAGTTGTTGTTGCTTGTACTACTGTCACCTTGTGTCATCTCTGTCTAGCCATATGTATAATCTCTAGTACTGTCTGAATTGATCTGTATTCTTACCTACATGTACTATATACTATGTAACTATACATTAGGTAATTGTATAATCTCATCTCTTTTATGTATGTATTCTCCGAGTGTGCCTGAAAATAGTCAACTCTTGGCTAGCACACCTAACCTGGTTAACAAAAACTAAATAATAAAATAAATAAATAAATAGTAGGAGTCTATGGACTCGTGGGCAAGGTACCCGCGAGTTGAGTGAGTGTAGCAAGGAAGTGGCGTACATGGCTATGCCACCTCTTCTGCTGTTGCGGCGGTCGTGACAGATGATGGTGTATCCAGGAATAGAGATTTCAGCGTCACTTATGTGAGGTTTCGCCAGGTCTCTGAGATGATCAAGATGTCTGGACGTGGGACAGGGTGATAGGCTGCAGCAGGGTAGTTATGCAGAAGGCTGCAAATATTTAGGTGAGACAATTTCAGACCCTAGGCATTGTAGAAGGGGATGAGTTTTGTGCGTGGATGGGGATTGGTCAGGGTTTGGCTCAACATTTATTTATTTAAAGTTTTACCAGGAAGGCATACTGAACAGAATAATGCTCAATTCCAGATGTGTCCTGGGGAAGGGCAGTGGAAGTACACAATAGAGATTTATACAGAACATATACAGGTACAGCAGCTAAGCACATCCATCAGTGGGATTTAGGATTTACTACATATTAAACAGCTGAGGTAGAGGACAGTGAATGCTTGGAGTGGAGCCAGTGTGCAACTAACAGGTGGTCAGAATTTTATAGAAATGCAGAGGCGTATAGCCCTCAGTGGTGCTAGGTGCAAGTGCAGGAGGTGGAGAAATGCTCCTTGAGGAGACAGTGGAGGTGCTGGGTATTGGCGGTGTGTCGAGATGTCCACTGGCAAGGAGTTCCATAGTTTAGGCATGCAGTATTTGAAGCAGCCTGGCCTGATTGGTGGACATATGTGGGACATAGAGGAGCTGGGAGTCGGTAATCCTGAATGAGTACACTAGTGGGGGTTGAGTTGTTAGGCTGCTGCGAGAGTGGGGGAAGGGACTGGTCCCAGAATTTTGCTGTGGCCCAAGCACAGTGCGCCAGTCTCCTGTCATGAAGCGTCGAGGTCCAATGACCTGTAGAGGATGCAGTGATGGGTTGTGGGGGGCAGTCCAGGGCGAACTGGCAGAAGGAGTGGAAGAGAGGATCCAGACTGGTTAGAGAGGACTTAGGAGCAGCAATGTAGATGGCGTCCCCATAATCGAATATTGGGAGGATAATTTTCTGTACAATTGCCTTGTTAGTTGGCAGAGGGATGCAGTCCTTGTTCTAATATAGGATGCCCAGCTTGGGGTACAGTTTCTTGTGGATCACATCTATATGAGCAGAAAAATCAAGGTGCTGGTCGAGCCAGACCCCCAGGTACCTGAATGAGGTACAAGCCTCCAAGGGAATCCTTTCAGTGGTGTGGAAGGTGGGGACAGCAGGAGGCGGGAGAGTCTCTGCCTCGAGCCAAAGGTTAGGAGACCATTTTCTTGGGATTAAGAAAAGTTGATTTGACCTAAACCAGAGTTGGGCATTATTGAAGTCCTGCTGTAGTCTAAAAGTCACTTCAGAGAGTTGGGACCTGATGTGTACAGTACTGTATCGTCTGCGTACATGTGAATGGATGTGTGTGGACAGGCCAAGGGCAGATCATTTAGGAAGATGGAAAACAGAATCGGCCAAGGAATGAGCCTTGGGGACCCCTGTGGTGACCTGGAGGGGCTGACATGTGACAAGCCAATTCTTACTGGATTGCGACCCACCCACCAGGTAGGAGTGCCACATTGCCAGATGCAAGGAGCAGTATGTGTAACAGAAGCTTTGTTAAAGTCATGCCCACCAAAACTTGTGAGGGAGATAGTTGCCTGTTCAGTAGACACTGGAGGCACTCAGTGGGGAATTTTAGGGCTAAAAGCCATATGGAAGGAGGCAGTAGTATGGTTGGCCCTGGAAAGTAATTTGAAAGGGTACAACAGGGGTGGGTCAGTGGCGTAAGTGGCAGAGGGAGTTGGTGGGGCAGAGAGGATGCCAGATGCCAGCAGGCATGCCTGAGGATTGGGATAAGGCTGCTGGGAGAGACATCAGTGGAGCAAGCAGGAGATTATTATAAGGAGAGGTAACATGGTAGAACTGCTTGTGGTTTGGAGAGACAGATCGTAGTTTGGATTGGGGATCCGGTCTGGGCTTCTGGTAGTGGCCACTAGTGGGAGTACCAGATAAGCTACAAATGGAGAATCAGGCTGATTGGCTATACCTGTCTCCATCACCTGAGCCTTGCTATGTAACTACGATATTACGCTAAGGATGGTGGTGGGACTGGTGGGGCAGCCGACGCCAAGCATCAGCGGGTACTTCTGAGCCAGGTCTGAATGCAAAGTTGCTAGCGTACCTGCTTGTGGGTAGAGGGGCTCGGGTGCCTTTGATTTGCTCTAGGGAGGGTTCTGTGTCTGTCTGGCCCTCACAACCACCCTTGGGAGCAGTTATCTGTGGAGACAAGAGGAGCAGAATTGGATTAAGTATCGGTAAGGAGGAGGTGCTGAATAGTTGAAGTGGGCTCACAATATTTCTCTGCTGTTCAAGTATAGAGACAGGGTATTTGGACTCAGGAGGCCCTGTTGCAGTTAGCCGGGGGAGGGTCGAAAACAGCACACAGTGGCAGTCTGAGCCCTCAGAGGTGCATAAGTAACTGCAAACCAGCAAAGTTCTGAGAGGCTGCATGGAGTACAACTCTCAACTCCCAGGCGGGAGGAATTAAATGCCTGCGGCAGAAGTGTGCTAGGATAAGTTCTTATAAATTAAATAGTTGCACAGTGCACCAGTGCAAGGCTTAGGCACCACATTCTGGAAATATTGCGGGCAACTTGTACAAATCGATTAAGTAACCTTGTAAAGGGGTAAAAAAAATGCTATTTATATCCAGCTCAATGTACTGCTCGTCACACTAAATTAGCCAGGACATATACATGCATGTTAGAACAGGCTATAATAAATACATTAAATACACAGCAAATATTTGTTCAGCAATTGATTTAAACTATCTATATATTCTGGCAAATAATTAATTTGATGTAGCCCACCTAAATCAGTCCTTTAGCCAGACTAAAACAGCCCTTTTGTTTGAATTTAAATTATAGGCGCTAAAATGATCTTCCATTTCACTTCGAGGCCAAGACCGAATGCAAATATGAGCCTACCTGCTTGCAGGTAGAGGACTCAGGCACCTTTGATTTGCCATGGAGAGGGCTCTGGTCTGTCTGGCCCTCGAACCACCCTCGGGGGGCAGTTATTTGCTTGCGGTAGAGGAGACTCCAGAAGCCTTTGATTTGCTCTGTGGAGGGCTCTGTGTCTGTCTTCAGGTGGAAGAGGAGGCATAATTGTATCGATGGCAGGGTCTGGGGTTATAGTCTCCTCCACCACTGGGGGGGGAGTGTTAGGTGGACCAATCTCAGGCTGGGGTTTTTGTTGTTGTTCAGTAGGAGTTATAGCAGTGTGGCCTGATGGAACTCAGGCGTTCTCTCCCAAAGGGAGGAGGGGTCCACGTTGTCTCTGCATGCCTTTCACAGCAGTATTAATATTAACCAGTGTCAGTGGCTCAGCAGGTAGCACACTTCGCCTCTGAGGCCAGGAGATCAGAAGGCTGTGGGTTCTATTCCCACACCAGGCACTTAGGTTAATATCCCAATACTGACACTGTAGTGCAGCATAGAGGGTGCTGTGCTCCTGAGGTGCTGCCTTCGGATGAAGCGTTAAACCGAGGTCCCATCTGCCTGTTCTGCTGGTAGTTCAGGTGGATGTTAAAGATCCCATGGCACTTCTCGAAAGAGTAGGGAGTTTCCTCGGTGCCCTGGCCAAATTCTCCCATTCACTAAAAAATACCACCAACAGCTTAGTCTGGTTCAAGGTCAGTTGGCATCCATCTGTATATCCCTCTCCCGGGTTGTGCCTGAAAATAGGCAGAATTTGTCTAGTGCAATTACCTGGTCAACAAAAACTCAATAAATAAATAAAATAAAAATAAATAAATAAATATAAAAATCCTGAATACAGAAATCTCCATTTGTAGTGTTGTGTGCCACCATGGGCAGTCAAAAACAAGTGGCCTTCCTCACATAAACTGCATTTAGCTGGGTGATGACAATCCAACATTATATGACCCAGTTCTCACATTGTGCACATTTTAATGTATCACAAGTTCTACTTAAATGTCTACTAGAGCCACATTTGTAGCAGTGGCATGGTTGCTCCAGGCAGAAAATTAACCATTTATCTCAGCCCAAACAAAACAACTAGGGAGATGTTGGAGACCATCCTCATTTTGGGCCAAATTCATCTTATAACACGATCCCCCATTCCAGAATCCTTCTGAATCTAATATAGGTTCAGGATTACCCTGAATAATGCATCTTTTTCCAGCCAATAAGTAATGTCCATCACATTTACTCCATTTCAAAGAGAACTGTTATTACTTTAAATGACTGTTTTGTAAGAGGTATGGCCTGTAAATGAGACCATGAAGGTTTGTTTTCAGAAGTACAAATTTCATCCAGAATCTGAATATCAGGGTTCTAAACTGATGTCAGTAGGTGTTCTCCCTGAGGTATGTATCAGAGCATACACCTCAGCTGTGGAGAACCCCAGCACTGTTCAAAGAACTTTCCCTCGTAGAAATGGTCAGGCATATTATCAATACATCCCAAAAATCGTAACCTGACTGCATTCCGGCATTTAGCCAAAGAAATAGGTTTTGAAAAAGGCTTGCAAAGGCAGGCGCTGCCTTGCAGGGGTGTAGCGTATTCCTCTGTAGGGAAAACAGGAGTTTCAGCAATATCTACACAGGGGGCCTGGTGACTGCCAGTGTTATTAGAAGCATCAAAAACTCTTCTTGTGAGTGTACCTCTTGGGGTGAAAAGAGATTTACTTGACTGTTCAGACTGGTGCTGCTCCTTTTGCTCAGTTGGTATGGCGAGTGAGACTGCCCAGTGAGAGATGAGGCAGCTGGAGTCTCTGCATCAATTGGTATGGAATCATCCATACCTGGTAGAAACCCTGTTGCTGAACTGCCATCCCTGAGGACTCTACAGCATTTTGACAGCAACTGTCTCGGAACCTGATGAACGGGAAGTGGGATCTCAGGATCTGCTATCCACTGACCTGAGTCTAAGTGTATCCATCCAGCGTTTTCTAGGGCCCTCCAGGGACCATTGCGGTTCAATGTCTGCAGGCTGACACTGCTCAGGCTACAGTAAGGTGGATCGGGAACCAGTGTCAGGTCCAGCGGCAAAATGAAAACTTTTGGTGGTAGCTCGGGAGTGACTTCCAGTGAGCACCTCTCAGTTCTTTTCCTCTTTTCTCCTCTTCAGCATGATATTTTGCCACCCAATATTCTTCTTCTGTCTGGAGAATTTGCCTTCTTTTTATTTTACGCGGTAAATCCATTGCCTTGTCCATTCCTGTACATCAATTGTCATCCGGTATATATACTGGGTTGCTCACAGGCATGGCGGGGTCTCAAGAGATCCACCCATACTGGTGTCAACACCACCATCAGTCATCGACCCAAGTGGCAAGGGATGAGGTGCGACATGCTGGCCACCAAACTGGTGCCTCCCGGCTGTACCATTCCCTAGCCTTGAACGACATGTTGGCTTCCAACAGCACATCCACCTCCACTGTCTTCCTCCATGCTACTGGGGATCCTCACATTTCTGAACAGCGCCACCAGCTGACAGAGCAGGGGAATTTCCTGGTGTCCTGGCCAAATTTCTCCCTTCACTACAAATGCCATCAACAGCTTAATCTGGCTCAATGTCAGTTGGTTTTCATCTGTATCCCCTCCCCCACAATAAGCATAAAAATAGGCAGAGTTGCCTAATCCTCCTTCCTGGTCAACAAAATCTGAATGAACAGTGTCAGAAAGAAACTGACTGAGAAGGCAAAGCTGAAGCACAGTTCTGAGTTGCAGCCATGGGTGAAATCAGTGTAGATCACCCTTGGTGGTCTGCTCAGACTTGTAACAATGACCCAGACATGTTAGTTGAAAACGGACCTCAGTGCTCAACCATCTTTGCAAAGTGCATGACTGGGATAAAGGACCAAAATTCAAACAATGTACTCATGCTCCACTGAGTGAAGAATGTGCCTCCAAAAAGACTTCTCAAAGATTCTGAAGCATTCCTGACTGTTCAGACAATAGTGCTGACTAAGACCTTGCAGGAAGACATACTGTATATCAACTTTGTGATTTTTTTCACACTGGTGAATTTGAGTATATCATTCACTCATCCTAAATATTGCCCCAAAAGGTTGGAGTTCTCATATCCAGCTATGCAGGCAAGGATGCATTTAGCTGCACTTGACCACGGTAATAATGTGCATCCTGAATTTGCAACTATTCAAAGTGCATACAGCGGTAGTGGCACTGTTGAACAGCAGTATCGATCACTGTGGTCCAGAAAGTCAATGCAGTCAGTTTTACAGTATGTGATGTTCATGCACAAATTCTACAGTCACCTTTCTAACATCCTGCTAAGAGTCCTTGAAATGCATGACAGACAAGAAACCATGGAAACAATGTAAATGTAGGACAGGGACAAATAAACTGGGAAGCTGAATGATCCCATAGTGTTACCTCATCCCAGTGCAAACTGATATGGTCATTGTGGCGAGCTAGCCACAGCCAGTCATTACTTGCACATATAATTTGGTTATACTTTTTATGTGATTTTGTGTATGTTAAATGCCAGTGTTAAGAAAAGGGGTCATACAGAAAGAGAGAATGGATTTTTCAAAATGTCTGATATTCACCTGTGACCTAGGAACCAGCTGCTTGCCAGGAAGCTAAATTATACTCCAAAGGAGTGGACATGCCTTGTAAACTTAACTGGGGAAGCAGAGGTACTAAAAAGTCAGGAGGTAAACCTTTGCACTTCAAAGGCAGGATGCTTTGGAACCAAGATCTGGGAAGTAGCCATTTTGACAGGTTGGTGTGAGTTGTCTTACAAGTGTTATATTGTAAGGCAGTGAGACATCACAGGCACCAATTCTGAAATGTATTAATGAGCCAGGAAACTGTGATATAAGAACCCAGATAAGGACTAATAATAGTTCCCTAAACCTTTGAGAAAGCATAAAGTGACATCTACTGGCCTAAAAGTTAGGACCAGACCAGGAATTTGGCACCCTTTAAGGAGCTCTGAAACAGTAGCAATCATTCATTTTCCTGGAGCATTTCAAAGGACCCACTTCCTGACAAGACACAGAACAAACTGCCAGCAAACACTGAAAGCTAGTGGCTGAAAAGGAAGGAAGAAAAGGATTTTCAAACTTCACTTACTCTTCTGGTCTTCAATTCACTCACATAAGGTAGAAATTAGATAAAAGTTTATAGTGTGTTTTCTTGTACCTGTCTACTTTTATTTGTGTTATTCTTTGACCAAATTTATGAATCTTTTAGTTGTAAATGTATGATACTGTAATTATTTAAGTATTTAGTAGGAAAAAAAAAATGTTTTTAAGAAAACCTGCCTGAGTGAGATTTTTATATTGTGTGTGATTGTGGGACATTTATTAATAATCAGTCACCAAACTGTTATTGCTAAAGAGTTGCTACTATAAGGTATCAATCGAGCAAGGATCTGTGATGGAAATCTGGGTAAAGATAGGGAGAATACAAAAGTCTCAGGAAAGAGTCTGTGAGGATTTCTTGGTTTTTTTTACTTTTTAATTATCTTATATCATCATACAGACAACTTTTGTGATGTCCTGCTTAGTGAACTATGTACAAAATTGTCTTAAGTGCTGTGTCTGTTTTGTATTGACATGGAGCCTTTGCAAAACAGTCATCGACTCAAAGGATTGTAATTCTGAAACTTCAATAAAATAAAAAATAAAACTTTGGCTTATTCAGGACATACCAATATCATTGATACAAACCATAGAGAAAGCTACCTCTCTCATTAATCTTAGGATTAATGCTTCCCAAATATTTTGATACCACATAGAGGAAAACTAAACATTTTTAACTAACAAGTACAATAATATTTTAAAGCTGTGTTTACAAGCCCATGAGCAGTGTGACTATATCGTTTCACTAAAAGCCAGTATTTTAAAGTCCAATAAAAGAATGTCCCAGAGCTGGAACTAAAGATGTCACATTATATAGCTATAAATCCTAATAAAATAAAACATTAAAGGCAACATTTACCCCAATAGAGGCTGATCTTTTAACTAGTTTACCCCATGCACCAAGTAAAATTAAGCACTGATACTACAATGTTGGTTAACCGTGTAAAGTAGATATAACAGCTCTATAATACTAAAATAGGCTATATAAAATAAATATATCACCCAATAGGGTATGGTTATTAATAAAACAGAAGACAGACCTGTTATACTAATGCTTGGTTCTGTGGCTTCATTGATTTTAAAGGTCTCAAGGATTATCCGTGTCTCAAAGGAAAAAAGAAACAAGATGGGTTGTTAGGAAAGTTATTATATGGAGTGTCATAAAAGTTTAATTTTCAGCCTCACTACTTTTTCTCAACCATCTTCATGGTTTTCCGACTCGCTGCTCTCTTCTCCACGATCTTGGCGTCGATTCAGACTGGTTTCAGCAAAGCAAAAGCCCACTTGCCTGCCTCGATAGGTCTGAAAATACCCATACTTTTCCATTATGGACAATTTGTAGCCGTGCAGGAAAGACCATCGCATGTACAATATTTGCCTCCCTGAGCCGTTTCTTACTCCATCAAATTTTTTCGTCTGGTTTGGGTGGCGTAGCTGATGTGGGGGAATAGTTAGGCGGTTCGCTCATCCTGTGAAATTGAGCCTGCTTGCGAGCATACCAGAGGATCCTGTCTCTAGTGCCTATGCCATCTGTTACAATCAGTAGGGTACAAGGTGTTTCCATGTCCTCCCGGTACCCACGGGGTAATTCTATGCTTTTGTAATCTGAAAGACACTTCTTGACCCTCTGGGACTAGTTTGTCTACCAGCCAGTCCTTTAAGAACATCAAAGGATGGTTGCCCTCAATCCCCTCTGGCAAGTCTAGAACTTGAATATGCAAGAGCAGGCCTGGTTTCCAGAGTCTCAAGTCTAGCCCTCAAATGCATATTTTCTTTCACCATCAAAGATGTTGCAGCTGAGGCTGATTCTGCCTGTTTCTTTATTTCCCCAACTTCGGTCTGCATTCCCTCCACTGTCTTTTCGACGATTGTGACCCTAGTACTGAATGAGTCCATCTTGCTGTTTAGGTCGGAAACGATGCAATCAGCCTTTTCAGTTTAAGGTCTATAGATGCCATTGTTTCTTCCGACTCCTGTTGAGGCGTGGCCTGTACCTCGGCAGCATGTCTCAGAGGGTTAGTGGGCCCTACGATTTGGCACCTGTGCCTCCGCCTTTATCCTACGAGAATTACCCATATTATACATAGAGGATCCTCTTTGAATGGTGATGTTAGTTGGAGTCGATTCCTGCTGATAGAAGGAGATTTTAATGAATTTTAAAGTTCAATCCAGGAGCTGTTGTACAATGCTGCCATTCTGCTCAGGCTCCAAGCGCCCCCATCTGTGGGGATTTTGACCAGGTTGCTGCATGCCCTGCAGAAGAAGACCAACATCAGGGTCACAAGGCTACCCAAAGAGATCGTGATGTCTGGACCTTCCCATTAGTGGAACAATCAAGAAGGGTTCTCATTTGGCTACAAGACTAGTATTGTACCCTTATCCAGAGTTTAAAGAGGAAGCCCTGGGACCTTGTGATGGGTGTTCAGTCATGAACTCAGCAAGCACCCTAGGAGAACACAGGAGGGTATTTCCGTCCCTCCATCATGGATTGCTCTTAGGGGTGGGCACTGTGAGCTCAGTGGACCTGACCCCCAGGAGTGGGTTTGTGACAGATTTGGTGTGCAGAGATAGGATCCGAGAGATCTGGTTGCATAGTGTTGCAATTGAAGAGATATTTGTGACACAGGCATAACAGTTGGATTTGAAGCGGTGTATCAGATTGATAAACTGAAAACAATCCACACACAATCAAGGCAGGGATCTGGAAAAAATAATTTGGTTACTGTGTAAGTTACCTACCCTTTTTTTTTTCAGTGTAAGCTAGTGTAATAGTAGTTAAGGAAGAAGATGGCTTCCAGCTATAGTGAATACACTGCAGACTACCTAAGGCAGTAGTGTCAGGAAAGAGGGGTCCAGTATGAGGTGAACCAAAAGAACCTTGTGGAGGATCTTGTGGCAGCCAATGTGCAAGCAGTTGCCCTGATCCTCGAGTCACAGCAAGTGACTGAAAGGGACCAGACCTTGGGTGTGGGGGTGCCAGGGACATCTCAGTGTCCAGTCCCAGGGAGGAGGACAGCGAGACCAGAGGAACCAGGGTCACAGCACCAGGGAAGGCCACCACAAAGCAGGAGCTGGAAGGGATCAGGCTGCAACTGGAGTTGGAAATTGGAGCTGGAATTTGAGCAGAAAAGTGCAAACCCAGCAACAAAGGAAATTCGAGCAGAAGAGGTTTGAACTGGAGATGCAGGAAATACAGAGCCAGAGCGAGGCAGAGTAACAGCAGCACCAACGAGAGGCTGAGGAGGAAAGTAGCTTCAGACAGAGGCCAAGAAAATTGAAACGCAGTGCCAGGAGAGAGTTTGAACTGGAGAAACTAAGACTCAATGACCAGCACCAGAGGAGGTAAGTGATAGGGTGGATCTGAAACTCCAGGGCTGGGGTATAAGTTAAATTCCAAATTAATAGCTGAGTTTAAAGAGGGGAGGATATGGATGCATTTTAAATTCATTTGAAACAGTCTGTATCCAGGGAGTCCAGGAGCTTCCAGCTATCCCCACTACTTACTGGTAAAGGGCATGAGGCACTAGGTCAAATGGATAATGAGCACAGCCAAGACTATGAGAAACTTAAAACTGCTTTAGTTAAAAAGTATGAACTGATTCCTGAGGCCAGCAGGGTTAAATTCCGAAACTCCAAAAAGCCCTGACAAGAGGTTTGAGGAACTCGCCACAAAGCAACGTCAGTTTTAAAACAGTGGAAGGGGTGGAAGCAAACTCTGTGGGGAACACTGAGGATTCTGAACTTTTAGAGCAGTTCTTTTGGGCTTGCCCAGCAGAGTTGAAAACCTGGCTAGAGACCAAGATCCAAAGCAGCACAGCAAGCTGCTGAGCTCTCAGATCACTATGCCAGGGACAGGCTGCTCTGAAAGGAAGTGGGGCAGGTGTGACAGGGCAGAAAGGAAAATACGCCTTCAGGGCAGCTAAACCTTCGTTGCCTCTGCTGAAAGGGAAGCCCAAGTTACCAAAAGGGATTTCTTGGATAAAAGAAATGACTCTTGGTTTTGTAAACAGCCAGGGCATCTTGCTAGACAGTGTCCTAAAAAGGCACAGAGTGGACAAAATGGTGCTTGAACAGAGTTGGGTGCACTGTATATTCCTGAAAAGGATCAATACTATTTCCCGACTGTTGATCACCCGACAAACATTTTTCCAGCACCACAATACCAACCAGTCAATTGCCTGACTTTTTTAGACCGATTAGCCTGACAGATCAATTCCTGACACAAAAAACCTGACATAAATTTTATTTCAACTCTTGGTGCTATGTATGCATGTAGTTTGAGTCAAAGCACCACCTTCTGCCTACAATAAGCTACTCACAGGTCACTGAATGTCAGTGCGTTGCTTCTCAGTGCCACCTTCAGTAATTGTAATTAAAGTGAACTGACTTCTGTCATCAGGTGTAGATAATGTACTCGCACTGTAACAACAGTAAGTGAATTTTATTTATTTTATTTAGCTTTTGTTGACGGGTAAGTGCACTAGACAAATCCTGCCTATTTTCAGGCACGACCGGGGAGGGATACAGATGAATGGCAACTGTCCTTGAACCAGATTAAGCTGTTGGTGGTATTTTTAGTGAATGAGGAAATTTGGCCAGGACACGGGAAATTCCCTACTCTTTCGATAAGTGCCATGGGATCTTTAACATCCACCTGAACTACCACCAATCCAGGTAGATGGGACCTCGGTTTAATGTCTCATCCGAAGACGGCACCTCAGAAGTGCAGCACCCTCTCATGCTGCACTACAGTGTCAGTACTGGGATATTAACCCAAGTGCCAGATGTGGGAACTGAACTCACAGCCCTCTGATCTCCCGGCCTCAGGGGCGAGTGTGCTACCTACTGAGCCACTGACACTGACAATGACACTGAATAATTAAAGCGTTATGACGTTTTGCATCCGATGTAGTTAATGTTCAATGAAAACAGCTCTCGAACAGGTCCTTCTTGCTTTGTGTTTTTTTTTGGTCAGAATGGCTCTGAATGAGAAATAATACCACTGTGCAGTCACCCCACATTTTCACCATATTTTGGTCAATTCGCTGCCAAATGGCCATGGGTTCCTTGCATGCAGAACAATGTAGAAGTGTGGCACCGTAGACTTGCTGTGTTAATAGGCTCAGCTCATGCTGATGTATATCATTTTGTTGCAGAATTGCAAAGGAGCAACTTGTCACATTTAGCACAACTGAGAAGATTAATCGAGGACTTCCTAAATTTCTGCAGAAAAAGCGATATATGGCAAGAGAGGAAAAAATTGGCAACGTAGAAGTAAAGAAATGCAAGATCAGTCATTGAGTATTTCAGTAGCATAGCACACAACCTCAGCCTGTGAAACTGATTTAGTGGATAGCTCACAACCTCAGCCTGTTAACCTGATTGAGTGGATAACTCACAACCTCAGCATGTGAAAATGATGTGTGACATTTTTAATGTTTATTAGAAACAAAGAATAATTTTAAACTGTGTCAGTGGATATCCCTGGATTACAAAACTACTGAACTAAAAAGAACTCCGGTGACACACTGCTGGCCGGACAATGTGTGTCTGAACCATTGCCTTACTAGCAGCCAATAGCGGACACACAAGTGGACACAAGAAGAATACTGCTGACACGGTAAAGCTTCTATTTAGCATTTCAGAATGTTCATAATGTTCAATACTTTTGCAGTTATTGCCGCATTGTCTTCTGTGTTAAATTAACCACTGCCCGTAGCGGAGACACGAGAGCACAGAACCACAATACTGCTGACACGGTAAAGTTTCTATTTAGCATTTCATAATGTTCAATACTGTTGCAGTTAATGTCACACTGTCTTCTATTTCTTAAATTGTTGTATACATGTAATATTTCCATTGCACATGTTGTATAGTGCTGCAGTGTGCCAAAGCCTGACACTCGAATAGTTGGGATAGCAACTATCGGTCTATTGTACCACTCGGGAAGTACTTTTTGGGAAACAGTGTCCGGTACATTTCATGTCGGAAAGTAACAGTTGGAACTTCATACCTAACACCCTGAAAGCATGCCTGTAAACATGAGGGAGCACATACACCGTTACTGTGAATGGGGTGCAGACCCATGGGTTAAGGGACACAGGGCGTCTCTCACCCTGGTACAAGGAGATTTGGCTGGGCCTGAACAGCTTATGCCTAATCAGTGTGCAATGGTGAGAGGATTCACTGGGGAGAAAACTGCCACTAGCTAGTGTTCTCCTGGACTGGGGTGAGAAAGGAGAGGGGTGCAAAAACTGGCTATGGCAGACAACCTCGCCCTGGATGTGATTATAGGGAATACGTACAGCAGGGGATGGTGTGTCACGGTTACCCTGAGTCAGACAGCTAAGGCCCTTTGTAATTCCCTGATCCCCACAGAAGCCCCTGTGGAGAAGAATAGAAGGCTGGTTTCCCAGCCTGTATCTCCTGACAGAGAGAGTAGTGAAAGGAGGTAGGACTTCCCCAAGTAGCCGTTCACAAAACAGCTACAGAAGGTTACTCTGAAGAGGAGCGGGTAACAAATGGTCAGAAGTTTAGGGATGGCAGTGATTCTGAATGCCATGACACTAGAGCTATAGACCCCAGTTTAGGAACTGAGGAGGACATGTCCCATACTTTGGGAAAATGTGAGGAATTTGCCACTGCTCAGAGGACTGATTGTAGTTTGGAGAGACTGAGGGCTTGTGTAGAATCTGATGGGACACAGGAGGTGACATGAGACATAGGGTATTTTGGGACAATGGATTGTTGTATACCCAGGATGATTGGACAGAGGGTGATGGGCTGGCAGCTTGTTGTTCCCTGGGCTTTTGTGAGCGATTGGCTCAAGGTCGCTCATGACATCCCCATGTCTGGACATTTGGGCATCACATGCACCATGCAGCAATTGACCCAGCATTTCTATTGGCTAACTTCACCCAGCAGGTGAAGGAATACTGCAGGACTTGTCACTGGTGCCAACAGATAGGAAGGCGGGTAGTAAAACTAAAGCTGTCCTAATTCCCTTGCCCATTGTGGAGGAGCCATTCTAGAGGGTAGGAATGGATATTGTTAGACCTTTGAGTACCCCAAGCTCCTCCAGGAAGAAGTTTATTCTGGCGGTGGTCGGTTATGCCACCCAATACCCAGAGATGGCCGCTCTCTCCTCCTTAGGGCAGACTAAGTGGCAGATGCCTTGCTAGGGATTTTCTCCCATGTCGGGTTTCTGCAGGAGGTTATCTGTAACCAAGGGGTACCTTCATGTCGGACCTGATGAAGTGTTTGTGGGAGAAGTGTGGGTGGTGCAGAGATGCAAGACACCTTATCACCCACAAGCCAATGGGCTTGTGGAAAGGTTTAATGGTACCCTAAAATTGATACTCCAAGTGTTTGCTGAGCAGCATGGGAGGGACTGAGAAATACCTCCCCCACCTGTTGTTCAGATACAGGAGGTGACCAAGAGTCGACAAGGTTCTCACCCTTCAAACTCTTATATGGACGTAGGGTGCATGGACCCTAGATTTGGTCCAGGAGGACTGGGAAGGCAAAGCATGCCACCCAGGGAACTCCTCTAGTGGAGTATGGCCCTAAGTTTAGGGAGAAGCTGAAGAAGCTAAGGAGCTTATGGGAGGGCCCAAATGAACCTGTCAGCTGCCAACAGAAGCAAAGGTCTGGTACAACCACAGAGCCAGAGCTCACTCGTTACAGTGCAGGTCAGAAAGTAATGGTTCTAATTCCAGTCCGGAAGAACAAGCTGCAAGCCAAGTGGGCAGGACCATATAAGGTAGTCTGACAGGTCATTAATGTAAAGCATATTGTAGAACTGCCTGACAAGAGACACACCCATAGGATGTACCATGTCAACATGATGAAGTCATATGCAAATAGGGCTAACATGGTGTTTGCAGTCGTAGTCCTGGGGATAGTACAGGCGAGGAAGACCCTTACTGGACTTGCTAGAGGAAAGCAAGCGGTAGTCCTCTGTGGAGACAATCAAACTGTCATATAGTTGACCCCAGAACAGTCCTAGGAAACATAGAAACATAGAATTTGATGGCAGATAAGGGCGACTTGGCCCACCTAGTCTGCCCATTTCCCTACCTAATGCACAGGCTGCAGATCCTAGTTAACCAACAGCCTACTTCCCACTAGAATTGCCTTATGAATGTCCCATGCATTGTTGAATTCCCCACTGTTTTGACTCCACTACCTCCTCAGGAAGGCTGTTCCATGCATCCACAACCCTCTCCATGAAAAATACTTCCTCACATTACCTTTGAGCCGTCCCCCCATCTTCAAATTGTTCCCCTTGTTCTTGCACATCTCTTTTCTGAAAGATGCTACCATCTTGGACTTTGTTGATGTACTTGAAAGTTTCTATCATGTCCCCCTCTCCCTCTTCTTCTCAAGTGTATACATATTAAGCTTCTTTAATCTCTCTTGTATGTCTTCTGGTACAGACCCTGTACCATTTAGTTGTCCTCATCTGGACAGCCTCCATCCTGTCTATGTCCTTATGGAGCAGGGTCTCAGAACTGGACACAGAACTCCAGATGGGGTCTCACCAACTTCCTGTTTTCTACTGGTGATGCCTCTCCCTATGCAACCCAGTATCCCACCAGCCCTCCTTACTGCCTTCTCACATTGCTTGCCCATCTTAAGGTCATTGATATGACTACCCCAGGTCCTCTCCATTTCTCTTGTAGTTATTATCTCACCCTCCATTGTGTACTCTTCCTCTGGAATTTTGTTTCCCAGGTGCACTACTTTGCACTTCTTTGCATTGAATCTAAGCTGCCATACAGTGAAGGATACTGGCAGGTGAAGTTAACTGCCACAGCTAGGGTTATTTGAATTCGGATAATGCCTTTTGGAATGAAGAACACTCCTGCCACCTTCAAAGGTTGGTCAACCAGGTGTTACATGGTACTGAGGAGTACACAGTGTCTTATCTGGATGATATTGCCATCTTCAGTACCAGCTGTAAGGAACACCTGTCCCACCTGAAGGAAGTGTTGGGCACAATACAGAGGCCAGGCTCACTGTCAAGGCTGAAAAGTGCCAGGTGGCTGGCATACCTACACCATGTAGTGGGGCGGAAACTCCATCCCAATCAAGCAAAGATTGAGGCGATAGAGGTGTGGTCCACACCTGAAACCCAAGCTAGGTTAGGAGCTTCCTAAGGTCCATGAGGTACTCTCAAAGTTTGTACCAAATTACAGTACCCTGGCAGCTCCCTATCTGGCCTGCTAAAGAAAAGACAGCCCAAACAGGTAAACTGGGAGCCAGCCTGTGAACAAGCCTTCCACACAGCTAAAGAGGCACTGTGCAGTGCCCCTGGTGTAGTCAGTCCAAATTACACTAAGCAATTTATGAACATACAGACACACGAAAACACCAGCAAAAACAGGCCTAACAGTCTATTGAGTTTGCTTGATTGTGCAGCTAGCCCCTAAACTTGCAGCTGCCCACCCTCCCTTCCACTCCTCTTAATTACCCCTCCCCTCACTCTGTCCCATCCCCTCTTAAAACCCACACCATACTACAGGCTACTACCTCCTCAGGCAGTGCATTCCACTTATCCACCAACCATTCAGTGAAAAAGTGTCTCCTGATTTTCCTCCTGAATCTTTCCCCACCAGTCTCAATTTATGCCCTCGCATATCCCTCCACTTCTAATGTGGAGGATCCACTCTGTGTCAGTTTTGTTAATCCTCTTTAAGTATTTAAAAGTTTCAGTCATTTCCCCTATCCCTTCTCTCCTCCAGTGAATATATGTTCAGCTTGCCCACCCCTATCCTCGTCAGACATACCCTCCAGACCCTGGATCATCTTTATGCGCCCTGCTGCACCCCTTTAATAATCTGATGTCTTTCTTCAGGAATAGGGCGCCAGTACTGCACACAGTATTCCAGGTGCGGTCTGACCATTGACCTCTGTAGGGGAAGGATCACCTCCTATTCCTGGAAGAGATACTCTCGCTATACAGCCCAGCATCTTGTTGGCTTTTGCTGCCACCTTCCTGCACTGTGCTAAGTTGTTCATATTCCTGTTTTAATCACCCTGAGATCTTTCTCCTCCTCGGTGCTTTCCATCTGAACCCCCTCGAGGCTGATCGCTCCTCCCTGGTTCCTAGTTCCAAAGTGCAGTACTTTGCACTTCTTGGCATTAAGCCCCAGCTGCCATGTTGCCAACCATTCCTGTAGTTTGGTCAGGTCATCTTGCAGCCTTTCCACCCATCTATGTCATCTACCACAGCTCCCATTTTAGTATTGTCTGTAGACAGACTGATCTTACTCAGATTCCGTGTGAGACATCTGCTATGAATATCCCAAATATCACCAGTCCCAGTACCAATCCCTGTGGCACTCGCTTGTCATATCCCTTGGTGATGAGAGCTCCCCCCCATACCACCCTGCTGCCTTTCCTTCAGCAAATTGGTGATCCATTTGACCATTTTTGTTCCCACCCGGATCTTTCAGCTTCCTCCAGCCTCCCATGTGGCATCAATCAAAGGTCTTGCTGAAATCAAAATACAGGACATCCACCACAAGGCCCTTGTCCAGTTCCCTGGTCACCCAGTCGTAGTACTCAACTAGGTTTGTCTGGCACGATCATCCCAAGACAAACCCATGTTATGGAACATCCTGGAGTCCACTGTCCTCCAAAAATGCCACTAGCCTCTTCTTCAGGATTGTCTCTATGAGCTTTCCCACAATCGATGCGAGGCTCACTGGTCTGTAGTTCTCCAGCTCATCCCTAGGGCTACTTCTGAAAGGGCACCACATGGGCCATCCTCCAGTCTTCTGCAACACATCCTGTGTCCAGGGATGTACTGAACAGGTCAGCCAGTGGTCCCACCAGGATCGCGGACAGTTCTTTTGGCACCTAGGGTGAATGCCATCCAACCAGTGCCTTGTCCACCCTCAGTGCCCTTAACCCTCCAGAACCCTGGCCTCCATAATCTCTGTATCAGTCACCCCTCCTTTCCCTGCCTTCCCCTCTCCTCCCCGAGGTATCCCCCCCCTTCTCCTTCATGAACACAGAACAGAAGTACTCATTTAGTGCCTCTGCCTGATCCCCTCCTTCTCCACCCCCGTCCTTCTTAATCCTCACAATCTGGTCCTTGTTCTTTCATCTCTCCCTAATGAATCTGAAGAAGTCCTTTTCACCATCCTTGATACTATGTGCCAGCCTCAGTCTCTCAAAGCCTTAGCTGCTCTGACTAGCCTGCTTACCTCACTGGACCTCTTTGTATATTCCTCCTTGTCTCCTTCTTCTCCTCCTGATTTCTTGAGTCACTGAAATGCTTTTCTCTTGGCCCTCACTGCCTTCATCACCTCCTGAGTTTCCCAGCTGGGCTTCTTTGCCCTGCCCTTCTTGCTACGTGTCTTTGCACACATCCCAGTAGCCTCCACCTGCCCTATTTAATAATCTCCACTTTTGACAAGCATCCATGTTAAACTGACTTCTTGCCAGGTGCCTACCCACTCTCTCCCATCATTTTAAAGTCACCCCTCAAAATCAATCACCTGGTTCCTGTACCCCTTTTCCCTTCCCATATTGAGCGTGAATCACACTGTGTGGTGGTCACTCCCAGCCAGAGGGTCCTCCACCTCCAGATCCCTTACAGCCTCTCCCTTTTAGAAACAACAGCTAGCAACTGAAAAGGAGCTAGCATTTACTTAAAAGCACTTCATTTTAGGTGAGGAAGCTAGCAACTAAAAGGGAGCTAGCATTTGCTTTTAAGAGTACCTCATTTTAGAGAGCAAGAGGGAATCAGCTAAATTCCCCTTCCCCATCACTTAACTGCTAAGGGGTGGTAATAGTACTACCCATTCTCCCACCCACACAGGGTCTTGCTATATTTATAGAAGTCCAAGGGAACTTCCTGCAGGGCTCCCAAGGGAAGACACCAGTGAGAACAGGAAGAGAGGACAGAGAAGACACAGCGACGTGAGAAAGAAACACCTACAAAAACAGTGACACCTACAGGTCAGGAGGAAAACAGACATGGACATCCAGATCTGCTAGAGCTGCAGAGGGCTGGTAGCAAGGCAGACACTCTGGAGACTAGAGTGCCCTTTTGCAGGACAGTTGTGGAACTATGAGAGGAACTATGGTAGGCAAGAGAAGAGATCACAAGGCTGCAGAAAGATTGGATTAGGGATGCCCACCAACCCCTTTACCCACCCTCTCCCCTAAAGGCCCACAGGTCTTGGGGGATGGAGGTGGTGGTAAGGGCAGTGGTGCACCTAGAGCTAAGATGGGGCACTGCCAGCCACATGCTATCAAATGCAGAATCACCCCCAAGCCAGGGGACAGAAACCAGGTGGGGAAGAAGGAAGAATTGAACAGGACAAGCCTGATTCAAGAAAGGAGAAGAGGAATACACAGAGCAACAGGAGGATTCTGGTCATGGGAGACTCTATGTTGAGGGTGGAGGCACAATCCATCAGTGCAAAGGAGCTGAAACCACGGTGAAATGCATGCCAGGAGCATCTGCAAGGAGAGATAAGGACAGAGTAGGATGGCTGGTGAGAAGAAATCAGGATTTTGCAGGGATCATTGTCCACTTTGGGACAAATGACATAGCAAATAGAAGATGTGGAAGACGCCAAGGCAGACATGAAGACCCTAGGGGAGAGCCTAAAGGGTATACAACACACCTGGCCTTCTCGGAGATGTTGCCAGTTTGGAGGAAGGGCGGAAGTGAGGATAAGATCAGGAATGAAGAGCTCAGGGAATTCAACTGGTGGCTCCAGGGTTAGTGCACAGACAATGGGATGCACTACCTTGGAGACTGGGGGACCTTCTGGGACAGGAAGCTCTTCAAGCGTGATGGTCTGCATCTTACTGGAGAAGGAGCGAGAGTGCTAAGGCAGAAGTTGGAGGTCTTCATGGAGGGTTTAAACTGGGAGGTCTCCAGCACATAGAAGACCTAAATGAGGATGCAGCAGAAAGATCTGAAGGGAAGGGGATTAGCAAATGGAAGGACCCCCAACATCGGACTAAAGAAAACAGGTATGGCCGTGAGAAGGAGTGGCCATAGTTAAAAAGAAAAATTACTCAGCTTAGTAATTGTGTTTCTTCTAATGGAGTCTTGCTGTATTCTGACAATTGCAGTTAGCCCCAGCACTTGAAATGCCCGGAAGTGAAGGTTAAAATTCTATGCCAGACATAGAAAGTTGGGCTCGAGCTCAGTTGAAAACTTTGTCTGTGACACTTTGAAACCAAACCATCAGATTCTTACAAGCTAAAACTCTCTGACTATATAATGTGGAAATTGTAAAATTCCTACAAGCCAACTGGCAACAAAGACTTTAGATTCCCAAAAGTCTCAAGTCAGGAAACCCAAAGACCAAGAACCAAGCAATAAGAAATAAAACTCTTAACTAATAAAACACAAGGCACGCAACACAACAGAAGTGGCTAAAGACACCCCTGGGTGCAACACTGCACCTGCCCACCCACTTCCCAAAACAGGTTCTGAGAGGGGCAGGAGGGATGTCAGAATACAGCAAGACTCCATTAGAAGAAACAGTTACTAAGGTGAGTAATTTTTCTTCAAACAACATGAAGTCTTGCTGTATTCTGACAACTGCAGACTACCAAGCAGTACCTCCAAGGAGGAGGGACAGAACCTACTTTGGGAATAGGCTCTGAAGAACTGCTGTGCTAAACCTAGCATCACTCCTAGCCTGGATATCCAGAGAGTAATGCTTGGTGAAGGTGTGAACTGTTTTACAGGTGGCTGCTTGGCAAATTTCTAACAAAGGAATATCCTGGCTACAGCCAGAGATGCAGCTGTACCTCTAGTGGAATGAGCCCTCAGGCCTGAGGATGAAGTTTTCCCAGTTTCTCATAGCAGAAATGGATACAGGACACAATCCACCTGGCAATGGTTCTCTTGCTGGCAGGTTTTCCCTTACCTACTTCCCCATAAGTGAGGAACAACTGGAGGAGTCAAACCTGTGACCCTTTGTACGTTCTATGTAGTAACTAAGGGCCTTTAATATCCAAACTGTGCAGCCTCCGCCTCCTGAGGAGGTGTGAGCAGTGAAGAGCACAGGAAGAAACATAGATTGGTTTAAGTGAAAATCAGAAACCACTTTAGGTAAGAATCTTCTATTGGTTCTAAGGACCACCTTATCTCTATGGAATGAAATGAAGTCAGGCTCCACTGACAAGGCTTGTAATTCACTGATACGTCTGGCAGAAATAAAAGCAACCAAAAACACAGTTTTCCAAGTCAAGTACTTGAGCTCTGCTGAGGACATGGGCTCAAAGGAGGTTGCATAAGCTGAGCAATGCAAATATTCAAATCCAGGCAGGAGCGGATCCCTAAAAGGGGATTGGTATGAAGCAATTCTTTGAAAAATGTGCAGAATACAGGGCGAGATGACAGAGATGAAGACTTCCCACTGACAGGAAAGCAGAAACAGCTGACAAATGAACTTTGAGGGTAGCTGGTTTGAGGTCTATGCCATTAAGGGAACCATATAATACAGAACTGTAGATAACTCAGCAGTATCTGGGGATATATGCTTCTTGGAACACCAAATACTGAACCTTTTCCATTTGGAGTTATAAGTTTTCTAGTGGCAGGCTTTCGAGAAGCTTTGAGAATATCCAGAACCCCTTGGGACAGATGTAAGTCTGCATACTCTAACTCTTCAAGAGCCATGCCTTGAGATTGAGTGACCGAAGAATGGGGTACCAAATCCTCCCTGAGAGGAGGTTAACAGGTTCTGATTCCTGGGAAGAGACAGGGAAGATGGACTGCTAGGGACAGCAACAGTGGGTACCAAGCTGCCTGGCCCAGTCTGGAGCAATCAGAATCACTTTGCACGGTTGTGACCTTACCTTGACTAGGACCTTGAACAGTAGAGGAAAAGGAGGAAGGCATAAAGAAATTTCCCTTCCCAGTTCAAAATCAGAGCATCCAGAGGGACTGAGCCCAAGACTAGGGTCTGCAACAAAACAGAGGAATTTGGTGATTGTCTGGGGCTGCAAAGACATCTATCTCTGGAGTGCCCCACCTTGAGAAAGTCACTTTCAACACCAAAGGAACCAGAGACCATTAAGTGATGGCCCTGGGAAATCCTGCTCAATGCATCTGTTATCACATTGTCCTTCCTGGGAGGTGGACTGCTGTAGAGAGGTCTGTAGGAATAAGCCAGGGACCATATTTTCATGGCCTCCGTGCACAAGGCCGTGGACTGAGTGCCTCCTGCTTGTTGATGTACCACATGGTGGTGGTGTTGTCCGTCCTGACCTGAACCACCTTGTTCTGTACTGACTGAGAGAAAGCTTGTAGGGCAAGAAGTACTGCCCTGAGCTCCAGGGGTTGATATGAAGAAGGGATTCCTGAGGGGACCACAGTCCCTGGGCCGTGAGAACCCCAGATGGGCTCCCCACCCCAAAAGGGAAGCATCTGTGATAAGAACCACAGACTGAGTCTGAGTGACAAAAGGAACACCTTGCCACAGATTGTCCAGGTCCTGCCACCACTGAAGGGCCTGAATTAAGGTCTGAGTAACAGGAACTAGCTTGGTAAGAGGATCTTTCCTTTGGGACCTAAAAGTCCTCAGATGGAACTGAATGTCCCTCATCTGAAACCTGGCCCCTGGACCACTGTCGTGGAAGCTGCCATGTGGCCCAGAAGCTGAAGAAAATGCCTTGCTGGTCGAGAAACCAGAGGGAGGGAGGAAGGAAGAGGCCAGCTGAGAGATGACTTTTGCCCTTCCAAAGGAAGGAAAGCTCTTGCCTTGAGCATGTCCAGCTCTGCTCCTATAAAAGTGAGGAGCTGTACTGGCTTGAGAACTGACTTGGAAAGATTGAGAAGGAACCCCAGGGAAGTAAGAACTTGCTGGGTGACCTGCAGATCTGACTTGACTTGGTCTGGGGACTGGCCACAAGGAGCCAGTCATCCAGGTATGGAAAATATAAATCCTTTTCCTTCTTAAAAAGGCCACTACTACTGCTAGGCACTTTGTAAACACCCTTGGAGCTGAAGTTAGACCAAAGGGCATTGCTCTGAACTGATAATGGCCTGAGGGCAATTGAACCTGAGGTACTTTCTGTGGGAGCATCTGATGGGAATGTGAAAATAGGCATCCTTGAGGTCCAGGGAGGCTAGCCAGTCTCCTGGCCTCAGAGAGGGAAGAATTGTTCCCAGAGTCACCATTCTGAATTTTGGCTTTAGCAGGTGCTTGTTTAGGTATCTTAAATCTAGGATGCGTTGCCACTTCCCTGTCTTTTTGGGGTAAGGAAGTACCTAGAGTACAGACCTTTGCCTCTGTATAGGGTAGGAACTCTCTCTATGGCTCTTAAGGCCAGTAGAGAGGAAATCTCTGCCTCTAGAGCAAGGGTTTCTGATGTATTTGCAGGTTGAAAAGATCTGGGTCTCAATTTGGAAAATTTTTGAAACTGAGAATCAGCGCCTGGCTTACAACCTCCAGGACCCACTTGTCTGAGGTAACAGACATCTAGTCCTGGACAAAGCAACCAGCCTGCCTCCTACCGGAATGGGTGAATTGACCCAGGCTGACACATCAGGGTGTCTGCTTGGCAGGAGCATTAGGCTGAGGAGTGGATGCAGCACTGCTCATCTCCCTTCTGCCTCTCCCTCTGAAGAACCCCTCTGAGAAAAGGAAGAAAAGGCCTGTGCTTGGTAGAAAGGTCTGTGAAAAGGCCTGCCCCTGCCCTTAGCGTGCTGCCTTTGAGGGAGTTGCCTGCCTCTCCTTGGCCTGGGCACACCTGTAAGTGGTCCTGTACTAGATCCATTTTTCTTCATGTAATTCTCTGTCTGCTCCCAACAGAGAATTACCCACCACAGGAAATCCATGGCCTTGGCCTGGTTATCCTCATGAAAGGCTAGTACATCTGAGCCAAGCCATTCTCCGAAGAGCCACAGATGTAGCCATGACTCTTGATGACACATCATTGGAGTCCACAGCAGCATGAAATTGAACCTTAGATGCCTTGATCCCATCAGCAGCCACCCCTCTAGCTCCTTGGCTAGCTGGGGAAGTCTGTTAGCCAGTGCCGGTACAGTGTCCCATCTGGACTTCTGGTACCTGGCTGTATAGGCCATATAGTTAGCCCGCCTGAGTCCCAAAGATGATGCCATGTACTGCTTCTTTGCCATGGCATCTATCTTCCTGGAATCTTGTCTGGGGGTGTGAAGCCAAGGGGATGTTTGCCTTGTAACAGGCAGCAGCCTGCACTACCCCAACATGGCTGCATTACTGATAAAGAACTTCATATCTGAGCCTGACAAGGTGTACCTCTTGTCCATTCTCTTGTCAACAGAAGGTACAGAGTTAGGAGACCTAAGAATTTTGTGTCTGTTTCCCAAAGGACTTACGGAGGGAATAGACAGTCTCTTAGACTCTGGGATGTCCATCATCTCTACAAAATCAGGCTCCTCCTGATCCTCCACAGCCTCCTCAATAGGAAGCTGGAGGTTTGAAACCACTTTTCTGTAAAACAGAAAGTGGGAGGGACTCAGAAAGCCTAGGAGGAAACACCAGAAGGTCTGTCTGGGGAGATGTCCGGTTCCACAGGGACATCCAGACTTTCACCTTCATAATCATCCTCTTCAAAATCCCTCCTCATCAAACTCCAGCTCGTAAAAATCTTCAAGGAGTAATCCTGAACCGGGGAACCGACCGAATCGAACCCCTGCCAGAAGGTGCCGGATCAGTCGGAACCAGACAAAGCGATTCCACAATCCGAATCGCTTCTGGCTATCTCTTTGGTGGTCGGAACATGAAGTTCTGGATCCAAACCAGCCGATTTATCCTTGCATTTTCTCTTTGTAGGAACTGATCCCTCAGGATTGGCTCTCCTCTTGCCTGAAGAAGTATCACCCTGGTCGGAGGGCACGCCTTCTGATTCGTAGGAACCTAACTGGGCTAGCCTTCCGGTCAGCGGATTTCTCGCCTCCTTATCCCTAAGTCTACCTAACCTTTATGCAACTTAGACTTAGGAAATTTTTGCAAATTTGGCAGTCTGAATCAAGGTGGTCAAACCCCAGACAGTAAACAGAAGTGGTGTGGGGATCGCCTTAGCAAAGAGACCTCCCACACACACTGCAGTGTTGAAACCCAGTGGGCCCAGTTTTTTATTGGGTTTCTCAGACATGGCCAACCTAACAAAACTTACCGTTTATAAGACAACCACCAGGCAAGACTCACCTATCGGGTTCTCACCGTGTTATGAGTGTTGGAAAGAACGTTCAATTCATGTTTTTTAAAACTGAGTACGGACCGGTAACCACACACTAAACTTTTCACAAGATTTTGTCTAAGGATCGGTTCAGCCATACCGATCGAGAAGCTTTCAGTTCCCACAGAATAAGTATCCACAATAATTATCCCTACGTACTTATGGTACCACAGACAGAGTCTCGAACCAAAAACGGAACGAACTGCAGACCTTAACCGCGTTTGAATCAAGCAGAAGGAGAAAATCTCGGAGTGACTGTTCAGTGAGGCAGAGTAAAGAATCTGACGGTCTGGTTTCAAAGTGTCACAGACAGAGTTTTCAACTGAGCTCGAGCCCAACGTTCTATGCCTGGCATAGAATTTTAACCCTTCACTCTCCGGGCAGTTCAAGTGCTGGAGCTACCTGCAATTGTCAGAATACAGCAAGACTTTATGTTGTTTGAAAGGAGGGATCTCATGTAAAGTACAGGAGGGACAGACACAGAATAAGGGGATGGTATTGGAGTTGTAGCAGGGGTAGGCCGTGATTGGAAGGCTATGTGCACCAATGCCCACAGTCTGGGTAACAAAATCATGGAACTTGTGGCATTAATGGCCTCCGAGGACCTGGATATCATGGCAGTCACAGTGACATGGTGCAATAGCAACCATGCCTTGGAGCTAGCCATTCCAGGGTACATGCTGCACAGACGGACAGGGAAGGCAAGAAAGAGTGGCATTGTACTTCAGGAAGGGATAAAAGCAACAGTCCCACAACAAAGGGGGAAAAGCAGAGTAACAGTGGAATAAGATAAGGAAATCCTGCACCTGGTAGCAAACCATTGTGCCAGACCCTGCAGCAAGAACAAAAGAAAGTGGTAACCCTGGAAGTGAGGAGGGAACAAGTACTTAGAACAGGAGTGATATGAGCCCCCAGGGCAGGCAGAAGATGTAGACAGAGAACTGCTGGCGACAATAGAGAACATGGCAAGAAAGGGGAATTGCTGCTGATGGGTGACTTCAACTTACCAGATGTGGACTGGAGCATCCGGCAGCAGCCTCAGCTAGGATGAAGGGATTCCTGCAATCCCTGCAAGGGCAGGTCTCACACAGCTAGTTAGGGAGCCTATGAGGAGAGAATGCAATTCTGGATCTGGTCCTAAGCAATGGGGACGGGATAAGGAAAGTCACAGTGGGAAGATCCTAGGGACTAGTGATCATCGAGCTGTGTGGTTCACCATAAGGAAGTCATAGGATGCTAGCCACACAAGGACTAGAATCCTGGATTTCAGGAGGACAGACTTTGGTAAGATGAAGGACTAATTCAGAAAGGCTATGCAGGGGTATGATGACACAAGGGAGTTGTGGAACAGTGGAATAAGATAAGGAAATCCTGCACCTGGTAGCAAACCATTGTGCCAGACGCTGCAGCAAGAACAAAAGAAAGCGGAAACCACTGTGGTTCTTGAGGGGAATAGCAGAGCTAGTAAGAGCAAAAATATGGCATTTCTGAGGTACAAGGCAATACAAAGCAAGGCAGACAGGCAAGAATACTTGGAAAATGAAAGGAAACGAACAAGGCAGTAAGGGCAGCAAAGGCCAAAATGAGGAAAAGCTAGCTAAATTGGTGAAGGAAGGAGCGAAGGCATTCTTTAGGTATATTAGCGAGAGAAGGAAGACAGGGGAGGGATTGTGAGACTAGGGAAGAGGGAGGCAGGGCAGTGGAGAAAGACATTGACAAGGTGACCATCCTAAACAAATACTTCTGCTCCGTATTCACAGAAGAAGACAATGGGATGGTACCCATTAATGGAGAAGGGTAAACAGGGAGAAGGTGGACATCAGACCTTTTCAGAGGACAGAGTAAAAAGAGCACTAGAGCAGCTTAGGGTGGATAAAGCCATGGGGCCCAATGGGACACAATCTGAGGATCCTAAAGGAGCTCTGAGAGGGACTGGCTAAACCTCTGGCCAAGCTGTTCAGTGGATCACTAGAAACAGGTGGTTCAGGAGAAGTGGAGGAGGAACAAGTTGTACCCCTGCACAAAAGTGGTTGCAAGGAGGAAGCAGGAAACTAGCACCCGTCAGTCTGACGCCATAGTAGTGAAAATGATGGAAACCCTGCTTAAGGCAAGGTTGGTGGACTACCTAGAGACAAGGGGCTGCTGGACCTAAGGCAACATGGATTCACTGCAGGGAGGTCATGCCAGACCAACTTGATTGATTCCTTTGAGTGAGTGACAAAGGAAATAAACCAGGGCAGAGCAGTGGATGTGGCCTATCTGGACTTCAGGAAGGCCTTGACACAGTTCCACACGGAGACTAATCCAAGCTGGCAAATCTGGGGTGGGGAGAGAGGTGGTCATGTGGGTTAGAAACTGGTTGAGTAATAAAACACAAAGAGTGGTGGCAAATGGGGTTAGCTCACAGGAGGGATGGGTAGCAAGTGGCATACCCCAGGAATCAGTGCTGGGACCAGTGCTCTCCAATGTCATCGTAAGTGATATTGCAGGAAGTCTAGAAGGGAGGGTTAGCCTGTTCATGGATGATACAAAGCTATATAACAGGGTAGATACACAGGAAGGTATAGAAAAAATGAGGGATCTGAAGAGGCTAGAAAACTGGTCCAAGGAATGGCAGTTGGGTTTCAATGCAAAAAGTGCAAGATTATGCACCTAGGGAGACAGAATCCTAGGCTGAGTATGAACTAGATGGGGTAATACTGAGGCTACCATAGAGGAAAGGGATCTAGGGGTAGTCATAGAAAACAATCTCAAAGTGGCTAAATAGTGCAACAAAGCAGCTGGAAAGGTTAACAGAACGCTAGGTGCATAGAGAGGGGTAACAAGTAGAAGGAGGGAAATGGTAGTACCATTGTACAACCCCTAGTAAGGCCTCATCTGGAGTACTGTGTTCAATTCTGGAGGCCCCATCTCCAAAAAGATATAGACAGGATGGAGACAGTGCAGAGGAGGGTGACAGAAATGGTGTCGGGATGCAGCATAAGTTGTATGGGAGAGACTCAGAACTCTAAATATGTACTTCCTGGAGGAAAGGGGGGACATGATAGAGTCCTTCAAATATCTAAAGGGATCAACAGGGTACCAGAAGGAGCATCTTTCACATAAAGGGAAATAGCAGAACAAGGGGGCAAGCATGAGACTAAAAGGTGGAAAACTTAGAGGAACTTGAGGAAATTCTACTTCACTGAAAGGGTAGTGGAGAGATGGAACAGTCTCCACCAGGAAGTGGTGGGGGACACATTCAGGGATTTAAGAACGCGTGGGATAGGCACATGGGAAGTATCAGTTAGGGTGAAAGGGGCTTGTAACATCTAGGTACCTAAGCATTAGAAAGAGGATAGGGCAGACTGGATGGGCCACAAGGCCTTATCTGCCAACAACTATATATGTAATAATATATCTATTATCATTCTTAAATGTATGCTTGGTTGTGTTGTTCTAACTGTTAATATATTACCTGTAGCTTTTAGACCATGTAACCCCCTACAAATGGGGGTTCTTGAAAAGTCTTCCTTGAGCTTGCCTAAATGCTCACTGCCAGGCTGGAGTCCTGCATTCTAGCAGTTTAAAGTACTGCCAGAAGTGCCTGTATAGCCTCTGTGTACTGTCTCTTTAAGGGCTGCCTGGATTGCAGTCATAATAAATATTGGTCTGGGACTGCTGAAATGAGCCAATCAGTACCTTTGGGGACTCTAAAATGGAGCCTGTCCCAGAGGCTATATGAGAGCAAAATTCTGTAGGAATTGCAGTTTTGGACTTTTGGCGCCTAAATGAACCTGGAGGGGAGCCCTTGTTGTGACTGACAGAGGAATCAGCCGACCAACCTTTGGATCCTGGGGAAAGTCCCAGACTGCTTGCAGTTTCAGTTCAGTTTGAGTTGGGAAGTGAAAGAAGTAACAGCTCCGAGATAGTTGAGCAGTAATCCTGCATAGATTCGCATGGGAGAACTGTGAAAGGGCTGAATTTTGGCCTGCCTGTCTGCCTGCTGTCCCTGAGAGGGAAACTGAAGTTTATTCAGACTGAACTAATTGTGAGGATGATTTACGCCACAGAGCTGTGACCAGGCTTTAACCCGAAGAAGACCAAGATTTGCTGAATGCGATCGGCCTGTCAGGATTTCCAGCCACCTTGAACTCCGGTTTGTGCAGAGACTGTGTAATTGCGACCGATAGCAATCTGCCTGGTACAGTAGAATTTCTTACATGTAAATGTGCTGTGTGCTGTTAGTGGGTCGTGATTTGGTTCCCCACTGTGTGCTGAACTGTGTTCTACCTACTGCTGGAGGCTGCATCCAGCTCCAAAGGACTAAATCCGTTTGCAACTCCATTTGGCCTGGCCTTGCCACGCTGGCCCAGCCAGACTACCCGCTCACAGAGAAAGCCATCGGAGAGACCTGCCTGGGGATCAGCCCCTGCATAGCAACGCCTTGAACAGGAATGACACCTCGGTGATTCGTGTGGGTCTTGCTTCTCCTGGCACTCCAGCTCAACAACCTGCAGTCTCGATTTTGTCCTGCCTGTGTCCTGTATTGGGTATCATGAGTAAACATCAGGGTAGCTCCCTGCAACAACAGCTAAATCTAAAGTGTTCTCATCTGATTGCTTTGTTGTCTCTTCCTTCATGAACTGAGCCCTCTGGCTCCAGATTACAAATAGTGTGTGATTGCATGTTGCTTTCTTCCTTCACAGGGCCCCAACCAGCTGCGACGCTCGCCTCCCGCAACGGTCCCATCTAGCCCACCTTTTCCTACTTGGGTACCCAGAGTGTGTGACTGTGTAGGGACTCTGAAGTGAATGCATAACTGTCTGATTGATTTAGCCTTGCCAATCAACCTGATTAAGCCCTCCTTTGTTCAAGTCCCCTGCACAAATCAGATCTAACTCTTTGCATTTAACCTGACTGTGGTTCCAGTGTGTGTCCCAAGAGTACTATACAGTTGCTATTTGCTGTGCATAACCTTGTTTACAGGGGTCCCCAGGGTCTAGCTAGAGGAACCAGCCCTGGTGGTAAGTACAATCAGTGTAGGTAATTGCATAGTGAATAAGGTCATTGTGAAAGTGATTATTGTATATTGTTCAGGCCACTAGAAGGGAAAGAGGGGGGTTACAGTGTTCCTCGAGTGCTGTGCCCAGGTTAGCTTGACCACTAACAACTCTGACCTCCAGGTGGAGGCACCCGTTTCAGTACCCAGGCCCCTTAACGGCTACTAGCCAAGCAGGCAGGGGTAGTAGCCCTTGGGATAGCACCACCTAGGGTTACACATGCATACCCTGTACTGAAATTTGTATTCTACTGCTTGCCTGCTAATCGCACACAAATTGTACTTCTATTCTTTGTATACTGACATGGAACTGTTATAAAAGAGCCATTGGCTCAAAGGTATTTGTCCAAAATTCTAATAAATAAAATACCAGTTCCAGAGTCCTTCCTTCCCTAGTCTTTTCACGGACCAACTGCACCAGAAATCTGTCCAGAACTGCACCAAATATGACTTGTTCTCTTTGCACTGGTGGTTGGGGTGCTCCAGTCCAGCTGGTAGATTGAAGTCCCCACCACCACTGAGTTCCCCTTCCTACAGACCCTTCTAATCTGATCAGCTAACTCTCTATCCAGGTCCTCCATTTGTGCTGGTGGTCTGTCACTACCCCATCCTCAGTGTTCTTTTTTTGAGTCTTGGAACTGCATCCCTAGGGCCTCTGTCCTGCCTTCTTCCCCTCTTCCTAATGCACCTTATCCCCTCTTGCACATAGATTGCCCCCCTCCCATCCTATTCTTCCTGAAACCCTATACCCGGGATCATCATATTCCAGTCCCGTACTCAGTGGCCCATGTTTCCGTGATGACCGCAATATCCACCCTCCCCACTGCCAAGAGTGCCTGTAACTCAATTGATTTTTACCTAAGCTTCTCGCATTCAGTGAGACCACCCCTGTATCCTGTCCCTTTCCTTCCTCTCCTTGCTTCTCCTCCCTCCTATTCCCCCATGCACTTCCTCGAATCCTTCCCTGCTAATTTGGGGTAAGCTCATTTGGTTCCTCTCTTCTGGATCCCTGCCTACCAGCTGTCCACTCGCCTCCCCGCCACCTAGTTTAAATCTACCTTTGTCACTCTATACCCCTCTAACTTCTGCTTTAATACCCCTTCCTCCCCACTCAAGTGCAGCCTATCAGTTGCATATAGATCAATATTGTCCCAGGTTTTGCCCCATCCACCCACTATCCTGTACCCTTGGATTGACACCATTCCCCAACCATGTGTTGAACTCCCCAATCCTCCCTTTCCTCACCATACTCTCACAGGGTAGTAGAGCAACTCTGAGAAGGCCACTGACTCCCCTATCACCTCACAGCCTTCCCACACCTCAAACCACCCCTGACCTATCCCTCCCCCTTCACTTCCGCTTGCTATCCTCCATCTCTCCCCATCTGCCCTGGGCTCCCCCCACCTCTGCAGTGACCCTCTCACCCTCCACCAGTATTGCCTTTTCCCTCCTCTTCCAGAGTACCGTTCCTTGTGCAATCTCCTCCTGTTTCCTCTCCTGCCCCTTCTGCAGCCCTCCCTCCTTCTCCTCCTCCCCACTAGTGTCATCAGTACAGCAAACCTATTTCCTATCCCTCTGTTCTGCTATGCATTGGCTCCTCCCTCCTGACTTGAGTCCCCTCTGGTGCTAGGCCTGACTCGAGTCCACCCTCCATCATTAGGCCTCCTGTCCAGTTTGCACCTCCTTCTCCTCCTCCCCACATTCCTTCCCTCACCCATTGTTTCTCCCATGTGGTGTCCTCATGTTACTCCCTGGTAAAGGCCCACCTGTCCTAGAATCCCCGCCCTCATCCTCTCCAGCTCTCTACCAAGCTACCACACCTCATCCTTGAGCCTCCTCAGCCTGTGGCAGATTGGACACCCTCCAGCCTCCACAATATGTTCATCCATATCTCTGCCTCACAACCATTGCATCCCACAATCCTACCTATGGCTAGCACTACATATTAATGAAACAAAAGATAATACAGTACTATCTATACTAACTGTACCAGTTTAGCTCCATCCCCAACTATACCTGCACAAGGCACAAGACAATATTCACCAAAGATACCTAAAATGCCTATAAGTTATATTACTAACTATACCTACACAGTACTGACCAAGAAGGGCAGCTCCTGTGAGAGTCAATCAGTCTCTTACACAATTGCTGTTGAAAGTAGAGCCCCACCTACTTAGAAACAACCAGAACCTTCCAGAAACAGAGCAACAAATACAAAGAAACTTCCAGAAATGTGGCTTGCTGCTTCCACACCCCAAACTGAGGCAAACTCTCCCAGTTCACATAAACTTAAACACAGAAAATGCAGAATCACCTGAAGGAAGCTGTTACATCACAAAGAAACCTCCAGTGCCTTAGATGTGGGGCCTGGAGCAGTCCTCAGTCAGACATCTAATCAGGAAAAAGACTGCCCAATTGTATACCTGAGCAAAAAGTTACTTCCATGGGAACAGTCATACTCCACGGCAGAAAAAGGAATGCCATGTGCTGGTATGGGCCCTGAAGAAACTATAATTTTTGTTAAGTTACTTTATTCCCTCCTTGGCTGGGGGTGTTACCTATGGTTCCCCCTGTCCATCTGGACCAGATGCCCTGCACTACTCCTAGTACCTGAGCTTGACCCTCCTCCATTCCTCTCCTGCTGTTTCATGGAGGTACTTATCCCACCACCACGGAAAGCCGAGGGTCTGGATCCAGGAGGAGTCTCAAGTCAGAGTAGTGCAGTGCTGACAGACCAGACTTCATCAAGCATGCCAGAGGATTTTTAATTCTGGTTCCTCCATCCCATGGCATGGACGGCAAGGCATCATTGACACCGCCATGTGCGCCCATGCACTGCATGTCTGACAATCGCCTGTGCCATCCCCACAATGAACCACCCACCTGCCCTGAACCCCAGTCACCACCACAGGAGCTAGTACAGCCATGGTTATCCCTCTCCACTCTCCCTGGAAGGGACAGCAGTCCCTAGGATGCTCAGTCCTCCTCCCCTGGCCAACCCTCCAACACCCGAGGTCGCCTCTGACCCCGGATCATTGGCATGGCACAAGGTGTGGCATCCAGTGCCTCAACCCTCAGTACCACCGGACCAGCAGCCCTGGAGAAATTAGAGCTGTATCTATATGGGATGCACTTTGACATACAGACTGACTTGACCCCTGGTGTATCAAAATCAGATGGGTAACACCAATGGTCATCTCTCTTAAGGTGGAGCATTGCCCTACAGGCCTATAACATGACAATTACCCATCGGGCTGGGTCGGCCAACACAAACAGCCTACCTCATCAGTTAGAACAGCAACAGAATTTGTGAAAAATCTTTACCATGCACAGTAGGCATGTTCCCACAAATTCAGTCTAGGAGGGAGGGATGTGGTGAGCTAGCCATTGCCAGTCATTATTTGCAGATATAATTCTGTTACATGTTTTTTTTTATGTGATTTTGTGTATGTTAAATGCCAGTGTTAAGACAAGGGTAATACAGAAAGACAGAATGTATTTTCAAAATGTCTGATATTCATCTGTGACCTAGGAACCAGCTGCTTGCCAGGAAGCTAAATTACACTCCAAAAGGGTAGAAATTCCTTGTAAACTTAATTGGGGGAAGCAGAGGTACTAAACGGTCGCAGGAGGTAAATCTTTGCACTTCAAAGGCAGGATGCTGGGAACCAGGATCTGGGAAATAGCCATTCTTGACAGGCTGGTGTGAGTTGTCTTACAAGTGTTATATTGTAAGGCAGTGAGACATCAAAGGCACCAATTCTGAAATGTATTAATGTGCCAGAAGGTTGTGATATAAGAACGCAGATAAGGACTAATAATAATTCCCTAAAAATTTGGGAAAGCAAGTGACATCTACTGGCCTAAAGTTAGGACCAGACCAGAATTTGGCACTATTTAGGAGTGCTGAAACAGTGGCAATCCTTCATTTTCCTGGAGCATTTCAAAGGACCCACTTCCTGACAAGTCACAGAACAAACTGCCAACAGATACTGAAAGCCAGTGGCTGAAAAGGAAGGAAGGGATTTTTCACACTTCACTAACTCTTCTGGTCTTCAATTCACTATGAATTTAAGGTAGAAATTAGATAAAATTTATAGCGTGTTTTCTTGTACCTGTCCACTTTTATTTGTGTGATTCTGTGACCAAATTTATGAATCTTTAGTTGTAAATGTATAATAATTATTTAAGTATTTAGTAAAAAATTAGTTTTTAAGAAAACCTGGCTGAGCGAGATATTTATATTGTTTATTAATAATCTGTGACCAAACTGTTCTTGCTAAAGGGTGCCACCATAAGCTACCAATCAAGCAAGGATCTATGAGAGAAATCTGGGTAAAGATATGGAGAATACAAAAGTCTCAGGAAAGAGTCTGTGGGGAATGGAACCAGGTTGTTGCATGCCCTGTGGAAAAGATCAAAATTAGGGTCACAAGGCTACCATGAAGAGATTGTGAAGCCTGGATCTTCCCCTTAGTGCAACAACAAAAAGGTTCTCATCTGGCTACCAAGACTTGAGACTGGTATTGGACCTTTAGCCAGAGTTTAAAGAGGAATCCCTGAGACCTCACGGCAGGTGTTCAGTCATGAACTTAACGAGCACTCTAGGAGGACATGAGGGGTATTCCTGTCCCCCCATCACGGATTGCACTTAGGAGTGGACACTGTGAGCTCAGTGGACCTGACCCCCAAGGGTGGGTTCATGACAGTCATGACAACACAAAATAACTCATTCTAACAAATGGAGGAATTTAGCTGGAAAATGGCTATTCAATATTTTAGAACACTGCAGATAACATCAAAGTTCTCTTGCTCACATGGCTCCTTGTGTTGGCAAAATTGTAGCTGTGAGGTAGCCACACATACTCATATATTTTGGAGTTGCCCAATACTTCATTCCTTCCAGAAGAGAACTGAATGGGAGATTCAAGAGATAATCTCTATGACAGCCTCACTCCAGAAGCAGCTTTCCTTTGCTATACCCCAGACAAATTAAAAATAAGGCATATATAATCTTCTAGGCATACTCCTCACTTTAGCTAGAACACTCATAACTCACCTTTGGCTCAAACCAGAGCCACCAAACTTGACAATGGCAGGATACTGTTTGGGATATTTACAGAATGGAAAAATGACATCATACTGTACCTTCAAAAACAGGAAAAATGCAAAACAGATGGAACCTATTGCTTATATTATTGTAATATATGGATTTTAAAAATAATACCCCAAAAAGCATACAAAAAAACCTATAATACCTTAGTCAAGTGCCAATACTATACTTCCGGTCCCGTAATACTATACTTCGGTCCAATAATACTATACTTCGGTCCTAAATAATACTATCGTTACGATCACCACTTTTCTAATGTCAGAAAGCATAGTTTTTTTCTTTTCTTTTTATTCTTGAGAGAGAGAAGCAGGACTCCATGTGAGAAGGGTGGGATGTGGTGAGGGCGAGAACAAGCAGCACAGAACCGTCCCACAAGGAATCCAGAGTAAGACCTACGTCAGCATCTAGCATCCATATATTACAAAAAATAACAGTTAGGTTCCAGTGAATCACTCGGCTGTAATTCCATCTCGAGATTCTGGGGACATAGGAACCTCTCGAGCTTGCCTGAGGTTAATGGTGTCCCCAGAACCTTCTTGATGGAATTACAGCCTTTAATTCACTGGAACCTATCTATTATTCTATTTATATAACTACAGCTTGAATGGATATCATTCTATGATTATAACCCTTCTACAATGCTCTAATATGAGAGGGCAGCATTCGTTTAAGTGCCTCTCAACTTGAGGAGGTATGGGAATAGGATGGGGTACTGGTTACTGAAAGGATTGATGCCTAGTTATTATGTTGAAACTTGTGTCTCTTTAGGTAAATGAGCCTTGTATATTATAATGATTTCTCTCCTGAGTACTGCAATTATTTTTTGTGGATTTATTCTATGGCCTGTATACTGATTTTCGTTTTTAAATAAAATTTAAGCATAAAAAAGAAACCATGCAAACTGTATGTGCTCCAAGTCATGTAAAGGACAATATTGCAAAGAGTATAAAATACCAAAACAAGAGCTTATGAAAAGCACTGTCCTAATTTTTGAAAACAGTAATGAAAACTAAAACTGTGTTGTACCTGTGTACACAAGCCTGAAAAGACAATTCATAAGACTAAATGTCATGGATGTAAAATGAGGACTTCATTTTCATAAACAGACTGTGGACAGGTGTGAAGTGATGTGAGAGAGAGTTTTATTGAGCAGCTCGATTTGAGCAACTCAATAACACAGCTAGTAGTTGGAGCCGAGTGGTGGAAGAGATCGATGACTTCTGTACAGTGAGTGTAGCAGGGAGCTACACTTGCTAATGCAGGATATAGGAAGATGTTTGGCCAAGCCCTGCTGAGCTGGCTATTTAGCATAGTGCTGTAAGTCACTGCCCCTGGAGCTGGTGGACCTGGGTTTGGGTCTGGCTGTGGGGACATTTCTTTTTCTTTTTGACTGTTCCTTTCCCTGTGTCCGCCCCATGAAGTTGATCATTTTAATTTTGGGGGTGGGGTGTGAGGACATAGCCCTCCACATAAAATGTATTTTTATTGTTGTGTGGATTGGGAAGGTAGCGACCCGCGCTATTTGCGGTGGTCGCTCTGATATTGATCGCCCGTTTGGCGTGGGCAGTCTTTTGGTCGCTGTTTTTGGTTGTCGAGATAAATACTCACCTTTATCACATAGAACCCTATGGAAACACTGCCTGTGATGTTCAAGGAACTTACGTGGTCCCTTAGTTGTAAATACATAACCTTTATTCATGATATACTCAGAAACCTATGTGACAAATGTTATTTTGACACAGTTTTTAATAGGTGTAATCAATCAGTACCTGTTCATCATGGGTTATCAAGGAAAACTGTATTTCTCTTTTGACAAGTGCTACAGGGAATAATCAGCACCAGTTGCCCATCAGTCATGACTCATGAGTGGTGATGGTCCAAATGTTCAGCTTTATTGAAAAACGTTTCTGTTTACTTAATGTTTATAGTAGTATGGTCAACTGAATCAGAATAATGAAGCAATAAACCACTACAGGGTGTAGGTTATGCTGGGATTTACTATAGCTGGCATGGTTTGGCCATGAGGCCACAGGCTGAGTGGTCAAATCCTCACCAGCTGTGGTGAATCCAGCATAATCCACACCGTGGAAAGTGATTTATTATAATCTCTAAAGTCCACTTTATTTCTTGTGTGAAAAATTAAGAAAAAGCAGGGGTTTTTGCATTTGTTATGATTTTTATATATTTTGCTCTTCACGCCATAAATAAAATAGTCCTGTTTTCTCACTATTAATTTAGCATTTCCGTGTTTCCCTAGTAGTTGTTTTAAACTGCCCTTCAGCACAGATGTCACAGGAGCATAAAACAATTAACTGTGGACTTAAAAGTTCAGGCAAGGATGTTATGTGTTTGGCTTCCTAAAAGTCTAGCCCAGAACAGTCCTTTGATCTGAACCAAGCGTAAATGATCGGCCGTCGATGCAGTGAGCATGTAAGATCTACCTGAAGTTACCTTGCTACTGTTTTGTTCACAGTTGGGACCTTTCAATTACTGCAGCAGGAAACAGTGGGGAGTGGCAGGCGTCTGTTGTAGGAGCACTTCGTACAGTTCAATATAGTGGGAACACTGGAACATGAAAAAATGGGGAGAAATCTTTAAGCACCATCCTCCTTGTCCCAGCCTACTCTCAGCATAGCATTTCTAGGGTTATGCCCCTACGGTGCTTTCATAATGTAGTGGAGTGACTCGGAGAAGTTTATTTTTCTTGGTACCAGGAGTCCGAGACATTTACATCAACACTTTAAATAAAATGGATCCGTTGTTTATTGATGTCCACAGAAAAGTGGTACGTCAGTCTAGCAAGGAGCAATCAGCCGGAGCAGCTGTGAGTAGCCAGAAGGGAGAACTGAAAACCATGGGCTGAGTTTGCCTCTATTCTGGTTTGGAGGTACAAGATATTTTTGAATATTGGTCACTGTACTCGATTTGGTTTATGCAAGTTTTGTGCTTCTTACACTTGCTGAGGACTTGTGTGGTGTGTGACTTGTGTAGCATTCAATGGGAGTTTTAGTTTGTGGTTTAGCAGGCATCGACATGGTGGCGAAATGTTTTGATTTTGGGGTTGGATTGATTTTTTTAAGATGCAGTTGACTGGCACCTTTGCTGGGGGTATATAATAGCATTTACCTTAGCAGAAAGGTGCCAGCCAATAATTATAGTGCAGGATTTGGGCTTTGGTTTGGAGTCCATGGTATAATTAACTTTATTTATAGGCTAACATAACAATTATAAGAACTACTAGAAGATCTAACAACTAGATTTCCCACTTCTTGCTTTATCATTGCAGGAGATTTTACTACTAGAATCCTAAGTTAACTGAATCTGAGGAAACTGAGAAGGAACTTAATCTAAGACTAAGGCTAATTAACCTTAGATTGACTATAGAAAGGAACTCAAAGGATATTAAAAGTAACAGTCATGGTAACCTGCTCAATGAGATAATGATGGGTTTTGACTTTTCTCATAAGCGGACATCTGGTGACCCTGAGGATGAATAAACTTTTATGGGCCCTACGGGAGCATTAACCATTGATTTAGAATGGATCATTATATTGCAGGAAAACTTAAATTATCTTAAATTAATACAGCACCCAGAATCATCCAATTTCCGATTTATACTACTTTCTATTCAATGAATCCAGCCAACAAAATTAATAACATTTTGTACCAGATAATACAGTGGAAATACTTAATACTAGGAGAGTAAGATGGCAAACCAATACAGTCGAGTTGTTTACTAATGTCCTTTATTCTGACCAACTGACTGCATTAAGGCAGAAGATTGTTTTGATAGTAACAATGTTGATTCGGTCCTGATATTGATGGAAAGTAACATGATTTTAGGACTGATGTTTAAGGTAAATAAGACAAAAAGTCAGCTAAGCATACTTGGTTCAATGCTAAATGTAAAAAAGCAAAAGGTGGCTTAAAAAACTTATTAGACTTACCAAAATGCTTAAAGATAACACGAGGCTGTTAAACAGGAAGAAAAGACTTCAGAAAATTATTGGATGTTGAAAATGAAAGTAACAAGTCATATTCGGAACAGGCTTAGGAGAATGGTAATTGATAAGGATATCAAATCATTTTGGAGATTAGTGTACCTTGGATAGGAATAGTGTTCTACTAAAACCCATATAGCACCATAAATCTGCATAAGGCATTTTGAAGTACTATACTTTTCTGTAGCTGAAGAACAGAGACCTTCTATATTTGGAGACCTCCAAGTAATAATACACATTTCCTTTTCTCTAGACTAATGTTCTGTTTAACTGAGGATATAATTCTGGCCTTTAATTCAATGAGAGCCAACAAAGCACCTGGTCCAGACCAGATCTTAGCAGATATATATAAATCTTTCCTTGACTGGTGGATTCCTATCTTATTGAATGTTTCAATTTTTACAAGGATAGGAATTCTCAGAAGCTGGAATAGCAGTATCATTTTGTCAATTTATAAAAAGGGCAGATTTCTGACCCAGGAATGTACAGGCCAATCAGCCTCTTGGATGCTTCTCAGAAATTGTTTTGCAGAATCATTTTCCATATATTACAGGCTCGGGTTTCTCAGAATCATCTTTCAGTGGAAGTTCAAAATGGATTTAGATAAAATCGGCCAACTATTCAACATTGTTATGTTTTAACCACCTTATCTATAAATATGTTACTGTTAAGAAATCCAAACAATATTGCTGCTTTACTGATCTTAAGGCAGCTTTTGATAGCATCAGCCGTAAGATGCTTTGGCAAAATTATGGCTTCTTGGTATCAATCCTAGTATTTAGACTACATTAATAAGATTACATCAGGATACATGGGTACAGGTTCAGTACAATCAGTCTGGTAATTTAACTAAGCAGATTAAAACAAATGTTGGTGTTTGTTAGGGATGTTGTTGAATTTATATATACAGTAAATTCAATAATCACATGACTCTGCAATTCTGACTTTCATTCTCAAAAGTATTTGATAAGCCTATTAGTTTGCTTGCACAAACATATGGTACTGTATTATTATCTACTTCCTTATTGGGCCTTCAAAGGAAATGGGATTTTTCGTTAAACTATGTGCTGAAAATGTCCTGTGTAAAAATAAAGATAAGACCAAGGTTGTGGTCTTTGGTAACAGAACAAAGAAAAACTCAAAATTGTATACAGAAAACTCTCACACTGAAACAAAGAACCATTATGATTACTTAGGGGTAAGGTTCACAGACAGTGTTTCATAGTCAAAACACTTACATTTGTTAGAAACTAGAATGAAAAACACTTTCAATGCATTTCAGAAATTTAATTATAAATTGGTAAATGGTACAGTTAATTGAATCCTTACAGTATTAACATAGAAACATAGAATTTGATGGCAGATAAGGACCACTTGGCCCACCTAGTCTGACCATTTCCTACCTGATGGATAAGCTGCAGATTCTAGTTAATCAACAGCTTACTTTCTGCTACCCCACTAGAATTGCCTTATGTCTGTCCACGCATTCCGTGAATTCTCTCACTGTTCCTGACTCCACAACCTCCTCAGGAAGGCTGTTCCATGCATCCACAACCCTCTCTGTGAAAAATACTTTCTAACATTACCTCTGAGCTGTCCCCCTCTATCTTCAAATTGTGCCTTGTTCTTGTACATCTCTTCTTCTGAAAGATGTTACCCTCTTATACTTTAATTCCCTTGAGATACTTGAAAGTTTCTATCATGTCCCCCTCTCCCTCCTTTCCTCAAGGGTATACATATTAAGCTGCTTTTGTCTCTCCTCATATGTCTTCTGGTGCAGACCCTGCACCATTTTGATTGCCCTCCTCTGAACAGCCTCCACTCTGTCTATGTCTTGAGTGCGGAGATGAGGTCTCCAGAAGTGCAGTAGTACTCCAAATGGGGTCTCACCAACTGTCTGTACAGAGGGATAACAACTTCCTGTTTTCTACTGTTGATGCCTCTCCCTATGCATCTCAGTATCCCCAGCCCTCCTTACTGCCTTCTCACATTGCTTGCCCACCTTTAGGTCATCTGATATAATTACTCCTAGGTCTTATTCAATTTTTGTTGTTATTAACTCACCCTCCATTGTGTACTCTTCCCTGGGTTTTGTTTCCCAGGTGCATTACCTTGCACTTCTTTGCATTGAATCTGAGCTGCCACATATTTGATCATTTGTCCAACCTTGCCAAGTCCCTTTTCATCCTTTCCACCCCACCTTGTGTATCAACCCTGTTGCAGATCTTTGTGTCATCTGCAAAGAGACATACCTTTCCTTCCAGGTGCTCTCCAATGTCCTTATAAAGACATTAAGAGGACCGGTCCAATCACCGAACCCTGCTGTGCCCTGCTAGTTACCCTTCTTTCTTCACTGTGGACTCCGTTTACTATTACCCTTTGCATCCTGTTATCCAGCCAGTTTTTTATCCAGGCTACCACCTTGGGACCCACTCCAAGGCTGGCTAACTTATATATGAATCTTTTGTGTAAGACTGTGTCAAATGCCTTGATAAAATATAGGTAGGCCATATGCAGCCCCTCCCTGGTCTACTACTTTGGTCACCCAGTCAAATAAATCTATTAGGTCTGTCTGACATGACTTTCCTGCTGTGAAACCATGCTGCCTTGGGTCCTGTGCCCACTGGCCTCTAGGTACTCAACAATATTTTTTCTTCAGAGTGACTCCATCATTTTCCCTGCCACTGGGTCAAAGTAACTGTGCTGTAGTTTCCTGCCTCTGCCCTGCTCCCACTTTTATGAAGTGGAATCACATTGCCCTTCTCTGAGTCCTCAGGTACCACCCCATCCTCCATGATTTGTTAAAGAGGTAGTCAGTGGTGTTACTAGTTCTACCCTTAGTTCTTTTAGAATTCTTGGGTGAATCCCATCAGACCCCATTGCTTTGTCTACCCTCAGTTTCAAGAGTTCTTTCAAAACCCTTTCTTCTGTGAAAGGACTGGTATCGACCCCCTATTCAGAGTTTCTCTCTTGTTAGGTTTAGGTACCTCCCCCTCCTCTTCCATTGTGAGATACTGAGCTGAAATATTTGTTCAATATCCTTCTTTTTCACTGTCACCCTCTGCCCATATCCTCTCCCCTTTATTAAGTCTCTGTATACCTCCTTGGTCTTTCTTCACTCCCTAATGTACCTATAAAGGTTTTATCCCCCTTCTTAACAGAGTTGGCTATCTTTTCCTCAGTTTGTGCCTTTGCTATTCTTGACTGCCTTCCTGCCTCCTTCTGCTTTAACTAATAAAGTTCTCTGTCCTGTTCCTTCTGTGTTTCCTTATATTTCCTAAATGCTATCCTTTTCTCATTAACCTTCCTTACACCTCTTTTGAGGAACCATAGTGTTTTTCCTTCATTTTGTTGATTTGCTTCCCACAAAGGCTTGTTACCTCTGTGATGGCTGTTTGATTATTCCCCATTGTTCCTCCACCCCTCCTTCTTGCCTGTTTGCTAATGCTTTTCTGAGGGCACTCTCTCATTTTCCCAAAGTCAGCCTTCCTAAAGTCCAATACTCTTGTTTTTGTAGGCTTGACTCTATGGCTGTGTTTATTGTGAACCACACTGTTTGGTGGTCACTTGTTCCCAGATGGCTACCCACTTCTAAATCTGAGATCCTTTCTCCTTCCCCATTTGAGAGCACCAGGTCTAAGATTGCTCCCTCCCAAGTGGGTTCCAACACTAGCTGTCTGAGGCATGCCCCTGTAGGGCATCAAGAATGACCCTGCTCTTGGATATGCCTGCAGCAAAGGTAAACCAGTTAACATCTGGCATACTCAGGTCCCCACCAACAATGTCTCCCTTTTTCTGCCATTTAAGGATGCCTTCTATCATTTCCTTGTCCACTTCCTCATCCTGAGATGGGGTCTGTTACACAAACCGTATATGGATTGTGGTGCCATTTCTCTCTCCAGGGGTGACCCATAGTGACTCATCAACTTCCTGTTTACACTTTAGTCCTGTTGCTTTAATCCCTTCCCTTATATAGAGTGCTCCTCCTCCTCTTTTACCCACCCTGTCCTTCCTGTAGACTGTGTATCCTGGTATATTGACATCCAGTCATGGTTCTCTGTGTACCATGTTTCAGTGACTGCCACAATATCCAGGCATCCCTCTTCCATCAAGGCCACTAGTTCAGGGAGCTTGTTGCACAGACTGTGGGCATTGGTACTCATCACCTTCCATTTTGTTTATGGCCTTACCCTTTAGCCCCATACCTGTCCTTACTGCCTTTTCTGCATTTACCCTGTCCTGCTCCCTACTGACTTCTGTACCTTGGTGTTTACCTCTCTAACTACTGTGTTTTTGTGGGAGGCTAAGTTTCCCTGTTCCTTTTCAGTGCCTCCCCTTAGCTAGTTTAAATGCTTGCCAAGAAGCATTTAAACCTATCACCCTAAATTCTGGGTCCCTGGACAGATGGAGACCATTGCTCCAGTATAGGCCTGCATCCTTCCAGGTGGCTCCCCAGTCCCCAATGAAACCATTGACTCCCATGGTGCAGAATACCCTAGCATCATCCTTGCCATAGACAGGCAGCACCTCCAAGAAGGTTATTGTACATGATACTTGTCTAAGGCCCTCCCCAACTCTCCAAACTCCTCTTGCCTCTGTAATCCCATTCATAGCCAGGTCATTTGTCCCTAGGTGGACAATGACATCCAGCTCCCTCCCTCGTGCAGCTGCTCCCATGATCCTGAGGATTCGCTTCCTGTCCTTCTGAGCCATGGTGCCAAAGCAGGCACTTACCTCCTATCCCTTCCTCCCCACTTACCCCCTAATGATCGAGGTCCCCACCCAGGAGTTGTTTCCTTCCCCTGTGGGGTCTTGTGCCACCCTCCTGTGGATCTCCTTTGTGGAGGTTCCCAGCATCCTCCTTGGTCTCCACTGCAGGTGCATCCATAGAGTGAATCACTTTGCAAGAACAGCATATGAATTGTGGAGAGGACAACTGGAGGGATGCACCTCTGTTCCACCACCCTCTTTCCTCCCTGAGCCCACCTTGTTCCAATCTCCTCTTTCTTGGCAACCTCTGAGGGTAGTGGTGGTGGCCCTGGTGGTCCCTGGGTGGGGAAGAGGTTTACAAATCCTAGCCAGGTCAGCCTGGAGACAGGCAACCTCCTCCCTCAGACTAGAGAGGTGCTTGCAAACAGGGCAATGTCGCAGCCTCCAAGAATGTCTCCCAGAACACTTTTTGCCCCACAGCAATCACACTGCACCATTCCCATCTTGACTTATTTTGTGTCCCTCTCCTGTTGCTTTGTATGCTTACTGTCTCCTCCTCTATGTATTTTTACACTTACTTTCCTACTGCCTATATGCCCTTACAACTCTCGCCCTTCCTGTTCTGGGACAGGAACTTCTCGTAATCTTCAGTGGTTCCTTCTTCCATGCTTGAATTCAGACCTCCAGCAGTCGGGGGAGAAAGAGTTATTTTTAGGTTCCTTCAAGGTTGATGAAACTAATGTGTCTCAGTGATCCTTCCTTCCTACTGCCAAACAGGAAGTTCCTGTTGTCAGTCAAATCCATTGGCTATAAAAAGTAGAACTGGCTTAGGGTGGGAGGGTGAAGGGGTGGGAAGGAGGGCAATTAGTAAAAAGCTGTAGTTCTAGACTGCTGTTTCTTGCTCAGAAAGCAAAGTTCTCCTTTGTCAAAAACAGCAGGAAGCTGTAATTGGAGACACCTGCTTTTGTGCTCCTAAGCCACACCCCAATTAGATTCATCCTCTGCTTCTGACTCAGTAAATTAAGCTGATACAGCCCCTTCCTCAGAGAAACACACAGTGACTTTCTTTTTTTTTACTTAAATGGACACCCTTCTTCTAATAAAGTATCTGTTTGCTTAATCCAAACAGGCACTGACTCCTGCTGAGATAGAGTGATTTACCAGTAAAAAGCTGTAGTTGTAGACTGCTGTTTTCTTGCTCAAAAGCAAAGTTCTCTATCAAAACAGCAGCAAATATGAAAATTAAGATGGAATTTTATATGCAGCTGAAATTTGGGGTTCTTCAAATGCTGCATCTTTGGACATCATTTCTAAATAAAAATTATGTTATATTCTCTCTGTCAAAAATCAATTCCTGCAGCGGTGCCGAGAGCAAAGTTGGGTCAATTTTGTTTGTCTTCATTAATAATGGAGAGAGCTTAATATTTCCATTAGACCTTTTCTCTCATCTGAGGAGCAACTGCTCAGACAGTGTTTGGAAGAACAAATTGGATATGCACAACAGGGTTTTATCTTCCCTATCAAGCAATAGAGAACAACTGTTACCAATGGGGATGGGTAATCTATTGTATGAGAGTTATGCTAGACCCAGAAGGAGATAGTAATCAAAGTTAAGGCCACACATAGGATATTGCAGTTAATCAAGACTTGCCCAAAACTGGACTTCCAGTGTGATGGCTGCCTGGTGAGAAGCTCTTACTGGTAGCTCCCTGCCTTCCCCAATAAACTTGCTCTGTTCCTAGTCTAGTGCCCCAAATGCGAAGTAAACTCACCAGAAACCGAGAAGACTACTAAGCGAATTCAATCGTTTGATTAGCGGCAGAGCTTTGGTGATGGAAACCGAAATGAAAGCGCCAGCTCTCCAGCACACTCCACTGCCAACACCAGGAAGGAGAAAAACCCAAAAGGCCTAAAGCGGGTGGTTCAGAAGGTCCTGCCTTGATAAAGCAACAAGTCTGCTTTCGAATTTTGGAAGAGCTGGCACCACTGAAAGAAGCTCTGTTAGCCCTAGCCACTGATTTTAAAGGGATAAAACTGCCATGGAACAGCTGAATACTTCGCATGAGTGATAATAAGCTCAGATCTCCTCGCTGGAGGATTGAGAGTGAAGCTAGACCCAGAAGTTGTTAGTGTGAGACAGAGAATTAAAAAGGCGGAAGACTGACTAGAGGATCTTGAAGAATGCTCAAGATGGAACAACCTCATAGTCCTTGGCCTTCCAGAGGTGAGGAGGATGGCAAGCAATCATATTTGCACAAAGTTATGTGAGAAGCTAACTGGGCCCTCTCCTAATGGGCCTACATGTACTATAGAGACAGCCCATAGATGCTGCACCCTATGCCTCCAGTAGGATCACCCTCGCCCATTCATCTTTAGAATGTTGAATTTTTAGACAAGCAGCACGTTTTGCAAAAGCTCAAGGAAGTTGCAGAAGTGCAGTGGGAAGGAAGAAAGTTGTGTGGTACAAGATCTTCCTTACACAGTTCACCAGAAGCGATCAGCTCTGCACACACTAGTATCCAAATTAATATCTGCTAGGATTCACTTCAGAGTGTATTACCCTGCCACTCTGCAAATCAATAAGGATGGTCACTGGCACTCATTTGATACCCTGGACTCAGCCACTGAAGTTTGTAAAAATGGTACCCAGACTTGCTAAAATGAGCTCAGGATGCAGACACATCGCAGTGAATGCTGTCATCTAGTGGACATTTAGTAGCATAAAGTCTTGCACAGTAGTGTACATGGAGCTTACCAGTCATTCTGAATACGGAGTTTGTTATTTTAGTGGTAAAATTTCTCTAAAAAGAAAGCTGAGGGGCTACTGCTGGAGTGACAAATACATTTTCTTTGCTTTTCCTTTTTTTAGTCCTGGGATATTAAGATAGTATAGTAGAGTAACTAGAGAGCTATGGGAAAGGCTATGAAGACCGAAAATGTTGAGTCTTTCACTTTATATTTGGCTCTTATTTAAAATGAGACACAGCTGGCTCTTTCTGGTAGTATCTTTAAGTTTTCAATTCCAACAGGAGATTTGTGGAATTTTGTGATGTAAAGATCTCTGGATATATATATGGATTATTACATATACCTTACAGGGTGAGTTAATTGGTATATGAGGTCGAAGTAAAGGGTTTGGGGTAAGACTGGCAGGTTTATAGTTCTACTATGGTAGTTGTAGGTTAAGATTTTATAGATTCATACTCATAAAGTAGGCTAGGATGTAGTTAGTATAAAAGTTTAATAGCATTATAGAGAACATAGTCAGACTTAATACGGTATGAGATAAAATGGATAGGGGTAGGGGAGGGAGGGAGGGTAATCGGAGGCAGCATGATAGACATCGCGCCAAGCGAACAGTTAGGAGTTCAGTCTCAGGGACTGGGGTAGTTCACGCCATATTATTTACAGAGGCATAACTTACAGTTACAAACTTATGCCCGGGAGGGTTTAGTTGGGGATAGGGGTTGCAATTTTACAGCCAATATACTATCTAAATTAGTGGAGGGGATGGGGAGAAAGCCAGTATTGGAGGAGATATCTTAAGATAAAGTAATCTATGTAAGGTTAAAACTAAAAATTCAAATAGGGGAAGATATGCCAAACTGACAAAAGGTATGAGGTACCTCGTGGAATATTAAAGGTGCAAGAGATAGGTGAAAGCACACAAATTCTTAAGCACTTAGCACTTGTGCGTTCGGATATCACGTTCTTGCAGGAGACATACTTGAAGGGGACGAAGGCAATTTGTTTGAAGAGATTATATTGGCCTGGTCTATATGCTGGTAATTCCACTTCACAGAGGGGTTGCTATCTTAATAGCTAAAGGGTTGCAATTCCAATTGTTACAAGAGATGGGAGACCCACAAGGAGATTTTGTTTGTGAGGGTTGATTGATCATAAGGAAACTGTTATAGGTACTATATATGGGCCTAATCACTCCTCCCGAGTTTTCTCCCAATTTGCTCTCAGGTTAGCTCCACTTAAGCAACTACCAATAGTATTAGCCGCAGACTGGCATATAACATATGAGAATAAGTTGGATAGATCTACACAGAATAAACCAACTTTATCTCCTGCTCAAAAATCTCTGCATGAAATGATGGAAGGGCTGGGCCTTATAGACCCTTGGCGTCTCTTACACCCAAAAGAGAAGGCGTTTACCTTCTAGTCATCCTACCATAAATCCTATTCACGGATAGACTTTTTCTTAGTAAATAGGGTTATGATGATGAGCCCACTGGATTGTGGGATTCTCCCAGAGTGTTATCAGACCATTCTATGATTTGGTTGGAGGGCAGGATACCTCAATCAATCCCCAAAGTTACCCAGTGGAAGCTTAATACTCAAATGTTATCCCAAGAAGACATTGTGAATAAGATACAGGAATTAATTAACCAATATATGGAACAAAATAGGGGTCTATTAAGACATACGGCCAACTTTGGTGTTCCTGAAATGCTTTTAAGGGGAATTTATTAGGCTAGCTGTGACCCGGAAAAGAATAGAGAAGCAGTGGCGAAATCCCTATTAGATTCCACTCAGAGATTGGAGAGTGAGATGGGTGCCTGCCCTACAACTGCAGATTTAATTCGGTTGGAGGTCCTTAGAGATCAATATGTGAGTGTCCTAAGAGAAAGGGCTGAATATGCCCTGTTTAAAACCCATGTTAGGTATCTGGACTAAGGAGACAAGGCCAGACACCTTCTGGCTCTTAAGTTAAGACAGCAGGAAGAGTCAGGTTAATTGCCAATATAACCATGGGGGAGGGTGGCAATATGTTGACAGCTCCTAAAGCTATAGTGAGTGAATTTGAAAGGTTTTATAGGAATCTTTACAGTCACCCAGCCAACAGTCCCACGGAAAGTGAGATCCAACAGTCTCTTTCTAGACTTTCTCTTCCTGCTCTCAGCCAAATTCAGAAAGCCCACCTGACCTCCCTATCTCAGAGATGGAAATATCAACTGCCATTCAATCTCTTCCATAACAAAGCTCCAGGACCAGATGGGTTTCCATCAAACTTTTACCGAACTTTTGAAAAAGAGCTCATTCCTATCCTCCAAAAATTATACTCCTTTATTTGCACTTATGGGATTGTTGATTCTACCTTTTAGAAGCCATTATCATTGTTCTGCAAAACCAGGAAACCTAAAGATAAGGTAGCAAATTACAGGCGATTTCCTGATGAATTATGATGTTAAAATATTAGCTAAAATTTTGGCTTTGAGGATTACCAAAGTTTGGGATAACTTAATCATCCCCGAACAAATTGGTTTATTGGTGGTAGAAACCCCTTAGATAACTTCCGTAGCTTGCCCATATCTTCTCCGCATCCCAGAGGCAAAGGTACCAATGGCCCTGGTCTCTCTGGATGCGGGCAATTTGACAAGGTCAGTTGGCCTTTTCTTTTTAACACTATGTCTCAATTTGGATTTCCTCAAGAATTTATTGGGTGGATTAAACATCTATATTCTAATCCTACAGCTAAAATATACTGTAACGGGTTTTTCTAACAACTTTCGGTTATATTCTGGAACTAAATCAAGGATGCCCATTATCGCTGTTACTGTTTAACTTGTATTTGGAACCCTTTACTCATAACTTCCAATTATCCCCATCCATAACAGGCATTTCAGTGGGTCCATTAGAGTTGAAATTATCAGCCTATGCTGATGACATTTTACTCCATCTCTCGTACCCAACAGTAGTTATTCCTAAAATGTTAGATATAGTAGAGAATTTGGTGGACTGTCAAACTACAAGTTGAATATTAATAAGACAGAAATTATGCCACTTAATGTTCATACATGTAAAGGGATTTGGATAAGTTTAGGATGGCCTGGACTAATAGACTTAAATATCTGGGAATCATTTTGTCAACCTCAACTCTCTCCTGAAAAACTTAACTTGGACAATCTTCTCCTAATTATTCAGCAAGATCTAACTAGATGGTCTCCTTATATATTTCTCTACAGGGTAGAATTAATGTAGTCAAAATGAACATACTGTCCAGAATATTTTACCCTTTAAATATGTTAAATATTTATCTCCCCTATCATGGTTCCAGAAACTTCAGAGCATAATTACTAAATTTTTGTGGCAAAATAAACCCCCACAGAAATCCTATAAATCCCTAAGCTCCAAAAGAACTAGGAGGACTGAAGCTTCCTAATTTTTATCACTACTATTTGGCAAGTCACATGGCCAAGTATATGTGTGGGTGACAGCACCTTTAAAGGATAGGCAATCCCAATATTGCCCTTTATGGCTGCAAATAAAGAGGAATCTCATTGCAGGGTCCAAAATAACATCTGATAGCCTTTGGTATATACTCCCTAAGGATCTGCCTAAGTCACTTTGATCTCAGAGTTATTTATACTTGATTAAGGTTCATAACCAGGTGTATAAAACCTAGGCACTGCCAATATTAGGGATGTTTCCCAACCATTATTTGGTAACCCTAATCTCAAGATCGAAAGCTTTTCTCTTACCACATAGGCTGGGTATACCAACAAACACGAGAGTCAGTGATATAATCAACTTAGGGAGGATACTTTCAGTCCAAGAAATAATGGAGAAGTTTCACCTAACCTCTAAATATGCTTTTTATATCTATCAAGTTAGACACCTGCTTATTACTCATTTTGGTGCTGACCAGTGGAACATTAATTATAGTGAAATGTTGGCTGAATTCAAAACCAAAGCGGATCTGCCACATGCAGTATCTGGGTTAGTGGTGACCTTATATGAGAAAATGTATACTAATACAGCGGACCACTCACAATACTGGACGGACACCCTTCCAAATAGCAGTGCTAACTGGGTACATATCTAGAAAGGAATCTACATATATAGTGCCAATGATAGGCTTAGATTGACACAATACTATATATTACATACTATGCATTTGACCCTGGTGAAGCTGTATAAGATGGGTAAATTGCCAAAAGGCTGAGTGTTTTAGATGTGGTCATGCTCAGGGCTCCCTGATTCACATTTTCTGGGAATGTCCTTTAGTTGTTTCATTATGGTTAGAAATTAGGACTAAAGCGGACCCTTGTTGGGGTTACTGAGATCTTTTACCCCTGAGATTTGCCTGTTAGGAGACTACACAAAAATAGATGTGAAGGAAAGGAGATAATATAAATTTAATCTCACTTACAGTGAAAACCCTGATATTAAAACATTGGAAAGACCAGACGGTTATCAATTACCAAGAATGGTTGGTCGGGTTATTATATAACTTAGAATCGAAAAACTATTGCTAGACTTAGGAACACAATGCATAGGTTTAATGCTAGGTGGGAGAAATTTCATGACCTATGGTCAGTGGCTAAGATATAGATTCAAGGTATATTGGTGGTAGATTATTAGCCCCTTAAATGATGTAGCTTTCATCCCTTCTTTCTCGCTTCCTTAGATGACTGATTCTAAACTTACTTCCAGTAGAAACAGAAATAACTGGTAACACTACAGGGTGTGTACTGGCTGGGGAGGAAGGTAATGGGAGAAGGGGCCTTTTCTGGAGAGTACACTTGGGGGTTTAAAAGGTGGGTGGGTTGGAGGAGGGAAGTGGCGGATACACAGACTTGTATCCTAGGTAATGTACTTACATGTTTTCTGTTATCTCTTGTATTATATACTGCACATATATGGGGGTCAAAGGGGTGAGTTGGAGGAAAGGGAAGTGGTCGATACACAGACTTGCACCCAATGTAATGTATTTACATGTTTTCTTTTTATCTCCCTGTATTATGTACTGCACTGAGGCTGATTGTTAATATTAAATATCAAATAAAGTATATTTAATTAAAAAAAAAAGCCTTAAAACTGACACCTTGAAATTATATAAATGATATAAAATTCTCAAGATTTAACATGGACTGGAATTTTATTTATCCTAGCTTTCTAATCCACGTGACTGAAATATAACTAGACTCAGGATGGAACTATTTAAAGCAAATTATGTTCATTTCAAACAAAAAGACCAGGTGTAACTCGAGTTTTCTAAATGTGGAATGGGAGCACACGATGATCTAAAGCACATTGTGCTCACATGTCCTTTATCTCACAATAGACAAGAGTTTTGGATTGGGCCTATATTGGCTACCCTCTGTCTGCCTCCTGATCATATAGCTAGTGTGTCGTTTAATTCTACTGATATGACAACACTATATCATCTGTCTAAATGCCTGCATAGCCTCAACTTATAAGATTTTCAACATGGATCAGACAGTTGTATGTGCATTAGATCCATTAAGGTCCTTTGATTGTTTTATGTAATCATAACTTGTTTCATAGAAACATATAAAGGTGACGGCAGATGGAAACAAAGGACCATCAAGTCTGCTCTTGAGATCCTGAGATTCTAGGTGATCCTGGATCCTAGCTGGTAGATTCCTTGCAGATTTGACTAGCGTACTCCTTATTCCAACCCCTTTTGAATGCTGATACAGTCCAAGCTCTACCACCTCCACAGGATAATTTGTTCCATGGCTCTACAATCCTTTCCAAGAAAAAAATTATTTCTGGAACTTTTGGGATTACAGATAACCAGACCTGAACCTAACTGAATCCGTTTCATCCTGCCAATTCACCAGATTTGCTAAGGTCATCTCCCTCTTAAACACTCCCAATTTGTTTATGTTGCTTAAGCATCTTTTTTATTTTATTTAAATGCTTAAATGTAAATCTAAATGCTTTTAACAAGGAGAAGTAGGTCTGAAATATTATTACTTTTTCTTTTTATACTTATTGTTTTGTAATGACGATGTCAAACAATAAAATCTGTTTGAACTATAGGCTAACCTGTTCGGTCGCAACATACCTGACAATCCTGTGCTGCACACACTAGAGGAGTATTCAATAGTGCGTATTCACTAACTATCATTGCATCATTGACGGTCAAACTTTTAATGGTCTGCGGTGATACTCTGGAGAAAGATACATCCGTAAGGCATGACAGAACAGATTATTAAACCTCGGTACATGCAATACAGGCTATTTTATCACCGACTGCTGAATACTGTAAAATCAATGTGATAGTGTGTTTTTTTTTTTTGTAAAGAAGATACCAGCCGATAACTAACAAAATGAGCCTGATACTATCAAGTATAGTTCAGTAAACAGTAATTTGTCCAAAAATTGTGTTTCACTAAAATGGCAAATTGTCAGCAGCCGAAGAATAAGTGTGGGTTCATTGTGGCTGCACAGTACCCTTTCACATTATGTTTCTCAGCACAGTCACATGATTTTACTATAACATTAGTAGTTGTCAGCTTTTAAGTAAGCAATAAGACATGATGTAGAGGTACAGGGGTTGAGATAATCTGCACACCGAGGGACTCATGGCTCATTGCTTCAGCTCCTGAAGTGCAGTTATCTCAGCACAATGCATGCCCCGGCGTCTTATTGCACATGAGTTTCTAATTTTTAAATATTTAAAATAAATAAATTATAGTTAGACATTTAAAAACAGAGTTTTCAAAAGGCAATTATTATAAAATAGCCCTTCCACCTTCTGGACCTTGTTGGTATTTTGCATTTGCCTTAGGACATTTTCCTACTTTGCTTACTGTGCTTATAGTTCTTTGCATTTACTGTAGTTTCTATGCTGGCTTTTCTGGCCCCAACACACACACACAGTCACACATACAGAGAATCTGGTTATCTGTAAATTCACTGATTGTGCACAAACAAACCCATTCACATTAAAGATGTTACTCAGTTACACAAAAATAGAAGTTTGAAGGAATGGCATTTGGCAGTGGCAGTGGCAGTTAGCAGTGTAGACAGCATCTTATCCCAGAATCATAGCGGGATAGCTTGGTGGCTCCGACTGTGCAGTGCTATTGATTTAGTATCAAAAGACTTGTGGTTTTGTTAACTTTTATATAAAACTGCCTCTATTTCTTTAGTGACAGTAAAACTACAAGTAGAAGCTACTTTGGCAGTCCATGTTGATTTGGCAGTGGTAGCAGGTCATAGCGACATCTGACAATGAAGAGTCTTCAGCATTACTGGAACAAGATGGTTACTCACTGCTGCAACTCAGAGCAGTGCTGTGCTGCTCATTTACTAAGAAACTGTGTAGTTCTATTTAGTTTTTATTTATACTACCTCGATTAGTTTGAGACTGCAAGGAAAGTGACATCAGTGGGACGTTGATCCCGGTGTGTGACAGTGATGAAGCACAATTAGAAAATTAAAGTAAGCGATTTTGAAGCTGGCCCAGTGGCACTGAGGGTTGAGGCGCTGGATGCCACACCTCGCACCACGCCAATGACCCAGGCTCAGGAGTGAGCTCAGGATGTCGGGGTTCAGCAGGGAGGAAGAATCAAGCGTCCGATTGATTGCTCTTCTCTCCCAGGGAGGGAGGAAGGGTGTCCCCACTCCTTGGTTGCCTCATGGTGGAGGTTGGGGGGCAGCACTGAAGTTAGGGATGCAAGAGTGTGGTTACATGGCATGTGCACACACATTCACAGTCACAAAGGGAGGGGAAAACAGAAAAAAGGGAGGCGACTGCAGGCTAAGTGATGCCCTGCCTGCCAACCGGTGTCCTGCTCCATTCCTGGATCACTGAAAGCCCCATAAATTTGGATGATGAGCCCTGGGTGGGGAAGGATGACCTTCCTTTCCTGGCCTTGTCTGAGAGGAAATCCATAGAGGGACATGGGGCTCGGTGGTACCAGAGGAATGGTGGATGGCCATAGGTGTCAGAGCAAGGTGGAAGTACCTGCTCTGCGTTCACTGGAGGAGAGAAAATATATATGACAAAAAAAAAGTAAGCAATTATGGAAGCTTTTTTTTTGTAAACTTTATTTAACAGAAAGGACACATAGACAATACCACCAACTGGTCATCATACACAATACACCCCAGGGTGAGATGATGCATATCACTCCTCACTAAGACGTCAACATAAAACAAAAATGTACATTATATACCTTTAGGACTACATTCCTGCCTTATGAAGATCTATATCCATACATCACACAACATATGTGGTTAAGAGGTCCCAGGCAGATACTCCCTCCATTGTATGGCTTTTCTAATGTATCATGACTATTTTACCAAATCTGTAAAACCTAGGAGGTGGGAAAAAGGCTCAGTCAGGCCTTTTAAAAGGAGCCAGATCTCCTCAGATTTGTAAGTTGCTCCCTCACAAGGTATTGGGTTCATTCAAGTTTCATAATTCTAGAACATTTCAGCTAACCATGGGTGATTGTGGGAGGGTGTGGGTGTTTCCAATGGAGGGCAATTTCTCTCAGGCCCACCACCTGGCCCAACTATCTGAGGCCTTGCCCGTCAACTCATGACCTGTCCCCAACTCCTGGGAGTCCCAGGAGGAGCTCCAATAGGTCCAATCTTAAGTCAGTATGCAGGGTTCTTGAAAGGATCTCATCAATCCCTTCCAGAATGGCTGGATTCTGTGACATAGCCACACTTGGTGGAAAAAAAGTACCCACCTGGACCTTACACTTAGTACAATATGGTGATGCCTCTGGGTTTATTTTATGGGCCCTTTCTGAGTGAAACTGCTTGCATCATCACATTGTAATGGATATCCTCAGTCTGTTATTTACGAGCACTGGAGTAACTCTTTTGTATTAAGGACCAATCTCCTCCAGTCATGCCTTCTGGATATAGATTCGAATCCATTTGTTTTGATCTCTTCTAAGGGTTAGGTAACGCTCCCACCAAAATTATGTAGCATCTCCCCAGGGTTTAAAGGAGTCAAAGTTAAAGAATTTTCTAAAGAGTTCCTCTAAAGGGGAGTGGTGCAGTTCCACCGACCCTGACTCCCTTTCATTAGCTTCTCTAATTTGTGCTTAAGCCAGATATATGTCAGGAAATGTAGAGGCTCAAGTCAAATTTTCTTTGAGGAGTATGGAAGGGTACACCTGTCCCCATCCCACAGCTGTATAATTCTGACAAGGCCTTTTCTGACCCAAATCTGCAGGCGAGCCACTATTGTTCATGTGTAACTTCTTGGCCTCTCCCCTAGCACCTCAGTGTCACATCTGGGATATGCATTTATCCTCCCCAAAAGCTTATGTGCTGTATTCCATGCCCTGAGGGTAGTTTTGGTACATGGGTTGGAGATCTGAGGGTTCCTCCCAGAAGGAAGAGTTAACCAAGAGCGAATGGTACATGGAGACCCCTCCTCCATTCCAGCTCCGGCCGCTGGGGACAACTAGCTGGGTCCTCTCTCAGCAGATCCTGAATGTGGGCCAATTAAGTGGCCAAATAGTAGGACTGGATATTAGGTAGACCCAAGCCACCCTATGAAGGTCTTCACCACAGGGCCTGTTTACTAACTTGTGGCCTCTTTCCTGCCATAGCAACTGAGTGATTGCCCTCAATGGAAGTAATGTATTTTTGGTAAAGAAATTGGTACAGACTGAAACATGTAAAGTACCTGGGGAGGATTGACATTTTGACAAGGTTCATTCGTCCTATCAGGGATAGGGGAAGGGCTCTCTACCTGAAGCAGTTTTGCTTGATTTTTTGCATCGGGGGTAGTTAACCTTAATAGTGCAAGATAGTTTATTCAGGAGGATTACTCCTAGATATTTGATTTGGTTGGAAGGAGGAGGAATCTCCACCCGGGGATAACGGAGATTTGAGTTGCCCCAGGAAGCCATTCACTTTTGCTCCAATTTATTTTGTGCACTAACAGAGGTCCATAGACCTCAAAAATAACACTCAACTCTGGCAAGGCCTCTCTGGGGTTGTCCAGAAACAAGAGAACATCATCTGCAAAGTGGTATGACCTGGTCATTGTCGCCATTATTAAAACCCTTAATGTTAGGGTTGTCTCGTATAGTTGCCACCAGGGCCTCAATACAGAGTACATACAATAGGGCGATAAGGGGCATCCCGCCTAGTACCTTGGGAAAGGGGAAATGGGAGAGACAAAAGTATTATCAGAGAGAATTGCACTCTCGGGGCTTTATATAAAGCTCTCAACCAGCTTAAGTATATCTTCCCAGGACACATTTTTCCAACACGGCAAACATAAATGACCACTCTTCCTGATCAAGCGCCTTTTCAGTGTCTAGTGCTAGAAGGCCCTCAATTTATTCTTCCGCTTGGACCATTGATGAATAATATTCATAGCACACTGAAGGTTAAGTTTGGCTTGGTGACCTTTCACAAACCCACCCTGATTCTTGTGAATTAAGACAGGGAGGAGAGGTTCCAGCCTACCTGCCAGGACTTTTGCTATTATTTTATAGTCTGAGTTGAGGAGAGATCAGTCTATACAATCCACATTGGACGGGTCCTTTCCTGGTTTAGGCAGTAGTACAATTGTGGTGAGTGATTGAGAGTTGGAAAGAGTACTCTCCTCCAGAGCCACCTGTATCATCTCCACCATCAGGCCACTCAACAAGTCCCATGTGGCTCTGTAAAAATCGGCTGGGAGACCATCTGGGCCCAGAGCTTTCCCTCTCCTCATATGTTGTTATCCTCCACACCTCTTCTTTTAGTATAGGGGACCCCAGCTTATGACTTTAGGAGTCACTCAGACTAGGAGGCACAAACTCTCCCCAGAGGGGTGGGGATCTGAACCCCCGGGACCTGAGATGCATAAAGGGAGTATGATAATCCCTAAAGACCTTATTGATCTCCCCTGGTCATATGTGACCAACCCCAGCAGAGGCCATTTTGAGAATGGTGTGCTCTGCCCTTTATTTCTTTACCAGGTTAGCTAGCCATTTGCCAGCAGAGTCACCCTTAAAGTGGGAATAGGATTTGGTAAGCAACAGGTCTCAAGCTCTATATGCCTGGTAGACATCTGGCAGAGGCAGGCTTTCAAATTCTCAGTTCTTTAGTGTTCTCAGGAGGTGATCACCATATTGGTTTGCTCCAGTCTATGAATTTTACTTTCCAGTTCCCTTTCTACTTTTTTCAAAGAAGTGAGTACAAATGGATTCATCCTAATGTACACCTTAAGGGCATCCCAAACAAATTTAATGTGGGTTCGGTATTGTAGTTATTAATAATAAATTCTCTAATCCTGACTTTAATAAATTGAACATATACAGGGTCCAAAAGGAGGGTCGATCTAGCCGCCATTGATGGGTGTCGGTTCAGGAGACCCCAGGAGAAAGTCACCCTCAATTGGGCGGTGAGATAAGTATTGGGCATTATGTGAAGAATCCTGCCCACCAAAGATGGGGTGAGGAACATGTAGTTGAGCCTCGAATATATGTGGTGGGCATGAGAGAAGAAAGAATATTTTCTCTCACCCGGATGGCAATAAGCAGGCCTCCATGAGGCCCACCCTTCCACCATTCCCCAAGAGACGAGACCCCTAGAATCGACCTACCTTCCTCCCAAATAATCCAATGCAGGGTCCAGATATGTATTAAAATCTCTTCCTATTATTAGATTTTCTCTATAGGGAGCTAAAATGACCTGTAAGGGTAAAAAGTCTGAGGAGTCATAATTTGTACCATATATGGAAACCAAGGTCAATTCAGAATCCCCCACCTCAGCCTCCACTATCAGAAATCTACCTGAGGGTCGATCAGGTGGAAATTATCTATGTGGTATACCAGGGTATCAAACTGCTACCCCTCTCTGGCTTTAGAGGTGAAGGAGATGCCAGGAAAGACCCACCCGATTGTGATAATGCTAAAGCCTCTTCCCTGTGCAGTGTATTTCCTGTAAGAAGGCTAGGTCAGTTACCAAATTTTTAGCTGCCAGACCCGCTTCCTCTTTACCACAGTACACAGCCCATGAATGTTCCATGTTACACAGCAGAGATCAGCCATGGTCAAAATACATGAAAATTATATAAAATGAACTCCATAAATAGCAGTTCAGGATGAAGTCCCAAGCTGTGGCATTACTATGGCATCCAAACCTTTTAACTTTTTCAACCAGAGTCCCAAATTCCCCCACAAAGTAACAATACACTTACCCCAACTTTCAACAACTCCCAAACAAGTTAGAACACATCCCCCTTCCCCCAAACAGCCTTGTAGAACCTGCTTCTTCTAAGCCCCAGAAAAATCTGTGAGAAGGAAAAAATCCCTACCACCCCACCCACCCCAAATAGATAAACAGATAATACATCCCACAATTCATTGTGGCGTGGGCTAGGATCCTCTGTAATTGCAAAATGCACTGCCTACAAAACAATTAGATACCACCTACTGGTGTCGAGGGGAAAGCGGAGAGAACCTGGAGGACCCACCCGAGATCCAAGTGCGGGGGAACCTACTATATATCAACTGAGCAGTGTGTCACCTTTCTCCAGCACTTGGTTAGAGAACCCCAGTGAGGAAACCTGGCAAACACCCACCCTGAGTGGTGGGAATGCCTGATTCCCTCAACCCATGCATTTTCAGATTTGTCCCCATTGCTCTTACCTGCTCATTATAGATAGGGATCTCCAAGGCCAATAATCCCTAAGTGAGGCAGTTACATTGCTTGGACTCCCCCAAGTGATCATATTAAACATCATAGTAACCAGCATTAGGTATGGTAGCTCACTTAGTCTGTTAAGCAAAGGGCTGGGAAAACAAAAATGCTCCTGTAGAGCCCTGCAAAGTCAATAAACATTGAACCGTGGCTTAAGCTGCAGCTGGCTAAACTTCCTCGCTCTATGACATGCACCCCATGGGTAGGTTCAGCTAGTCCTATAAGTAGACTGTGTAGTTAGTCTTAAAGTTAGAAGCCTCTGCAGCAAACTCATCTGTTTTCTAGGTAGAAACTCAATAGGTCCCAAAAGAGCCAGTTTTCAACTGGGACCGGGCAACAAAATCACCAGGTCGAATCAGAAAAGTTCAGGCCCAGTCCTCCTTGGTACACAGTCATCATTCCACAACAGGGCATCCCAGAGCGGGGGCAAGGGAAGACCTCAGAGACCTTGACTTGCCATTATAGGCCACCACCTGGTGTTGTGGGCCAGGGACTTCCACACCTAAATTAACCCCCGGGTGACCCCGCCAAAACAGTAAATAAACAAACTTAGCTCTGGTATATTAGGCAGTTCACTTCAGCGCTCATTATCCTCCTGGGTTATCTCAAGCAGAGCTTCTGTTTCCTTCCCACTCTCGAGGAACTCAGCCGCCACAGTCAGGTGCTGAAAGCTCTCTGTTTTTCCCAGGAGCCTCACGCCATATGAGCAGGTTACCCCAGCGAAAACAGGCATTTAAGGCTGTGGCCTTCATTTTCACATTGTTAAAGATTGCCTCCTGTTTGAAGAGCCCATGAGTGAGTCGGGAATATACTTATCTGGATACTATTCTGCATGATCGGCCCGCTTTCCAGGCTGCCTCAGGACAGGGGCTGAAATGAAGTTTGCAGTCATAAGCCAGCAGGGCTAGCGACTGGGGAAAGTCTGCTAGGCCCACAGACATTTCCACTGGTCCAGCTGGTGTACTTCTTGAGTATTACCTTCTCCAGTACAAGTCCACAGGGCTAGTTAAAGGAAAATCTTACTAGCCCAATACAAAAGCAGTGTCAGTGGCTCAGTAGGTAGCACACTCGCCTCTGAGGCCGGGAGATCAGAGGCTGTGGGCTCAGTTCCACATCTGGCACTTAGTTATTCCCAGTACTGACACTGTAGTGTAGCATGAGAGGAGTGCTGCACTTCTGAGGTGCCGTCTTTCGGATGGGCGTTAAACCGAGGTCCCATCTGCCTGGATTGGTGGTAGTTCAGGTGGATGTTAAAGATCCCCGACATTTATCGAAAAGGAGGGAATTTCCGGTGTCCTGGCCAAATTTCCCTCATTCACTATAAATACCACCAACAGCTTAATCTGGTTCAAGGTCAGTTGGCATTCATCTGTATCCCCCTCCCTGAGTCGTGCCTGAAAATAGGCAGGATTTGTCTAGTGCACTTACCAGTCAACAAAACTAAAAAAAAAATCTACCAGCATTTGGCTAGTGGGCCAGTGCCAATTTCAACCCATGCAGGACCCACTGGCGGCCCTGATAGCACAAACTTCACCAGTAGGTGCCAAAGATTCTGGTCGGGCTGGGGTCTCACCCTGGGATTGCAGTGTGCCCTCTGGATTTCAAGACTACAATCTTGTGGAAAGAGAGGGACTTTTCAGCCAAGATTGTAGAAAGGATGTACAGTCTCTCTCTAACTGCCCTCGGAAGCCCGACAATGCAGACATTATTCCTCCGCTCCCTGTTCTCATGATCATCAATCGGCTCCTTCAACATCTCAATTTCCTTCAAGACTTACCACAGAAATATAGAAACATAGACTTTGATGGCAGATAAGGACTTGGCCCACCTAGTCTGCCCATTTTCCTACCTACTGGATAAGCTGCAGATCCTAGTTAACCAACAGTCTATTTCTTCCTACCCCCACAAGAATTGCCTTTTGTCTGTCCCATGCATTCTTGAATTCTCCCTAGTTTTACACCCCAACATCCTCAGGAAGGCTGTTCCATGCATCCACCACCCTCTCTGTGAAAAATACTTACTCACATTGCCCTGAGCCATCCCCATTATCTTCAAATTGTGTCCCTTGTTCTAGCTCATCTCTTTTTCTGAAAGATGCTACCCTCTTGGACTTTGTTGATTCCACTGAGGTACTTAAAAGTTTCTATCATGTCCCCCTCTCCCCTCCTTTCCTCTAGCGTATACATATTATGCTCCTTTAGTCTCTCTCATATGGCTACTCTTGCAGACCCTGCACCATTTTAGTTGCCCTCCTCTGGACTGCCTCCATACTGTCTATGTCCTTGCGGAGATGGGGTCTCCAGAACTGGACGCAGTACTCCAGATGGGGTCTCACCAACTGTCTGTACAGATGGATAACAACTTCTTGTTTTCCGCTGGTGATGCCTCTCTATACATCCCAGTATCCCCCAGCCCTCCCTACTGCCTTCTCACATTCCTTGCCAACCTTAAGGTCATCTGATATGATTAACCCCAAGTCCTTTCCATTTTGTTGTTACTACCTCCCTCCCCCATTGTGTACTCTTCCCTGGGTTTTGTCTCCCAGGTGCATTATTTTGCACTTTTGCATTGAATCCAAGCTGCCATACTTCTGACCATTCCTCCAACCTTGCCAAGTCCCTTCTCATCCTTTCCATGCCCCTTGTGTATTGACCTGGTTGCAGATCTGTATGTCCTCTGCAAAGAGGCATACTTTTCCTTCCAGTCCCTTTGCAATGTCACTTATAAAGACATTAAAAGGACTGGGCCCATACTGAACCCTGCGGTACCGCACTAGTAACCCTCTTTCTTCAGAGTGGACTTACGTTTACAATTGCCTTCTGTGTCCTGTTGTCCAGCCAATGTTTTACCCAGGTTACCACCCTGGGACCCACTCCCAGGCTGGCTAATTTGTTTATTAATCTTTTTGTGCGGGACTGTGTCAAATGCCTTGCTAAAGTCTAGGTGGCCATGTCCACAGCCTCTCTCTGGTCTACTACTTTGGTGGCCCAGTCAAAGAAATTGATTAGATTCATCTGGCATGACCTTCCCGCTGTGAATCCATGCTGCCTTGGGTCCTGTGCCTCACTGACCTCTAGGTACTCAACAATTCTTTCCTTCAAACGTGATTCCATCATTTTAGCTACCACAGAGGTCAAACTGACAGGTCTATAGTTTCCTGCCTCTGTCTTCCTCCCACTTTGTGAAGGAAATCACATCCACCCTCCTCCAGTCCTCAGGTACCACACCATCCTCCCATGATTTGTTAAAAGGGTAGTCAGTGGTGTCACTAGTTCTCCCATTAATTCTTTTAGAATTCTGGGGTGAATCCCATCAGGCCCCATTGGTTTGTCTACCTTCAGTTTTAGGAGTTCTTTCAGAATCCTTTCTTCTGTGAAAGGACTGGGATCGACCCCCCTTCCAGAGTGCTTCTGTTAACTGGATTAGGTACCTCCCCTCCTTCTCTTTTGTGAATACTGAGCAGAAATATTCATTCGGTATCCCTGCTTTTCACTGTCCCTCTCTGCCCACCCACCATCCATTCTATTCAGCCTCACTATCCTCCTTTTGTCTTTCTCGTTCCCAAATGTACCTATAAAATGTTTCATCCCTTCTTCTTAACCAAGTTGACTATCTTTTCCTCAGTTTGGGCCTTTGCTATTCTGATTGCCTTTCCTGCTTCCTTCTGCCTTAACTGGTACAGTTCTCTGTCCTGCTCCTTCTATGTTCCTTATACTTCCTAAATGCTATCTTTCTCCCTAACCTTCCCCCACCTCTTTTGAGAACCATAGTGGCTTTTTATTTCATTTGATTTGCTTCACAAAAGGCTTTTTGCCTCTGTGATGGCAGTTTTGATGTTTCCCCATTGTTGCTCCACCCTCCTTCTTGCCTGTTTGTTAGTGCTTTTTCTAAGACACTCTCCCATTTTTCCAAAGTCAGCCCTCCTGAAGTCCAGTACCCTCACTTTTGTATGGCTTGACTCTGCACCTGAGTTTATCGTCAGCCACACTGTTTGGTGGTCACTTGTTCCCAGGTAGCTACCCACTTCTAGATCTCGATCCTCCCTGTCCCCATTTGAAAGTATGAGGTCTAAAATTGCTCCCAGTGGGTTCCAACACTAGCTGTCTGAGGCATGCCCCTGTAGGGCATCGAGAATGGCCCTGCTCTTTGATGTGTTTGTTTCTCCACCCCATATCCTACTGCCTCTGTGCTGCCCTCACGGCCAGACCTGGACACAGCCTGGATGAATGTTTTCTCTCTTTACTGGAGGCACCTCTGGGGTCAGGACTGAGTGCGGTTCCCAATGTTACGGTTGAGGGTTCTTGTACTGATACCTCTCCCTCTTTATGCCCACCATCTGCCCTTCTCTTTTAGTAGCGCTCCTTTAATCCAGTTCTGCACTTCCTGCTCCTCCATGCTTAGCTCTGGAGGCAAACCCCTCTCTTGGTTCCAGAGTCACCTTTATGATGATGGGCATCTTTACACCAACCTGGGTGTTTCATGCCATGTCCCTTTCTTCACAGAACTGGTGCTATATCTCTCTCTGAGGGATTGGATTGAGTTGGACCCTGTTTTCATGTCCTCCTCTGTACATACTGGACTATTTACTCCCACTTTCGGTGTTTGGGGTTCCCTTTGTCAGCGAACTTTTGCCTTTCCTTCCTGATGGGAGAAGTTCTCTGCCTCCATTGGGTATTTATGACTGTTCTCAAGGACATTCTTCCCCTGCACCCTGTGGGACTCCACCTACCTCTGGGGTTCTCAATTAAGTCCTAGACTGACTGATGATGGGTCCCTTTCAGGCCTGCGGTTCCATGAGGCCTCGCTTCCTATCTTGGAACCTTTTTTTTTTTTTTGCATAATCTTTTTATTAGTTTATCTTTTTCATATCACAGCAAAACAATAGTTTACATCTCAGCAGACACATAGCATTCTTATAAATATCTTACAGGCCTCACTCATTACATCCATCAATTTCCACCAATTAATTTAAAGTGCCGTTCTTGTAGACCTTATACATCATTCTCAGAATAGGTACATGTCTCCATAATTTGATCTTAAGATGTTACATCATAGTAAGAAAATAAAGAGGAGAAACAAAGAAGAAAAGCAGGACACAAAGTGCCCCAAGGATAAAAGAGAGAGAGAAAAAAAAAAGAAAGGGCCCTTCCTCCCTCCCACCTCCCTCCGTATCACCTCCTTCCCTTCCCCTCCCCCAATTAATAGAAATTCACTTCATCCACTATGAATATCCATACGTTTCACTATAGTCTCTGATACCATACTCCGATAGTGTCCCTCTTTTCTTTTGCTTATGTTACTCCTTGGAGCAACTTCTCCTAATAGAGGGCCATCTATCCTCCATGGGTTCTCTTTACTGCTTTTAATATTTTACTATTAACCACCCTATTTTATTCTCCGTAGTTTATTTTATCCTCATCTTAATGCCTCTTGTTCCAAGGGGTGCATAGTATGCAAGTAGGGTGCCCACATGTTCCTAAACTGATTTTCTCAGCCCCTAGCCTTATATGTCAATCTTTCTAGTTGCAGTGCATCCCATGCAAGATTCCTCCACTGCCTAATTGTAGGTTTATCCCCAGAAACCCATGTATTCAAATACATTGCTTTGCCAATACCAAGAGTATTCTCACCCATCTCTCTAGCATCTCCCACTCATCCTGGTGTGTGTCATCCACACCAAACAACATTATAAGTGGTTCCACTCTAACCTGCTGCCCCTTCATGTTTTGTCAACTCTTTAGCCACTTCACCCCAAAGGCTTGGAGTATCAGGCACGTCCAAAATGAGTGTAGTAGGTACCCAAGGCTGACCCACATCTCTGACAAATAGCCGATATTGTTGGGTTGTACCTGTTCACTGCAACTGGTGGAGTATACAGCCTGTGCACAAATTTATATGCTGCCTCCTTATATTTATTACAAAGTAATAACCCTGGTGCATCCCTTCATTAAAGTCCACTGCTCCTCAGACAGTATACCTCCCAAATCTCTTTCCCACAGGTGTTTAGTTTTAATTGTCATATCTGGCCACTGGGCGCAGGAGGGATGTAGCCTTCTTATAATACCTACAGGTTTCTGTTTAATTTGCTTCAGCAATTCCTCCACAACATGAATCCGGGCACCAGGGACTCTCTGCTTCTCAATACCTGAGCGTATTTCCTGCCTGGAAATATCTAAACAAGTGATGGTCCGTAAGCCCAGTTCTTCCTAAGTTCATTGAATGGGTGGACCACTCCTTTTCCTTATATCATTAAGGCACATTACCCCCTCTCTTCCCAACTCTGAAATACTGGATCTCTACCCCGGGATAAAAATGGGTTCCCAACCAATGGTAAAATAAAAGATTCCCCTTTTGATGCCCTATCGCCTTCTTAATTTGATCCTAGCTATCTATTACCCCTTCACTAAGATACTCGAGTCCCACTTATCCATAACCCCTTCTACCTGCTTCTACTAACAAAGAAGAGATTCGAACCCCATATCCTCCTCCTCCAGGTCCATCCAACTGGCCTCTTTTGGCCTGTACACCCAGTCTTTAATAATCCTCAATTGTGCGCCCAAAATATAACTTCATGTCTGGGTAGTTCAGCCCTCCTTGAGATTAGTCAGCTTTCAACTTATTTAAACTAGCCCTGGGCTTCTTCCTTATCATATAAACCTGGAACAATCCTTTTCAAATGCCTTTATATCTCTCCCTGTCAATCCTATTGGCAACATCTGTAATGGATATAAGACTCTGGGAAGAATGTTCATCTAAGTAAATTAATACGTCCTATCCATGATATGGGCAGGTTTCTCCATCTGCCCAGGTCTTCTCTTACCAATTTCAATAGTGGGGTAATTCAGCCTATAAAGTGATCTCAAGTCCCTACACCTATCTTGATCCCCAAACAAGTAAGGTGTGTACCTACCCTCTTCAAACTCCATGTACCACCGCATCCCCTTCTCTTCTCCCAGAAACATGATTTCAGACTTTCCCAGATTCAATTTATATCCAAGAATGTAGCAAATTGACCTATGATTTCCAGCAAGGCAGGCATAGACTGTGAAAGGCTCATCACATATAACATCATGTCATCAGCATACAGTGTAATTTTATGCTGTCCTACACTTTTCCCTTTTATCCTTGTATTCTTAGGGTCCTGTCTGATGGCTATAGCCAGTGGCTCTACCGCCATTGCAAATATGCAGAGGGGAGAGAGGTCATCCTGTCTTGTCCCCTGTGGAGTGTAAATTGTTCAGTTACATTCCCATTAACCAGTACTGCAGCCTTGGGTGCCCGATACAATGCTCTTACCATTTTAGTGAAACTTTCCCTAAACCAAAGCGTTCCAAGATTGTAACAGATATGGCCCTCAATCCGTTGAGCGACTTTTCGCATCCATTGACAATACAGCTGCCCCTCCCCGATTTCTTGGCTTGTTTCAAGACATTAAGGACCTTCCTAATATTATGATAAGAATGCCTACCTTTCATAAATCCAGTTTCATCTGGATGGATCAACTCTGAGGATACCCTCAATCTACTAGCCAAAATTTGAGCAAACACCTTAGCATCACAGTTTAACAGGGATATTGGTCTATATGATGAGCATTCCATTAGGTCCTTATTTGGTTTAGGAATCACACACACCAAGGCGCAGCCACTTGTATCTGGCAGTTCCCATTCTCTCTTCCTCCTAAATACTTCCCACATAACCTCCTTTACCTCCTCTCTCAGCAATCTATAGTATTCTCTTGGGCGAAGCCATCTGTGCCACATGCCTTTCCCGGCTTCATCATGTTGATGGCTCGAATAATTTCCTCTCTGGTAATCTCCTTATCTAACAGCTCCTGTTGGTGCTTTGTTACTTAGGACAATTTATACTTAGCCAGAAAGTCATGCATTTCTTTTTCACTTCCCTCTCCACTTGCTCTGTATAGATCCTCATAGTATTTCTTAAATGTATCCCTTATCTCCACATACTTAGTAACCGTCTGCCCTTTTTATTTTGATGCCAAGGATGTGCACTGCATTTTCCTACCCTTGACAAGGTTTACCAGCAAAGGCCCTGGCTTGTTCCCCACTCATATATTCTATGTTTCAGGTAGAATAATTTTTCCGAGCCTCATCCATCAGTAAGGTATTAAGCGTCGTCTGGTTGTTACCAACTCCTGTCTCGCCTGTTCACCTCCCTCCCCTTGCTACCCTCCCTCCAATATTCTCAACTTCTGTTGAAGGGCTTTCTGTCTTTCCAATCTAGTTTTTTATATTTCGCCATGCACCCTATAATTGCTCCCTCATGTACGCCTTGCCGCATCCCATAACATTTGTTTAGAAGTGGCAGTCGGTGCATTTACATCCATATAAAATTTAAATTGCTCCTTCACATAATCCTGAAACTCCTGCAAGCCTAGCATATAAGTAGGAATCTCCATGTCTGCATTTCCCCTCTCACTCAGAGATCGAAAGCCGCCACCACTCCTCGTGGTCTGAGATTTGTATGGGACCATGTGCCACCTTCCTGAGTTTCTCATACCAGTCCAACGTTACATAGACATGATCAATCCTCTACCATGTTTTGTGTGGGTTTGAATAAAAAGTATATTCTCTATCCTGAGTGCAGCAGTCTCAGGCATCCACTAAATTCAATTCTGCCAACCCTTCCTCCATTTCCTAATACAAGGATCTCCGCATCCCTTCTCCTCCAGTGATCAAGGGCAGCATCCAGCGTGCAGTTGAAGTCCCTCCCATAATCAGGTTCTCAAATTGTTCTCTCATCAATATGGACAGTATGTTATTGTAAAACCCCGGTCTAAATTAGTTGGTGTGTACACACTCCCAAACATGACTTTCATGCCATGGAGAACCCCTGCAACAAACACATATCTACCTTCCCTTGGATCTGCAAGGACTTTTGTGATCTGCAAATTTTATGCACCAGGACTGCCACTTCCTGTTTACGTGGCTGAAAGGTCAGCAGAGCACACCCCCATCCACCCCTTTTAAGTTTTACATGCTCCACCGGTGTCAGGTGTGTTTCCTGCAGAAGAGCCACCTGCACTTGTGCTCTCCTTAACGCTGTTAGCACTGCACTCCGCTTAACTGGGAGGAGAGACCATGAACATTCCAGGATTGCACCACCAAATCACCTCCCACCATTATCTCTTTCCATTATCCCTTTTCCTCTGTCCTCCAAATATTTCCCGCATTCGGCATTCCTCTTAGTCTCCCTCCAACTCTCCCATATTTTGCCCAAGTCTAGGCTTCATCGTCCCAGCAACCATATCAGCAGCCTACTATCCTTACACGCCTTTTACCCTTATCACCTGAATGTGAATCTCGATTGTTCTTAACCCTTCCCGATACTACTACTATATATCCCTTTTACCCCTTTCCCATACTACTCCTACTCCCAGACATCCCAAACCATTCCTTTCCTCCCAGCACTCCTCTTTCCAGCATTTCAGCCATCGCCCATCATTGCTTTCTTCTGCCATTATGACAGCACCTCCCAAATTCTGCTATTTGAGCAGCTACTCCCCTCACCCCCAGAGACCACTTCATCTGTGACCAATACTGGCCCATCTGATTCATAACAAAATAATATGACATATATATGATATAGAACCGGAATCACTTCAGTTCAGCCCCATCGGTCCATTCTAGTCCCATTGATTTCTGCCCTCAGTCATATCCATCCCTCTCCCTCCACAATCAAGCACCATAACCCCATGCACAGTCTCTTTCAGTTATGAGGCTTCCTTTCAACAATCGGCCCGGTCGGAGGCCGGTGGAGTAACCGCATGATTTCAAACAACCACACACGCTAGGGCCCAGTCCATCAGCTACTCCTCCCAGCCTACCTTCTCCACGGTGCTCTTCCGGCACTTTCTCCTGTGTCTGCGAGCATTCTCCACATTTTCAAAACTTCAGCTCATATTCTTCCAAAAACAGTCTCATTCAGCCCCCATTATCCACCATTTTAGCCATAGGCCTCCTGAGTTCAAAGATTTACAAGACTAAACATGAACAACACAACTTATAACGGGGATCTACCCTAAACAGAAAGGATAGTCAGTGTCTCAAGTCCTTCTCACTTCTCCCACCATGTCGCCACTCTCTTCAGCCCACTTTCTTCTTGAGTTCCTTTATAAAGGTGTTCGCCTTCTCCACCTCCCAAAATGAGTACACCGCACCTCCGTGTTTTATTTTAAGGATGCAGGGTAGATCATGTAGTGCTCCACTTGCATCTCTCTTAGCTGAGCCATTGCAGTGGCAAACACCCACCTTTTCTTAAGTAATCTGTTAGAGTAATCTTGTGTGACATGGATTCTCACTCCATCAATTTCAACAGGCTGGTTTACTTTAAAGGCTTTTATCATTTTCTCTTTCTTGGAAATTATGGTACTGAATAACGATACTTCTCAGGGTTGACCGGACCTGGCTTTGGCAGTACTGTTCTGTCGCCTTTCAATCTTATGCTTTCCCCTTTAGGTTGCAGTTTCAAGATTTTCGACAATTTTTCAGCACAGAATTTCATTACGTCCGTGCCTTTCCCCTTCAGGGAGCCCTCAATAGCGCAGATTGGAGCACCTGAAATAATTCTCCTGATAGTCTAAGGCTTCTCTCATATCCTCCAGCTCCTTCTCTAAAGCAATGATTTTCTCCAGTAAAGGCTGTACCAAATCCTCAACCCTAGCTGTACGCCTCCTCCATCTCTGTTAACCTTTCACCATGTGCTGTGGTTCTCTCCACTATTTCTTGCAACTTTGCTTCAATTTGATTCTCCAGCTTTTCAAGCAGGGATTCAACGCCAGCACTTGCATTGTCACTCTCACCCCAGTACAGCCAATTCTGCCACCGAGAAGGATGTTGGGCCTGTAGACTCTGGTGTGGGCCCAGCTGGTTGTTTCTTCAGGTTTTCCCCAGCATTTCTAAAGGGCTTCCTTGTTGCATTAGGAAGGTAGTCATCCATCATTATGTGGCTCTGGGCAATTCTGTAGCAGAATCTGATTCTATTTATCTTAGTTTTATGAAAAAATGATATATTTAAGTCTCTGAGGTGTGGAGTCAAGCAGAATCGTCTTACTTAGCTGCTCATCAGCCCCCCTTGGAACCTTTTACTCTGTGTTGCAGTTTCATCGGCTGGCTGCATTGCTGCATTCTAGGCTCTGTGCATACAGGGCCCTATCTGCCTTTCCTAAGGAAAGAATGTCCTTCTGTGATGTGACCCTTGCTTTTCACTAAGGTGGTCTCAGTTATTCCTGTGTATCAATAACCATTCGGCTACCAGTCTCTTATGCAGGGCATGAGGCTCCTGAGACTGCTCTAATTCACATCTTGGTTGTTCACAGTACCTTTCATTCTTAATGAATGAGGCCAAGTGCACAACAGTGCCATCTTTTGTTTCATTTCCCTGGATACTGAAGGAAATGCCTGTTCAGTTCAGAGGTTTGTCCAAACTTTGGTGGCCGCCTCCGTTGCTTTCTTTGTTATAACAAAATGACATACATACTGCCACTCTCGCTGTGGTCAAGACTCACTCCACACAAGCTGGCTACCACCACAGCAGGTTTACAGACTGCTATACTGGGGATATGGCTCCTGCTTCCAGGATCCGGCCCTCCCTATACATTACCACTGATGGGCTTAGCTTCTTACATGAGGACTACCTTTAGACGTACAGTCCTCCAAGGTCTGCTTTCACACAGACACACTTGCCTGCCACCCTGCTTTACAAATAACTGTTTGGGAATCTTCCCATGTGTTATGACCTGCTGCAAGAGAGTGTCTTGAAGAAGATAGTACAGTTGCGTAAGAACTACCGTAACAGTAGATCTCGAGAGTATCTCTTGCAGCAGGTCATAGCCCCTCCCTCTGTCCCCTTTTCATGTCTACACTAGGTGCAGAGTTTGTCTTTACTTTCCAACTCCTGTGTGTGTGTGTGTGTATATATATATATATATATATATATGCATACTTCTATATATTATTGTGGTTATATCCAAAAACGTGATTTTTTATGTTTCTCCTTGGTTCCCTTGGCGACATCATGATCAGGTCGCTAACGAGGATAAGAACTGAGGAGTATCGGGACCCCTCTCTTTTATAGTGCACAGACCTGGTCATGTGGTGCATGAGGGGTGGTCCCAGGTATGACTGCTAAGAAGTCTTCTGAAACAAGTGCCTCCAGCAGAAGGTTCCCATGTGTTATGACCTGCTGCAAGAGATACTCTCAAGATCTATTGTTATAGAAAGTTCTTATGAAACTGTACTTTTTCAAATTTAGGTATCATCTGTATTAAAGCACTTATGTTCCGACTCTAGTCACTATGCATTTTACTTGCATCCCTCAGATGCTAATTAACTCCTGAGTGATATCAGCTGCTCTGTATTGATTGTCAACATATGTTGTTACTATGTCTAGTGTTTTTTTACTTTGCTGTGTATGCATTACCAACTGTTTCCCTGTATTCAGTTCTCTGTACCTGAGGGGAGACTGAGAGACCTCAATATGTATACCCTGGAGGAGAGAAGGGACAGGGGAGATATGATAGAAACCTTCAAATATCTAAAAGCATAAACAGGGTGCAGGTGTAGCATCTTTCAGAAATGGAGATGTCCAGGAAAAAGGGGACATGACATGAGGTTGGAAGGGTAGACTATGGGGTAGTGTGAGAGTATTTCTTCACAGAAAGGGTGGTGGATGCATGGAGTAGATTCCCAGCAGAGATGGTGGAAACAAACACAGTGGTGGGGATTCAAGCATGCATGGGACAGCATAGGGAACCATAGCAATAGGAACAAGGAGGTAAAGCAAGAGATCAAGTAGAGTCTGCAACTTTTACGGTAGGCAGGGAAAATGGGGAGACTAGATGGGCCTAGCATTCCTTATCTGCCATCAATTTCTATGTTTCTATGTTTCCCAATGTATTTTAAGTTTGTGTGATACTCTAATCTGCTCTGTAATTATACCGTTATGTTATGTTAATAATGTATGGTAGAACACTGTTAACCTTAGGAAATCATCATTTCCTAAGGTTGTTAACTCTCGATGCTATGTCACATCAATAGGTTAACAACATTGAATAAAGCCGTGGCTGTCTGTGAACCGCATGCTCAGGAATCAAGTTTTAAACCGCACTTCACAGCTGTGAAATAGCCATCAGCACACACGGGACCAAAAATCAAAGTAAACAATTCAGAAATACCATGGCAGCGCAACATTTTCAAAACCAGTCACCAGGACCACAAATCTTTCTCTGCTTCTGCGTTTGACACCGTCATGGTAAGGTTAGGAAAACTTAATTTTCCGATGCAAGTTGAAATGTTACTGACATATTTACTGAACTACAATACCACTGCAGTGATGCCCATACCTTATAAAAAGACAATGTATGGGCATCAGTAGTCAACTCACACTATGCCTGGTGCTTGTGGTTCGGTAACCACTGTGACCTCTCGAGCTTTTTCCTTGAGGTTATTAGGTTACCATATGGGAACCACTCATCGATAGCATAGTGTGGCGTCCGCGATGCCCATACATTATCTGTTGTTATGTTATGTTATGTTATGTTATGTTATGTTATGTTATGTTATGTTATGTTATGTTATGAACAAATGAACTGGGACTCTGTTAAAGCTGTTTTAATTGATTGTGGCAGGGAAAATGGGGAGACTAGATGGGCCTAGCAGTCCTTATCTGCCATCAATTTCTATGTTTCTATGTTTCCCAATGTATTTTACGTTTGTGTGATACTCAAATCTGCTCTGTAATGACACTGCTATGTTATGTTATGTTATGTTATGTTATGTTATGTTATGTTATGTTATGTTATGTTATGTTATGTTATGTTATGAACAAATGAACTGGGATTCTGTTAAAAGCTGTTTTTAATTGACTGGCTGTGGTTTAAACATAGCAGGGCTGTACCAGGGAGGGAGGTCTTGTAGCATCTCTTGAGGTATCTAATGATTATCTTGAAATGTATGGTTTAGCTAAGTTAGCCTTTTGTTTTAGCTGCTGCTTGAGCTGTTGAATGGGCAATAGCTTCCCAATAATTAACTGGAGTGAACGATTGGGATATAGAGCCTTCTGAGGTCAAGTTGAGGGAACTGAGTCATACTTGTGGACATGGAGCAAGGGCACAGGGGTGAGAGGATGGAATGGAGCAGGGGAAGGAGTGTGGAAGTTGGAGGAAAGGACAGAGCAGGGAGGTGTGCCAGGGGAGGGTCAGGGCAGCATAAGGAGGGTGGACCATTAGAGGGGAGGATCATGGGGTGTAATAACTGTGAAGCAATCATTTTCATGGGCACCCTGTGGGGCTGGGGAGTGCCCAGTTTGTCAAAGGCAGGGGAGGCTGAAGGATGAGTTACCAAGGCTAAAGGGGAAATGTCATGGCTAAAGGGGAAATGTTTGGCCAGAGAAAAGAAGGGAAATGGGACACACAGAATGGAGCTGGGCAAGGTACAGGAGATGGGACAAGGGTAGGGACAGGAGGTGGAATGAGCAGGCCACACTGGGGGCCAGGGGAGGTGCCAGTTCAGGAAACAGAGGCAAAGGTAGAGGCCGAGCGTAAATGAACATAGATACAAAACAGGTCCTAACAGGTACTGGCCACAGACAGAGATGGCAGATATGGGAGAAGGAGCTGTGGAGGAACAAACCATAGTAAGGAAGGAAAATTGACAGAGAGAAGGGGTGAGAATGGAGGAGTAACTGAAGAGTGTCAAGATGAATTGGGCACAGGCGGAGTACTGATGAGGATAATAAGACAGAGGCAAAAGGAGGAACAAGGTGCAGGAGGATGAAGGAGCAAAGAGAGGGAGGAGGAGGAGGAAGGGAGGCAGACGAGGGAGAACAAGGTGAAGTCTTGGTGTTGGGGGATTCAGTACTTAGCGGGTCAGGTGGGGATCAAGGACAGAGGCATAGTCGGGTTTGGATGGAGGCCATGTCAGGAATGAAGGCGGAAAGGGTGGGGCAATCAGTTCTAAAGTAAGCCAGAAAGGGCAGGAAGAAACCTCACCTAATTTTGCACTTGAGATGAATTACTTGGTTGATGGGATGGTAGATGAAGTGAACAGGAGGTTTCAAGAACTAGGACCAGTGTGCGAGGAAAGGAAGATCAGTTACCTTCTCTGAGGCACTTCCAGTTCCCAGGGCAAAATCGTACATAGGTAACATTTTTATTCATAAAAATGAATATGGATGGCTCCACTGAGGCGAAGCTCATTTACAGTGAGGTCCAAAATGCAGGTTCAATCCAGTTACTGTTACATTAATCATACAATGTACAATAAACATTGTACATCATTTACATAGTAAAACTATAAAGTCAATGACATTTCCAGGGTATCCTCATACATACTTAACAAATGACACAAATAACACATACATAATACAAATAAAGTACTATATATTATATGTTTTATGTGTCTTATTATAAGACAGACCCATTCTCATGATGTAATTAATACCATATTATACTTACTAACTATACTAGTCCCCATCAATGTTCATATGTTCAATGTACACTGTCTTATGACATTTATCTGGATTTCTCTGTTCAAAGGTCTTAGATTCCTAGGTAATTTATTCCACAAAATGGGTCCAATGCATGTAAAATGATTTTTCCCCAATTTGTTTTTCATTTGGAACTACACATTCCAAACTTTACACAGAACGCAATCCCTTATAGGAGTTTTAAAACAAATACTCTCAACGGCATACTCCAGTACTTTCCCAAAATACATTTGTCATAAATATGATTGTATCTAGGACTCTCCTTTGAGACAAAAAAGCCAATCCAGTTCCCTATACATCTCTATTCTGTGTGTCATTTTGGTATACCTAATATGTATCTTGCCAATCTGTTATACATGACATCCAGGTTATACAACTGCACTTTGCTGCACCAATATAAATTAAACTTCCATATTCCAACATGGGTAATACCAAGACATTTACTATAAGTCATTTAACCTCTGAAGACTTATCATTTCTGATTCCATACAGAGACCCTAAACATTTCCCTACTTTTTAAGGTATTTTCAATATGAATGTCCCATTTAAGGTATTTGTCCAGATGAACCCCCAGATATCTATAATTATCTACTTGCTCTAATGTGGCCCCTATGAGAGTCACTATTTGTAATTTATTTTGTTCAAGTTTAACCCTATTACCCTTTTGAAAACCATGACCTGTGATTTTTTCATTTAGAACTAATTTAGAACTTATCAAAAATCTTGCAGGTAGTCAAAAGCTTGTTGTAATGTTGGCTGAATGGACACTACTGATGACCCAACTACATATATAATTGTGTCATCAGCATAGAGTGATACTGCACCTCCTGCTGAGAAAAATTTAGTTCATTCATATATAGATTGTATAATATGGGTCCAAGTATGGAGCCCTGTGGTACCGTGAGACGGTCTCCCTCAGGACAGAAGACCAGTCCTTTATGGTTACTTGTTGTTGTCTGGATTCAAATAATTCCTGAACCACCTAGTCACCATCTCAGAGATACCACAGGTTCTCAGTCTGGACAGGAGGATACCATGGTCCAAGGTGTCAAATGCCTTTGAAAGATCGATAAATATTGCTCCACTGGCATCCCCTGTCCATTCCTTCTACAATGTCTCCTGTGACCTTCAGTGGGCTGTAGTAGTTCCATGCTCTGGTCTATAGCTCAATTGATACTTATTAAGGACAGTATGCTCACTTAGAAAAACCTGCATTTGTTTTGCCACAATTTTTGTACAGTGACAAAACTGAGAATTCAGGAACTTAAACTAGGAGGGAGGTAGCAGGAGGGATATAGGTGATGGAAACCTCGAGATGGGAAACCACATGGGCTTACGCCCCATAACAGTGAAATAAGGCTAGGGGCAAGTACTACAGGAATGCCATAAAGGGAGGGCAGGAGGGGGTGGGAAGGGAAGGAAGGGATGGAGGACAGTCTCATTAAATGCTAGAAGCTTGGGAATAAAATTGCAGAACCACAGACTCCTCATGGCAGAGGAAGGGTGACATGGTGGACATCACTGAGACATGGGCCACCCAGTACCATGACTGGGACATGGCAGTTCCAGGATACAGATTATTCCACAAGGATAGAGTAAGAGGAAAGGGGTGGCACTCTGTGAGGGAGGGATTAAAGTGTAGGGAAGAGGAGAGGAGGAGATATAGAGGCACTATGGATGCTAATCCAGTACCCCAGAAATTGACACTATGGTTGGGAGTGGTGTACAGGCCACCTTCCCAACTAGGAGAGATAGGTGTTACGAGTGAGACAGATCCAGAGGAACTGCGGAAGGGGGTGGTGATAGTAGGGGACTCCAGTCTGCCAGGAGTGGATTGGAGCACATCTGCCACCAGGTGCAGAAGGGAAAAGGTAATGTAGATAACTTCCTGATGCAGATGGTCAGCAAACCAACTAGGGAGGGAAAATCCTGACCTCATGCTGACTAACAGGGAGTGGATGAGGGATCTGCGGGTGGAAGAACCACTGGCAGGGAGCAACCACTGGACAGTATGGTTCCAGTCTGCAGATGGGTAAGGAGAAGAGAGTATCTGCCACAAAGGTGCTAGACTTTAGAAAGGCTGACTTCAGCCGCCCAGTGGCACAGAGGGTTGAGGCACTGGATGCCTTACCTCACACCACGCTGGTGACCTAGGTTCGGGAATGGACTCAGGTCACTCAGAGGTCAGCTGGGGAGGAAGGATCAAGCATCTGGAGGACTGTCCTTCCTTGGGGTGGAGGGATTTGCGCTGCATGCTGTTGGCTGACACGTAGCGAGGCTGGGGGCCACACATGCATGACACGAGCAACCTCCTCCCTCAGACCAGAGAGATGCCTACCAATAGGGCAGCATCGCCACCTCCAGAATGTCTCCCGGAAGACTGCCGCCCCACAGCCATTGCACTGCACCACTCTCATCATATCTTATTTTGTGGCCCCTCTCCTGTTACTTTGTATGCTTACTCTCTCTCCTCCCTGTGTTTTTTTTTTATGGTTGGGAGTGGTGTACAGGCCACCCTCCCAACTAGAAGAGATAGGTGAAGGACAGATGAGACAGATCCAGAGGAACTGCGGGAAGGGGGTGGTGATAATAGGGACTTCAATCTGCCAGGAGTGGACTGGAGTACATCTGCCACCAAGTGCAGAAGGAAAAGGTACACAAGGGTTGGCCCATGTCTACAGTGACTGGCTGCCTCCACAGAGGTGGAGATGGCCTGCCCGCCCACTGCACAGACATGGGCGAGGAGAAAATGGAAATTCGGGACCCAGTAGGACCCATGATGACCTAAGAAGGCCAGAGGATGTACCCTCCAACAGAGGGTCACAGCCCTGCTGGGTCCACAGCGGTGGAGAAAAATAATAATAATAATTTTAAAAAAATCTGACTTCAAAAGAATGGGTGCAGTGGTACAAGGGTTCCTGGCCACAATTTGGCCTACTATGGACATGAATCAGAGGTGGGAGCTCATAAAGCTAAGGATAGTAGACGCAACAAAAGCCTGCAGCAAGGCCCAGAGTAAAAGGCTAGGATGAAGACACCTAGCTGGCTAAGCAAGGGAGTCATAGACAGGGTTAGGAGGAAAGAGCGGATTAAGAAAATAGATACTTTATTAGAAGTGAGGGTTCTCATTTAGGGTAAAAAAAAGTCAGTGTGTTTTTTCTGTGTTAGGAAAGGAGTTTGTTAAGTCAATGGGGAGAAGTTCATTGGGGTATGGCTAAGGCGATTAGGAGTACAAAAAGTAGGTATCTTCAATTACAGTTCCTTAGTGCTAGCTTTGGCAGACAGAAATCTTGCTTTTAGAGCAAGGAGCAGCTGACTACAAAACTAGAACTTTTTTACTAATACAACACTTCTATCTTAGCAGGAGTCAGTGCCTGTTGGGATTAAGAAAACAGATACTTTATTAGAAGTGGGGACTCATTTAGGGTAAAAACAGAAAGTCAGTGTGTTTTTCTGTGTTAGGGAAAGGGGTTTGCTAAATAAGGAGGGAAGAAGTTAATTGGGGTGTGGCTTAGTACAAAAGCAGGTGTCTCCAATTACAGTTCCCCAGTGCTAGCTTTGGCAGACAGAAATCTTACTTTTAGAGTAAGGAGCAGCTGACTACAAAACTAGAACTTTGTTTACTAATAGAACACTTCTATCTCAGCAGGATTCAGTGCCTGTTGGGGTTAAGAAAATAGATACTTTATTAGAAGTGGGGGTCTCATTTAGGGTAAAAAAAAAGAAAGTCAATGTGTTTTTCTGTGTTAGGAAAGGAGCTTGCTAAGTTAGGTGGGTAGAAGTTAATTGGGGTGTGGCTTAGGAGTACAAAAGCAGGTGTCTCCAATTACAGTTCCCCAGTGCTAGATTTGGCAGACAGAAATCTTGCTTTTAGAGCAAAGAGCAGCTGACTACAAAACTAGAACTTTTTTTTACTAATTGCCCACCTTTCCTCCCCTCCACCCTCCCACCATTAGCCAGTTCAACTTTTATAGGCACTGGATTTGACTAACAACAGGAACTTCCTGTTTGGCAGTAGGAAGGGAAGGATCACTGAGACAAATAGGTTTCATCATCCTTGAAGGAAAAGAGTAGCTCTCCTCTCCCCTAGCTGCTGGAGGTCTGACTCTGAGCAAGGAAGAAGGAAACTACAGAAGAATACAAGAAGTTCCTGTTCCAGAACAGCAAGGATGAGAGCTGTAAGGGCACATAGGCAACAGGTGGAAGAAAAAAAACAGGGAGGAGAGAATAAGCATACAAAGCAACAGGAGAGGGGCAGCAAAATAAGACATGATGAGAGTGGTGCAGTGCAATGGCTATGGTGCGGCAGTCTTCCGGGAGACATTCTGGAGGCGGCGATGCTGCCCTATTTGTAGGCATCTCTCTGGTCTGAGGGAGGAGGTTGCTCATCTCCAGGCTGACTTGGCTAGGATTTGTTAAACTTCCTCCTCACCCAGGGACCACCAGGGCCCACTGCCGCCACATCACTGGTTGCCAAGAAAGAGGAGCGGTTGGACCAAGATGGGCTAGGGAGGAGAGGGTGGTGAAATAGAGGCATCCCTCCAGTTGTACCTCTCCACAATTCATACGCTGTTCTGGCAGAGAGTGGTTCCTGTATTGAGGCACCTGCAGTGGAGACCAAGGAGGATGCTGGGAACCTCCACAAAGGGACCCACAGGAGGGTGGCATGGGACCCCACAGGGAAGAAAACAACTCCTGGTGGGGGACTCAATCATTAGGGGCATAGAAGTGGGGAGAAAGGGAGAGGAGGTAAGGTGCCTACCTGGTGCCACAGCTTGAAGGACAGGGAGCGAATCCTCAGGATCGCTGGAGCAGCTGCACAAGGGAGGGAGCTGGATGTTATTGTCCACCTAGGGACAAATGATCTGGCTGGGAATGGGGTCACAGCAGTGCAAGAGGAGTTTGAAGAGTTGGGGAGGGGCCTTGACACGTGGGATGTATGGTAACCTTCTCAGGTGCTGCCTGTCTATGGCAAGTGTGATGTTAGGGTACTCCGCACCATGGGATTCAATGAATGGTTGAAAACTGGTGCAGAGCTCAGGGTTTTGGCTTCATTGGGGACTGGGGTCCACCTGGAGGGATGCAGACCTATACTGGCATGATGATCTGTATTGTCCATAGAAACATAGAAACATAGAATTTGACGGCAGATAAGGACCGCTTGGCCCACCTAGTCTGCCCATTTTCCTACCTAACAGATAAACTGCAGATCCTAGTTAACCAACAGCTTACTTCCTCCTACCCCCACTAGGACTGCCTTATGCCTGTCCCATGCATTATTGAAGTCCCCACTGTTCTTGACTCCACAACCTCCTCAGGGAGGCTGTTCCATGCATCCACAACCCTCTCAGTGAAAAAATACTTCCTCACATTACCTTTGAGCCATCCCCTCTATCTTCAAATTGTGCCCCCTTGTTCTTGCACATCTCTTTTCTGGAAGATGCTACCCTCTTGGACTTTGTTAATTCCCTTGAGGTACTTGAAAGTTTCTATCATGTCCCTCTCTCCTTCTTTCCTCAAGGGTATACATATTAAGCTCCTTTAGTCTTTCTTCAGATGTCTTCTGGTGCAGACCCTGCACCATTTTGTTCCTCCTCTGACAGCCTCCACTCTGTCTATGTCTTTGCAGAGATGGGGTCTCCAGAACTGCACACAGTACTCCAGATGGGGTCTCACCAACTGTCTGTACAGAGGGATAACAACTTCCTGTATTCTACTATTGATGCCTCTTACTATGCATCCCATTATCCCCCAGCCTTCCTTACTGCCTTCTCACATTGCTTGCCCACCTTTAGGTCATCTGATATAATTACCCCAGGTCCCTTTCTATTTTTACTGTTGTCAGTATCTCACCCCCATTGTGTATGCTTCCCTGGGTTTTGTTTCCCATGTGCATTACCTTGCACTTCTTTGCATTGAATCTGAGCTGCCATACATTTGACCATTCCTCCAACCTTGCCAAGTCCCTTCTCATCCTTTCCACTCCATCTTGTGTATCAACCCTGTTGCAGATCTTTGTGTCATCTGCAAAGAGACATACTTTTCCTTCAGTTCCTCTGCAATGTCACTATAAAGACATTAAAAGGACCGGTCCCAGTACTGAACCCTCGGTACCCAGCTAGTAACCTCCTTTCTTCACTGTGTACTCCATTTACTACTACCCTTTAGTCCTATTTCTAGCCAATTTTTTATCCAAGCTACCACCTTGGGACCCACTCCAAGGCTGGCTATCTTGTGTATTAATCTTTTGTGTGGGACTGTATCAAATGCCTTGCTAAAATCTAGGTAGGCCATGTCCACAGCCCCTCCCTGGTCTATTACTTTGGTCACCCAGTCAAAGAAATCTATTAGATTCATCTGACATGACCTTCCCATCATGAATCCATGCTGCCTTGGGTCCCAGCCCCACTGGCCTCTAGATACTCAACAATTCTTTCCTTCAGAAGTGATTCCATCATTTTCCCTACCACTGAGGTCAAACTAACTGGTCTGTAGTTTCCTGCCTCTGTCCTGCTCCCACTTTTGTGAAGAGGAATCACATCTGCCTCCTCCAGTCCTTGGGTACCACCTCATCCTCCTATGATTTGTTAAAGAGAGTAGTCAGCGTGTCACTAGTTCTACCCTTAGTTCTTTTTAGAATTCTTGGGTGAATACCATCAGGCCCCATTGCTTTGTCCACCTTCAATTTTATTAGTTCTTTCAGAACCCTTTCTTCTGTAAATGGACTGGTATCGACCCTGTCTTCAGAGTGTTTCTTGTTTGGTTTAGGTAACGCCCTCCTCTTCCTTTGTGAATACTGAGCAGAAATATTCGTTCAGTATCCCTGCTTTGTCACTGTCACCCTCTACCCACATTCCTCCCTTTATTAAGCTTCTGTATCCTCCTTTGGTCTTTCTTCGCTCTCTAATGTACCTATAAAAGGTCTTATCCCCTTCTTAACAGAATTGGCTATCCTTTCCTCAGTTTGGGCCTTTGCTATTCTGACTGCCTTCCCAGCCTCTTTCTGCTTTAACTGATAAAGTTCTCTGTCCTGCTCCTTCTGAGTTTCCTTTATTTTCCTGAATGCTGTCCTTTTCTCCTTAACCTTCCCTTACACCTCTTTTGAGAACCATAGTGTTTTTTTTTCCTTCATTTTGTTGATTTGCTTTACACAAAGGCTTGTTGCCTTGTGATGGCTGTTTTGATCACTCCCATTGTTCCTCCACCCTTGTTCTTGCCTGTTTGCTAGTGCTTTTCTGAGGCACTCTCTCATTTTCCCAAAGTCAGCCTGCCTAAGTCCAGTACTCTTGCTTTTGTATGGCTTGATTGTATGGCTGTGTTTATCGTGAACCACACTGTTTGGTGGTCGCTTGTTCCCAGATGGCTACCCACTTCTAAATCTGAGCTTCTTTCTCCATCCCCATCTGAGAGTACCAGGTCTAAGATTGCTCCCTCCTGAGTGGGTTCCAATGCTAGCTATCTGGGGCATGCCCCTGTAGGGCATCAAGAATGACCCTGCTCTTGGATGTGCCTGCAGCAAAGGTGCTCAATTAACATCTGCATATTCAGGTCCCCATCAACAATATCTCCCCTTTTTCTGCCATTCTAAGAAAGCCTTCTATCATTTCCTTGTCCATACCCTCCCCTGAGATGGGGGTCTGTATACAACCCCATGCGGATTGTGGTGCCATTTCCTGTCTCCAGGGTGACCTAAAGTGCCTCATCTGCTCCCTGTTTACTCTTTAGTTCTGTTGCTTTGATCCTTCCTTTATATGAGAGCTACTCCTCCTCCTCCTCTTTTACCCTCCCTGTCCCTCCTGTAGATTGTGTATCCTGGTATGTTGACATCCCAGTCATGGTTCTCTGTGTACCATGTTTCTGTGACTGCCACGATATCCAGGCAACCCTCTTCCATCAAGGCCACTAGTTCAGGAGCTTGTAACACAGACTACGGGCATTGGTACTCATCACCCTCCACTTTTGATAGCCTTACCCCTTTTAGCTCCATTTCTGTCCTTAGTGCCTTTGCCTTTTTTACATTTAAATCTGTTCTGCTCCTAATAACTTCTGTACCTTGGTGTTTACCTCACTAATCACCATGTTTTTGTGGGGAGGCTGTGATTTCCTGCTCCTTTCAGTGCCTCCCTTGGCTAGTTTAAATGCTTGCCAATGAGCATTTAAACCTCTCACATAGGATCCTGGTTCCCCTGGACAGATGCAGACCATTGCACCAGTTTAGGTCTTCATCCCTCCAGGTGGCTCCCAGTCCCCAATGAAGCCAAAACCCTGGGCTCCCACACAGTTTTCAACCACTCATTGAATTCCCTGGTGAGGAGTGCCCAAGCATCTCCCTTGCCATAGACAGGCAGCACCTCCGAGAAGGTTACCGTGTCTGCTACTTGTCTAGGCCCCTTCCAACTCTACAAACTCCTCTTGCACTGCTCTGATCCCATTCCTAGCCAGGTCATTTGTCCCTAGGTGGACAATGACATCCAGCTCCCTCCTCTTGCAGCTCCTCCCAGATCCTGAGGATTCGCTTCCTGTCCCTCCGAGCCATGGCACCAGGAAGGCACCTTACCTCCCCTCTCCTTCCTCCCCATGTCTACCCCCTAATGATTGAGTCCCCCACCAGGAGTTGTCCTTCCCTGTGGGGTCCCATGCCACCCTCCTGTGGATCTCCTTTGTGAAGGTTCCCAGCATCCTTCTTGGTCTCCACTGCAGTTGCTCCATAGAGGGACCACTATCCACCAGAAGAGCGAATGAATTGTGGAGAGGCACAGCTGAGGGATGCAACTCTGTTCCACCACCCTCCTCCTTGAGCCCACCCTGGTCCAGCCTCTCCTCTTTCTTGGCAACCTCTGAGGTAGTGGCATTGGCCTGGTGGTCCCTGGGTGGGGGAGGTTTCACGAATCCTAGCCAGGTCAGCCTGAAGACAGCAACCTCCTCTATCAGACCAGAGAGTTGCCTGCAAATAGGGCAGCATCGCAGCCTCCAGAATGTCTCCTGAACACTGCCACCCCACAGCCATTGCACTGCACCACTCCTATCATGTCTTATTTTGTGTCCTCTCTACTGTTTCTCTGGATGCTTATTCTCTCTCTCCTTACAACTCTCACCCCTTCCTGTTCTGGGACAGCAACTTCCTATCTTCTTCAGTAGCCTCCTTCTTCCTTGCTCAATATCAGACCACCAGCAGCTAGGGGGGATAGTGAGCTACTTTTTTCCTTTAGGGTTGACAAAACCAATATTTCTCTATGATCCTTTCCTTCCTACGGCCAAACAGGAAGTTCCTGTTGACAGTCAAATCCATCGGCTATAAAAAGTAGAACTGGCTTTGGGTGGGTGGGATGGAGGGCAATTAGTAAGAAAAAGGCTAGCAACAGGAAGTTGTAATTTGACTCACCTGATTTTATAGTGTCTAAACCACACCCCAGGTAAGCTCTCTCCTCCTACTGGTTTAGCAAAGTCAGCTGATACAGTACCTTCCCTGCACAGAACACACACTGCCTTTCTTTTTTTCTTTCTCTTTTTAACCCTAAATAAGATCCCTTCTACTTCTAATAAAGTTATCTGTCTACTTAATCTTAACAGCCACTGACTCCTGCTGAGATATAAGTTTTAAATTAATAAGAAAATGTAGCTTCTTTTAGTTAGCTGCTTTCTGCTCTACAAGCAAGGCTAGCAACAGCAAGGAGGGAAACCAGGATCCTAGGTGATAGGTTTAAATGATTCATTGGCAAGCATTTAAACTAGCCAAGGTGGGAGGCACTGAAAGGAGCAGGAAAACCCAGCCTCCCCACAAAACACAGTAGTTAGAGGTGAACACCAAGGTAAAAGAACTCAAAGGGAGCAGGACAGGGGTAAATGCAGAAACAGGTAGTAAGGAGATGGATGGGGCTAAAAGGGGTAAGGCCATCAAAAATAGAGGGTGATGAGTATCAATGCCCGTAGTCTGTGTAACAAGCTCCCTGAACTAGTGGCCTTGATGGAAGAGGGACACCTGAATATTGTGGCAGTCACAGAAACATGGTACACTGAGAACCATGAATGGGATGTCAACATACCAGGGTACACAAGCTACAGGAGGGATAGGGAGGGTAAAAGAGGAGGAGGAGTAGCCTCTGTGTAAGGGAAGGGATCAAAGCAATGGAACTAAAGGATAAACAGGGAGCAGAGGAGGCACTGTGGGTCACCTTGGAGACAGGATATGGCACCACAATCTGCACAGGGTTGTATACAGACCCCATCTCAGGGGAGGCAATGGACAAGGAAATGATAGAAGGCATCCTTAGAATGGCAGAGAAAGGAGATATTATTGATGGGGACCTGAATATGCCAGGTGTTAACTGGAGCACCTTTACTGTGGCCACATCCAAGAGCAGGGTTATTCTCGATGCCCTACAACGGGCATGCCTCAGACAGCTAGTGGAGGAACCCACTCCAGGAGGAAGCAATCGAGACCTGGTACTGTCAAATGGGGATGGAGAAAGGATCTTGGATTTAGAAGTGGGGAGCCATCTGGGAACAAGTGACCACCAAACAGTGTGGTTCATGATAAACACAACCATAGAGTCAAGCAATACAAAAGCAAGAGTATTGGACTTTAGAGGGCTGACTTTGGGAAAATGGGAGAGTGCCTCAGAAAAGCACTAGCAAATGGGCAAGAAGGAGGGGTGGAGGAACAATGGGGAAAATCAAAACAGCCATCACAGAGGCAACAAGCCTTGTGTGAAGCAAAGCAAAACAAAGTAAAAAACACTGTGGTTCTCAAAAGAAGTAGGGAAGGTTAAGGAGAAAAAGGTAGCATTCTGGGAAATATAAGGAAACACAGAAGGAGCAGGACAGAGAACTGTACCTGTTAAAGCAGAAGGAAGCAGGGAAGGCAGTCAGAATAGCAATGGCCCAAATTGAGGAAAATATAGCCAACTCAGTTAAGAAGGGAATAAAACCTTATATATGTACATTAGGGAGCAAAGAAAGACGAAGGGAGGGATAGTGAGGCTTAATAAAGAGAAGGAGGGTGGGCAGAGGGGACAATGAAAAGCAGGGATACTGAACGAATACTTCTGCTCAGTATTTACAAAAGAAAAGGAGGGAGGTACCTAAATCAAAAGAATAGAAGCACTCTGAAAGGGAGATTGATAACAGTCCATTCACAGAAGAAAGGGTTCTGAAAGAACTCTTAAAACTGAAGGTGGACAAAGCAATGGGGCCTGATGGATTCACCCAAGAATTCTAAAAGAACTAAGGGTAGAACTAGTGACACCACTGACTACCCTTTTTAACAAATCATGGGAGGATGGTGTGATATCTGAGGACTGGAGGAGGGCTATGTGATTCCCCTTCACAAAGTGGGAGCAAGACAGAGTAGGAAACTACAGACCTGTTAGTTTGACCTCAGTGGTAGGGAAAATGATGGAATCACTTCTGAAAGAAAGACTTGTTGAATTCCTAGAGGCAGTTGGGCAAAGGACCCAAGGCAGCATGGATTCACAGCAGGACGGTCGTGTCAGATGAATCTAATAGATTTGACTGGGTGACCAAAGTAGTAGACCAGGAAGGGGCTGTGGACATGGCCTACCTAGACTTCAGCAAGGCATGTGACATAGTCCCACACAAAAGATTAATATACAAGTTAGCTAGCCTTGAGTGGGTCTCAAAGTGGTAGCCTGGGTAAAAATTGGCTGGACAACAGGACGAGAGGGTAATAGTAAACGGAGTTCACTTGAAGAAAGGGGTTACTAGTGGGTACCACAGAGTTCAGTATTGGGACCAGTCCTCTTTAATGTCTTTATAAGTGACATTGGAGAGGACTGAAGGAAAAGTATGTCTCTTTGCAGACGACACAAACATTTGCAACAGGGTCAATATACAGAAGGTGGGGTGGAAAGGATGCAAAGGGACTTGGCAAAGTTGGAGGAATGGTCAAATGTATGGCAGCTTAGATTCAATGCAAAGAAGTGCAAGTAATGCACCTGGGAAACAAAACCCAGGAGAAGAGTCACAATGGGGGTGAGATACTAACAACAACAAAACTGGAAAGGACCTGGGGGTAGTCATATCAGATGACCTTAAGGTGGGCAAGCAATATGAGAAGGCAGTAAGGAGGCTGGCAGGATACTGGGATGCATAGGGAGAGGCATCACCAGTAGAAAACAGGAAGTTGTTATCCCTCTGTACAGACAGTGAGTGAGACCCTATCTGGAGTACGTGACAGTTCTGGAGACCCCATCTCCGCAAGGACATAGAATGGAGGCTGTCCAGAGAGGGGCAACTAAATGGTGTAAGGTCTGCACCAGAAGACATACAAAGAGAGAAAGAGATTAAAGGAGCTTAATATGTATACCCTCAAGGAGAGGAGGAGAGGGGAATGATAGAAACTTTAGGTACCTCAAGGGAACCAACAAAGTCCAAGAGGGTAGCATCTTTCAGAAAAAGAGATGCACAAGAACAAGGGGCACAATTTGAAGATAGAGGGGAACGGCTAAGAGGCAATGAGAGGAAGTATTTTTCATGGAGAGGGTTGTGGATACATGTAACAGCCTTCCTGAGGAGGTAGTGGAATCAAAAACAGTGGGGATTCAAGAATGCATGGGACAGACATAAGGCAATTCTGGTGTGGGTAGGAGGAAGCTGTTTCTGCAGCTTATCCATTAGGTTGGGAAATGGGCAGGCTAGGTGGGCCAAGCAGTCCTTATCTGCCATCAAATTCTATGTTTCTATGGGTGACTAGGCAAATGGACAAGCGACTATGCAGTGGATGTCATGCACCTCAACTTCAGCAAGACACTTGATTCGTGCTGCACGGAGACTTGGAAGTAAGCTAGAGGGCAAGGGGCGAGCAAAACTGGTGGGATGGGTGAAGAACTGGCTGCACAGAAGGCAGCAGAGGGTGGTGGTGGGAGGGACTTGTCATCCCCAAGGGCAGTGACGACAGGGTTCCACAGGGGTTGGTGTGGTGTGTTATTTGGGATATTTATTGCAGACAGTTCAGTGGGCATCAAGAGCAAGATCAATCTATTTGCAGATGACACAAAGATGGGAGCAGTGGTGGATGACCTAGAGGGATGGCAGGGTTTGTAGGAAGATCTATCAAGGCTGGAGACATGGTATTACACCTGACAACTTGGAATCAACACCATGAAATACAAGGTGCTGCATTTTGGGGCAAAAATCCAAAAAGAAACTACCATCTGGGGGAAGTATAGCTAGCTGAGACTGAGAAGGAGAAAGATCTGGGGGTGCTCATTACGGGAGCAATGAACTACTCTGCACAGTGCAGGAAGGCAGTAGCAATGGCCAACAAAATGCTGGGCTGTACAGCAAGGGTATAACCTCAAGGAGGAGGGAGGTGATTCTGTCATTGTACAGATCACTGGTCAGGCCCAGCCTAGAATACTGCATGCAGTACTGGCACCTACACCTAAGAGGACATTCGATTACTGGAAGGGTGCACAACAGAGCAACAAAGATGATCCAGGGTCTGGGGAGTTACCATATGAAGACAAACTGAGAGAGCTGAACATGTACTCACTAGAGGAGAGGAGGGACAGGGATATGATTGAAACCTTCAAGTACATGAGAGGAATAAACAGAACAGACACAGAGCGACTGTTCAAGAGGAGGGTGGGAGGGGCACTCATGGTCATGATATGAGATTGAGGGTGGAAGGTTTAAGAAGGAAATAAGAAGGCACTTTTTACAGAGAGGGTAGTGGCAGAATGGACGTGCTACCAGCAGAGGTGGTGGCCTGTAAAACAGTGGAATGCTTCAAGAGGGGCTGGAAAAGGGCAAAGGGAGGGTCAATGGAGGGGTAGGGAGGAGGGACAGCTGCAGAATAGGGTTGCTAGCTGCAAAATCGAGCAGACTCACCACCAAATGGCCTTTTCTGCTGGGTTTTTGTATGTTCGTTATGATATTGTAAACCCCCAGAAATTGGGGTTTACTAAATGTCTTCCTGGGCTCCTAAATGCCCACTGTCAGGATGGCGCCTGGTTTTGAAGTAGTTCTATTTGTTTGCATGAGAGCGCCTAGTAAGCTTCCATACCTGCCTCTTTAGCGAGCATCTGGTCTGTATTTTGGAAATCAGTCTGGGCTGGGTCTGAGTAATTAAGGCTTGCAACCAGCCAGACAGCCTGTTACATTGCTCCATTCTGCAGTCACTGTTAGCACAGAGGGAGCCCTGTTAGGAAATGTAGTTATTTGCTGTTTGTCTGCTAGAGTAATAATGAAAAGGAGTTTGTCTAACCTGCTTTCATTTGCAGCTTGAGCTTTTAATAGGCACCACCATTTTGGTTCTGGACTGCCAGTACTGGACCAATCGAATCTCTGGGGACCTGAAATGGAGACTGTCTAAATGGACCTGGAGGAAGCTCCTACTGTGACAGACAGTTTCCTCTGCCAGCCAAACCTTGTGGATTACAGGGAATACCCAGAACTGCCTGAAGCAGTGTGCGAGTCAAGAGTGAAAGTTGGAGAGTGAACAGCTCGAGCAGTCATGCAGCGGCTCCTAGGAGGAGTGGGGAATCATGGAAAGCTCCGCTGGCCTGCCTGCCACATTCTCTGGTCTACCAAGATTATCTGGTGCAGAAGTCGGACTGTTCTGATTGCCGCTTAGACCTGCAGCAGAGGAAAGAAAGCGTGTCAATACTACTTACAAGTGGGACTGAAGACTTGCTCAGAAGCGATCAGCCTGCCTGAATGAAAGAAGAAAGCCGTGGGTTGAAATGTTTGTGCAGTGAAGCTGTAATTAGCAAATGGACTTTATCTGAATTGTGGCTTAGAGAAATAACTGATTTCAGAGTGCTGAATGTGTTTCGTGGGTCATGATTTGTTCCCCACAGAGAATCCTGTTATGCCAGCTGGAGGCTTTCCAGCAATGGATCACAAACTTTCCCAGGACTATTTCACCTGCTTGGGCCTAGCCATCTTGGCACAAACTCCTGCCAGCAATCCAGAAATCATCTCGGTGAAAGACCGGCTTGGGGATTTGGCCCCTGCTCAACACCATTGAACAGGTAGCAACCGCCAGGGAGTGAGTTGTGTGCCCTGCTTCCCCAGCACACCACACCAACACCATGAGGTTTTCATCTCACCTGTCCTACATCCTGGTCCAGATTGTGTGAGTACAAACTGGGTGGCTCCTTGCAACAACAGCTACAAATCACTGTGCGTCATCAGATTGCTTTGTTTGGGTTATTGTTAACGGACTGAGCCATCCGGCTCGGGATTACAAATATTTGGGGTATGCACATGCTGTTTCTTCTTAAAGGGCCCCAACAGCAGCTGCAATGCCAGCCACCCCAGGCAATGCTTCAGGCTAGCCTGTATAAGATATGGGTACCAGGTTGCAAGACTAATCATCAGAAACTTACAGTGCATGCTGAATCAGCCTAAAAGTAAATCATAGTGTCAATCATTTGACTAAATTCATGCCCTCCCTTGTTCAATTCCCTGAATCAATCTGATCATTTGTTTCATGTTTAACCTGGCTAGTGTGCACATTCTTAGCTGGGTCACTTTGAAAGGTTTTGCATTGTGTATTACTGATCTTGTTTGCCAGGGGGTCTCAGGCAATTGCAGCAATCTAGCCCTAGTGGTAAGTGCAAAGGGGTGTGAGCAGATTCTTATTGTATCCAGTGTATGCAAAGTGTTTTATGATATTACTGTTTCGGCCACTAGAAGGGTTGGTGGGTGGTTACAGCATCCCTGAGGGCTATACCAAAGCAATCAAGCAATCATCCGGGTAGAGGCACCTGTTCACAGAACTCAGGCCCCTCAACCTGTGCATATTCCCACAGGCAGGGTAGTAGCCCACAGGATAGCGACATCTAAGGGTTACATCTTGGAGGCACCACTGGGATTTGTACCCTCTAGTGGTCAAAAGTTGAAATTACAAACAAGTACAAAACTGAGATAGGAATTGCAATGGAGGTGCTTGCTACACCCTAATGGAAGATTTCCCACAAGCTGGTTGTGCACTGCATGATGGGGTGCAATGAGGCCGAAGGATCAACCCCTTCCATGCCATGTTACTACTTGATATCCTGTGGGGACCACTAATGAAACCACTGAAGAAACAGTGGGAAGGCTAAATGTCTAGGAAAAGTTGAAGTACGGTGTGGAATTCAGATCTATTTGACCAAACCTTGGTGACCCTCCTGTCTTGTAGCCTCCCATAAACCCCAAATTGGTACCCCTGTTATCATGCCAGAAGGATCCCAGAAGAGGTAGAGAGTCATTCACTTGCATAATGACCCATCTTCCCTGGGGGTACCCGAGACCTGAGAGGTTTAAAGATAAACTGATGAGATGTTTAGCTGCAAAGTGCAGTTTGCTAAAGAGTTGCTGAAAGCTTTGAAGGATTCAGAGGAGACCACTCCATTGTAATCTCCTCTGGCCTTTCGTCCACTCCCAGGGCATCCCCTATTGTGACCTCCCCACTGCAATACCTTCTGTACACCTGGAATCTTATCACAGGCTCAAATTGTTCTCTGGTGCAGTTCCTGTACCAGTGGGGAGGACGACTCAGAAACATGGATGGACTATGCTACTCCACTGGTCCAAGAGTGGCAATGTTTAGAGGGGAGGAGAAGAAAAGAGATTTATGGAAAATTTAAGGGCCCTACACTGGAAGCTATCAGATTTCTCTGATCCACCAACCGAGAGGCCATTGCAGCTGAGTACCTCTCTGCATTAGAAGGGGTGTTTGGCAGCATGGAATCTGGGAAGACAATGTGAAGTTCAAGTCTGCTAAACAATGGAAAATGAGAAGTTATCTGCTTTTGTCACTCGGATTGAACAGGCCTTGCAGAGAGCCCATAGAAAAGGGGTGTTCCAGCTAGTGAACTGAACTGTGTCAGGCTGAAGCACATTCTCAAATCTGCTTGTTACTCTAGTGTACTCATGCTGAAGTTGAAGTTTCAAGACAGGAAAGCTAGCCCTCCCCAATACTGCTGGCTGATGAAGGAGATTCGAGAGGCTGAGAATGAGGATGTATGGAGCCCTATGCTGAGGTTACCCGCACCAGTCAAACCTCAGACTGACCTGAAGAAAGAGAGGAATCTAGTGAGACCCAGCAGGTCAGAGAACTGCTCAAAGAGATGAAAGAGATGCGAGCCAGTCAACAAGCTGTGGCTGAAGCTGCTAGAAGCTCTAACCCTTGCCTGTCAAAGACGGAGACTAGAAGTGAGGCTCCACCTGGGGTGTGCGGCTCATGCCATCGCCCCAAACCTCAGGCCGAGTCCAAATTAGTAGAAAAAATGAGAGGTTGAGAGTTTTAGTGGGGACCTCACACACACCACCTGAACTTCTGCCCACTTGGGGAGCAAGCGGGACAGGTAACCAAGCCCAAATCAAAAGAAGACAGTAGAACTCCCTTCTAACCGTACAAAGCCCAGAAAGAATCCACCCACTCCGATAACTGTAGGGAACAGGTGTTCTGCTACAGATGTGGAGAAGACAGGCATACCCGACGAAGCTGTAATTCCCCAGAAAACCTACAGAGGGTCACCGCCAGACTGCTGAACTTGTCTCGCCAGAGCAATATAAGACCTTAGCCAGGCCCTCCGAGAAAATATTTTTCCTCCAAAACTGCTGTCGGCCAGTCTGCCAAACAGACATCTCCGGACTGGTCCAAGATGCTTGATCCCTTGATGGAGACTACAGTGACAGTTAATGGCATTTCCACTTGAGCTGTATTGACAGTGGCTCTGAGGTCACCATTATTTTTCAAGATCGGTATGACCAACACTTATCTGATTTCCCACTCCTACCCTCGAGGGACTGCATGTATGGGGGTTAAGTGACAAGTCCTATCCTTACTGGGGAATGTATGAATTTGGCTATCTTTCCTACTGCTGTAACGGTGTGGATGAACAAGTAGAGACTTTAGCCCTGGTGTGCCCACCGACTGACTGTATGATGGTGTCCCTTGTTAATTGGTACCAACACCCATATGTTTGGCGGTTAGCCCAGCTCTATCAGGAGAAAGAAGCTAAGCAGACTGGAAGGGCTCTGCACATTCCGGCTCTAGTACTGTAAGCTTCATGATTTACAGATGCAAACCCAAGAGATGGAGAAGATGAATCTGTGGGAGTAGTTTGGAAAAAGACCCTGACTCATTGGTATTACTCCCAAATGCTCATTGTACCATCAGTGGTGAAGTGTGCCTAAGAGCAGATGACAAAAACAAAATTCTAATGCTGGACACCCTGAAGAAGGGAAACTGGTCAAGCCCAGCATTCTGCCTGCCCGAGCCTATGCCTACACTCTCGCGGTAGTGGTGCAAGTTCAGAATATGTCAGATCAAGAGGTTCAGGTGAATTGAGGGTGCACCCTAGCCACTATATATTGTGCAGATACTGCCGTGCTGCCCAGCAAAGGTGCTTTGGAGAGAGTGATGAGGTGACCCTCACCTATTTGACTTTGAGAATCCCTCTTCCTGCAGAATGGAAAGCTAGGATCAGCTAGAAGTTGATTCAGAGAAGCCAAATGTTCTCCTTGAAAGAGTGGGACATCGATTGTGTCACAGGGGCCAAACACTACATTCGCCTTCATGATGAGAGACTGTTCAGAGAGAGGTCCCATTGCCTTGCACCTGTGGACACTGATGATGTTCAATGCCATCTTCAGGAAATGCTGGCTGCAGGATCTTTCCAGCGCCTCGAAGCCCATATGCCTCCCCAACTGTGGTAGTCCAGAAGAATGGGTCAGTGAGGATGTGTGTGGACTACCAGACGTTAAATTGGAGAACTGTCCTGGACCAATACACAATGCCTTGCATCCAGGATGCCTCGACTGCCTCAGCAGAAGCCAGTGGTTCTCAGTATTCAACCTTCGGACCAGGTACTATCAAATCCCGATGGCCCCGAAGACAGAGAGAAACAGCCTTCATGCGTCCCTGGGTTTCTATGAGTTTCTACACAAGCCAGGTATTTCAGGCGTGCCCACTGCTTTCCAGCAGTTGATGGAGTGAGCTGTGGAGACATGAACTTGCTATAGTGCCTTGTATATCTCAATGACATAGTTGTGTTTGGCCGACTCTTAAGGAACATGAAGCTCGCCTGTGTAAGGTTCTTGACCGATTAGAGGACTTTGGACTCAAACTATCGATAGACAAGTGTCAATTCTTCCAAAAACTGTGAAATATGTAGACCACATAGTGTCAGCCAATGGGATTCAGACCGATCCAAGCAAAGTGGAGTACCACCTGGCCTCAGCCTAACAATCTAAAGGAGTTGCAAAGATTCTTGGGGTTCTGTGGCTATTACCACCATTTCATAAGAGACACTAAAGTTATTTGACCTTTACTTAATCTAATCAAGGTTACCCCTGTACCAATAAGAAATACAGGTATAAGAAAATGCAGTTAGAGAAGAGGAGAAGGTCTACTTGCAGGCTAATGAACCTTTTGAGACCGTGGACTTCTGAATGCGAAACAGCTTTCTGATATCATTCATTAACTTACCATGCACCTGTGCTTGCCCTATGCAGACCCTGCTAGACCCTATGTGTTGACACAGATGCCAGTTTGAAGGGACTTGGTGTTGTCCAGTATCAAGAGTAAGAGAAAGATTTGCCCGTGGAATTTGCTAGTCGGAGTCTAACCCCATCTGAGAGGAACTACCAGTGCACAAACTCTAATTTCTTGCTCTGAAGTGGGCTGTGCTGGACCAATTTCATGAGTATCTCTATGGCGCAAAGATTCTAGTAAAACTGACAACAATCCACTCACCTATGTTCAGACTTCAGCTAAGTCAGATGTCACTGGCATCACTGGCTATCCCGACTGTTCACTATGATTATTTGGTGGAATACAGACTGGGCCTAAACTACACTGATGCGACACCCTCCAGAAGGCCTGACCATAATGCAAACTGAGTGAAAATGTCTGAACAGTCTGTCAAAGTCCTTTGTCAGAAATTCGACAAAGATGAGCATCCTCTCCTGAAACAGTTGATTGCCTAGTGGACTGCTTAGGCCCCCTGACACTTGTGTTCCCGCTGCCTTACTGTCACCTGGCCGCTTTAGATCTCAGCATTGCCACAACTCACCACTGATAATATACAGTGGGTCTGCAAGACCCCATGATCAAGCCAGTGCTGGATGCCCTTCATGTGGGAGAGTGTGTCCAAATTTTGTTCTTCAGATTTACGAATGGCCTTGTTGTTCAAAGAGGAGCCCAAGCTAAAGTTGCATAACCAAGTATTGTATCCAGAGACCACAGACTGGAAGGGTCAAATTATCAAACAGCAACTAGTGTTACCTACAAATTTCAAATGGGTGGTGCTGCGGGCCCTTTACGATCAAATGGGACATTTAGGTTGTGGCAGAACTACTGACTTGGCCTGGGCTAGGTTCTACTGGCCAAAGATGGTGGCTGACATAGAAACCCACATCGGAACTTGCAGTCAGTGTTTACAGGAAAAGCCCAGCCCCAAGCAGCTGCCACCTTGGTCAATATCTCTACCAGCGCACCAATGGGACTGGTGTGCATTGACTTTGTGTCTCGAGCCAGATCAAAAGAATATTGGGAATGTGCTAGTGGTTATGGATCACTTTACTGCTACATCCAGCCTTACCCAACTAAGGACCAGAAAGTATCTACTGTGGCAAAGGTACTCTTTGAAAAATTCTTGTTCACTACAGTGCCCTCAGAGAATTCATCTGATCAGGGAGAGACTTTGAAAGCCGTCTGATCAAGGAAATGCTCCCGCCTGGGGAGTATGGAAGTCCAGAACAACCCCTACCACCCCAGGGGATCCACAGCCTGAAAGATTTAACAGAACGTTACTGGATATGCTAGGCACTCTTCATCCTCAGGACAAGTCCAAATGGAGCCAGCAGATAAGTTATTTGGTACACACCTATAAGTGCACGAGAGTGATGCCACTGGGTTCTCCCCTACAACCTGATGTTTGGTTGGGAAGCCTGGTTACCGGTAGACATCTGCTTTGGAGTGCCCCCAGATGGAATCAGAGCTGAACATCACCTTCAATACATCCAAAAGTTAAAGGCTCAGTTAAACCATGCTTACCAATTAGCATACACCACGGCAGCAAACAGAAATTTGGCAATAAAGAAAGGCATGACATGCGTGTCAAGGCCAGGAACTGCAACCTGGGGACAGAGTTCTGTTAAGGAATTTGGGACTGCATGGAAAATATAATTGCTGATAGGTGGCAGCACCTTCCCTACATTGTTGTCAGTAAGCTGGACGATCTGCCAGTCTATAGAGTGCGTCCTGAGAATGCCTCACTGGCTGTCAAGACGATGCACAGGAATCATCTACTGCCAACTGGTCAAATCATCATTGATTTTGCACCACCAGACACTGCCCTCCTGGGCCTGTAACCAATAGGGGTGGGCGGATAGCATAATTTCCCACATATGGATTTATCCATCAATATATCTGACCGATCAAGATATTTATCAGGTCAGATATAGTGATGGAGAGATGCAGGACTGATAAAATATTTGCTCCAAAAACACATAACAGCACAAAATGACAGAATAATCTATTTTTTTTTACTTGTTCTTTATTCTCGCCTCTACCAGCAGCGCTCCCACTCTTTGGGAGACACCTATGGCCTTCTAGTCTCTGCCCTCTTACCTGGAGCACTGGTGCAGTCCATCCCCTATGTAGCCATGGCTATATCCCCAGGCGGAACGGGCCGGACTACCCCTAAGTCCTTCTTGTTATCATCGGGATGCTGGTACCAGGTCAGGTAGGGCATTGGAGATCGGGGCCTGTGCTCCATCTACCGGGAGTGCTGCGGGTATTTTCTCGCTTTTCTGTGGGCGGTGCATGCCCAATGTCAAGCGCCACCGCCAACGCCACCCACTACCAATCCTCTATACGCTGGCGCTATGCCTCCAGCTTCCACCAGAGGCCAGACAGGCACCAAGTGTGTGTCCTTCCCTCCCGGGAAAGGAGAGCTGTCCTCGGATGCTCAATCCTTTCCCTCCCTGCCGACCCCTATGGCCCGGGCTCGTTCCCGAACCCGGTCGCTGGCGTAGCGAGGTGGCATCCAGCGCCTCAACCCTCAGCGCCACCGGCCGAGAATAATCAATTTAATGAAGTACTATAAAGAAATCATAAAAGATACAGGGACACTTAATTTAAAAAAATTGTCCATATTCTGTTTTATGAATAACAACATGTTCGCATTTTCTGGTGTGAGCCGGGAGCGCTTCTGTTATTATATCACCAGCAACACTAAAAATTCTCTCGCTAGGCACACTGGTTGGTGGAGCAGTCAGGAATCAGACACAAGTTTTTCAGCACTGAAAACCTGTGTCCTTGTGTTTTCCAGAAAGTAAGAGCATCAGTGTACTTTTTTTATTCACCAGATTTTCTGCAAGGTAAATGTCAAGCTCCTGATTGCGACTGAGCACATCAACAACTGAAGCTGAAAGATAAATAAAAGCCTGCTATTGCTACACATTTAATGGAACTCATATCTTATCACAGAATATGCTGCTAACTGCTAGATGTAATTTTTTTTTTACTTACTGTCTTCGGGAGTGAGTTCTTCTGTGAGAAGACATCCCATGGGTCATCTGCGTCCACAGTCCTGCTTGATGTTTTTTCAGTGAGTTGCTTCTGTAATTTACTATGTGGCTCATCGGATATCTCAGAATGCTCTTCAACAAGTTGTTTAATGACAGCTTTAGCAAATGATTTACCGCACTCAGTTCTGAAAAGTGAAGCTTGTGTCTTGCATCTATGACTGCAGCCACGGCAATCTCCTCATGGACTCATATTGCACTAATTGATTGTTAATGGATTCAAGCATTGCAATTTTTATTGTTAGCAGCCCGGTACTTTTATTCCCTCAATTGAGTGAAATAGCACTGGGAAGTAGGAATAATGTCAGAAATACAGGCACAATCAGAACTTAACCATCTGGTTTTAATCTCAAATGGCCTTAATAAAGTGCAGACGTTCTTTGCAACAGACCACTGTGAGTTGGTAAATGTTCTGGTCTCACATTCGCAGCAAAACAGCCAATGCTCGCTGCTTCTCTAGTAAGCGCTCTAGCATGTAAAAAGAGCTGTTCCATCTTGTGGTATGTTCTGCACCAAACGGTGCTCTGGTAACTATAGGGTCTTTTGTAGCTCTTTAATCTTTTCTGATGCAGAGGCAGAGTGCTTAAAGTGTCCGACAATTGTTTCCCATGGTTAGTAACGCCTCATCTGAATGCTGCTTAAAAACTGAATCATGAATAATCAGCTGTAACGCTAGCGCTAAACAACCAACAACACTTTGCACATCACTGAGTTTCATTGTTTTAGCAATGTTTGGGCCATTATCCTTACAACTAGATGCCTTTGACCCTCTTTATCCCCATGTGTCGAGAATATGTAAAAATCCTTTGAAAGGTTTTCCCCAGTATGTCTGTCAGCTAGGTGCATTAAGAACAAAAGTGCATACTGTCTGTTAAAGGATTCATCTATCCGTGTGCTGTCACTGGTAGGTGGAGACAATTGAGCAGGTTGTTGTCAAGGCATCTGTTGTGAATGAAAATGCTCAACATTTGCCAATTCATCCTGCATTCTGGACCATATCTTATTGTACACTGTGGGGATTGTTACCTTGGCAAAGTAGCTTCTTGATGGTAACATATATCTTGGCTCCAATACCAATAACAGCCGTTTGAACCTAACATTCTATCACAGAAAAGGCTGCTCATCAGCACCAATCATCTCTGCAACAGAATTAGTGATTTCAATTGCGGGGTGTTCACTATACTGAATGGGTTCCACGAGCAAGACAGGATTCAATATTCTGGTTGTCCTGCTTTATCTTTTAGATGATGGATCCTGTAGTGATTCAGCTTGCCTCGCTAATTCATTTCGTGCTTTTTCACCTTGCATATCAGCATACTCTGACCTGTGCTTATTTTGAAAATGATTTAAAAGCCCAGAAGTCCTGAAACTATGGACAGAGGACGGGACTGCGGCACGAGTACACTTAGCCTTCGAGCTAGAGTCACCATCCAATGTAAAATATGCCCATACTAAACTTTTTTGTGATATTTTATGATAGCTCGAACTCAATCGCATTTCGGCACAGCACACCACAACTCGCACATTTGCATCTGTAGCGCACGGTTGATCTGCAAGTAAATGTATGAGATTCAACAAACTGGTACACACGTGTTAATGGGAGAGGTTAATGCCTAGTAATAAATCAATTGAATTAGCCACTAGTATGCTACCTCAACAATGTAAATTGCTGTTATGGTTAACTGGCTGCCTAGTTGGATAATCGCTTGCATCTAGCAACTGTTGCTCAAAAGATCTTGTAACTTGCACCTAGCATCTGTTGCTTATATTGTCAATCTGCCAATAACAGAACTTGCATTAAGTGCATTAAGTAGGAATTGTAGAAGTTGTGATCCGTGCTGATATATGAAAACAATCCGATCAGAAAGGTTTGCATAAAAATCAAGCTATCCGTCAGATATATTTATTGGAATGATTATCTGCCCATACTTAGTAACCAGGGCTGCAGCCAAAAGAAACATAACCTCTTCATCAGTTGTCAAGGATTCCAGGCCTTCCCCAGGCAGACCCCAAGGGACACTGATTGCCAGTCTGAATCTGATGACAGTGAGTGTGAAGCACCTACTATCCATCCTACGAATTGAGTCAGTTGTTCCAGGGTAACCCCATGTACAATTTTGGAGATGAAGCTGGACCGTGAAGACTGCCTGACCCCCACCAGCCTTCTCCACAAACCCTGTGCCCCTGAAAGTGAGATGCAAATGTGATTTCTAGTAGCTGAACCAAAGACAGAGAACAAGGAACAGAATGACCCACTGGTGACATACAAGTAGAGACCGAACTGTTTGAGAGCAACGCAGCTAACAGCATTATGGAAATGATGTCAAAATATTAGTCAAGTGTTGCAAGATTTCAATTCAACAGAATTTCCTCTGGATGACCAGCTTGAAACTTCTTCTGAGCCAAGTATGGCCAATAATATTATTGAACCAGAGCAAATCGATCAAGGGCTGAAAGAGCTCCTAATGCAGGACAGACCACAAGTGCAGAGGCAACCCTTCTACAGAAACAGACTTATTGGAGCTCAGTGAGCTGGGACTGGAAAAACCCCTGCAAGTGTTGAAAAAAATCCTGTGCCTGTCCCTCCTTGAAAGTCAGGAGAGCTACTAAACCAGTGATGCGCCCAGTTATGACTCCCAGGAGACCTATATACCTTCCACTACATGTTGCTCACAAGGGGTGTATATCTCTGAAAGCTCTCTCCCAAACTGAGTTATTCTGCTACCTCAAAGTTGATAGTTAAACCTTCGACTCACAGAACTAATGCTCTTACCCCATGCAGCCCCAATGTAGTTGATAGGGATAGGCCCAAGCCATGTGGGTTAAAGTACAGGAGGTGATGCAAACCAGGATGGTGAAAGTAATGTGGTTAACTTTTGAAGCTGTTTTGAATCTGCAGACATGTTTATGAAAATGTGTGAGAATGTATCCTTGTAGGAAATGTTACTGCAAATGGAAAAGTATAGTAATGCTTAGAACCAGTTATTTTACTGATGCATCAGCTTTATTTTGTGGTATACCAAGTGAAACATGCATGTATCTTATATAGAGTTTTCATATAGAATCATATAGCAGTATAGACTTGACACAGACACCAAGTTTTCCAGGCAAGGAAGAGTGTAACCCCCAGAAACTGAGGTTTACTAAAATGTCTTCCTGGGCTCCTAAATGCCCACTGTCAGGATAGTGTCCTGTTCTGCAATAGTTCTATTTGCATGAGAGCACCCTACTAAGCCTCTGTGCCTGTCTCTTTAAGAGAGCATATGGTCTGTGTTTTGGAATCAGTCTAAGCTGGGTCCGAGTAATTAAGGCTCGTGACCAGCCAGACAGCTTTGTTATATTGCTCCATTCTGCAGTCACTGTTAGTGCAGAGGGAGCCCTGTTAGGAAATGTGTATTTGCTGTTTATCTGTTAGAGTAATAATGAAAAAGGAGTTTGTCTAATCTGCTTTCATTTGCAGCTCGAGCTTTTGAACAGGAGCCACAATTTTGGTTCTGGGCTGCCAGTATTGGACCAATCAAATCTCTGGGGACCTAAAATAGAGACTGTACCCAGGGGTTGTATGGGAAGGAAATTCTGTAGTATTTGTAGTTTTAGATGTTTGGGGCCTATGTGGACCTGGAGGGAGCTCTACTGTGACAGATAGTTCCTTCCACCTAGAACCTTGTGGATTACAGGGAATACCCAGAACTGCCTGAAGCAGTGTGTGAGCTGAGAGTGGAAGTTGGAGAGTGAACAGCTCGAGCAGTCAAGCAGCGGCTCCTAGGAGGAGTGTAGGAGAATCGTTGGAAGGCTCCGCTGGCCTGCCTACCACATTCTCTGGCCTCACCGAAATTGTCTATTGCAGAAACTGGACTGTTCGATTGCCGGCTTAGACCTGCAGCAGAGGAAAGAAAGTGTCAGTACTACTTGCAAGTGGGACCAAAGACTTGCTCCAGAAGCGATCGACCTGCCTGAATGAAAGAAGAAAGCAGCGGTTGAAAGGTTTGTACAGTGAAGCTGTAATTAGCAAACAGACTTTATCCGAATTGTGGCTTAGAGAAATAACTGATTTCAGAGTGCTGAATGTGTTTTCGTGGGTCATGATTTGGTTCCCACAGAGAATCCTGTTATGCCAGCTTTAGGCTTTCCAGCAATGGATCACAAACTTTTCCTAGGACTTTTCCGCCTGCTTGGGCCTTGCCATCTCGGCCCAAACTCCTGCCGCAATCCAGAGATCATCTCGTGAAGACCAGCTTGGGATCTGGCCCCTGCTCAACACCATTGAACAAGTAGCAACCACCAGGAGGTGAGTCGTGGAGGCCCTGCTTCCCCAGGACACCGCACCAACACCATGAGGTCTTCATCTTGCCTGTCCTACATCCTGGTCCAGGTTGTCTGAGTACAAAACAGGGTAGCTCCTGCAACAACAGCTACAAATCACTGTGTGTCATCAGATTGCTTTGTTTGGGGTATTGCTATGGACAGAGCCATCTGGCTCGGGATAACAAATATTTGGGTTGTGCACATGCTGTTTTCTTCTTAAAGGGCCCCAACAACAGCTGCAATGCTGGCCACCCCAGGCAATGCTTCAGGCTAGCCTGTATAAGATCTGGGTAGCCAGGGTTGCAAGATTAATCATCAGGAATTTACAGTGCATGCTGAATCAGCCTAAAGTAAATCAGAGTGTCTATCATTTGACTAAATTCATGCCCTCCCTTGTTCACTTCCTGAATAAACCTGATAATTTGTTTCATGTTTAACCTGGCTAGTATGCACATTCATAGTTGGGTCACATTGAAAGGTTTTGCATTGTGTATTACTGATCTTATATTCCAGGGGGTCTCCAGGGCAACTGCAGTGAATCCAGCCCTGGTGGTAAGTGTAAAGGGGTGAGCATATTCTTATTGTATCCAATGTATGCAAAATGTTTTATGGTATTACTGTTTAGGCCACTAGAAGGGTTGGTGGTGGTCATAGCATCCCGGAGGGCTATACCACAGCTGTCAAGCTACTCCAATACCATTCCTCTGGGTGGAGGCACACGTTCACAAACTCAGGTCTCTCAACCTGTGCATATTCCCACAAGCAGGGATAGTAGCACATAGGATAGTGCCACCTAGAGGCTATGTTATTTTATGTTATGTATTTGTACCTGTGCTACCAAAGCCTCACTTGTATAACTTCCTTCCCAGGATGCATCTGGAAACAAGCTCCCAGCTCAGTATGCATTTCCTGGTGAAACTTTTAAATAAATAAAATAAATAAAGTGGTGACTTTACTGTTTCATAATGAGGGGGTTAATGTCTTGGACATTACATACTGGTTGAGTTAGAAGTGCAAAGTTCTGATGTACCTACACCCATATTGGATGAGGAAACATCTGGACAGGGTGGTGGCATTTCAGCGTAAGTTGAGGTATGGGAGCACAGTCCTAGTACACCTTCCAAGCAGTTTTTTTTGGGGGACAAGGACAGGGGCAGCCTCAGGCGTGTTTCAGTTTGGATCACAGGTGCACTTATGCAATGCCTGTGATCAGCAGAAAAGTAATCTTTGTTTGTCATATGATCATCATAGTTTGAGGTGTGATAGCCTCTTTAAATTTAATCTTTGTGAGGAGCAAAGGCACTCCTTCAGAAACTGCCCTGTGCCTACCCTAATCGGGAAGATGGTTATAATCAGGAGTATTTGACTGTCCAAACCTCCTCATAGACCTGGAAACCTCCCTGGCCATTCATCTAGTTTTCAGACCTCTGACCCCACTCCAGATGATCCTGAAGATAAGGAAACAGAGACACCAGGACCTGCTCCAAGGACAGATTCTTGGGCCGACAGCCAGGGACTGACAAGTGAGGAACAGATGCCATAGGCACCTTCACCTCTGGTAGTAGTAGACCCTCCAGAAAAGTGAGAAGCATATCTCGCACCCCTGGACACTATGCAGGTTGATCCTCTGAGTTACTTGGCAATACTGCCATGCTTCCCCACCTCCTATATTACAGGAGGAAAACAGAAGTATGTTAGCAGGAAGGTGAATCACTGACTTCTGTTTCCAAGAAAATGAGGGGACATAGCAGAAAGCCAAGGATGGCTAAGAATATCTTCATTCCAGTAACAAACAGATTTGTGGCCCTACAAAAGAATAAAATGTGGATTCTGAAGAGGAGGACAATGACTCTGAGGTCTCCTCAGAGCCTTCAGTAGCAGGACCCTTCTTAGATCCTGAGAATTTTCAGGGGAGGCTTCATCCTCCAAAAAGGAAAGGAACCAAACCCTTTCCCTGTCTCTGCTTATTAGAGACAACTCCTTACGATGCTCTTTTGTTTGTTTTTTCTATTTTTGCTTTCCTATGTCCTTCCTTAATTGTCTCTGAATGTTAATAGCATCAATTCATCCAAAATACTTGACAACCCTAGAAATCTTAAAGCAGCAGCAGCCTGGGGATATTATTTGTTGGCAGGACATCAGACTTAAATCCCAGTCTGAAATATCAAGGCCAAAATCCCAATGGACCTTAAGTCCGTTTTACTGGTCTTCAGGGAGGAGCTCTGTGATGGGTTAGGGTTTTACTGATTTAATTTAACTGCCATTTATTTCAACTAGTGGAGACTGATGCTTTATTTAAAGAGGAGCACCCAGTCTTTTAGTGTGTTTAGTGTATATACCCCCAATCTAAGGCAGAAAGGGTGGATCTCATTCAGAAAATCCTCCCCTATTCATTTACTGCACAAGTTGTTATTCTTGGTGGGACTTTAATTGTACTATTCTCAGGCTCCTGGACTTACAGAACAATTAAAAATACTGTGACTCTCATGCCTTAGCAGACATGGTTACCACAGCAAATTTGAAAGATTCTTTTCACATACTGCACAAGATGGACATATTATTTTAGGGCTCCACCACTTCCAGAATTAACTTCATGTTTGTATCCAGTCATATTACTGTTATATAGAGTCTGGTGGAGCAGTTGTCTATGGAGATCCATACACCTGACAAAGTCATTCTGCTGCAGTAGTGATGTAGCTACTAAAGCAGAATGACTTTCATTCTGCTTTAGTAGCAACATCACAATGCAAGTGACCCCATCAGTGCTGTTCATGGGACGGCGGCCAGTTGAAGCGTCATGCACGTGAGCTGGCAGGTGGTGAATGCGGGCGGTGGAGTGTAAAGACTGATTGAACTGCACTGAAAAGTAGCAATTTCAGCTATTTTTTTTACCATACACTATAGCCAACAGTGTATAGCATTAAATACACAATACCGTTTTACACCTCATGGTTTCCATGATAATAAAGGGACCTCTCAGCTTCACTCTCTGAGGTCTTTGTCATTATGGTAACCACTCAGTGTAAGAATAGGCTGCTATTGTGTATGGGCTACCATACACTATTACATAGATAATATAGACAGTGTCGGCAGATAAGGGCCTATGGCCCACCCAGTCTGCCCATTTGAGCTTGTAAGTTCAGTTTGTTTTCCTAGAAGTCTGTTGCCCCTTACCCTGACCTCTAGAATTCCTTTATGTCTATCCCATGCATTCTTAAATCCTGTGATTGTTTCAGCCCCACCACTTCCTCTGGCAGGGTGTTCCACTTGTCCACCACCCGTTCTGTGAAGAAATTCTTTCTCATGTTTCCTCTGAATCGTCCTCCTCCAACTTCATCCCATGCCTCTAGTCCTGGAACATCTTTTTGCTTAAAATAGTGTTTTCCTGCACCCTGTTCCTCTCTGTAAGATACTTGTATGTCTCTATCATATCCCTCTCTCCTCTCTCCTCCAGGGAGTACATGTTCAGTTCCTTCAACCTGTCTTCATAGGGACTTGTGATGCAATCCATGCACCATCTTTGTTGCCCTCCTCTGAACCTTCTGTACCCTGTCTATGTCCCTTCGTAGGTATGGTCTCCAGAACTGTACACCTGTACTCCAGGTGGGGCCTCACTAGTGTCTTGTATGGCGGAATTATGACCTCCCTTTTCCCTGCTGGTGATGCCCTGCCTATACATCCCAGCATCCTATTTGCTTTACCTGCTGCCTTGTCACACTGTTTCTACCTTGAGGTCATCAGAGATGACAACCCCAAGATCCCTTTCCTGCTTGGTGCATGCTATATCCTCACCCCAACTGATATATTTTGCCAGGGTTTTGTGCCCCATATGCATTATCTTGCACTTCTTTGCATTGAATTTCAACTGCCAAACCCTTGACCATTCTTCAAGTTTCTGCAGGTCGCTCTCATTCTGTCTACACCCTCTGGTGTGTCTACTCTGTTACAGAGTACTAGTTACTATTCTATATATCTTCACTACTACAGGTATAGAAACATCAGATCATCTGTTATTACAGAACACATTGTCTGAGACAGAGTTCCATAGGAAAGATAAGGGTGCTAGAGATGAAACATCTCCATTTTGCAGGAGGATGAAGTTAAACTTAAATTGGAATGCCTTCTGAGGACAAGACTGTTGATGTAGTGTGCCTATGATTCTTGGCGGATGGGTGGGAAGATTGAAGGTGAACTTCAGAATTTTTTCCATTTTATCCAAGCATATAAAAGTATCTAGGTCTCTGTGTGCAGTTGCACATATGGCCCAGGCGCTGTGTGCCTGTGGGCTACTACCCTGCCTGTTGACCCTTTAACAGGTTAAGGGGCCTGGGTCCTACGGTGGTGGTTGAGGTTCTATCCCAAAGTTATGGTAAACAGCATGGTGCCTACACCCAGAGTAGGTTATAAGTGGGTCAGGTGACTGGTTGGCACAGCCCCTGGGATTCTGCACCTACCCACCTCCCCTACCAATCACCCCACTCACTGGATACCCAACAGTTTCCCAATACCAATAACCATAAACACTTGGTAATTGACAGTCACAAAATACCCCTCACAGAGCAATTCCAAACAACAAATCACAGCTTTATTGGGGGAAAGGGGTTAGGAATGGGGTACCAGGACCAGGGATAGCTGTGGGAGGAAAGCTTATAATAGGAATAAGCAAAGTAACAACAGGGCCCATAGTCAAACCACCTAGTTGCCTACCCCACTGGTACCAATGGTATGATTAAACAGTCTCTCTGGTACCCAAAAGTGCAGGCCTGGGCGTTGCCGCAGGTTGGCTGGCTATTGAGACCATAAAGCTGGGAAAGTTATGTTTAATTTAATCTGAACACTCCCCTTAGGTTCCAGGGCAAGCCATGGGTACTCTCGGTTTGAAGATTCTCAAAATTCCTGATTTACAGAACTCCACTAGGCTCAGTTCTCAGAGGGCACAAATTGAGCAGTAGAAAGGTATCTTGAAGCCTTGATCTTGATTGAGGGCCCAGCAGTTTGTCCCCTTGATTGAAGATCTGGCAACTTTTCACCTTTGGCCTCTTCTGGTCCATTGCAGAGCACGCGTGAGGTCCCACCAAACCTCAAAGGCCCCAGACCAGGGGTGGCAACATAGCCTGCTCCACAATGGGTCACAGGTGCCCTAGCACTAACATGCACTAGTGACCTCCTGAGGCTAGCAGACCCCAGTCGGGTGGGGGTTAGCAGGTCCCTCCTGGCTCTGGAGAGTGCTTCCAAACACTAGTAGAGATCACTTCTTTCCTGCACCAATACAGCAATTTCAGGGCAGCCAGGCAACTTTAATCTTTCCACAGTGCCACTGGGCCACTGTCTTACAAGCTTTACACAGCAACTCCAATTCACACTGGGATGCACAGCAGTAGCAGGCAGTCTGAGACTTGAAAACACCTGCTCACCTTTTGTCTCACCATCCCTCACTTTCACACCAGCTTCCAAAACAGCTTTAGATGGCACACAGCTCTCAGCAATTTGTCCAGTTCTCAGGACAGCTTCCACACAGCCTGGTTTGCACCCAGTTCCAGAAACTTTCCTACTCTCCATGCAGCTACTCAAAGTCCAAGCAACAATGCAAGATTTCTGCAGTCGACAATCTCTCCCAAAAGAAACAGCACAGTCTAAAATACCTGGAGCGTTCTCACACCAGATCAGTCTCTCTCAGACCAAATTCGCTTTTCTCTCTCAGCATCAATTGCAAGCTTAAGTCCTGTGAAGGCCTCAGATAATTCAGCTTTCTCAGCACAGATCCTCCTGACTCCGATAGGAGCCTGGCCAAGACTGACTCAAACTCTCTAGGCTTTTGGGATGTCTCCCCAACAACTTTGCCCTCTCATTGGTTGTCCAGTATCATCAATCATAAATATCCATAGTGATCAGCTCTCTTTGATTACTCATTGATTAAGATCCTTGGGTGCCTGAAATAGTTAACTCCTTCTCCCAGAAGTCTTTTCACACAGACTTTGGGTACCCAGTTGTTTGACTGGTTGATAACAAGGGTGAGAGGACTACATACATGGCGGTCCCCATTCAGTTCATGCAACTCAGAGGCAGTCCCCAACTTTCAGCATCCACTGAGGCACAGTATTATCTTTTTAAACAAAGGGTTTCCCAGTATGTTACAGGGACCTTTGTCCCCTGTAAGCGACTGTATACCAGCCTGAAATGTAGCCCCCAGGAGCCCTTAGCGAGCTCTGATTTTCACTGTCCCAGGGCTATGTTCAGGCTCATTAATATTCATGAGCATATTAAATATTCATGTCTTCCCGATTCTACAGTGCTGTCCGCCTTTTTAAACCATTACCCCCGCTCTTACCCACCTCCCCCTGGTGAATGACCTCAGTTAGGGGTAGAAGGAAGTGGAGATCACTAAGGAGGTATTTGGGTGGCGGTGGGAACACTCGCAAGAACAGCCACCTGAACAGATAGCCCTTAACACTGTGCATGTGCGGACTGGCGATACTCATGTAAACACACTCCAGGTTGCCGGTCCCACTATGGAGACCCCCAGCCTATCTAGGGTGGAGAACCATCGTGGGAGCGCAAGGAAAATATGTTAGTCCCTACCGGGGTTACACACATACTTATAGAGCTTCCTAGTAGGGAAGGTAGGAATTACACTGATCAGATCAGAAAAATCAATCAGAAGATGCTGGCCTACCAACATGATCGGGCAGCATCTTTAAAACTGCAGTTAGGGACCTGGGAAATGCACAATCATTTGATGCATTTAAGGGTGTCAGAAGTGGACAGAGAGTAGGATGGTCACCTCTTTAGTAAATCACCAAGGAGTAAGCACACTAGTGCTGAGGACAAATTATATATCGCTGAACAGTAGGTGTATAAACGCTTGCTTTGGAACATACAGATGCAGGAGATATACATGATTTTTGGGATGGTATATAGATCCCTCGATTGCCAGTATCCTTGTAGCAAGGTCTTATCTGCCCTATTCTCTCTCTTAGAAGTGGAATCCACTGTAATAGGCTATTCAAAGGAACAAGTCTCCTGGAAGTGATGGGTTGCCTGTTGAGTTTCATTAAAATTTAAGTAGTTTACTAGGTTCAGCACTGGTGGAATTGTATAATGAAATTCTGTCCTCGGGGTATTAACAGTCTCCATGACAAGGGCTTTTTGATTAATTTTTCTGTATAAAAGGGGCTAAGTCTCTCTCTTGTCTAACTGGTGACCTCTCTGCACGTTAAATTTAGATCAAAAGCTTCTGCTTAAAGTTTTAGCTACTGGTCTTGTTCAAGTGGCGCGGGATCTTATTTTTCCCCACTAGTGGTGTGCCTGACCTCACAGGTCAATTTATGGCAACTAGGTGTTAGTTCAGGAAGTATTCAAAGAAGCAGTATGGGTATCATCTCTGGTTACGTCCTCTCTTTGGATCAAAATAGGGCACCTGACCAGTTAGCACATGATTATCTGTTTACGGTTTTAGGTACTTATGGGATTCCTGGTGATTTCTTGGCCTTGTTAAGGGTATTATACTCAGAGACAAGTGTCGTCCTCTTTATTTATTTATTTATTTATTTATTTATGTATTTTTTCCCAACTCTATGTATTCACCTGGTGGTGCAGGGCATCTCTCGGGCTGGCTTGCTCAGTGTTCCCCTAATTTGCTCGCCCTGAACCACATCCCCCAATCAAGACATCGTGATCAGGATCCCCATCTCTCCTACCAGACCCCTTAGAGGAGGAGGCTGAGGATTCCCAGGGGGTGGGTCAGGATAGTGGCTAGTTGAGCGTGTGGGGTCGGCCCCTGAGACCAGCTGTCGTCTCACCCAGTCATCTGGGGTATTTTCCTTTTCTCTCCTTCAGAGTGTGGCGTGCAATGACACCAGCACATGGCTGCCCTGCTGTGCATCTGCGGCATTCTGGCTGGTGTACTTGCAGTACCCTGATCTCCATCAGGGGTTGCCAGGACACGGAGCAGCCCTGGATCCCTGCCCAGGAAGAGGAGAGCTGTTCTCCAGATGCTCAATCCCATCCCTCCTTGCCGACCCCGGCAACCAGAGTCCATCACCGAACCCAGGCTGCCGGCGTGGCGTGGTGTGGCGTCCAGTGCCTCAACCCTCAGCACCACTGTGCTGGCATTGTTGTCCCTTTATTAATGGTTGGCTAGTGTCTGAGGTTGGGATCTTTAGGAGGCTGAGGCAAGAGTGCCCCTCAGTTCCACTCTTATATCTTAGAGATAAGCCCCCTAACTCAAGCTGTACAACAACATGATGAGATTCTGTGTTTGCACCTAAATGGAGATCTGCCCTCTGAAAATATTGGCCTACACTGATGCCATCAGCATTTTTCTGAAGGACACTTCTGCTAATGAATATTTAGCCTCAGTTCAGAGTACTTTTTCTAAAGCTTCAGCTTCTCCAATAAATATGGCCAAAAGTACTGAGCTAGGATAGGACAGAAAAGGTGAACAGATGTAGGTGGCATGAATTAAAATAGCAGGTACTAGTTTGGAATTATTGGGTTTTGTCTTTTAAGGTGATTTGGCTTCTCTCAGTTGGGAACTGAGACTGCAGTCTGCAATGAGTCGGGTCCAGGTTTGGAAGACTTGGACATGATCTTCTTTGGGTGTTTCTAATTAAATCCTTTTGTAACCTGAATTTATGTATGTAAGTTATGTGTTTCCTCCTTTGCCACTAGAAGCAAAACTGCTTAGTATTTTTTTTTTATATTTTTGGGAAGCAGAATGATTCCCTTTAAGCAAAGTATCAAGTATCTGCTGGTTACATTGGGTGGGGTAAGGATGATAAATCCTGTGGTGCTTTTCTTTGTGTATTCTTTAGCTTTAAATTTAAAAACGTTTTATGGGAGACTCCAAGGTGTGGGTTCCTTAGTAGTATAATGGTTGGAACCTTTCCTTCTTGGGTGGGTTTGGAATAGGATATGTTGAGGCAGCAGTGGAGCCCGAGCAATATGGCTGCCTCCTGATAGTACTCTGCATTTCAATGTTCTATTTTATTTAGAAAACACTGAACTTTCTATAATTTGTGGATTTAAATAGCTAAGAACTGTGTTGGAACTCTTTAGACACCAGATGGGAACCCCATAAGAACCAGTAGCAAGGGGCTGGAGCTAAACCTAAAGATGCATCCGTGCTTTACACAAGGTCAGCTCAGGGCCACTTGGAGTGTCCATGGCCAAGTTAGGAGAAGAGACCCTACAAACTATTGGGACAAAGATTAACTGACTTATATCCACGTGGCTGGATTGTCTGACAAGTTTGATGGACTTACCAATCGTGTTGTCACACTTGAAATGACCCTGGAATTGCTTCAAACTGCGATCATGAGGCCCAGAGTGGTCCGGCACTGCCATGGGGGCAGTCTCTTCAGTGATCCATGAAAGCTTAATGATTAGAACACTGGAACAGTATTACCAGGGTCTGGGTTCAATTCCGGTGGTCACACTTTTCCTTTCTAATTTCTATCTTGGATTTAAAATATGCCTGACAGGGGCTTAGCTGCACTGAGAAGTGGTCTGTTTGTATTTCTGATATGTTCTAAGTCGCAGGATTGCACAACACCTGAGAAAGGAATTTGTGTGGATTTAAGGAAAGCCTAAGGCCTGCTAACCATGTGAGCCCATAGCTTACATGGTTAGAGCACTGGAACAGTATTACCAGGGTCTGGGTTCAATTCCCAGTGGGCCACACTTTTCTTTCTCATTTAGAAACATAGAAACATAGACTTTGACGGCAGATAAGGACCACTAGGCCCATCTAGTCTGCCCATTTCCCTACCTACAGGATAGGCCGCAGATCCTATTTAACCAACAGCCTATATCTTCCTGCCCCCACAAGAATTGCCTTATGTCTGTCCCATGCATTCTTGAATTCTCCCACAGTTTTAGACTCACAACTTCCTCAGGAAGGCTGTTCCATGCATCCACTACCCTCTCTGTGAAATAATACTTCCTCACATTGCCCTGAACTGCCCTCCTTCTATCTTTAAATTGTGTCCCCTTGTTCTTGCAAGTCTCTTTTCTGAAAGATGCTACCCTCTTGGACTTTGTTGATTCCCTTGAGGTACTTGAAAGTTTCTATCATGTCCCCTCTCCCTTCTTTCCTCAGGGTATACATATTAAGCTCCTTTAGTCTCTCCTCATACGGCTTCTCTTGCAGACCCTGCACCATTTTAGTTGCCCTCCTCTGGACTGCCTCTATCCTGTCTATGTCCTTGCGGAGATGGGGTCTCCAGAACTGGACACAGTATTCAGATGGGGTCTCACCAACTGTCTGTACAGAGGATAACAACTTCCTGTTTTCTGCTGCTGATGCCTCTCCTATACATCCCAGTATACCCCGGCCCTCCCTACTGCCTTCTCACATTGCTTGCTAACCTTAAGGTCATCTGATATGATTACCCCAGGTCCCTTTCCTGTTTTGTTGTTGTTACTACCTCCCACCCACTGTGTATTCTTCCCTGGGTTCTTGTTTCCCAGGTGCATTATTTTGCACTTTTGCATTGAATCCTAGCTGCCATACATCAGACCATTCCTCCAACCTTGCCAAGTCCCTTTTCATCCTTTCCACGCCTCCTTGTGTATCAACCTGTTGCAGATCTTTGTGTCATCTGCAAAAGGCATACTTTTCCTTCCAGTCCCTCTGCAATGCCACTGATGAAGACATTAAAAAGGACTGGACCTAATACTGAACCCGCGGTACCCCACTAGTAACCGCCCTTTCTTCAGAGTGGACTCCATTTACAATTACCTTCTGTGTCCTGTTGTCCAGCCAATGTTTTGCAGGCTACCACCCTGGGACCCACTCCCAGGCTGGTTAATTTGACTAATAATCTTTTGTGTGGGACTGTGTCAAATTCCTTGCTAAAGTCTAGGTAGGCCATGTCCACAGCCCCTCCCTGGTCTACTACTTTGGTCACCCAGTCAAAGAAATCTATTAGATTCATCTGACATGACCTTCCCGCTGAACCCATGCTGCCTTGGATCCTGTGCTCCACTGACCTCTAGGTACTCAACTATTCTTTCCTTCAAGTGACTCCATCACTTTCCCTACCACAGAGGTCAGACTGACAGGTCTGTAGTTTCCTGCCTCTGTCTTGGTCCCACTTTGTGAAGGGGAATCACATCTGCCTTCCTCCAGTCCTCGGTACCACACCATCCTCCCATGATTTATTAAAAGAGTAGCCAGTGGTTTCACTAGTTCCTTCCTTAATTATTTTAGAATTCTGGGGTGAATTCCATCAGGACCCATTGCTTTGTCCACCTTCAGTTTTAGGAGTTCTTGCAGAACCCTTTCTCTGTGAAAGGACTGGGATCGACCCCTATCAAGAGTGCTTCTGTTAATTGGATTAGGCACATCCCCTCCTCTTTTGTGAATACTGAGCAGAAATATTCGTTCAGTATTCCTGCTTTTCACTGTCCCCTCTGCCCACCCACACGTTTATTCTAGTCAGCCTCACTATCCCTCCCTTTGTCTTTCTCGCTTTCGCTGATGTACCTATAAAAGGTTTTATCCCCTTCTTAACTGAGTTGGCTTAGTTTGAGCCTTTGCTATTCTGACTTCCCTCCTGTTTCTTTCTGCCTTAACTGGTACAGCTGTCTGTCCTGCTCCTTCTGTGTTTCCTTATACTTCTGGAATGCTATCTTTTCTTCCTGACTTTCACAGCCACCTCTCTTGAGAACCATAGTGGCTTTTTCTTTCATTTGATTTGTTTATTTGCTTCACACAAAGGCTTGTTGCCTCTGTGATGGCAGTTTTGATAATTCCTATTGTTGCTCCACACCACCTTCTAGCCTGTTTGCTAGTGCTTTTCTGAGGCACTCTCCCATCTTGCCAAAGTCAGCCCTCCTAAAGTCCAGTACCCTCACTTTTGTATGGCTTGACTCTGTAGCTGAGTTTAACGTGAACCACACTGTTTGATGGTCACTTGTCCCCAGATGGCAACCCACTTCTAGATCTGAGATCCTCTCACTGCCCCGTTTGAGAGTACGAGGTCTAAGATTGCTCCTTACGAGTGGGTTCCATCCTTGATTTAAAATATGCCTGGCAAGGGCTTAGCTGCACTGAGAAGTGGTCTGTTTGTAAAACATTTAAAGGAAAGCTAGAGAAGGGAAAGCTGGATAGGAGAGAATATTCCACGTCTGGGAGGCGAGAGGAGCTGTCTGTCAAAACTTATTTCACAAAATAAAAGTTCTGGATTTGAACTAAACTAAGTGTCTCATCCTACTTTTACAGTGGAGTGCAGTGACATTCTGGAGTACATGTGAGTACAGGGTTAGCAACTCCCTTTCACTGCACGAACTCCATACAGAAGCACATAGCAATATACTTGTGGGAACAAATCGAATACATTAGTTGGAGGAAGTCTTGGCCAAACAGTGAGAGTTTGTTGTTGACCTAGGCATTGAAGTCACCCAGAATAATCCATCTGGGTGACTCAACACCAGTTCGACGATGAGTCTTCATCCACTACTTATTGCAAGAATTCCTTCTCATCCCCGGGGATGGTAGATGAGAAGGATCTTGTAACCTACACCTACAGACCCTTGAATGGCCACACATTCAAAGTACCTTGTTGTTCCCATCGGAGGGCTGTGAGGTTCAAGTCTGACTTAAAACAAATTGCCACACCCTCATCTCTCCGATCCTTTCTCTGGCAGTGTACCACACGTACCTGTCGGAACAACCAATTCAATACATGACCGACATTTTCATCCAGCCAGGTCTCAGTAATGCAAGCCAGATCAGATATTGCAACAAGATTGGCAATAATTGCCATCTTGTTCTTAATAGATCTGGCATTGCATAATGCCGCCGAGAGGACAGCTACTGTAGATGAGGCTGGTCCATGCTTCTGCCTACTAACTGTGTAGTCACTGGGTATGGGCACCAGGCAGGGAGGACCCCTTTCCTGGGCCCATTTCACCTCAGGGTGCCTCCTAGTTCCAACCACCCAATTCACCCCCCTCTCAGCTATATTCCCCCACTAGACTCCGCAAATCTGTTTCCTTCCCCTCGTGCTATCCCCAGCACCCTACAATGCCTATACACCTCCGCTGACAGCGGGGACAGTCAAAGAGTCAGAAATCAGAGAACCTGAGAGGGAATAATGCCTTCCCTGGGAGCTGTTGGCCAACACATATTAACACTTTATCAACTTTACTATCACAGCTATAAACCAAAACAGCAGATATCCACTAAATCAACCTTAAAACAATAACTAACCTAATTTACCAATCACTCCCACACATATATCACTGCCACACATATATCACTCCCACACATATATCACTCCCACTTACACTCTCACTTCACCACCCCAAATCCTCCCCAACCCTCCCAAAATAATCACAATAATCAGCTATTGTACTAGGAGTCCATAAATCTGTGGAGCAGTTCTCAATATTGGTTCTTAGCTTGAAATGGCTTCAATATCAACAGGCACTCTCCTCTCTCACAGGACTACCTCTCAATAAACTGTCTATTTCTGAGAAAAGCAGATTTCCAGAGAGGTCACAGAAGAAGAGGTCACAGAATTTTATACAATCCCAGCACCAGCCACCTTAGTTCTCTCACCCCAAGGCTAATCTCTTGAGTTTGATCCAGAAAATAAGGTCCTCAAACCCTCTCACTGATTGAGGTTCCTTCTGGTCCTGCCTCCAGGTCCTGGTTGTCTGTTTTAATGCCAGATTCAGCTTTTAAAGATATTCTGGACAGAAACAATCCAGATCAACTCTGGTCCCAGGCACTGGTATAGGCCATCTCACAGCAATCTACCAGCCCATTTCAGTTCACATGTCCTGCTCAAGCCGACAAAATTAAACCTCTTCACCAGCAAATCCCCTCTAGGCAAGTCAATGCTACAGTTTAACAGGCAAGCTCCCTTTACCTCGGTAGTCCGAGGAGCACATGCACAGTGCAGCACACATCACGGAGAGACCTACTGTCAGTGTTGGATAGTAGTGAAGCAACGATTATTGTAATCTGATTACTTTGAGTGTATTGGCATCAGTAATGAATTACTTAGTAGAAATGTAACTAGGTAAGTTACTGATTACATTTTCTGCTAAGTAATGCATTACTTTATCGTTACTTCTGCATATTACTTTTGCTGACTTAGTGAAGCGCTTATTTATTAACATTTTTTTTTAACAGAAGCATTTCGCCAGCGACAAAACCGGGGAGTGGGGGAGTTGGACAGCTGGATCAGCTGCTTGCTGCTGTTTCATTGGCCAGAATGGTTGGCTTGATATGTTGTGATTGGCTAGAGTCAGCTGTCAATCAGAAAAGAAGGCGGGGTCAAGGTGGAGACTTGAAGCACCTGCAATTTTGTACTATGTTTTGGTCCTTACAATTCTATAGTTTTGGCCATAGAGGCAGTTTAGTTTGTCCAGCTTCACCTGCTGGAAGTTGAGGCCGATCAGACCGATTTTAGTGATGGTTGGACTGTGATTCAGAGCTGGGTGACCCACTGTTAAAAAAAAAAAATCAGCACTTCTGCAGCCACCAGAGGAGTAATTTCTGTGACCAAGCGACTGTTTACAGCAAAAGGCTTAGGCCACTCTTGGCCAGGAGTCAGGTGCCACTAAAGCATTTTGCCCTATCTGCCTAATTAACTGATTGCCTTTATGGTCATCATGGAAGGCCCCCAGTCACGGAGAGGCAGTTGGGCAACACTGATTTGGCGGCAGCAGCAAGCAGACACAGTCAGAGACTGGGATGGGACTCGACAGGTCAAGCAAAACAGGAGAAGAGGCAAAGATGAAGAGCCACTATTGTGGCATCAGTGCAGTCCACCAGCAAGAGCCAAAACAGTGGTTAAGTAAGGGATAATCAGTTGACCACCAATAAAAAAAAATTGTACCCCAGTAATGTAGTGCACAGTTACAGAGACAGCTGAGGACATACGCAGGTTTTCTGCCATCTGGTCTGCCGGTCAGCTGGTGGGGGAAAAAATGCACCCAGAGGAGAATTTTATAATAAATTGGCGGTGATCGAGTGCCAGGGGATGGAGGGGGAATAGTACCAGAGAAAATTATTTGGAGCTCGGGCCAGAGATCAGAGCAGTCGGGTTGAGGGTGGCGTTGGACTAATAGCTACAGGAGGCATTCTGTCAGATTCAGGGACTTGAACCAGTGATCATGGTGGTGGTGGTGGGGGTGGGGAAAATGAGCACCTTGAAGAAGACAGTTATGGTTATGATCCGGCGATGGTGTGGCGATGTAGAGCAACAGCACCAGGGCCAACAATGGACAAACACGGGGCCAGGGAGACCAATAGCACAAGGCACAATGCTGTTACATTCCGGAGCTGGTGACAGGCGATCACAGCTTCTCCGGGGAGTCATTCACAGGCGGCATGGCTGAGGAAGGCATCTAATGAAGGAAAAGCCATGGAGCAGTGACATTTAGTAGTATATTTTATATCAGGTGGACTTGTCTACAACATGCCCTGAATCAGCAACAGTTATTTAATTTTATATTGTCTCATGCGCAAGCAACATTTTGTGGTAGTGGAGAAATGCAGAGGTTTGTCAGTGTTGGAGAATGAAGGGCACCCTTTAGAAGGTGCATCCCTCATTCTCCAAGTAGCCAGCATACTAGTGCTGACAAAAGTTTATGCAAAGTGCCACCAACTTGAAAGAAATGTGCGCTGCAATCGGAGACAAGCTTATCATGCAGCAGCACAGATGACATCCTCCTGTGCGTGCCTATCATGGTGAAACATTTCAATCAATCATTTATTTATAAAATAGCACTATTCCAAAACCATAGCGCTAGTACTTAGCCATAAAACCTTTAAACAACTTCACATATAAAAGCAGTTGCAGCAGATCAAATAAAATCAGGGAACGGCAAAATAAATACATAAGTTTTTAACACAGATTTAAAACTCTTCACTGTCAGGCACTGTCTAATCCGACAAGGTAGAGAATTCCACAAGGATGGGGCCACAAATTCAAATGCCCAGGCCCCAGATGACTTTAGACAAACCCTGGGAATCTCTAGCAATTCCTCGTCGGTGAGTGAAGCGGCGGGAAGGGCAATAGGGATGAAAAAGATCTTGCAGATAACTCAGTCCCTGTCTGTATAGGGCCATATAGGTCAGTAAACCGACCTTAAAGGTGATCCGCCACTGAATAGGCAGCCAGTGCAGATCACACAGAACTGGCGTGATGTGACAGCTACGAGGTAGCCCAGTCAACAGTCTAGCTGCTGTGTTCTGCACCAGCTGCGAGCAGCAGATATCAACCCCTGGTAGCCCTAAGTACAGTGCATTACAGTAATCAAGGCGTGAGGTTACAAAGGCGTGAACCAAAACTGGTAGGTGATCGGGTGAACTAGGTGCTTGATCCAGGCTACATTCCAAGATGGTAAAGACAGTCTTTTTTTTTAATTTGCCTGGCTACCACGGCTTTCAGAGGAGGCCTCGTACCTCCTCCTACTCCCTCCTCCAGGGTGATCCCCACGGCATCCCATCCTCTAGTGTCATCCGTTCGTAGGGCCAGGGGTGTTTCATTTTTTCCCTGTTTTTCTCCCATTCCCCTGAGATGCCTGTGTTTAGGACTGATGTCCAGGTTAGCCAATGCACGCTGACAGCCACGCTGAACAGCTTCTCCTCCCCCCCAACTCCAGTACAGCCGCTGGTGCCCTGAAAGCCCATGCATCCACCGGCTTCAGGGGTGTCGGTGCTAGAAGCACCCTGGTTTCCTACCCCAGAGGGAGGAGAGCATCCGTTGGGACGCTCGATCCTCCCTCCCCTCCGACCCCAGCGACCCAAGTAAAAGGTAGTCTTGACAACAGATGACACCTGATGTTTAAGCATCAGTCTGTCATCAAGAATCACACCAAGATCCCGCACCTATTCAGAAGTCGTCAGCCGGCGACCACCGAGCCAAAGCCCCAAGGCTTGCACCTCCAACAGTCCCTTTACCCGATGGCCCAGGTCCACCACCAAAACCTCAGTCTTGTCCGATTCAACCTCAGCCAACTGGCACTCATCCAATCCTCAATCTCGGAAGGGCAGTTGTTAAAACTGAGACAGCTCCTCCCGATTAGGCACAAAGGACAGGTAGAGCTGAGTATCATCTGCATAGCAGTAAACTCAGCCCATACCGCCTTACAATATCCTAAATAGCAGGCATATACACTGTGAACAACATGGGGACAATACAGAGCCCTCAGGAACCCACAAGGCAGTGAGACCTCGTCAGAGGAGTAAACCCCACAGACAACTCTCTGAAACCTGCCGGTGAGGAAAGAATGGAACCATCTGAGGATTGTACCATACAGTCCACAGATTGACCGCAGGCATCGACCAACACCCCATGGTCCACAGTGTCAAATGCCACTGAGAGATCAAGTAGAACCAGGATGGAACGTCTCCTCTGATCTCTTGCTGTTAGGAGATCATTGAGAACCCAAACAAGGGCCGTCTCAGTACTATCCGTTTCGGAAACTGGACTGGAGAGGATCATAGATGTTGTGGATAGTAAAATGATCCTCCAGCTGCACTGCGACCACCTTCTCAATAACCTTACCCACAAAGGGAAGGTTAGAGATGAGTCTGTAGTTAGCAAGACAGTCTGGGTCGAGAGATTTTTTCTTAAGAAGGGGTACCACTACTGCCTCCTTCAGGGTGTCCGGAAACACCCGGAATCTAAAAACAAAACACGGTGGCTCCTGCCACTCACCACACAATCTCCAGAAAGCCGACTTTGGGGTGGCCAACCTCCTGTCGGCATGCCACCAGTTCAATTTGTTTGCCGGCCAGGTGCCCAATCCCCATCGGCATAATGCATCTGTCCCCATGTCTAATTTGTTTGCCAACAGGGTGCCCAATCCCGCTGGCATCATGACCCTCACACTTTGATTGCGGACGGGGTGCCCAATCCCCTACGGCTTCATCCCCAAACTCATGTGGCACACTGGGAGCCACCCCAGTGTGCCCAAATGTATTTTTTGTTTTAAAAACTTGTAAATAAAAAATTCCCTTGACGTCCATTTTTTTAATGTCCCTGTAAAATAAAACATGGTCCCTCGTCATCAGGATGCCCCAACCTGCACCCATCCTCTGCGTACCCCACCTCCCCACACCCACCCTTCACCCCTATACTTACCTTTGGAGGTCCAGTGCTGTGATCTTCAGTGGAGCGGGACATCTGAACTCTTCAAAAGCTGACCGCGAACTGAAGAAAATCACAGTAAGCTGTATAATGGCATCAATGGGGAGGGGTCACTTAGTGGATATCTCAGCCAGTTTTGAATTTTGCCTCCAAATGTTCAACATGGGGTTCTTGGGACCCCACCTCATGAACACATGCCCTGTCATTTCGTTATTCGGTCCCAAAAGTTGATTTTGTGGTCACTGCATGGAATCACCTTTAGGGACTGAATAACAAAACAACAGTGCCACTGTTCATTAGGTGAGGTCCCAAAAAGCCCATGTTGCAAATTTGGTGACAAATTACAAAAATGTCCGTGTTATGAGCGTGTTTGTACAGCCTTTCATGCATCGTGAATCATGCATACAAACTTTAATATTTTCACTCCAGATTTTCAACATTGCCATTTTTCACACCTCCTTATGAACAGTATGGCTGTCATTTTTCACATCCTGTCCAAAATGTGTTTTCACACATCTGGCACATAATGGCGTGGTCACTGTGGGAAATCAACTTCGGGACAGATTAACAAAATCACAGTGCCACTGTTCATGAGTGGAGCTCCCAAAATGCCTATGTTGAAAATCTGATTAAAAACTCCCCAAAATAATTGCGTTACAGGCGTGCGTGCAGTTTCCACACACACTCGTGACTTCAATTTTCATATTTTCACCCACATATTCAACATTGCAGTTTTTTCACCTCCGTATGAACAGTGCAGCTGTCATTTTCACATCCTGCCTGAAATGTATTTACACGGTTTACACGGTTTGAATAGGCAGAAGAAGGCCATGTGACCCATCAAGTCTACTTCCCCACACTATGTGGGATATTCAGCTGTTAACCCAATATTGTAAGTGTTTATTTAAATTCCTTTTGAACTGATCCATTGTTTTGAACTGACCAGAGATTATGGCAGTTTATTCCATTGTTAAGTTGCCCTAATGGAAAAGAAGAATTTTCTTTTGTTCTTTATTGCTCTTGGCACAAAGAGCTGACGGTATTACACTGTAGTTCAATTGGTTTAGAAACATGTCTTATCCCACATGCCTACATTAGATGTTCATCCTGGAGTAGTTTATAAAGAAGCAAAGGTCCCTCTTATCGCCTTATATTTAGTGGGTATAAATTCAACTCACTACATCTGGTCTCATAGTCTAGGTTTCTCAATCTTGGAATTAACTTAGTTGCCTTCCTTTGAACACCTTCCAATACTTTAATATCTTTTGACATAAATGGTGCCCAAAAGCAGCTCCATAGTCCAAATGTGGTCTTATATAGGCGTTATATAATGCTAGGACACATGGTTAATGACTACTAATAAAGGTTTTTAATAGAGTTTAAAATTAAATTAGTTCGAGTAGCAATTTGTCTACAGTGACTTCCAGGAAGTAGTTGATTATTTATTAGGATCCCTCAATCTTTTTCTGACTGTACTTCCTTTAACAATTTATCACTGAGGTAATACTCAGAATGTAAGTTGTGCTGACCTAGGTGCATCACTACACATTTGTCCTCATTGAAGGACATATTATTATTTTTGCCCACTTCTCGAGTAGTTTTAAGTCTTTTTGTAGTAATATGATATTGTCGCTGCTATTCACTTCTCTGCTAATTTGGGTGTCATCCAAAATATATTACTGTGACATGTACTTCCATTATGTAGGTTATATATATATATATATATATATATATACATATACATACATACATACATACATATATATATATATACCAAATAGTAATGGTCCCAAGATGGATCCCTGAGGTATTCCACTTGAAACTACAATAGGGTATGATAGTACATTATGTATTTTAACCACTTGTGATCTGTCGGTTAACCAATTGGCTATCTAACCTATGACGTACTGATCCATTTTAATATTAACTAGTTTTTAATTAATATATGATTCGAGACCTTGTCAAAGGCCTTTTAAAGTCTAAGTTAATTACGTCAACAGGTATACCCTTATCCACTGAATTACTGATCGGTTCCTAGAAAGAGATCAAGTTGGTAGTGAAGACCTTCCTTAACAAATCCATGTTGCTTGTGATCCTTACACCCATATTGTCCATCTGACTATCGATTCTGTTTTAAGAATTCATTCCATAGCCTTGCACACCACAGATATGAGACTTATTGGTCTGTAATTCTCAGCCTCCTTCTGATTTCCTTCTTTTTATAAATGGGATGACTACTGCTTGTTTCCAATCGGAAGGTAAGTTGCCTGAAATAAGTGACTTATTAAATAACAAGGTAAGGGGGACAATAGAGGAGATAGTATTTTTGATGAATTTGTGGCTTATACCATCAGGTCCTATTGCAGAATCTGCCCTCATATCCTTGATTGATCCTACTATTTCATCTTGGGTTATTGGCTCAGGGAGAGATTTCCTGAATTTGTGAACACAACCCTAGGGTTGGGATTGAATACAGATCCAAAAAGCGTATTCATTTTATTGCCTATATCTAGTGGATCTGACAGTTCCTTATCATTATCTAGCAAAGTAATTGAGTCAAAGCTATGTTGTTTATTATGATTAATGTATGAATAAAAGCTTTTGTATTTTTTGTTGTTGCTAGTTTGAATTCAAGCTTACGTCTTTCCCTTCTTATTATATTTTTTGTTTTCTTTAATTCAGTCTTATAATTTGCAATGTTTGTTGAGGTCTGATTTTTCTTCATCTTTAAGAAAGCTTTCTCTTTCTTGGAAATTTGGTTTTTAACCACTTTGGTTAACCAAGGTGGGATTTTCCCTTTTGATTATGTGTTTTCTCATGGGAACATATAAGTGTTCTAATTCTGCAATAATGGACTTCAATAGAGTCCAACATTGTTCAACGGTCAGATCTTTAAACAATGTCTCCCAGTTATGACCGATAGCTTTGTTAATCTTAATATAGTCAGCTTTACTATAGTTATATTAGTAAAGTACTTTACTTAGCCACTGTTTTGCTTGTTGACACTGAAAATTGTAGTATTATGATCACTGTTGCCAACAGGACTATTAACAACAGGTATTGAAATATCCGACGATAGGTTTGTAAGTACCAAGTCCAAAATATTGGATCCCCTTGTAGCATCGTGAACCATTTGTTCCAGACCTGCATTAATGAATGAATCTAAGAATAGGCCTTCCAGACTGGATCTGGTAGTTAAATTTTCCCAATTAATTCCGGGTAAGTTAAAATCACCAACAACTATCATATCAGATTCAGAGGCTAACTGTTCAATTTCTGTTATTAGCATTTGATCATAGTGTAAATCTGCTGATGGAGGTCTACAATAATTAGCCAAAATGAAACTTCTCCGATTTTGAGGTCTCACTTTTACATGTATACCTTCCAGCTCCATGAAATGTTTGTCTAGGATGTATTCAGATGCATCTATTTTATTAGAAACAAACAAACACACACCACCCCTTTTTCTTGCTTCTGTTTTTATTAAAAGCAGCGTAACCCTTCACATGGGTGTACCAGTCCAATGTATCGTCCCACCAAGTTTTGTAATTGCAGCTACATCTATTGCTTTATCTATTAGTATTTTAGTCAATTCTGAAAGTGTGGTTGTTGACAAACTTCTTGCACTAGTTGCTAGAATTGTATGAGAGTCATTTGTATGATTAGATTTTACATAGGTCTTCCCTATTTGCCCCTTAGTTTTAGTTTAAAATATTTTCAATTGATTTTGTAAAGAGCATCCAATACTCCAGCATCTTTTTATTCAAGTGAAGTCCATCTCAGCAATAAAGACTGTTGTCTCCATCAAACCTTTCCCAATGAGTAATACAATGTATGTTATTCTGGAGACACCATTTCTGAAGCCATTCACTGATTTGTTTGACTTTAATTTGGTGTGCCTTATTTGCTTTTGGTACTGGGAGGATTTCTGAGATGCATATTTCACAGTCGTTGTGTCTCATTGTATCAACAAGTTTCATATAGTCATCTTTGATGCTATCAATAGAAAATTTCCACAGCATCATTGGTCCCAGCATGAACAATTACTATGGGATGGATTTTACAAGAATGTTTAACAATTTTGGGGCCATTCTCTCTATATCCGAATCCATGCCCCCTATAGCTAAGGCACATTATGTTTGTTTGTCCTTTTGCAGATGTAACTATCTGTGTATTTTGTAATGGAGTCTCCCATGACTATAACCTGTCTTTTTTGTTCATTGGGCACATCTGTTTTACGCCTACATTTTCAATAGATGTTTCATTCACTGGGCCAGGGATTGGTCAGTGGCAATACCTGTTATGGCTAGTGGACCAGTAGAAACTGGGTTGTAACAGGCTCATTTATCTGGGGTGGGGAGATTTATTAACAATTTCACAAGTCTCATCTTAACTAATATTCGTGCTATTATTTATACTCTCAACACGCTCATTTCCTTCTGGTGTTAAAGGTAGATATCTGTTTTGGACTGGTATGGAAAATTCCATGCATCTCCTGCCTTTCTTTTTTCTATTCTTGTTTCTTACTGGACTCTATTCTTCTCCTGAACCTCTATCTTGTTCTCTTGCCCTTTTATGACAATCTATATAAGGTATATTGGGTTGTTTCATAATATTTGCTGGGTCAACTGTGAACAGTGTTAGCTTTGTTTCGTTCATTGTCTTTATGAAGCTTGTTTATAATTGACTCTAGTTCTTTAATCTTGTTATTAAGTGCCTGTATCTGTAAGCATTCTTCACATTTAGACCATTAACACCTGACTGTGACTCTAAACAGAATTTGTTGCACATGTGTAAGTAAACATGTGTGTAAACTGTGTAAGTTAATGTTTGTCACTGACACAGTTTGAGTGTCTGCTGAGAATGAATGTAAAATTGCATAGCAAAACTGTTCCTAGACCTGAGAACTTCTATTGTTACAATTTTAAAATGTCTATTCATGGGAATTAATTACATCAGCTGTGATGCATGTGTTTTGTTTGTATTAGTGGCCTCCTGGGTGTGGCTTTTATTAATTCTTGTCACCCTTGGGTAGCCAGGGACCAAAGCACCAAAAGGTAAAGCAACATGTTCAGTGTCACATTGTTCGTTCATTGCTGTGGATTTAAATTGAACCCTGAGATCACCTCACATTTTAGGGCCCTCAGTGGAGACAAAAGCTTCATTGACATCAAACAGGGCTGAGGGGCTGACATTAGGTTGCCCAGCCGGTGCCAGTAGCCCAGTGGGACAGGCATATGGGCTTTGTCAGAAGTAGCCAGGTGGGCTAGCCTGCCATCAGAGCTAGTAAGTGAGAAATGCAGTAGCGGACAGAATTGATCACTAGTCCAACTGGTGTGCTCATAGAAATGTCCCTCCTGAAGGAGGAAGCATGCAACCTAGAGGCCGAATCTATTTCAGTTCTTTTTTCAGGAATTTTTGGAGTTTCCGAGCTCATAAATATATTTCATGACTAAAAATGTTGGCTTCTCAAAAGTAATATAAAGTAATATGAAAAGTAATATGCGTTACAGTTACAGATTACTTTTCACGTCAAGTAATCAATAACTGTAACTGATGACATTTCTTGGTCAGTAACTGGTAATTGTAACTGATTACTTTTGAAAAGTAACTTACCCAACACTGCCTACTGTATCTGCAGACCTCAAGGTGTATGCCTGTGAGGTGTGTTTTAACATGCTTTGTAGTATACTAAAATACCATGCAGCTCATGGGTTCATTTGCAGCTTTTACTATGGATTGTATTAAGGTCTTCCCCAGTGACGTATCTCACAGCATAGGATGGTCCCTATTAATGCATTAAGAGGAATGGCGCCTCGATGTTACTAAATGTTATGTGCAATGTCCTTTGCTTGCATTATCTAACTGTATGTTATGTTGTTACACCAATAAACATAAAGTAAAAAAAATAATATGATGTTTTCCTTCTAAGACAACAGGGTGATGCTGTCCTTTATTCATAAAGGCCTGTTTACACAGCTACATTTGCACCACAGCAGCCGAGTGCTCAAGTTGCTGTGGTGCAAATGTGACAGATGTAGACACTACCTGATCATGGTAAGTCGATCGCTGCTCCTCTCGCTGAACCACAGCAGACTTGGGTACATGTTCCAGAGCAAGCAGTGTAAGCAGCCATGTGGACAGGCTGTACTGCTTGCTCCAACAGGGGACCAGCTGCTCCACTGCTCACATGCACCTCTGTGCTGGAACCAGGAAGTACAGAAGAGAGACCACTTTCCAAAAGTCTGACAACATGTGTGTAAGTGAGGTTGTTTTATTCGAAACTGGTTGCTATTTTTGCAACTGCTGGAGCATCTGCAGACAAGAAGAAGAAGGCATGATCCTGCAGCAGCAATGAACGTGACTGTGAGGAGACCAGCCAGCAAGAGAGAAATCCATCTGGCAGAGACTGGGAACCTGCTACCTTGGGGCAGTGGTGGAAACTGGGAAAGAGAGATGTTTGTGAGCACATGATCACTTGTTACAAGCACAGGGTTTACAGAAGAGATGTTTCAGTAATCTACTGTAGGTCAAGGTGAAATGCTTTATTAATTAGTTTGGACATGGTTAAGTGATCTGAAACTGTACTAACTACCATTTAAGGCAATACAGTGTTGTTATTATTGTTTGGATTCCTCTAAATCTGGTTAATGTTTTCCAATATGCCTTTGGTCTTGATAGTTATTAGTGTGTTGTTGCCTGAGGCAGCTATTTTTGCACCGCTATGGCAGTGGTGTCGATGCGGAGGCAAGTTGCTGAAGGTGCCCTGAGCGAGCCCACACCAGCACTGACAGAGGCTAATGGCTAGCCCCTGGTGGCTAGCAGTACCTGATGGGTGACTGACCGAGGAAATTAGGTAAGCAGTGAGTGCATCACCAGCCGCGTCACTGCTGACATCAGGGTGAACAACCCAGCCCGAAGTGTACAGCCCTCTCTGGTGTGACCTGCATCATCATGAGGGCAGGCTGTGTGAACACAGAATTGAGCCGCGCAACGATCCCATCAGGAATGGAGTAGGCACAAAGGTAGGCAATGGCTCTTGGCCCTACATCTATAGAAACTCTTTCGAGAAAGGGCCTTTATGACTCAGTTATATCCTCACATTTTTATAAGTCCAGAATTGCCATCATGTCCAGAGGATAGGAAAGCAGGGATGCTGCAACAATTGGCAAATAGAAGGCTTCCTCCTTATTTGTGGGATATTTTTTATTAATTTATTCATTTGGTAACGGGTTGGTGCACTGAACGAAGACCTTTTTCAGGCATGTACGGGCCAGAAACTGGCAGAAGAAACAGTGTAAAATACAGTGAGAGAACAACATGGATCATATAGGGAACATAACAGGGAATTCAGTGTCGGTCAAGCTAACAGAGAAAATATAAGGCAAACAGTGCCAGGTACATCAACAATTGAGCATACCAAGGTATATAACATTTAAGTAAACAGGGTTAGGTTGCTCCATCATTCAACAACAGGAATAACAATAGCATTCAGGGTGGGAGAGGAGAGCACTAGAGGGGAAGGGGAAAAGATGGGCTGCAAGAGAGGTGCCATCATGCTAGTGGCCTGTGGGCAAACGCAGGTTGTGGAGGAGAGAAAGTTCATTCTTAATAGAATTTATATTTAGAAGTCAGGGAACATAGGGAGGAGGGGAGGCGTTCCATAGTGAGGTCCGGCTGCAGAGAAGGCTCTTAGGCCTATGGCTTATGGTTAAGTATTCAAGGAGATTGGTAGTTAGAGAGTCCTGGAAGCATAAGACTGTGACAAAGGTATTCTACCAGGCAAGAGTGGGCAGAGATCCTAGAAACTCAAGAGCACCTTTTGTAATTATATTGATTTCAAATGTAAAAAGACAACTGGGGCAGTATACAAGGAAGACAAGCAGTTCATTCTACAGTAAATTTGATTATTATTGAAGTACATCCTGAGCAGATGCAGCTTTAGCCATCAGGGAAAAATACAGCACTACATGAAATGTGACATTTGATTTAATTCTTCCATTAATTCCAGGGCCATTTAAGGGTAGGGGAGGCATACTCTTCCAAACCTCATTATTCCTGACTTCAGTGGTGGGCAAGGTTATTAAAACTCTACTTAAAGAAAGGATTGGGAATACTTAAACAGCAGTGGACAGCAGGATCCAAGACAGCATGGTTTCACAGTGGGGAGATCTTGTCAAACAAACCTGATAGAGTTATTTAACTGGATTACCAGGGAGGTGGACCAGGGAGGAGCAGTATATGTGGCCTACCTGGATATCAGTACGACCTCTGACACCATTCCACACAGAAGACTAGTAAACAAGCTAGGCAGCATGGGACAGGGTCCAAAGATAGTAAAATGAGTACAAAGTTGGCTAAGTAACAGAACTAAGAGTGTGGTAGTAAATGGAGTTCACTCAGAGGTAGGTAAGGTTACCAGCGGGGTACTGCAGGGTCGGTACTGGAACCAGTCCTCTTCAATGTCTTTATTAGTGACACAGCAGAGGGGCTGGAAAGAAAGGTATGCCTGTTTGTGGATGATGCAAAAATCTGCAAAACAGTGGACACACCAGGGGTGGAGAACATGAAGGAAGATCTAGAAAAGCTGGAAGACAGGTCAAAAGTTTGGCAACTAGGCTTCAGTACCAAAAATTTAAAATTATGCACATGGGAAACAGAAACCCAAGAACAATGTATCATTTGGGAGGTGTCAACAACAACAAATCAGGAAAGGAATCTGGGGTCATCATATCTGATGACCTGAAGGTAAAAGCAGTGTGATAAGGCAGTAGGAAAGGCTAGTAGGAAGCTGGGGTGCACAGGGAGAGGTATCACCAGCAGGAAACAGGAGGTAGTGTTACCCATGTATAGCTCAATGGTGAGTCCACACCTGGGATACTGTGTCCAATTCTGAAGGCCTCATCTCAGGAATGACATAGATCAGGTGAAGGCGGTACAGAGAAGGGCAACCAAAATGGTGTCCAGCCTGCATCAGATGCCCTATGAGGAAAGACTCAGACAATTAAATATGTACTCACTGAAGGAGAGGAGGAAAGGGAAGACATGATAGAAACATTCAAATACCTAGAGCGCATCAATAAAGTACAGGAGGGTGGCATACTGCACAGAAAGAGATGCTCAAGGACAAGGGCGCATGATATGAAGCTGGAAGGAGGGAGACTTAGGGGATGTGAGAAAGTATTTCTTCATGGAAGGGTGGTGGATGCCTGGAACAGCCTCCCAGCAGAGGCGGTGGGTACTAAAATGGTAACAGGTTTCAAACATGCATGGGATAGGCACAGGGGGCCTTGGTAACAGGGCTGGGAGGGTAAGGCCGGAGATCAGTAAGGGTCTACGGCAGCACAGTAGGTAGGGTCTTTAGCACAGACTGTGTGGGCCAAGAGGTCCTTTCTGCCAACAGCTTCTATGTTTCTCTGTTTCTGTTCCAGCCGCTCTCATAACCCCAGAGCCTCAGCAGACAGTACAGCATCCAGAAACTTACTCCAAGTTCTACTATGCAGCTCTTCCTCCTCTTTAAGGATATATGTTAAACAGTCTAAGAATAGGGATTTGATAGCCAGTGTTTTCCACTGCATCTGGGTAGGCATATTGCAGGAGACCCATGTGTTTGGATGCATTGTCTAGCCAGGGTTAGGAGTACTCTTATTCACTTTGGGTATGGTGCCCACTGCTCTGTCCCCAAATCTTCCATTCCCAAGAGTAGTGCAAGAGGTGTGTGTACAACTGGTTGACCCCACATTTGAGTTATCACATGTGAAACTGCCTGCCAGAATGGCTTCAGGGTAGGGCACTCCCAGAAATAGTGTAGAGATGAGGAGCACCTTTTACGGAATGTTCTGATGCAAAAGTTTTGGGCAACAATTAGCTTACTTCTGGAACTGGGATCTGATTACCCAGGTATCATATGAGGGTTTCATCCATGGGTTCACGCCTGCAAAATGGAATGCATACACAGTGGCACAGTGAGTACTATGTTTCTCATCTTAAAATATCAGGTCTAGCAAGCTAGGTGTGCACCTGTGATTCAGCAGAAAAATGTGGCATATCTGGATCTGCAGTCCTCTGTGCAGATGGCAATAAGTCAGGTGCATCAGAAAGACAGTACTCTTTTCTCTGCTGTCCACTGTGACACTTCATGGCAGGGTTTCCCTACTGTCTTGTATGAGTAGGGATAGACTTGTGGTAACCATGTCTTGCTCCCTGCTGAATCTGGTCTGCCTTAGGTATGTCCAATTTTTATTCTGTCAATTATTTCTCACTTGTTATATGACTTGCTGTTGCTTTTCACATTTTTGTTTATTTGTCATGACTTTTCATCTGTAGTGTAGTGTTCTTGGATGCACCTTTCATTTATTGTTTTGTCTTTCCTTTTATGTTAATATAACATTTTATTTATTGAAAAGTTTCACCAGGTAAGGTACACTGAACAAACAAGTTGCTTGTCTCCTGGTATGACCTAGGGAGAGGATGATGGGAGTTACATTCCCCTGCTTTTCGTTAATAAGTGGCATGGGATCTTTTACTTCCACCTGGACAGTGACAGGAGATGGGCAGAAGGGACACCTCATCTGAAGGACTGCACCTCTCAGTGCAGCACCCCCAATACTGCATTACAGTGTCAGTATGGGTATTACCCCAAGCGCCTGGTGTGGGGCTAGAACCCATGACCATCTGATCTTCAGGCCCCAGAAGTGAGTGTGCTACCTACTGAACCACTGACACTGTATATTAACAGGGACATAGAAATCTAAAATGGCAGCCAAGTGCACCTAAATGGATGAGTACTTGAGACTAGAGTCAGAGATAGAAGGTAGTCGAGTGCAGTATTGACAAGACATGTAAATATAGCCACCAAATGGAAAGCACACCATATGGAAAAGTGCTTCCATGTCAAAAGTGGCTGTGTCTCATAGAAGGCTTTCTAGCTGCAAGCAAGACATCAGACACCTTTGGATGAAACCCAAAACAGGCAATAGCTCGTCGCCTTCAGGAGCTAGGCAAGGACACGCAGACACATCCAGTCTGGAGGAACCAGGGACCCTAGTGCCTAGGACAGCAAACCCCAGCACAGGGGAACTGAACAGGAGGCTTCACCACCAGACACTGCCAGATGGTAACCAAATCTGTCGAGGCCAGAAGGGAACCACCAGTATTAGAGTTGCATGTTCCAAGAAGAACCCTCTGTATGAAAGGGATCAGTGGATAGTCATAAAGGAATCTTCCTTTCCAGGAGAGGGACAATGTGTCTTGCCAAAAAAACCTCCAGGCTCACGATACTGTGACCCGTGTTTGGGAATGAGCCAGGGTCATCAGAGTGCTTCCCAGGGAGGTGAGATGAGCATCCTAGAGGACACTGCCCACCTTGGTGAGGGAGAGAGTTCAGACTCTGCTGCACTACCAACACCTGGGTGATCACAGGTGGTGGTGCAGCTGGAGTCGAGGACCTGGGTGAGAAGACACGGCATACTCCACACACAATGGGTGGGATATTCAGACTCGCCAGGCTGTGGCACAAGCCTAGGTGCAGTGCAACTGGGATGTGCCAGGGCACTGACAGGGTGATGTTCAGCGGTGCTGTGCCATGGCTCAGCACCGTTGAATATCGCTCCGCAGGCCACCAGATAGCACATGGCGCAGTGGCACCGCACCAGCCAAGTGGCCAGAAAGGAGCAGGGGATGTGCTAGCACAAGTGCCATTGCGCTAGGCGCATCAACCACAATACTCAGCGGTGGACATGCAAATGGGGCCATAATGCATGCAAGGCACAAATGGGGCCATTTGCATGTCATTATCTTCATTGCATGCAGATGCATCTGTCCTGGTGACTTGCACCTGGCACCCTCCCAGGCAGCAGCCGCGGGGACTGATGCCCCTGCCCCACCGCAACATGCTCCAACCCCAGTCGCAGGCTGTAAATAGTAATTAACTCCCTGGTGGTCCAGTGGACTATTCACTTGCCGATCGCGGGCTGTAATAATAAAGAACCTCCCTGGTGGTCCAGTGGACCCTTCTCCATGCCCGATCCACGGACTATAATATTAAAAACACTCCCTGGTGGTCAGTGGTACCCGTACCCCATCCAACCCCCACTCTTTTCCCACCACCCCTGTCAGCGGTGGGTGGCAGCACCACCATAAGCCGCCCGCCGACTGACAAGTGTACGCAATGCGGCTGTCACGCCCGGTGGTCTAAGCGTGGGCCAATGGAGCACAGGCTTATGCCGTACTGCACAGTCCTGATATATGAATGGATCCATTCACATATTGGGACTGTGTAGTATAGTATGGTCTGCACGCCCATGGGCCCATGCTGTGGATTCAATGGGCTTATAGCTGTACTCGTACGCTGTCAGTCAGCGGGTGGCTAGGCGGCTTGTGGTGGGTGCTGCCACCGCTGCTGACCGGGGGCGGGGGTGGTGGGAAAGAGTGAGCGGGTTGGGAGGAGGTACGGTATCACTGGACCACCAGGGAGTGTTTTTATATTACAGCCCGTGATCGGGCAGGGGAATGAGTCCACTGGACCACCAGGGAGGTTCTTTATTATTACAGCCCATGATTGGGCAAGGAGATAGGTCCACTGACCACCAGGAGGTTCTTTATTATTACAGCCCATGATTGGGCAAGGAGATAGGTCCACTGGACCACCAGGGAGGTTCTTTATTATTACAGCCTCGTGATCGGGCATGGGAAAGCACACCGATGGTGGCGCCAGAGCTTGGGTGGCCACCCACAGCTGGCAGCCGCCGTGTTGCGCCTGCATTACGGCAGCTCACCTGTGGGTGGCCAGCCGTTGCTCCATCATTTTATGGCGTAACTGTATGCAGCACATGTAGGTTGCACCTGAATATTCTCAGCACATCCCGAGCTGAATATCGGGATGTGCAGGATATGCATTAGCACGCCCCTTACCTGCACTATATTACCGATGCGCCCAGGTGCGTGGGGATTTGTGCTACATATTCCCCATTGAATATCATGTCAGGGCGCATCAGTGGGTTCTGCATGGCGTAACTCTGTTGCGCCATGCACACCCATTGAATATCCACCAATGTGCCCACTGAGTGCATGTGCATCAGGAGCTTGGGATGCTTGGGGCTGGGAAACTAGAAAATAGGCCCACACTGTTGACTGTGGCTCTCTTTCCACTACACTGACCAAGTCTCTGTCGGGCTACGGACCACCCCTGATGGCCCTGCCGTGGGGCAAGCCAGGGTGGAATGGAGAAGAGGTAAGTCCCATAAAAGTGGCTGATGGGTTTGTGTGTGTGGGTTAGGACCATTGGGGCCAGTCAGAAAGGGGGAAGTATACTAAATTAAAAAACACAAAACTCCTGGCTCTGGAGTGGCAAGCAGAAATGGGGCAGTTTTGCGTTGTGTGGAGATGCAAAAGGTCCAACTCTTGATGACCCCAACTTGGATTCCGAGGAGGAGGGGCGATGACTCTGAGGTCTCCTTGGTTTCCTTACAGCAGGAGCCTTCTTCAAATCCTGAGAATTCTCAGGGGAGGCTTTGTACTCAAAAGAACTCATTCCTAGTCTCTGTGTATTAGAGGCAACTCTTTATGGCGCTCTTGCAGTTTTTTTTCTATTTTTGGTTTGTATGTCTTCCCTTAATGTTCTTTCTCAGGGTCCACCTACATAGCCCCACCGAAGGGTGGCAAGCCAAGTGGAATGGAGAAAAGGTAAATCCTGGAGAAAGGTGGGTGGTGGGGCTTGGTAAGTGGGTCAAGACCAATGTGGGCCGGTTCGACAGAGGGGAAGCATACTAAATAAAACAATTAATAAGAACTCCAGGCTCTGGAGTGAACAATCAGAAACATGACAGTTTGGGATTGTGTGAACACAAAAGGTCCAACTCTGGACAACCCAGCTTATAAAAGATTGTGTACCACAGAGGTCAGCAGCTCACATTCGTGCACCATGGATTGAAGTCTGTTCAATTTGTCTACCACAACATTTTGGACACATGGGAGAAACACAGCCAACAGCCTGATGCCATAGGATGTCGCCTCAATAGTACACTCTCATTGCTTACCTGCACAGGGATAAAAGTGAGTGCCCCTTGCATCGTTTATGCAGTGCATGACACTGACATTGTTTCTCTGAACCAGCAAGTGACTGAGGCTGAGATGCTCCTGGAAAGCCTGGAGACCAAGTAGAACAGTCTTCATCTCCAGGACACTGATATGGAGATCTGAGTAACATGCAGAGCCTTGCAGCACGTCCAGGATCTGAGTCAGATGCAGAGTCAGAAAGAATCTACTTCCATCAGTGTCCAAAAAAACAGCACAGACTCATACTTGAGATAACTAAGGGTATGTAAAATAATTTCATATGACAAGCATTATGGCTCTTATATTTTATTTATTTTAGTATTTGGTAACGGGTAAGGCCCACTAGGCACAAGTGCCTGTTTTCAGGGGCGACCTGGGAGCACTGGACAGTTAAGTGACTTGCTCCAGAGTCACACAGTATGCAAGTAGAGATTGTGAGAATCAAACTCAGGTCTGGTCTGCTGGATGTACCAAGCATGTTCACACCTCGTTCCTTTACTGAAGCAGCCAGCCTGTGGCACAGACAAAAGCAGCCCCAACGCTTAACCACAAGGTCTTTGTTGGGGGCTTGGCTGCTGAAGAATTATAGAAGCAAGTAATCACATTTCCTTTATTTTTGTTCTGCTATATACTCTATTTATCTATCTATCATATAATATAGGGGTGCTACGCACCTATAGTTAAGTTGAATCAGCTGTTTAATGTTAAACCCCAATTTTTGCACTTAACTTTGGTGTCGTTGACAAAATAGGCCAAAATTTGGCACCGCAATCAGGCTGTCAGAGTCTGAGAACTGAATGGTTTCGTGCCGTGATGGCATCCTGTATGGTTTTTGAGCTATGAAGTGCTAAAAACAGAATAAGTACCACTTTCTTTCCTCGCTTAACTGGGAAGTTTTGCTCTCATCTACAGTTCAGATGGTATGAAGGTGTTTCATGAAATTTAAGGGATGATGGGGTCTGTGCCAAGGGTGTGCCTTTGGATGGTTTGGTGAAAAATATCATAGCATTTTTAATTACAACAATTTTTGGGATAACGCTGAGACTAACCGATAAAAAAAAAAAACAGTGTGATTGTTAAAAATATGTTCGAGGTGTTGACAGGTCATGATTTACTGTTCATGTGCAGAGAAATACCAATCATGAAAGGTAAAAAAAAATCTGTGAGTGGTTATTTATATGATTTACTTGCCGTGGGTGAAAAAAAACTACTCAAGATAGCCAGTACAATCTAATTATGTATTTAAAAACAAACACCTGAGCGGGACCCATTCAGCTAGATTCTGCTGTTTGTTTTAAAACCTTGCCAGAAATCGTTATTTGGGCACCCAAAATCCAGGTGCCCAGCTTACAAGAGGAGCCATTGACCCGGTTCTCTGTATGAGAACAGCGGGACATTCTTGACTTCTGCAGCCGCAGCTGGAACTCACGCTGTGGGCTGCAGTGAGAGCAGTGAGCTGCCCTTTTCCTGGTGTCTAGTGGTGCCCCATTGCCATCCCTTTCAGTATGTTACCCTGTTGTCCAGTGGCACCCCCAGCCTCCAACTGCTGTCCTGATGTTTATGTTATCTTTCCGGGTGTCTAGTGGCACTCCCCCAATAGCTGTCCCCATGCAGATTTTATGTTGCCCTGGTGTCTAGTGGCACACCTGCCCTGTGATTGCCATCCCCATAGAGATTTAAGCTTTCCCTGGTGTCTAGTGGCACCCCCACCCTCCGATAGCACTTAGTGAGAGGAGCCGTTCACCCGTGTTCTCTGTATGAGAACAGTGGTACATTCTTGACTTCTGCAGGTACAGCTGAAACTCGTGTTGCAGGCTGCAGTGACAGCAGTGAGACAAGTTTCCCTGGTGTCTAGTGGCACCCCAATTGCCGTTCTTGTATCGTGTAATGTTGCCCTGGTGTCTAGTAGCACTCCCCACCCTCCAATTGCCATCGCCACAATGAATTAATGTTTCCCTGGTGTCTAGTGGCACCCTAACCTCTGATCCCATTCCTGTAGTAAATGTCTCATTACCTGGTGTCTAGTGGCACCCCTTCCCCTCTGACTGCCGTCCCGCAATGAATTGTTTCCCTGGTGTCTATGGGCACCCCACCCTAAGATCCCATTCCCATAGTAAATTTATCTTTCCCTGGTGTTTAGTGGCACCCCACCCTCCGACTGCTGCCCCAATCTGAATAAAGAAACAGGCCCTCTGTTTGTTTTTTTTTTGCAAACCTGTAAAAAGAAAATGGTCCCTTGCTGATCTGACCTCCCCACCTCTACCTCCCACTCGCACCCACCACCGCCCAGTACAACCTCACACACCCTCACTCACTCACAGGTCACAGGGTGAAGAGCCACTCTCTGATGAAAGACACGTCTTGCTGCTAGAAGCGGCCACTATAATATGAGAAAGTAAAGTAAATGCGATTCAATGTACTTCAATGGGGTTTTCAATTTTATTGCATAACTTTTTTTTTTTAATTTATTTGTTTAACCAGGAGTAGCACACTAAGCTGAAAGCTTTTTACAGAAGCGACCTGGGAGCACAGGAAGTTAAGTGACTTGCTCAGCATCACACAGTATGCAAGTGGAAGCTGTGGAATTCAAACCCAGGTCTGGTCTGCTGGATGTCACCTGATTTGCAGCTCAGAGCCTTAAACCACTGCACTATACTGCCTCCCTTAACACTTGGCAATGTTTGCATATTTTGACACCACATTTTCAACATGGCCTTTTAGGGACCCTACCTCATGAACAATGTCAGTGGAATTCCACAAATCCAGCCCAAAAGGCACTTTGCGTCGCTGGGCAAAATCACTTTTCGGGCAGGATTTGAAACTTTTCACCACCCTGGTCATAAGAAGACTATGTTGAAAATTTAGGTGGCAAAGTTATGTGCATGCATTGAAATTTTACTATGCTCACTCATAACTTTGGTAATTTTACATATTTTCACCCCAAATTTTCAACATAGCAATTTTTACATCCGTCATAAGCGTGACAGTTGTCATTTTCAAATCTTGGCCAAAATGTGTTTCGCACGCTGGCGAAGAATGACGTTTCGCAGGGATTTGAAAATTCTCAGCACAGCCTTCATGAGGTGGGGTAATAAGGCTATGCTGACAATTTAGTTGCTATTTGGGCTGAAATGCAAGTGCAGGGCCCAATCCACAGCAGCATACATGTACACATCTATGGAGAGATGAGGGATGAGGATTCAATGATATTGTCTCAAAAAGTAAGGAAATTCATTGCATCAAACTTTGTTAATGTACCAGTTAGGGTAACTTAATGCCACAAAAGTAGGAAATGTGGCATTAGGGTTTTCAATCTAACACCTCCCCACCCACCCCCCACCCCCAAGCATCAAAAGGAAAAACATTTGGGTTTCAGGTCTCCAGAGTCTTAGCAAATCAGTGGTGGACCTTCCTTGTGGGTTGTCAACCCTAATGCTCCCTTCCCCGTAGGCCCGGTGTGGAGAAAGGAGATCATGTGTGATGTTGTTTGCTCACAGAATGGGCTGGGCATTAGGTTGACAACCCCAGCGAGGAGCCACCCACTGATTAGCAAGACTCGAGACCCAAAACTACGTTTTTCCCTTGCTGCTCAGGAGGTGGGGAGGCGTTAGGTTGGAAACCCTAACACCACATTTCCCTACTTCTGTGGCATTGTTACGCTAACTGGTGCATTAACAAAGTTTTTGCAATGAATATATAGAAATATATTAAAGTGGCATTTAGGGTTGAACAGGGCTTTCTATATTAAACCCCAAATTTTACACTTATGAACTTCACAACTATTCAACAAATTTGCATGAAAGTTTGTATGTGCAGTGCTGTGGGGTAGATTTCTTGAAGTGCCAAGTTTCGTTCTAGTCGGTTGCGGATTCAAGCTGCAGATTGTGGAAAAATGCAAAAATAAAAATCACAGTTTTTTTCCCCAACGCATAATGCCCAGGCGAGTTGGAATTTTGGTCTGAAACTTTCGGTAGAAGGGCTTGCTTCAAAAGGATTTTCTTGACTACATTGGTGAAAAATATGAATTTGTTCCAAAGTTATTAAATTTTAAAATTTTGGGTTCTGAACATGCGCTGTCACCCTAAAAAAAATAGCTGTATGAAGTTTTCGAATGGGGAATCCTTTTGTGAGGCAATAATCTTTCTTCATTTGCCACCATGTTTTTCCCCTTCAAATTTGGAAAACCACAAACATGACATTGTGGAGAGTGACCAACACAAGTAGCTTGCTCATTGGTATCCCTTTAGCTGGATTCTGCACTTAACTCTTCAGAAATGCTCTGGAAATGTTCTGTTTTAACATTATAAATCTTTTTCATGACTCACGATATGAAAAAGATTATTTTTTATCATGAGCAAGGCCCTGGAATTCTGCAATTCTGGAATTTTCCTCAGAATTTGCACCATGCACTAGAATTCATATAGTGCTGAGATTCATTGTTTTGGGTGCATTTTCATTGAAATATGCAGTTTTCCATAATGCCAGGCTCCATACTCATCTTGTTTATCCTGAAGCCCTCCTCTATGCTTGAATGTGATTTCATCAGTGACATCACATCATATTTTAATCAATAGCAGGATTTCATTTGCCACACAAATGAAAAATCATGCCGCAGGAATCAGAAAATGCTGCCTCAGAAGCTTAGGAGCCCTGCCACAGAAATGGAAAATGCTGCCGAGAGCACTAGAGGCCCTGATCATGAGTCACGAAAAGAGATACTTTTTCTAAGGAAAATTGTTTTCCTTTGCTAGCATCTTTCCCTGGTGTCTAGTGGCACCTCCCACTGTCTGATCACTGTCCCTGTAATAACATTATATTTCCCTGGTGTCTAGTGGCACCCCTCACACACTCTGATTGCCCTCCCTTATTTTTTTAACAGTATATATTTTATATTTCTCCTGTTGTCTCATGTCACCCCCAATCTCCACTTTATCCTTGGTGTCTAGTGGCACCCCCACCCTCTGATGGCTGTCCCCTTGATTATAATGGTTGCTTTGGTGGTTAGTGGCACACCACCCTCTGAGGTCTATCAGACATAGAAAAAAAAAACGGTCCCTCGATGTCTTTTTTAATTCAGAAAAAAGGTTGATTAGTGATGTGACCCTCCCCACCCCGATCTCCCACTGTGCACCCACCACCTTGCACCTCCAAACACCCCCACACACCCTCACTTATGTGAACAGGTCCCAATGTGAAGATCCATCTCCGATCAAAGACACGCCTTGCTGCTGGAACCGGTGACTGCTATATGAGAAATAAGTGCTGTTCAATTATTTCAATAGGGTTTTCAACTTTGGTGCATAACTTTGTCATTTTAAACATTTTGACACCAAATTTTCAATATCTCCTTTTGAGACCCTTCCTCATGAACAATGTTGGTGCATTTCACAAATCCTGACTGAAGGCGATTTTGCGGTCAGGTTGGCAGAAATCACTTTTTGGGCGGTTTAAAATTTTCACCATACAGTACTTGTGAATGAGGTGGGGTCATAAGAAGGGTATGTTGAAATTTGGGGTCAAAAATATGTTAAAATTGCAATGCTTGCGTATCATTGACATTTCACCATGCTTGTTTCGTAATTTTCGTCATTTTCAATATTTTCTTTTTTTGTTTTGTTTGGGGCTTTTTCTTTTATTTTTTGTACTCAGTCTAATACCCACTTTCAGGTATAGATTTTGTCACTAGGTATAGGCATCTATTTGACATCACAGTACAGGGGATAGCAGTTCTTCTACCTAAACCTATTTGTATATACCTTTTTAATACATATTTTTTCTTCTGATCTACTTTCATTTATTTTCTTTGTTTTAAAAAGTATGACAGCCATGTTTTATCGAAAACATCCATCTTGTCTTCCTTATATAAAAAATTCTCTCCTAATTCCCACTATCTGTCAACAGGCTCAACCATTCTTTAAAGTTTGGAGATGATTCTTCTCTCTAATGTAGGAAAATAACATTTTTGCTAAGATCATTGCCAAGGATATAAATAAACTTGCTTCTTCAACAATCTCAAACTTGAAGACAAACCAAATAACAGAATACCTGGGTCGAATGGAATATTTTTATCCAACACTTTTGTGATTATATCTCTTATTTTACTCTAATACACATGTAATACTGGGCAGAAGGTTAACAAATGGCTTAAAGTACCTTTATCACCCTTACCAGCAGTACACAAGTTTGACAATGTGGAGTTAAATTTACTAAATTTATTTGGGGTATAATACAAATTATAAATTAGGTTAAATTGAATTTTCCTAAGCTTAGAATTTTGAGACATTTTCAGGTGTAGATAAAACTTCCAACCATTCTATATGATGATCCAGTGCCCCAGTTCCTTAGACCGATTTTGCTGCCAATAATCTATGTCCCATTTCCTAACCTCCAAAAAAAAGATTATATATTTTGGATATTTTGGAGATTAATTTGATTTTATTTAAGAGGTTTCCTAATAAATGCTCCAGGGATGTCATACCAATGTCCTAATCTTAGTTTTCAAAAGGTAATCTCTTAATTGAAGATACGTTAAATAGTTTCTGTTAGGTAAATTTAATTCCCATCTTAATGCTTCAAATAACTAGACTCATTTTCTAAACACTGTTCCAGATGAGTTAATCCACAAATCTTTCAATTAAAAAATGTATTTACCTGTGTGAATTTAAGATAAGAATTCATATATAAAGGGAGAATCACGGAAAATGTAGTTTCAGCCCTAAATATGAATGCTTCTCTCCATACCAGTAGTCTTGGATTGAGCTTAATAACCTATTTTTAAATATTCAGTTCTCACAGTTAACATATAGAACCTGATTTAATTTTTGAAAAGGTAAGTGAGGTCTCTCTATAGCTTCACTTATTACTGCAAATCCTTCTGTGTTATTGTCAGAAGAGAACCATGATGAAGTAAGTTCGATCTGGGCTGCCAAGTAATATAATTTTAGATTTGGAAGACCTAGGCCTCCTTGATGTAAAGGAGGATACAATTTTCAAAGCTGGCCCTTGGTCTTTTGTTTTTCCAAATAAATTGCCTAATCCATTTATTTATTTTAGTTAAGAAAGAATTGGCTAGAAAACTGGAAGAGTCTGAAACAGAACAAAAATCTTGGCAAGATGTTTATTTTAATTATATTGATCCTACCTGTGGTGGTTAATGGTAGGTTGACACATTTTTCTTTATCTTGATTTTATCCAGCAAAGGTTCATAGTTTTATTCGAATAAATTCTTAAATTCCTTAGTCAAAATAACCCCAGGTACTTTATTTCTTTTTTAATCAAAGAGTTAAGTAAGGTATTTGAGTATTTGATTTCTGAACCATTATATATTGTTTCAGATTTCTCCCAGTTAACGTTATAACCAGATATTCTACCAAAACTTTCTATCTCCTCTCAAGCTCCTCCACTTTTCTTTGGGTTATCTAAGCAAATCAAGACGTCATCCACGTATAGAGATTTTATAGAATGTTTCATTGATATTCAAACCATTGATTTATTATTTCTGATTGCTATGGCTAGAGTGCAATAAAAATTGCAAACAATAGGGGTGATAAGGGCAGCCCTGTCAGATTCCCTTTGTAAATATATAAAGTCAGAAAGATTTGCATTGGTTTTAATCCTAGCCCTAGGTTTTCTATAGATCATATTGGTCCATTGCATAAACCTTTCACTGAAATTCAGCCTCATTAGGCAAGTCAATAAAAGGGCCAATAAACTCAATCAAATGCTTTTTAGCATCAAGCAAGATGATTACCATTTCTGATTGAACAGTTAATTCCATAGTTTTTTTGTATCATCTATTTATGCACCCCTATCTCTGGAATGCTCTCAGGCTGCTCCTACAGGCTGGCACACTCTACTGCCCACTTGATCCTCCATCTCCAACTGCCCTCCACCATCCTCCAGCTGGCAGACTCCCCAGCTCTGAGCCCCTGGGGTAGGGCCACCTCCACTCCAGCGCACTATCTATAATCGAGTGTGCCAGCCAGGATGGTGGAGCAGCAGGCCAGGGAATGGAGACAGAGCCCAGTGTTGGGCATGTGGCAGCATGGCTCGGAGGAGAGCCATTGCCTATCTGGGATTGTGGATTTTCAAGCTTTATTTCCTCTAGGAGTGTGGGCATGCAATGACACCCACATGGCCATGTCATAAGCGCCTGCCATGCTCCTCCCTTGACTGCTCCATGCACTAACTGTGCCTTCAGGCTCCATCGGGGGTCACTACTGCTGGAGACACCCTGTATCTATCCCAGGGACAGGAGGCAGTCCATTGGATGCTCGATCCTACTCCCTTCCCAACTGACCCGTGGCGCCGAGCTCATTCCTGAATTGGTCCTAGCGTGGCACGAGTGTGGCGTCCAGTGCCTCAACCTCAGTGCCACCAAGCCAGCCTAATTCCATTATGTTGACAGCCTTTCTAATATTTGTCACTAGACGCCTTCCTGGGATGAACCCCATTTGGTCTGGATGGATGATGGATTGAACTTGTTGAGCTACTCTATTAGTGCAGATTTTCATTATTATTTTATAGTTAATAGCCATGAATGCAATTGGCCTATATGACCCAAATTTAAGGGATCCTTGTCATTTTTTAGAATAACCATGATTATGGAGTCATTTAATGATCCCGAAGAGTCTCACCCTTTCCATATCCTGTAAGCTTGGAGTAAGAGTGGAGAAAGTATGTCTGAAAATTCTTTACAAAACTCTTTCATAAAACCATCTGGCCCTGGTGCTTTCCTGTTTTGAGAGTGTTAGATTACTGATTTAATTTCCTCTATACTATGGGGTCTATCTATTGTGTTTTGACACTTCTGATAAACTATTAATAGGAGTATTGTCAAAAATTGTTAATATCTTGTTGAGAGGGGTCAATATCTGGTATATATAAGTTGCTATAATAATTCTGAAAGTCTTTATTTCTAAGAGGGAGGATGATATCTGACCTGACTCTAATTGAATTTTGAATATTGCATTCTAATTGCGTTTCACATTGCAACTGACATAAGCCAGTAACCTATCTGGTTTCTCAGAGAAGAAATAATAGTTCAATCTAACATTTTGAAATGTTCTTTCTGCTTTATAAGAAATTAATTTGTTCGGTTCTTCTGTAACCTGTAGTATGGAATTAAATCCTCTTCCTGTCCAGATATGTTGTAGGCCACTTGCTACTAAGCTGATGTTCTTATATTTCTAATTTTTCTTTTTTTTCTCTTAAAAGATGTGTAAGATATAATCCATCCTCTAATATAGGCTTTCAGAGATTCCCAGACTGTTACTGAAGAAAGTTCCTCGCTCTTATTGTCCTCTAAAAATATGCCAATCTCTGCCTTAATTTTCTGTTTGAAAATGACATATTTTAATAAAATGTTATCAATGTTCTATCTATGTTCCTATGATTATTATAATCATTTAGATAATTCACCAACAGGGTTACAGTGGAGTGGTCAGAAATGTTAATGGCTCCATGATTAATTTTACAATATTGTTTAATATCCTCAGAGAGGAAAATAATCAATCCAGGAGGCAGTTTTATACACGTTGGAGAAGAAAGAGAATTTCTTCCATATGGATACATTTCCTAAAGACATCTATAAGCTTAAGGTCTAACATAAAACCCTTTACTGTTTTCAGGGTCCATTTCTTTGCATCTTCTAGCACCTCAGATCTATCTAGTACTGATAGTGATAGAAAATCACACCTATAATAAACAGCTCTGTAAAGTTGGATAACGTAATATAAAAATGTACACAGAAATCTGGATCATCCTCATTTGGACCATCCAGAGAACGGATTGTCACCAATTGATTATATCTTTGGATCGTAGCTATAATATATCTGCCATATCTATCAAATACTTTTTTTTTAATATTAATATTCAGATTGTTTTTAAATATAACAGCAACACATCTCGAGTTACTTGAAAGGATCGCATGCCCCTAAATAAATTGCAAATGTAAAAAATCATTGTCAGCAAAATGAGTAATCCTGTAGTAGAAGACAATTGGCCTGTATTTGGTTCATATTGAATTATTTTGTGCATTTTAACCTATCTCTGGCTCCCTTTAAGTTTCAATTTAAACATTTTAAGTTTCCAACTATTGTTTTTTTTGTTTTACCATAACATTAATAAAAAAACACCTTCTTAAATAAACTGCCATATTGTTTTTGTTTTCCTATACCCTGTCTCTTGTTTGGACAATGTGTTCTCAGCCTGAATTCGAATACTGTAGTTTGTGTCTCCCTCCCCTTAGACAACTTACTACTAAACCCCCTTACCCAGACTCCATGCTGGGTATCCCAACCATTAGACAGTCTACAAAGACGGTCATTGCCTGAGATAGTGAAATGTGAGACTAACTCCAAGACTGATAGCTTATAGGATCTATCTAAATCTTTACACTGCTTTCCCTAAAACTAAGTAATGGAGAATATCAACTCCAGATTGGTTTTATGTTGTTTAAAGGATTTTGTTTCTTTAAATGTAATTGGTATTGAGAGATCGCCATATTTTATCATTGCTTTCAGGGCTGCCATATTTAAATATTGTTCCCAGGGTTGCCATAATTAACCATTGCCCCAGTATGAAAAATAAGTTTTCAAGTACTGATCTGCCTCAGACAAGGTATTGAACATGTGCGGTCTTCCACTGAGGAATCATTTCAGTGCCCTGGATGTATTAAATTATGTGGAATGTCTTTTCTCACAATATCCTTCTTATTCCATCAAAGGTCTTCCATTTAGCCACGACTTGGGGGTAAATCAGTGTAGACTTGGAGGTGAAATCCCTCACATATAAACCTTTTTCAGTTCTTGCCTTTTTAAGTATTTCTTCCTTCACCTGAAAGTGATGTGGCTTAACGAAAACAAATCTTGGCAGGTCCTTTTGTAGAAAAGCCCCTATGAGCACGATTGAGTTCTATCTTTCCTTTTGTCAATTTCTTCCCAGTGCTTCAGTTAGAATTTCCTTCATAAACTGAAGTACATTCGAGCCTTCTGACCCTCAGGTAGCCCTATTTTAAGATTGTCCCTTCTAGATGGGACTCTAGATCCTGTATCTTATACTAAAGGTCTTGCAATTCTTTTTGATACACTGTTACTTTGTTTTGTAATGGAGCCAGTTGATCTTCCGTTGTTCCACTCTGGACTCTAGCTCTGAGACCCTTTTAGTTAAAGTATCCATCTTATTCTCTAAAGATACAATCGAGCCCTTTATAGAATCAAACACCATGGGCGTGCTTTGAAATCTTGTAGCATTTCTTCAAGCATGGATTCTTGTGCAGACTGAATTTTTAAGAAGGCGTTTAGGTCCGACCATCTTGTAGATTCTGTGTATTAGGATTTAATGTCTCTTTCCTAATAGTGTTATATGTTTGAGCTGCTTTCCAAGCTTTGTTAGGTTTAGTGCAACCTGTAGCCATGGTTGAACAGCTTGGCATGGAATCCTGTGGACTTACTATACAGGCAGTTGATTGTATAATAGCAGTCTTGTTGCATATAACAGCAGAGTTCAAACCACTTGACACATATCCTGTACATTCTGTATGGGTACCTCAATCTCCTTGTACTTCCAGAACCACATTCTCAACTATTTGGGCCATTTCTACATGTTCAGATCCCCTTACTTTTCTGTTCCACGCTGCGCACTACCCCAAGGACAACGCTCCCATACATACAGAGCCTAATCCTTGTACAGCTCGCTTCCACCTGTCTGTTACCAATGACACTACCCTGGGCACTTTCAAGTGCAGCCTGCATCAAGCATCTTGTCAAAATGGCCTCCTGTGAATGTTTCTCCTAACTAAACTTACTCCTTCCTTCTGATTCCCTCCTCTAAGTCCCTCCCACCCTACCCCCACTATCTCCTCCCTTTTATTTCCCCATTATCTACATTCTCTCCCCATAGCTTCCTCTACATGTATCTACCATCTGTCCTAGCAGTTTCTAATTTATTCTAGTGAACCATATTATAACAGTTTTTTATTGTACATATGTTCTTGAATAATATACACAAATTACTGTAACAACATACATACTGTGAATCATTGTACATATTACAGTAAATCCATTAAGAAAGCTTTAATGTACCGACAAAGCCTATGGCTGCTTGAAACTACTGTACTTGTTATTGTCCTCACTATGTTCTGTATTGTTTCCCGATGTGGAACCTTTGTAAAAGAGCCTTGGCTCAAAGGTGTCTTCGAAAATAATAATAAATAAATAAATACATACATTTTTACTGGGCCCTGTTCTCCCAAACCAAAATATTTTCATTGTCATTTTTATCAATGGAGGCTGCCCTGGTAGTGACAATAAATTGATCCATAGAGCCATCAGCTACCAGCTTTTGTGATTTTAGAGTTCCATTTGCTGAGTTCACTCTTTTCCACTTAGCTGTTTTTATTTCCATTGAAAGAGGCATTAGAAACACTGGGAGCATTCTGGTTAGTAGAAACATTACTCATAGCTAAATCTGCTGGATTCATTGCTTCAGATAGGTTTGTGGATTTCATGGAGGACAGGCCTGTTCACCATCTGGTCAGTCTAGTTGACTGCTCAAGCTCTATTTCTTTCAAGCATCTAAATTTTTTAGAAATGAGGCCTGAGGATTGAAAAGATGGCAAAATTACAGCACCAGTGAAAGAAAGGCTAATTCAGTAAAGCTTTTTATTTTCACCTTTCTTTTCCTTCAGGGCCAGGGACACCTAGCATCACGGCTGTTCGGCACTCAGGAGAACCCACATTAATTCCTTCCAGAGTGGTTTCTAAATCACGCTCTTCCAGTGAACACACCTGCTGCCCCTGAGGTACAAGAGAGAGAGGAAACCTCATATCAGCAACCATCAGCAATTGTCAGCTACAAACCAGTCTTTCTGCTTCCATTACCATAAAAGCGATAAACAGTGGGAAGAAAAAACTTGTATTTAAACACAAACAAAAAGTCGAGCAGTTTAACTGCTACTGCATTATTTTTTTTGTTTCCTCTACTCACTCGACCCATAAGATCTACAAGTGTAGATGCTGAGTAATCTCCTTGATCAATGCCTTTCTGTTTCATCCCCAAGAATATATATTTTCCTACTGATTCGTCTTTTTCTTTCTATCATTTTGGACCAAAAAGCCAGCGGGGAGCAGACAGCGAAGCAGTTGGTTGTGGAGATGCTCACTCACGCACCTTCAGTGCGCCATCTTGAAGCCGGACCTCTTAGGAAATCCCGAGTCAATTTTCAATATTTTCATCCCAAATTTTCAATATAGCCATTTCTTTATACCACTTCATGAATTGACAGCTGCCATTTTCAAATCTTGGTCAAAATGTCTTTTCATGTCTGTAGTGCAGAATGGCTGCGGTGTGCGGAATGATGTTTCAGTGGGGATTTGATCATTTTGTACCAGATTCATGAGGTGTGGTAATAAGAAGGCTATGTTGACAATTTGATTAGTATGATCCTACAAATGGAAGCACACAGCCCTCCGGGCCCCGTGCTTCCACGTAAACATATATATATATATATATACATCTATGGAGGGGGCCCTGTGCTCCTTCAGACAAGTAAGGATACGACTATACTATCTGAAAAGTATGCATGCATGGGAGTGCAAAGCCAGAGGGCCCATGCTCCCACAGGCAAATAAGGATATGATTATAATATCTCAAAAGTAAGGAGGTTCTTTGCAAAAAAATGCGTTAATGCAACATTTAGGGCTCAGGTTAAAGCGAAAAAGTAGGAAAACCCCAAACCCACCTTAAAAGAAATCGGGCCAGACTCTTCCTAGGAGTTATCAACCCTAAAGCTCACCCCATTAGGTGTGTATGTTTCTGAAGTGTAAAGAATGGGGTGAGCTTTAGGATTGATAACCCCTAGGAAAAGTCCACCCTGATTTGCTTTAGGAGTGAGGTTGGAACTTAGGGCTGGAAGCCCTAAAGCCACATTTCCTTACTTCTATGCGCTTTAGCCTGAACCCTAAATGTAACCCGACTCCCGTATGTCCAGGGGCTGATGTTCCTGAGGAGGGGTACAGCCAGATACTCCTCTAACTGGCTTCCGAAAACAGTGGATCTTACTGGGCAGAAGCAGGCTCCTGCCCCCGATTATCCAGAAGGGTAGTACCCATTAATTCACTACCGATGGTCATAGATCCACCAGCGTTCCTGAAATCTTCAGGAAACTTCTCAAACCATCCTGGGGGAAAAAGGCTCTGTGATTTTCTAAAACTAGAAGCAATTTCATTAAAGACTGAAATAAATTAAATCACACTCAGTCCAACTTTCCAAACAAACCCGATTTGTTTCCTGGACCCCCAATGATATTAAACGAGGGGGCATTAAAACTAAAGATATACAGCTCCACGGTGCTAACTTTTGTACACTGTCAAGGAGAGGAACAAGGCAGGGATACCAAAGGCAGAATATTCATACCATACCCATGCATCTTAAATCTCATGAAACTAGGATGGTAAGCTTCCAGAAGCGAGGTGCTCCTAAACTCCCTGGCATGGTTAAGTATCAGCCCAACTTTTTTCTTTTATGCCCATTCTATACACAAGAAGCAAAGGGCTTTCTCTCACACCAAGTCCCTGATTCACTTGGCCATTCCTTTTCAGGGACCTGGACCCTGCAGCTCAGAAATCCCAAATAGCTACCACTCTACCTCCACACAATAAGCACCTCTAATACCGACCTGCCCAGACAAGCACTGGAAAACTGATGGAACCCCTGCACCCCTTCTCCAGATGCAGGAAACAGGCTCCCCAGTTAAAGATGTACCCAGATGGCCTAAATACTGCAGCCATTAGAGCCGCTTTCCCATCCAACCTTCCTATGCTTCAGCTGAGCAACCAGCCCAGTTGAGACTTCTAGGACACTCTGCAGACCACTTGGCAATGTCCAGCAGCTTTGAGGCCTGTCCTCTAAACAGGCCCTTACAGGTGGAAAGCCTCCCCAGGGCCCCTCTTGAACCCCAGGCTGCCCCACCACATGGAAAAAGGAGAAAATGTCACCAGCTTCCCTTCTGTGAGAGCCCTGCCACAGCTCTCACAGCCCTGACAGCCCAGGAATCCAAACTCCTTACCAGTGCCCCCAAACATCCCCTAAGGCCTAACCTTCCTCCATCCTCTCCCACCCCAGCCTCTAGGAGACCCAGGACCCCAAATGATGCCAACTAATGCACCTATTACCACCCCAGCAGAGACCCACTTGTTCTAAGCATCTCACCGCTGCATGGACACCCTACCTATGAGGGGGCCCTCCTCCCCCAAACTGCCCTAGCAGAGCCAGATGGCCTCCTCTCCTCCTGCCTATCCTCCCATCTCCCCTTCTCAGTTCCTTCTTACCTGTTTATATACCTTTTCGACCACTGCTGCCTCCTAGTGGTGGCCAGCAGAAATGGCACTCTCCCAGGCACCTTCCTAAAACTCTAACCTGGGAAAGGAGGAGGGGACCTAAGGTGAGCAATAAGCCCCTCTCAGATAAGAGAGGGCTTACACTCTCCCCACCCTGAAAATCATTCCTCTTGAAAATGATGGCAGGGGTCCACAAACACCCCACCAGGACTCCCTGCATGCACCCCAAATCCACCCACAGGGCTGCTAAAAGTGGACCCAAGGAGACCCTCCCTATCACTAGTTCTGCGCGTAAATAAAACACCCTACCTTACCTGTGCCAGGAGGTTCTAAGAATTTAAAGAACACCACCTTGCTAAAGACAAAAACACAACACAGACATTTTTTAAAACCACAAAACATTTAAACAGTTCTAATCATTTCCAAGATATGAAAATTTAGTTGCAATAAACCTATTTTCCTTATATTACCTCCCCACAAAATTACATCAGGTATCAAATGCAACCTGAATGCTATCACACAACAGTCACCCCAGGGTCAGATTAATGCACGGGCCTAGAGGCCCTAGGAAAATTAGGGCCCATGGCTCAGCCCAGGCAGCAGGTACTGGAACGCGGGAGCCAGAGGAGGGAGGAGACGATGCCCTTTAAGTAATGGGCCTCAAGTGATTGGCTGCTGCTGTGCTGTGCAGTCAACACTGACTGACTGAGGCAGTTATTCAGCTGGGTTGTGATGGGGTCAGCAGGTCAAGCGGAGGTGTTAATGAGATGGACAGGGTGGGTCTCACTAGAGAGCCGGCAGGCAACATATAAATCACCGCCACAAGTTTTACCAGCACCGTGTGACTGCTGACTGACCAAGAATTATACTGCCAGCAGCACATCAGTCGAGTCTCTACTGCACTGCTGCACAAGCCCAAGAGAGCTCTTCGCTGTCCTGTTGGTCAGGCTTGTTGTTGGGCTTGGGGATCAGGGCGGCTGGGCCAGTCTGGCAGTGGTGGTGGTGTACTATGGGGTGGGCAGAGTAGGCTGACAGCAGTCAAAGAGGCAAATCAAGTCAAAGAAAAAGACTTCCATATCAACAGTCAAGATCAAGAGTAAGATAAGCCACCGCACTGACAGCAGCCAGCAACACTGCGCAGTGAATGATATATACAGTTTCAATCAAACTTGTCTTGAGCTTGAGATGGTTCAGAGCAGCGGGAGCATGGGAGGATTTATTATTGTGTGGGACTCGGACCTCACTCCTGACACAGTGTCACAGCAGAGGGCGCGGGTTTCAGTAGCCATAGCCATGATCCTGGCAAGCACTGCAGCAACAGGGAGGGCAGGGTTACTGGTTCCATTTCTGGTAGATTTGGTAATATTTTTAAAGTTTTTATTAGACAGACTTAGTTAATACATAGGACAGCAGGCTGCAGTGCAGAGGGCAGCTTGAGTCAGCTGACACACTCAACAAGGTCACGTCAAGTCAAGTCACATGCAGGGCAGTGGGCAGAAGCTTGAACCTTGCTTGAAGGCAGCTTATGCTATCTGTCAGAATGTGGTGGTACCGTTTGTGTGTTTGTTTGCTGTACTATACAGCCAGCAGCTAGTGGGCAGCAGCAGGCACCCAGAGATCTGTGTGTGTAAGTGTGTCAAGTGCATCGCGACTTGTGATTATTCAGTTCAGTAGATGATCAGATTCTTCTACAGTGTGTGACAGAGACAACGAACTGAGTGACAACAGAGAACAGTTCTGTAGACTACTACTATGCAGTACTACTATACTACTGGCCATTGTCAGTTTGGTGTTGTTAATTTGGGCAGGTGAGGAACCAACAGGAGCTCGACAGCAGTTCCATCATCCACCTCCTGACACTGCTATACCTCCATTGGTCATTGCTGTGGTAAATTAAATGCTATGGATTCCTCTAGCAACCGTCATTATCTAAGTAGGTGTGCTAAGAGAAAGCTGAAAAAGAAAGGGAGATGAAGGGGTGGCTTTGCTGGGAAGATCCCAAAAATAAACCAATTCTTCAAGGGCCAGAGAACTCTAAGAAGCAACAATTACTTGATGACAGCGTCAGCAATAGAACCTAGCCCAGTCAATGAGTGCTACAAGTCTCTGAACATGCAACTGCATGGAGGTATTATGAAGTTAACATGCCTACTAGTAGTTCAGATGTACAAGATGTGGACAGGGTGGTGGCACTGGTGACAGATGACCCTCAGGAAGAGGATCATGACTTTGGGTTGGGCTCAAGTGCAGGCAATAAAAATACTATTAAAGCAGATCTATTTACCAGTGATCCTGCATTGAAGAGTAACATTGATGATAGCTTCAGGAGTTTTGGATTGCTAAGGGTTCAGCTGCTTGTCAGAATAAAATGTATTAAATTTCTCTGTTTCTGCTCAGGTGATTGCTGGGATGACTTGGATGCTATCCAGAGACCTGTTTTCATGTTGGCTGCAAACTGACGTGGTTATGCTGGGAATGACATATTTACTCACCATCTGCTGGAAATGTTTATTGCTTTGCCTGCAAACATTAAAAAGGGTTCAGTGACTGGAAACACCCCAAGCGCATTTCTGAACATGAAAAAAGCCTGGAACACGAAACTGTATGCTAGTGTGGATAGGGTGTGAAAAGACAACAGGAATGCAGTAGAAGCAGATCTAGCTCGGCAGTTTCAGTCAGAATGCCGATACTGGAGAGATGTTCTTAAACGTGTTGTGGCAGTTATCAAGTTTTTAAGTGGCGTGGACTTGCATTCCGTGGTGAAGATGAGCTGTTAGGGTTACCACATAATGGAAACTATTTGGGGATTTTGGAGATGATAGCTCAGTTTGATTCATTTTTGGCTGATCATATGGCAAAGTTTGGACATGAGGATAGAGGTAATACCTCATATCTGTCATCAACTATTTGTGATGAATTCATTGATTTGATGGGGCAGAAAGTTAAAAACTCAATAGCCAGAGAACTGCAACAAGCCAAGTATTTTTCAGAGATTGTTGATTCAACACCAGATCTGTCACATGTGGATCAGTTGATTTTCGTATTCCGATTTGTCAATTCTGATGGACACATTGTGGAATTGAGTAAATGGATTTGAGCCACTAGAGAACCATACGGGTGCAAGTCTGGCCGACACTGTGCTTGCTATGGTAAATAACTTGGGTTTGGACAACTCTTAACTGCTGTGAACAATCATATGATAATGCCAGCAATATATCGGGATGATACAATGGACTGCAGGCACACTTAATGTGAGTAAACCCACTTATGCACTATGCTCCATGTGCTGCACATTCATTGAATTTAGTAGAAGTCAGCAGTGTTAACAGCTGCATCCATGTAATTAATTTCTTTGGGTTTCTGCAGTTGTTATATGCTTTCTGCTCAACATCAACATATCGCTGAAAGGAAATTGTCGGCAGCTCTGATGAAAGCAGAGATTTTTGACACTCAAAGTCTCTGTGACACAAAACGAGTAGCTGTGCTGATTCTACGAAAGCTTTGTGTCAGAACTAGGAATCTGGCAAGCCCTACAAAACCTGTTAGAAGATATGAACTAGTCAGCTGATACCCAAGAATGGAGCAGCTGGAAACAGCCTTCATGGCTCAATTTTGAGACACTGTGCTTCAGCAGTTTAAAATGCCCAGCATGCAGATACAGAAAATGGACATCGATCTCAATACAGCGGTTCACTTACTGAGTTCATTGGTATAATTTGTGGCTGTCTACGAGATCAATTAGAAAATTTTGTAAATGTTGCTAAGAAGATATGTAAGGCTGTTTCACAAAAATATCAAAGTGATCTCTGCCGTATGAAGGAGAAACAATTTGCAGATGAATCTGGAGAGCTTGACGCCTTACTTGAAGGAAGCAAAACATTCTGTATTGAGACATTCTATGTCGAATTGACAAACTGTCAGCTTGTCTTCATCATCAACAATGCCTATAAGATGCTGTGCCACTGGTTTGGAATTCTGTTTAAACTAAACTCATTGGACGTCATCGACATTCGCAAACTTCTGCAGTTTACCCCAGGACTTGGATAATTAGACATTTCCTGATGAGCTCCTACAATTTAAATTCTTTGTTTTTGCTTTTGTTATTTAACCAGGAGAGGCACACTAAGCTGAAGCTTGTTTACAGGTGCGACCTGGGAACACAAGGAAGTCAAGTGACTTGCTCAGGGTCACACAGTATGCAAGTGGGGGCTGTGGAATTCAAACCCAGGTCTCCAGGTTTGTAGTTCAGAGCCTTAAACCACTGCGCTTATACTACCTCCTTCTTTGTACAAGATGAGCCAGATAAGTCTCCAGCCAAACTGCTACAAGATTTAAGGCACAATGGCCTTCAGTCAATGTTCCCTAATGTGGACATTGTGGTGACAAACATGGAAGAGAACACATGTTTTCAAAGATGGTAAGGATAAAATGAGCTGAGATCAACAATGCATCAGTGTCGTCTGAATGCTTTGTCTCTCACGGCAGTCAAACAGAGCTGGAATGAGAAATGGAGTTCAATGACCTCATCTGTGATTTTTTCTCCCTTAAAGCCTGGAAGAAACTGACCTTTAAAAGGTAAGATTTTCATTGTGTGTAATTTTTCCATATTAGGTGATAGTTGTCTATCTTGTCTAGATATTTTTACATGAATGCAAAGAACTTTTGAGTAATGTTGGTTTTACTTTCTGATCTTGATCTCTTTCAGATTATCAGTTGGGTGGCAATATAAGCCCTGATGGTGACACCAGGTCCATTGGCAGGTCAAGCTTGTAAAAGACTGACATAATAGTTTTATGGCAGCGATGTATGGCAATTTTGTGTGCACCAATGTTAATAATATAATAATAATTTTTATTTTTACTGTGCCTTTCTAAAACCAAGGTGCGCTGAAAATATTATTATTAAAATAGTTTGACAAAGGAGGTTGGCTTCTGTTGTATGTTTCACTCATTACTTCATGCAACGAGGTCATGCTCATGGTCTTGGTCATGCAGTTTAACTCAAAGAGCCAGATTACAGATTGACAAAGCTGATCTTTCACGGTCAGTTTATTACTACTCCAGAGTCCTAGGCACAACTTACAAATATGCACAGACTGACTGTGGCATATTTGTAAATTGCGCTCTGAGACTCAGTACCAGTAGTGCTTCTATCCAGTCCAGTAAGTTGATGCTATTGCCTTGCCTATTATAGTCAGTCATTGCTTCACACCAAGCTTGGTACTGAATTTCTCATCCCAGCTGGGCTTAGTGTGCCTTTCCTGGTTAAACAGTTTCCCCTTTCAGGTCCAAAAGGTCTTCTGTGCATGCCCTAAGTTGTACTCGTCTCTAACTTCATCGATTTTATGGTCCATCCATGGACACTCAATGTAACTGTACTGTAACCATGCAATTTCAAACATTCTAACCTTCCTTTCCCGCTACAAGACAGGGCATTCAGAGTGCCTAGAAATCCCTCCAAATGAATTTTAGGCAGTAAAATTCATTCAGCTTTTGGAGGCCTAAGCGGACCCATAACCTCTGACCTATTAATGAAGCCACAGGGGCCCACTACTTGTTAATCTGGCCTGGTCATCCTACATATATACACACAAACACACACACACACACACACACTCTTCAAACATACAAACAGAAGCATTTGAAATAGAAATTACTTAAAACTGTGAATCAGCTCTTATAAAATCACCAGTCTGAAATATTAATCACTCTGTCAGAATACAGTTACCTAGCCTGCTCCGGGGAGCAGATTCCTAGCACAGTCCAGAGTCTTTAAGGGTATTTTAAGTGGTAGGTCCACCTCCAGGTGGGAAATAAAATTCCAGGTCCGGCTTGGTGGTGAAGTCCCAAAGAGTCCTTTGCAACCACGTAGTATTTCACCCGCAACCTGCCAAGTCTTGGACCAGTGTGAAGTGCTTGAAGATGGTAAGACCTGTTCAATGGGCAGTATGGCATATAGCATGCACTTTCTGAAATGATTCCTGACACAGACAGCCTCCGCTTAGGTCGATGCTGTAACCTCTCAAGCTGTTCCCTGAAGATCCACCTCTTGCATCTCCTCAATAATATCCAATTCATTACCGATGGTCATAGAGCCACCCTCTGACTCAGCGTTCCTGGAATCTTTGGGAAACTTAAACTGCCCTGGGGAAAAAGGCTCTGGGATTTTCTAAAACTAAGAAACAATTTCATTGAAGATTGAAATAAATTAAATCACACTCAGTCCAACTTTCCAAACAAACCAATTTATTCTCCTGGATGCCCCAATGAGCTTAAGGGGTGGGGGGCCTGGGACTCAGTTGCTTAAAACTAAAGATATACAGCTCCATGGAGCTAACTTTTACACTGTCATGGAGAGGAACAAGGCAGGGATACCAAAGGCAGAGATGTTCATACTACACCACATGTAGCTTTAATCTCATATCCCAGAATCGTTCAGAGACATAAGGATATTCCAATTGCAGATACTCTATCTTCACCCTTCGCTGCACCCATTTTTCAGCCTGACTCCATTCGGCAAGTCTCTGACACTGTTTCTGCGGACTTGGCCTGGTTCCAACCAGCTTCCTTGATGATATACCATGTTCAAAAGGGTCACTGCGGTTTAGTCCATTATTAAATCTTATGAAACTAGGACATTAAGCTTCCAGAATGAGGTGCTCCCAAACTACCTGGCACGGGTAAGTACCAGCTCAGCCTTTTTCTTTTACACCCATTCTGTACACAGAAGTGGAGCGCTTCTCTCACACCCAGTCCCTGACCCACTTGGCCATTCCTTTTCAGCGACCTGGACCCTGCAGCTCAGAAATACCAAATAGCTGCCACTCTACCTCCACACAGTAAGCACCTCTAATACTGACCTGCCCAGGCGGGCACCAGAAAACTGATGGAACCCCTGCATCCTTCTCCAGATGTAGAAACAGGCTCCCAGTTAAAGATGTACCCAGATGACCTAAATACTGCAGCTATCAGAGGCCGTCTCCCATCCAACCTTCCCGTGCTTGAGCTGAGCAATCAGCTCGAAGAGACTTCTAGGGCACTCCACAGACCACTTTGCAAGTCTGGCAGCCCGAGGCCTGTCCCTCCAAACTGACCCTCACACAGGTAGCGCCTCCACCCAGCCCCCTCCGAACCCCTGGCTGCCCTGCCATGCAGGAGAAGGGAGCTGCTGCCACCAGCTTCCTTCTGTGAGAGGCCTGCCATAGCTCTCAAAGTCCTGACAACCCAGGAATCCAAACTCCTTACCAGTGCCCCCAAACGTCCCCTAAGGCCTAACCTTCCTCCATTCTCTCACCACCCCAACCTCCAGGAGACCCAGGACCCCAAACAATGCCAACTAATGCTGCCTATTGCCACCCCAGTGGAGACCCACTCTGTTCCCAGCACCTTGTCGCTGCATGGACTCCCTGCCTACGAGAGGGGGCCTTCTTAAACTGCCTTAGCAGAGCCCGACAGTCTCCTCTCCTCCAGCCTATCCTCCCACTTCCTCTCAGTTCCTTCCTACCTGCTTATATACCATAACCTGTGGTACCTGCCCCTTGCCCCCTGGCTCGACAACGCCCACTGGACAGCCTTCTCCCCCAGGCCCACCCTTCCCTACTAGGTCCAAATAGGGATGTAACCCACTGTCTTCTCTGAGGACCTACTACATCCATGATTGTAACTCACAATTTTTGTAACATTATGTAACCTAAGTAACATACAAACTACTATATTATGTAACTAAATGTATCTATGTTAAATGTTCCTTTTACTGCACCTGTAATGTTACCCTCTGTTTTAATCTGCACTGTAATAACTGTCTTGATGTCTGCCTTCCCTGCGACAGATGCCTTTGTAAATGAGTTTCTGACTCAAAGGTTGTAAACCCGATTTGTAATGACTAAAGAATACCTTTCAACCTCTGCTGCCCCTAGTGGTGACCAGAATAAATGGCACTCTGCCAAAGCACTTTCCTAAAACCTTACCCTGGGAAAGGGAAGGGGACCCTAAAGTGAGCAATAAGCCCATCTCAGATGAGAGGGGCTTACGTAAATGTTGCAGTAACACAGTGTTTTTGCAAAGAATAATAGAAATACAGCATTCATTTCATAGATGAGGGCTTATTTTAACCCTCAGTGTTCTCTAATATCCCTGATCAAATATTGGGGTATAAAAATCTTAGTTTTAGCTTATTCAATAAGACACATATGCACCTATGGTCCATGGGTTCTGTGCAAACCTAGTTCAATGAAAAGGGGGATGGCAGAAGGGAAGGAGAATGAGAGTGGGAAAGGGGATGAATAAAGAACAGTTAAAGCATCTCAAAATTGGGAATTCTTACAATAACCTAATATATATGTTTTTCACAAAACCCAAAATTAGAAATTTAAAGCTTACATACTTTTTATAATTGAGGAGAATCAAATCAATAACAACATATGGTGAGAACAGTAATGATAATATTCAGCAAGCTGCAATTTTGAAGAATGCGGACCAGGCAGACAATGAATTGAACTTAATGCACAGGTACCTGTGCTCCACCAAGTGGAACAGGAAGGAGAGTAAATTAAGTGAAAAATGTCTTGAATAATATGGAGGAACAGGATCTGGCAGAAGCGGAGGAAATAGGAAATATAATTGATACAGTGAACCTGGATGAACTTCTAAAAGGAGAAATGCATGCACAGAAAGAAACAGGGTTAAAGGTCATCAGAGACTGGTAGTCAAAGCACTGGGGCTGCTTTTGTTTATGCCATAGGTTGGCTGTTTCAGTAAATTTTGTAAAAGCCATTAAGCTTGCCATGTGAAATTATTTTACATACCGTTAGACTTCTCAAGTGCAAGTCTCTGCTGTTTTTTTCCCATGTAGCTGTTTATGGCTCCCGAGCCCAGCAGGGTGGCTCAGTCCCTCCCTTGCAGGGACTTGGTTTCTAGCTGCACAATTTTCCCGACACGATAGCCCCTAAATTCCCAATGGCCCCCCAGAGTCAGGGCTGGGGTGAAGGAGTCAAGGCTACCCACCCCCCCAGAGTGAAATCTCAATATTGCTGGGGAGTTGGTCGGCGCCAGCAGCCATCATGGAACTGCTGGCTCTGATTTTCCTTTTTTCCCGTCCCCCTCCCTTACCAACATGATGATGTTGGTGCGCCTTCCGACTTGTACTGCTCTTCTGGCTACTGCCAGAGGGCAGTCAGCTAGTGGACAAACAACCAACCTCCCTCCCCAAGATAGGAGAGCAGTCTTCTGGATGTTGAATCCTCCCTTGCCCCTGCCAATCCCTGGTGGCCTGGGCTCCGTTTCTGAACCCAGGTCGCGGTGTGGCATGAGGTGTAGCGACCAGGGCCTCAACCTCCAGCACCACTGGGTCGGCTAAGTCTCTGCTGTTTTATGAAGATCTGACTCAGATTGGTCCAGGACACTTGGGTCTAATGGGATCCGAGATGGGCACTCCAGCCAGATCCTGAGGCATCCATTGTGAAGATCTGCATGGGAGTCAGCAAAAATAATGAAATGCCCTGTAACAGGTTTCAGTGGTCCATCCACTATACTAGAGCATGGCGGAGGGGGCAGATGATGGCCATTTGTTTCTGATTGTCCAACAAGCTGGCCCCATTGTACAAGGAAATTCAATGCAATATGTGCATGTGGTGAGACAAGCAAAGGGAACCGTGATGATGTCGCAGCCATCAGCCCCAGCAACGTAACATCATCGCGGCTCACATAGTGGCTTCAGTGTATCAACTGGGCCTGGGCAGCAATCGCCTCTGCCCTGTCTGCAGGCAGAAAAGCAATGCCACTGCCTTGTCCAGGGCTGCACCAATATATTGGAGGCATGGACAGTGAAATGAGTATGGATTTAGGTACACTCACTATGACATCCAGTTCCTCAAACAATTATCTTGTTCCGGACAATGTGTACAGAACTGCTTCCCTGGATGGGGCTTTCAGGAGGCAGTTATCCTGATATAGGAAGACATAAAGCCTAACTACTCAGCATTTGATAAAATACCTGTGGTGCCGAGGATAAGCCAAAGGTCAAGACTCCGACCTGCTAATGGTTGCTCTCCAGCATGAAGTGGAGGTACAGCCTGTGGCACTTGGTGAATTTTGATATGAAGGTATGTGCCCTTCATGTCCAGAACACACAGTCAATCCCCATTTTGTAGCAGGTGGATGACAGCCTGGAGACTCCATCTAAAACTTTATGTATTCAATGTATAGCTTTAGGTCTCTCAGATCCAGTACAGGACACAGCTCTCCTGTCCACTTGGGAACCAGGAAATATCTGGAATAGAATCTTTCATTTCTTGTGGAAGAAGGGGTTCAATAGCTCCACTTGATCAGAAGTGACCGAACCTCCTCTAGCAAAAGGGACAGGTGGCTCGGACGATAATGTCAAGGAGGCGAGGATGTACTGGAGGGTAGACAGCAACTCCACAGCATGACCATGTTCCTCTATTTCCAGGATCCACTTGTCTGTCATGATCTCCATCCACTCTGGCAGATGAAGGAGCTCCATTCCCCACCTGCACCCCCAGGCAACAGTGGAGGGGAGAAAGGGAGAGTCAGAAGGTACCAGGGTGTGGGTGTGTGTGTGTGGGAGGGGAGCACTTGACCAATACCTTTGGGTGGCTTTGTATGGGGACCCAGGACGGGACCACCACCATGTTTTTGTGCACAGTGCTGCTGGGTGTCCTGAGTGAGGTTGGTGGCTCTCAACCCAGCAAACCTCCTGAGCAAAATGGCCTGAGCCATGGATCTGGAGGCAGTGTCACTGGCATCTACAGCCATATGTGACTCATACTTTGTGGTGGCTTTCTTCACCTTGACTCGCTTGAAGTAGAAGACAGGGTGCAGAGTCACAGTAGGTAAGCTATCGATGCCTGCATCAGTTGACTTTAGGTAGTCAGTCGGGAGAACAGAGCTTAGGTCCATGAAGGCAGAGGAACTCCTCAGGAATGGTGAAAGGATCCACAGAGTCTGTGCCGTTGATATTAAGCAGCAATGGTTGTTTCTTATCACCCTTACCTACAAGATCCTTTAGATTTTCCCAGAAATGCCTCCAGTCTCCCCAGCTTCTTTCTAATTGTTCCTTGTAATAATTTGCCTTAGCACGCCTAATAAGATGGGTACATTTATTTCTCAACCCTGTACTTCTGTAAGTTATTTATTTTCCCAGTGTATTTGGCCGACTCCAAAGGTCGTCCCTGTCCTCATGAGATCTAATAGTTCACCAGTAATCCACCCTTTTCTGTATCCACGGGATTTCCTTTTCTTGAACAGGGCGATTTGTTCCATAACGAGTTGAAGTTATCGATTAGGTACTGTAACACTAGGTCAAAATCCTGTAGTTTATCTATGGGTGACCAGTCCACCCAGGATCATTCTTTTTAGTAAGTCAAGCTGCCCTTTTCTCAGGACTCTGCTTTCCACAAAGATTGCTGGAGTTTTTGATTTATTGGACCATTTGCAGGTGATTGGCAAATGGTCACTCAGTATATCGGCAAGCACAGTGACATCAGTGTGATCTGAGGAAGCTGGAAGGCTAAATTAAAAGCACTGGAGCCAAGGGCTTTGAAGGTGATTATAAACTTGGGACTTCCGTAACATCACTGACTGGGATGCAAAGGTAAACCTAGCTCCGCTGATCCTGGGCTAAAACAGAATCTCTCACAAATAAAATGCAAAATAATCAAAAAGAATATCAGGGAGAGCCACAGCATTGAATGGAGGCAAACAACAGACTGTACGCACACCAGAAGCAAGGATTCGGGCAGATTCTCTCACCATTCATTAAGCTCTGCAGAGATTCAACCAGACATGACAGCTCCAGATGGGCCTCCTTTCAATAACCCAACAATGCTACCATTCTAGCAGAGTTGCAGGAATTCAAGACTGAGGTTCGTACTTTCGGTCAGAATTAACTACAGAAATCAGTAAACTTTCAACTCGTGTTACAGAGGTAGAAGCACAGCATACTGAATTAGATGATCGGACTGACAGGCTGGAACGTATGGTAGTGCACTTGCTGGATGAACAGCATGCTCTAAAAGAGAAATGTGAGGATTTGGAAAACAGATCCGCAGGAATAATTTGAGAATACATGGGATTCCGGAAAAGCGAAGAACGGAGAGATATTTAAAAATTTGTGGAGGAGCTCCTCACGACTCTCCGCAATTAGATCCAGCTTTTAAATTGACATAGAGCGAGTCCACCAGGCTCTATCGCAGAAACCAACTCAGCCAGACAGATGACCTCGCCCCATCATAATGAAGTTTTAAACTATACTACTAAACAAACTAACCTTACCAGAGCCTGCAGAATGAGGGACACTAAGTATAAAGGAAAGCGCATTTATTTTGACACACGATTACTACCCATCTATTTCAGCTAGCGCGGGCCTACACTCCAATACTCTGTCTTTTAAAGCAACAACAACTAAAATTTGCTACTCCATACCCTCGACTAGTCATCATGTTTCCAGATGGCCCCAAAACCGCTGAGACACCAGACGAAGCAACAAAACACTCCAACTTAGGGGTCTGGTTCAATCCACCCAGGAAGACTCCTCACTCAGGAAAACTCAGCAAAGCCTTCGCAATGCTGTTTGGGACACTGCTAGAGACCTGAGTTCCAGAAACAGACAAAGCCAAGCAACCTTGAGGATGTGAAAAACTTTACAAAGGTTACAGTGACCTGCACCAGAGTGAGTGGCGAGAGAGGTTCTGCAGAGACTTAAAAACTGGTATCTTGATGGAGGTGACTGCATATTGGGACTACGTAATGTAACTCGGGAAGACTGTTTTGGATGTGGACATTGGGAAATGGAAATCCTGCTTATATTCTTAAGCCCATAAGATGGGAAAAGATTAGTGAACCAGAAGGATGTTTCTAAATTTCCTTGGGTCATCTCCCCCCCAACCAAGCTTGCTGATAGTCCTCCCATAGTTAGTTATTGTTTAATTATACCATAGCCCAGGTAAGGCGGTGTCAGAAACCCACTCAGCAGGTCAGGCCTCTACTCCCAAAGTGCCAACCTCCGAGTGCAGTCTTCAGAATAATGTAACAGACAAGGTAACCCGCTTGTCTGTTTTTGTGAGTTCGGATCAACCTTTGTCTCAAGTTCTGGAGAGATTCAAACTGTTAACCTCTTGCTAGCATACTCAATGCACAGGCTCAGATATCTCTGTCTTCGGGGCCAGATATCCTTGCTCACGGGCACCCAACCAGGTATACAGAGATGAACCTTTTAAACTTTAATAAAGACCTCAGTTTTAAAATGCTTCTCTTTCCAGTTTGGTATCACCATTCAAGCTTATGTTCAGTATTCTGCAATAACCACATACTTTTCTTACAACTAAAAGTCAAAGACAGACCAAGTAAGTTCTAAAAATAATTTTACTAAAATAGTTAAGAATATGTAAAGCACAAAATACAGAACTGTTATATCACAAGGCATACACATCTTTTAAAAGAACAAGGTTTTAAAGTGCAAATTCCTACTTCAGTACTTAATCTCTAAATACTTGCTTAAAGTGCTCCCAAGATGTGTCCTAGTCAGAGTCTAGGTAAAAAGGTTTCTGTGTAGTAAAACAGAATATTCCTTAAACAACTGTATGGGACAACCCATTTTTGTGTGAGGTCAGCTAGCTCCTCCTCTGTCAGATTATATGTAAAAATATATATCTTATACAAAGTATTATATTCTGCAACTTCAGCATAATTCATGTCCTTCAAATGACACTTCGTTTGATCTCATGCTGTACCTCCCTCACACAGGCTTCACATGGACATTTACAACCTTGCACCCTGTGTAACATCCTAGCTTCCCTTCTAATGTCATAAACCTTGTTTATGATTCTCTCTAAACAAAATTAACTTAAACAAGTCTGTAATTAACTCAGAGAAACAGGATCCTTGATTAAGGCCTTACATTAACACATGGTCTCTAAAACTGAGTGTGTGTGAACTCACATACTGTCAGCATTTCCTTATGACTTCCATCTCTCAGAAATCTGGGGAGATGAGTGAGGTCACTCCTACAGCATTTTATTTTCAGCAGGAGACATTCAGTAATACATTTTATATTAAAAGAAATGATACAGCACTCAGAACTGGCTGTCTATGTCACCTCCTCCCCACCTAGACTGAATTTGGGGATCTAACCCCTACATGGATGAGCTTCCCAAATCAGTTCACTCCTCATAGACCCTAGACAGCCCATCTGAATGCTGGTTCTTCGGCTCCAGCCCTATGTACGCATTTTTAGATCATACCCTCGTAAAGCAAGACTCCATCTTAGTAAATCTCCCATTGTTCTTTCCCATCTGCGTCAGCCAAACCAGGGGTTGTAATCAGCCTGCACCAAAATGCTGCCCATACAAGTATGGCTCTAATTTCTTTAGGGCCCACACTATGGCAAGACACTCCTTTTCCACTGTGGAGTACGCTTGCTCCCTGGGAAGCAGCTTCCTGCTCAGGTACACTACTGGGTGATCTGTCCCTTGGCTAGACGCCTGGCTCAGTACTGCCCCAATACCCACGCCTGAGGTATACGTCTGAACTATAAAAGTTTTGCTGTAGTCCGACTTGTCAAAACAGGAGCACTGCACAGTGCCTCCTTCAATCTGGTAAAGGCTTCCTCACAGGCTGGGCCCCAGGTAATTTTCTTTGCATCTTTTTCTTCGTCAGGTCATATAGGGGAGCAGCCAGGGCACTGTAACTGAGTAGAAATTTCCTGTAGTACCCTGCTGTCCTAGAAGCTCCTGACCTGCTTCTGGGTTTCTGGTCTGGGCTGCACCTGGATCATCTCTATCTTTATTTGGTTGGGACGGAGCTGTTCCCAGCCTACCACATGCCAGGTATGCCACTTCTCCCATGGCCACCCGCACTTCTCGGCTTTGACAGTGAGCCCGCCTCTCCTGCCCAGCACTTCCCTAAGGTGGATAGGTGTTCCTCCCAGCTGGTACTAAAGATGGCAATGTCATCCAGGTACACCACAGCATACTCCTCAGCACCATTTAACACCTGGTTCACCAACCTTTGGAAAGTGGCGGGGCATTCTTCATTCGAAAGGCATTACTTTAAACTCAAATAAGCCTATCGGAGTGATGAAGGCCGACCTCTCCCTAGCTCTGTCTGTCAATTCTACCTGCCAATACCTCTTGGTCAGGTTAATAGTTGTAAGGTAGGCTCCTCCCAACTTGTCCAGGAGTTCGTCCGTCCGGGGCATCAGGTGGGCATCTGACTTCGTGACTGCATTCAATCCATGACAGTCCACACAGAAACAAGTAGAGCCATCTGGCTTAGGTACAAGGACTACAGGTGACGCCCAGGGACTGTGGGATCTCTGGATTACCCCTAAATCCAGCATCTCCTCCGCTTCCCTCCTAATGTCCTTTTGGACAGCCTCTGACCCCGATATGCTGTCCGCCGTATGGGTGTCTGTGTCCCTGTCTCCACATCGTGTGTGCGCTAAGGGGTTAGTCCAGGCTTGGCGTTAAACAAAGGGCAAGGTCTACTAAAACCTCATTTACTTTCTGGACCTGGTCCGGATTCAGCTGGGGAGACAATTTTACTGCCTCCACAGAGGACTCCTGCTTACTGTCTTCCAGCAAGTCCAGAAGGGGTCTCCTTCGTCCGTCCCCTCCCGTGACTACACACTGCAAACACCATGTCAGCCCTATTTGCATATGGCTTCATCATGTTGACATGGTACATCCTTTCAGTCTGTCTTCTATCAGGTAACTCACAATGTAGTTCACGTCATTTACCTTCCTAACCACTTTGTATGGTCCTGCCCACTCAGCTTGCAGCTTGTCTTTCCGGACCGGAATAAGGACCATGACTTCCTGACCCACCGTGTGAGTGAGCTCTGGCTCTGCGATGCGTACCACACCTTTTGTTTTGTTGGGCAGCTGCCGGGTTGCTCTGGGCTGTCCCCATAGCTCCTTCAGCCTTTCTCCAAAACCTAAGGACATAATCCACAATGGGAGTTCCTGGGTGGCTTGCTTTCCCAGTCCTCTGGATCAAGTCTAGGGCCTACGTGTGTGGCGTCCATATAAGAGTTTGAAGGGAAAATCCTGTTGACTCTTGGGGCACCTCGCTGTATGCAAACAACAGGTGGGGAAGGTATTTCCAGTCCCTCCCATGCTGTTCAGCAAACGCCTGGACCATTGACTTTTAGGTACCACTGAATTGTTCCACAAGTCCATTGGCTTGTGGATGATACAGTGTCGTGCATCTCTGCACCACCCCACATTTCTCCCATAAACATTTCATCAGGTCCAACATGAAGGAACCCCACGATCAGTGATAACCTCCTCAAGGAATCCCAACACGGGAGAAAATCCCAAGTAAGGCATCTGCCACTTTGTCTGTTCTCAGTGAGGATAGGAGACTGCCTCTGGGTACTGGGTGGCATAATCCACCACAATCAGGATGAATCTCTTCCTGAGGAGCTAGGGGTATTTAAAGGCCCCACAATATCCATTCCCACCCTCCGCTCCTCCACTATGGGCAAGGGGATCAGGGCTGCTTGGGTTTTCTTGCCTGCCTTCCCTATTTCCTGGCACCGGTGACAAGACCTGCAATACTCCTTCACCTGCTGGGTGAAGTTAGGCCAGTAGAAATTCTAGGCTAACACTGCATTGTCGCAGCGACTCCCCAGGTGACCAGACAAAGGGAATATCACGTGCAATTTTGAGCAACTGCTCATGATACCCCTAGGGAATGACAAGCTGCCTGCCTAGCATCCCTCCTTCTGTCTGTACTGCCTGAGTATACATAAGTCCATTTTCCCAATAAACCTTATGTCTACCGTCACCTCCTGTGTGCCGTCCAAGTCTGCCCAAGCCCTCAGCTTCTCTAAACTAGGGTCACCCCTCTGAGCAGCTGAAAACCCTCCACACATTCCAAGGCATGGGACAGGTCCCTTCAGTCGCTGAACTAGGGTCCCTAGCACTAGATTCAGGGCACTCAGGATCACTGTCAATCCCAACCCTCTGGCAATGGGTCACCCTTCCTCTTCAGAGTAACCTTCGTAGCTGTGTGGTCACTTGCTACCGGGAAATTTCTACTCCTTTTATCAGTCTCCCATCTGGAGACACAGGTTGGGAACCAGACTCTCAGTGGTTTCCACACTGGCTTCTGTGGGTTCAGAGAACTACAATTTTCCCTGGCCGCCAGCTACGGGTAAGGCACATACCATCCCCTGTTGAGATTGTTACCCAGGATCACATCCACTGCTAATGTTTGGTTACAGACACCTGTTGCAGATTCCCGTTTCACCCCAGTCCAGGAGAACACTGGCCAGTGGTAATGTTCTTCACCCACAAAGGTCTGTACAGTGACGTATTTATTGGGCATAAGCTGACCAGGCTGTACCAGATCCCCTTTACCAATGTCAGGGATGCCCCTGTCCCTTAACCCCTGCCTCTGACACCATTTACTATGACTGGGTGCATGTGTTTCCCTCATGTTCACTGGCATGCTTCGGACACACAAACAACCCACTTCTTTCTGGAACCTGGTTGTGTATTATGGCTTGCTTTTTAGGACACTGTCTGGCAATATGCCTAGTTTCTTTACATAACAGCATGCATTTCTTACTACGAAATCTTTCTCTGAAACACCAAGGGCTAACTGGTTTCGGGTGGAGGCAGTGAGGGTTTTAGCAGCCTCTGAAGGCGCTGCCCTTTCTGTGCTGCCACGCCCAATTCACTCTCAGAGCAGGTCTGCTCTTGGCATACGGTCCAAGAGTTCAGCAGCCTCTTGCACTGTGTTTGGATCTCGGTCCTCTAGTCAGGTTTTTAGCTCTGGCAAGCTCAATAAAACTGTTCTAATAAAATCACATTTTCAGTTTTATCAACAGAGTTTGCCTCAATTTCTTCCCACCAACGTTTTAAAACTGGCGTTGTTTTGTGGCTAGCTCCTCATAGCTCATATCAGGGCTTCTCCTGAGCTTACAGAATTTAGCTCTGTATGATTCAGCAGTTAATCCAAACTTTTTCAATAGTGCAGCTTTTAACTTGCTGTAATCGTCATTGTCCTCATTGTTCATTTGACCCAATGCATCCCGAGCTTTCCGGTAAGAAGCGGGGATAGCTGAAGCTCCAGGATTCTCTAGGAATTTTAGCCTGAATACAAACCTTTTCAAAGAATGTAAAAGGCATCCGGCCCTCCCTTCCTTAAACTCAGCTATTAATTTGAATTCAATTTGTAACCCAGTCCTACAGTCCCAGTTAAACCCAAGCCACTTACTGCTCTGGTGCCGCTTGATCGAGTCATCTTCTCCAGTTCGTGTTGCCTCTGGCACTCCTGCTCTCTCACGGTCTGCGTCTCGGCATTCTCGTTCTCTCTCTCTCTCCGGCAGCTCGCTGGCACTCCCTCCTCATGGTCTGCCTCCAGCTGTGTCGCTCTGCCTCTCGATCCGCTCTCTCTGTTCTCGCTCTGCCTTCGGGCCGCCTTCTTGCTCTGCCTCCAGTTCCATCCCCCGCAACTCAATTTGCAGCTTGAGTACCTCTGGATTCAGGATACTGGTGACCTTCCCCTGCTGCTGGACCCTTCACTGGCCCGTAGCCCTTCCATACTTGAGGTTTGATCCTTTCCAGTCACGGCTGGTGACTCACTGCTCTGGGTATCTGCTCCATCAGTGCATCTATGAGGCTCTGCTTGCTTTCACCCTCGAACGGGACTCCTCTGTCCCCACACAACTGCCTTAAATAATCTACAGTGTGCCTGCTGTAGTTGGAAGACATCTTTCCTGACTACTGCCACTCTGACTGCACTTTAAAAAAAATAAAATGGGTAGGAACTTGACTGTACACCAAGTGATATATAGTTCAGTTTCCTTTAAAATAAACTCTGTCTTTTCTTTGTTTGCAAGAGAGCTTACAGTCTCAGCTGACACAGAACAATAAAAGCTTGTAATACCAAAATTATGCCACATGCCAACCAAGTCTGTCTACAAACCCACTCAGCAGGTCAGGCCCTCTACTCCCAAAGCGCTAACCTCTGAGCACAGTCTTGTGAACAGTATAACAGACAAGGTAACCCTTTTCTGCTTTTTGAGTTTTCGGATCAACCTTTGGTCTCAAGTTCTGGAGAGATTCAACCTGTTAACCTCTTGCTAGCATACCCAATGCACAGGCTCAGATATCTCTGTCTTTGGGGGCCAGATATCCTTGCCTACGGCACCCAATCAGTATACAGAGATGAACCCTTTAAACTTTAATAAAGACCTCAGATTTAAGCACTTCTCTTTCCAGTTTGGTATCACCATTCAAGCTTATGTTCAGTATTCTGCAATAACCATATACTTTTCTTATAACTAAAAGAAGTCAAAGACGGACCAAGTAAGTTCTAAAAAGAATTTTACTAAAATAGTTAAAATATGTAAAGCACAAAATACAGAACTGTTGTATCACAAGACATACAAATCTTTTAAAAGAACAAGGTTTTAAAGTGCAAATTCTACTTCAGTACTTAGTCTCCAAATACTTCCTTAAAGTGCTCCCAAGATGTGTCCTCGTAAGAGTCTAGGTAAAAAGGTCTCTGTGTAGTAAAACAGAATATTCCTTAAACAACTGTATGGGACAACCCATTTTGTGTGAGGTCAGCTAGCTCCTCCTCTGTCAGATTCTGTATAAAAAATATATATCTTATACAAAAGAATTACATTCTGCAACTTCAGCATAATTCAGGTCCTTCAAATGACACTTCATTTGATCTCATGTTGTACCCTCCTCACACAGGCTTCACAGGGACATTTACAACCTTGCACCCTGTGTAACATCCTAGCTTTCCTTCTAACTTCATAAACCTTGTTTATGATTTCTCTCTTAACAAAATTAACTTAAACAAGTCTGTAATTAACTCAGAGAAACAGGATCCTTGATTAAGGCCTTCGTGTAACACATGGTCTCTAAAACTGAGTGTGTGTGAACTCACATGCTGTCAGCATTTCCTCATGACTTCCATCTCAGCTGAAATCTGGGGAGGATGAGTGAGGTCATTCCTGAGCATTTGATTTTCAGCAGGAGACATTCAGTAATACATTTTATATTAAAAGGAATGATACAGCACTCAGAATTGGCTGTCTGCATCACAGGCGGCATGGCTTAATGCTTTTTTCCAGCACTATATGCCCACCTGACCATTGTAGGGTCAGAAATTCAGCCCTAAATGGTCGACATACCCATAAGGCCCTACTGGAGATGAGGCATATAGGGACCATTTCCTGGGGTTTCTGTTCCTCATTTTTTATTTCTGGTGTGGCCTGCTGCACCACTAGGTATCAAGGAAATAGTGATGCTGGGGCCCTTGGTGTTGCCTTGACACTCCCCTCAGGTTCTGCCAGGTTCAGAGACCTGTTACAGCAGGTATAGTTTGCTGGTACAAAAGTTGATGCCCTGTTGGCATTTGGTTATTTTGGCAGGCCTAAACATACTGAGCGTCATGCATAACGTTAAAATGCAACAGGCCTAATGCAATCTTTTAGATCCTTGTGTAGTTCCAAACACTTGGACAGTGTTATGGTGTTTGAATAGAACAACAGGCAGACATTATAATTTGCTTATATCAGTGACAGTACATAAAGCAATTAATAATACAATATTATTGAGCATGGGGTGAAAAGGCATAAATACGGTAGGAAGGGGATATATTAACTTTTTAACACACAGGAAATATTCATACAAGGACTGATCAGAAGAGATATGGTAAAGTCAACTTTGATTTCATCTTTAAATGTGAATGGGATTGGTAACCCGGATAAAGAGCTCTTGATCATTTCAATTATTCAGAAAAGAGAGACCGGGCTTATTATGCTGCAGGAAACCCACATGTCCTTGGACGAACATAAAATATTTCAGAGGTGTGGGTATTCTGTAGTAACTGAATCTCCCTATAAGGGTGGGAAAAGGAGAGGGGTGATGATTTTACTTTCCCAAGAGGTGCCCTTTGAAAACAAAGTGAGATTAGTGACCGGAGGGTCGCTATGCCATAGTGATGGGCAAGCTGTACTCAAGACCCATTACCCTGGTATCTGTCTATTTCTCACCTGGGCAGGAAGCCCTTAGCAGTAAAATTTTCATGGATTTAATGTCCCTCATGGAGGGACAATTGCTGCTGGGGGGAGACTTAAATATCATTTTAAACCTTATTTGGATGGTGCTACCCTCTGGCCCATAGATCTAATGCTCTCCAAAATACATAAAACAAACCATCACTTCTCTGGGCTTGGTGGACACCTGGAGACATTTTTTTCCTAAGACAAAAGAATATACCCACTGGACCCTACACGTGGAAATGGAGCTTGACTGGACTATTTTATTACCACAGTAGAACATTTAGACTCCATTTGTGATATATGGCATGGGACCACCTTTTATCAGATTATGCTCCCTTATATCTCAGGGTGAACTTGGGGTGCAATATATAAGCAAACCAATTGGCACCTGAACCTTGCCCATCTTAGGGACCCAGAGTTCCTTGAACTGGTCCAGGAGGCTGTACCTAGAATTAAATAAGAAAACACGCAACATGAAGTTGCCCCACGATTCTGTGGGATACTTTAAAAGTAGTAGTAAGAGAAGAGATCATACGATTTTTGTCATTAATAAACAGCAGAGGGAAACACATAAAGACCTGCAGGAGGAGCTAGTACATTTACAGCATTGGACAGATCAAAAGGACCCCACAATAAGACAACGATTAAAAATAGTAAACAAAAGTTACAAAACATAGTAGACCAATCGGTACAAGAAAAACTATTTTATCTAAAGTTAAGACATCATGAGGGGGACCTAAGGCCTCCAGAAATTTAGCAAGAAAATTGAGAGAACAGAGAACCAGAGGAATATAACCAGCATGGTAGATCCTAAAAGAGGGAGATTAGCAAAAGACCCCAGGAAATTAGACTTATTCTACACGGTTTTACCACAAGTTGTACACTAAAGAAGAGGAAATTCCTAGACAACATCAAATCATATTTACAGAGTTTACAAATACCACAAATCAGCCCACCACAGCTGAAGCCTTGTTGGCGCCAATCAAAGAGGGAGAACTACTCCAAGTTCTAAAAAGCTCAGACCTTGAAGGTGCCAGGTCCAGATGGGTATCCCTCTGAATTTTATAACAAATTCAAAAGCTGCTACCACCCATATTACTCCCGCCTTATATGCAGTCCAGGAGGAGAACCCCCCACATAGCAATATTCACCATATCAGCCATACTTAAACACCATAAAGATGCCAAACACCTCCTCATTTCACTTCCATTTTAATGCTAAACTATGATTACAAAATGTTCATGTCGGCCATGGCCTCTAGAATAGACCATTTACTACCAGCTATTATTGACCCTGATCAAGGGCTTTATTAAGGGCAACAGGCCCATGATGCCATAAGGCGTACATTTCTTAGTAGATTATGCCATGGAAAGACAAATCCCTTTAGTGCTCCTGGGGTTAGATGCGGAAAAGGCATTCGAGCGGGTCAGCTGGTCATTTTTATGGCAGACTCTGGAGCATTTTGGATTCCGGACAACTTATAAAGCAATTACAAAATATTTAAGCCTCCCTAAAGCAAATGTTAAGGTGGATGGGGCACTTTCAGATACATTTCAGTTTCTGGGGCACCCGCCAGAGATGCTAACCATCCCCAGTGTTGTTTGTTCTATATCTCGAACCCCTGGCTATTGCCATCAGAGCTTCTAAGGGCATAGAGGGTTTCCTTTGGGAGGTCACCTGCATAACTATGGCTGTAACTCCATGCAAACCTGAATATATTTTGTAACCTAATGTCTCCTCTGCATCAAAACATGTATTGTTATCCCGGTCGCCACTGAAAAAGGGACCTTCAGGGCTCAGTGGGCCTACCCAGTCACCAAAATTTAATAAATAAATATCACTTTTATGGACTTATATTCTGCTGACTCTTACTGAGCCTGAACAATACATCCCAGAAGTATGGAAACAGCTACAAACATTTGGTAAGCTAGCAGAATATAAAATTAACAAATCAAAACTGAGGTATTGACGACAATTACCTTCCTCCCGCCCCTTTAAAAAAAACTTCCCTTTAGTGGTACAGACAAGAGATGAGATACTTGGGAATAAAACTCACAAGAAATCCCATTCATGCAGAGCTCTCAAATCTCGAACCCTTGACCCTAAAATTGACAAAAGATCTATCTCATTGGTCACGCTCCCCTAAGCTTTTGAGTAGGATAGATACAATTAAGCAGAATGTATCTCCTGCATATTGTTCTTTCTTCAGACACTGCCCTTCACCCCAGCCAAAACATATTTCCAGGCATGGGACAGAATGATAACCCGCTTTATTTGAGTGGAAAGCGACCCAGAATTAGATATTCTGTTCTGCAACTGGCCAGAGAAAGAGGTGGACTTAACCTCCTGATCTCAGAAAGTATATGATGGCAGCACAGTTAAGGGTAGTCCTACACTGGCTAAATAAACAGTATGATGCACACTGGAAACAATTAGAAGTAACTTGGAGGGACCTATACAACACTCAGGAGCTCCTATTTGGGATACCTCCAATGTCAAGGGATAATGAATTATCCAAGTTCACTAGGAACCCTTTAAACATATATGGCTTAAGGTCAGTAATAATTATTTTACATTCCCTGAAAAATGTTCCTGGGGACATTGAAGTATAAAGCAGACTTGAAAGCAGGTCCCTCTGGCCCCTATGTAGCTCAATGGCAGACATATGGCATTTTATTCATTTTCCAGTTAGTGGGCAGAACTAAGGTTGCCACTCACACGCTTTTTCCGGATCCTCCAGTTTCTGAGGCCCTCCGGTTCTCCGGTTTCCTGCCTTCAGCTCCAGTTTTCGGCAGCTTCCGAATCCACAACAGTCACCACACGCGCCACCGGACTGTCTCCACGCCACCCATGCTGGCCTGCAACAATGGCCGCCAGTGCCACGCCATGCACCACGCCGTCGGACTGGTAGTCCAATCTAATTCACAGTGACATGACCACTCGCTGCTGCTGCCTACACATAATGAAGAAAGCGTACAAGCAGCAGCAGCGAAGCTCGCTTAATGTCTCGGAGCTGGGCTCAGGAACCACCCTATCAGAGCACAGGATGACAGGGTGGCCAATCGAAATCCAGGCTGATCCAGGGCTTGATAGGTCCACTTTCGAGGCTGTGATTGGTCTATTCGGAGACCAATCACAAGCCCGATTCATGGACATCTGCGGCGGAAAAATTAAACAAAGACAGTTCCCCCAGTCTGCCCTATAAAGGGCTGGTTTTTAAAGTTTAAACCCCATCGGATTCATGTTTTGGAGGAGCCGTACTGTACTGCACTGCCTGGAATTGGAATCGGAGAGAGAGAGAGAGAGAGAGACTAGAGACTCGAGACTCGGAGGACGAACCGCGGGACTGAGCTTTTATCCTTTTCTCACTAGGAGGACAGTGGACCCCCACTGCTCTGCTACAGCTACCCTGTGAGAGAACCAGGACCTCGGTCTAATTTTGCAGCTTAGGACGGTGACGGTCAGCGGTCATAACAGCTGGCAGGCAGCAGCATTCCAGACAGACCACCATCACAGAACAGGAGTACACTGACCCAGCATAGGACTGCACAGACCACACAGGGCAACAGGCATCACATTTTTAGGTAGGCTGGTTTTTATTATGTGGTTGTTATTATGTGAAATTATGATGCACTTGGTTTTGCTTTTATAAATAAACTAACTGGAGGAGACTGCTGAGAATCTGGGGTTCTCTAACAGCCAGGCTACAGGCAGTAATTTGATACTTAGGTGCAATAGTGTTTCCTATTAGTCTGTTTGCCATTTCTCAGGTGGTCTTGTCTTGCTGCGCTGCCACCCTCCACCTTGTAGTCTGTCAGTCATGGCGGTGAGATGGCACCCCATGCAAATGTATGGGCTCAGACTTTATCATGGCAGTGGCTAGGGTAGCGTTGGTAGAAAGCAGTGCCACCACGACAAGGTCCTCCCCATGGGCACTGCTCTCTGCTACTCCTAAGCATTGCAAACTGATGCTTGATACTAAAGGTGCAATAGTGTTTGCTATTTATGTTGGAGTCTGATGTTTGCCATTTTGGATAGTACATGTTGAATTGAAGCCTGGATCATGTGACAATGGGGAGTGGCTGGTGAAAGGGCGTGGCAAGGGCTGGAAAGGGGCGGGGCTATCAGATCAGGTTTTGGCTCGAATCAAAGGTGGCAACCCTAGGCAGAACAGGTCTTCTTCCTTTGTCTCCCTTCAGAAGGAATATCACCTGCCTCATAAATATTTTATTTCTTATTTACATCTTAAATCATACCTTCAGCCATATGAGCCACTTGTGTCCCTAACTGAAAATCCTACCCAAATAATACAACTCTTACAAGCTCATATCAGAGGAACTACCTCAGGTCACTTGATTAGTAAGATATAGAAGGCCTTAAATGAAAGACAGGGAGACTCACCACCTCAATCAGGCTTACATGGGAACAGGAATTGCAGATATCAATCAGACAGCAGGACTGGAATGCGCCTGCTTTACCAACTATAAAATCTTTCCTCACCATACTGGTGTGAATACATGTGGAAACTCCGTTCGCTTTCTTCCATACACCAGCCATGCTGGCCAGTATGGGAGAGAATGTGGGGATGATAGAGCAAATCAGAGCCATGTCCTTTGGTCATGTCCTAAGCTATCCAAGTTTTGAGGGAGATCCTCAAGAGCTGAGTGCAATTTATGACACTACTGATTTATTAACTCCACATTTATATTGATTTTATTAAACCAGAAGGTTCATGAATTGACAAAATTTGCTAAAACAAATTTTTCATTTATAACAGCAGCCCACAAAATTATCACTAGACTGTGATTTACAAATAAATACCCACTAAAAAGCCTGGATTGTTTTGTTCAGGGAGATATATGCCCTTGAGCAACTTTCGGTGAAGATGATGGACAAAGTTCAGAAATTTGATGCACAATGGCAAAAGTGGATATCATATCAACTAAATCATTATGATGATTTTGAAGCTTAAGCTATGTACTGAACATGTAAATTTTGTTCTTCTTTGCATTGAAAAGTTGCTCGATATGACCTGTGATGTTCCTTGAATTTTAATGGGACTAAAATCTGGGAAGGAGAGGGAGGGCCCACCATGCTATGCCTGGTCTCGATTTGAGTGGATCACAGACTGAACTTAAAATGAGTAGCTATGATTCTCTGGATATTGGAGTAATAAGATGATAATTTATTTTCCTCTAACATGACTACTACAAGTATACATGTAATGTACTGTGATGTTATCAACTGGTATTAATAAGTGATGTATTGCTGCCTGTAAAATTGCTGCATTTATAAATTAAATAAAAAGACTAAATTTTTAAAGCACAGCGACATCAGATAGCCTATCTAGTGTACTTGAGAGGAGCCAGTCGAGAAGAGTGCTAGCTCTAGTTTTGTGGTTCAGCCTTGTAGGCTCAGTGAGTAATTGCATAAGTTAAGATCTTGCCACAGTATCTTTCTGGTGTGTCAAGGCAGCACTGAGCCAATTCATATTAAAGTCACCTGTGACAATAAGTTCATAGTCTTTAGTGATGCCAGCCATGGCACCAAGTAGGGAGATGGACACATGCAATGACCAGGGATTTATTGTGGGGTCCGAATTGAAGCTTATCCATGAGTAGCTCGTGGTTGACAGCACTGGCCATATTAGGAGTACTACCTCATGCAGCGTGTCCCGGATATGTATATGATAGCCAGCACCGCTTTTCCTTTCCTATCATTCCTGAATGCTTGGAAGCAAGGCAGTCCTATCTCATTATCCTTCACCCGCGTGGTTAGCTATGTCTGTATTAAACAGAGAACATCAGGGCAATGTAAGGAGGCCCATGCCTGGAGCTGCACAATGTTGGAAATAGGCTGCAGATATTCATGACAGTAATTTTAAATCACTCCCCAATGCTCCTTCAGCACAGGTATTACTCAGTGGGCCAGGGTTGGGGTGCACGTTGTCCGACAGGAGTAGTAGTAGTAGTAGAATAGCTTTCCTGGTTGTGATGCTGATGGTATAAGAGGACTTACACTTTCGCTTTTTATATTTGCCAAAGTATGGTAGTAGCCTTCTTAAAGACACTGTAGATGGCAGGTTTGGTATCATAAAATCATGTTCCTGGTATAGACTTAATTGTTCCTTTTGTATCAAAATGCCTGTTTACTAAGGTGGGCACTGGATGAGGAAGTGTTAGCATCAGCTTTCATCTGCCCACTTGTCGTGAGGCTAGGGTCAAAGGAATCAGGAGGTAGCTGTGCATTATTATGCCCTACTTGGGCTGCACATATGAGAAGAGCCGTAGCACTACAGCAATAGTGAACGCCACGCTTTCATTTCAGGAATGATAGGAAAGGGAAAAAGGGTGGTGGCTGTCATATATATATCTGGGACACGCTGCATGGGGTCGACTTTAATATGGCCAGTGCTGTCAACCACAAGCTACTCATGGTTAAGCTCCTGTTTGGGCCCTACAATAAATCCCTGGTCATTGTGTGTCCATCTCCTACTTGGTGCCATGGCTGGCATCACTAAAGACTGTGAACTTATTGTTACAGGTGACTTTAATATGAATTGGCTCAGTGCTGCCTCAACACACCAGAAAGATACTGAGGCAAGCTCTACCTCATGCAATTAATCACTGAGCCTACAAAGTTGAACAATAAAACCAGAAACTGCACTCTTCTCGACTGGCCCTCTCAAGTATACTGGATAGGCTATCTGATGTCGCTGTGCTTGCCGATATACTGAGCGACCACTTGCCAATCACCTGCAAATGGTCCAATAAATTCAAAAACTCCAGCAATCTTTGTGGAAAGCAGTGTCCTGAGAAAGGGCAGCTTGACTTGCTGAAAAAGAATTATCCTGGTAGACTGGTCACCCATAGATAAACTACTGGATTTTGACCTAGTGTTACAGTACCCATCTGATAACTTCAACTCATTATGCGACAAATACATCCTATTCAAGAAAAGGAAATCCTGTGGATACAGCAAAGGGTGGATTACCAGTGAACTACTGGATCTCATGAGGGACAAGGACGACTTTTGAGTTGTGCCAAATACACTGGGAAAATAAATAACTTACAGAAGTACAGGGCTGCTAGAAATAAATGTACGATCCTATTAGAGTGCTAAGGCAAATTATTACAAGGAACAATTAGAAAGAATCTGGGAGACAGGAGGCATTTCTGGGAAAATCTAAAGGATCTTCTGGGTAACGGTGATAAGAAACAACCACTGCTGCTCAATATCAACGGCACAAACTCTGTGGATCCTTTCAACATTGCTGAGGAGTTCCAACTCTGCCTTCATGGACCTAAGCTCTGTTCTCCCGACTACCTAAAGTCAATCAGTACAGGCATCTCCAGATTACCTACTAGAATCTGCACCCTGCCTTCTACTTTATGTGAGTCACTGTGAAGGAAGCCATGGATACATAAAAAAGTCCTGGGTAAAACCAGACTAGGGAGCGACAACATCGACATGAAACTAGTCGCACTTGTAATCGATGAGCTAATAGAACCCATATCTGAAATTTTAATAAAATCACTCACATTGGCTAAATCCCTACACTATGGAAACAAGCACTAGTGACCCTGTTCACAAGAATGGGGACAGGTCCAGCACAGCAAACTATAGGCCCATGCCATTCTCTTCCCTTATCCAAAGCCTTGAGAGGATGGTGGCTGACCAAATCACTGATTACATCTGAAAAACTATGCAATGTCCCCAGCAGCATAGTTTTAGAAAAACATAGCACTGTCAAGCAGCCCTGGTTGGTTTCACCAACTATGTCCATAAGGCCTTAGATGAGGGTAAATTGTTGGCTCCATCTTTATCGACCTAACATAGGCCTTTGATACAGTCAAACACCCACTCCTTCTGTATCAACTGTGGACCCTTGGGATGACCCCAAATATTTTTCTTTGGTTCAAGGACTACTTATCAAACAGATCTCAAAGGGTCAAAATAGGCCAGTCAGTATCTGATTCTAAAGCAGTGTCACAGGAGTTCCCTAAGGGTCCATCATGGGACCCTTGCTGTTCAGCTTGTTCTTGAACACCCTCCCTGAGGCCTGTACTAGTAAAATTATCTTATATGCAGATGATGAACTCAGCAGTCACTCTCAGTTTGAGTCCTCAAGCTGAGCTGCAGTCCACCTTCCAAACACTGGAGAAATGGTTCAGCTCACATAAGTTACTACTTAATTATAAAAATGAAAACGATGCTCTGCTCAAGCCTGCAGCTAAAGGGAGGTACCCACCTTAACAATCACCAATAACAAATCGGACCCTTTGGAGCAGGTTCATGCATTCATGTACCTAGGCATTATGACTGATGACACCTCTCCTACGGCAGCACATAGACATGGTGGTAAAGGCAGGAACACCAAACTAAGTGTCCTCTATAGGCACAGGAAAAGCCTCACACCCAATGCCCTCCTGATCTCTGTCTCTAGTTCCATACTATCCATTATTAATTATGCTCTGGTGGTATATGGTGCTGCACAGACACGGCCCTCATGAGGGTAGTTACAGCCCTAAACAGGACATGCAGACTGATACTTAGTGCAGACCACTTCACGCACACATGCACACTCAATGATCAATCCAACCTGCTCTCCCTCAGGAATAGAATCAGATTCCAAATGTGCCTACTAGGAGGAAAGCTATGCTGGGACAAGCCCCACCTTGCATCGCTGATACGTTATCAGGTACCAAAACTAAGTATAATACTAGAGGCAAGAAGCTTAACCTGCTATGTGTCCCTTTGTAGGACAGTTCTGGGGCAACATTCTTTTCTTACAAAGCCCCACTGTGGTTAACCGAGCTCCCAGTAGCCCTACTAAGTAATGCTAACCACAGAACTTTCAAATCCAAACTAAAGCAGTATCTGTTAAACGAGTGTCTGTGAGTGCCAGATCTAATCTCGATGTCCTCCGGGTTCGGTGCATTTTGCCCTCAATCCGAGATATTCTCCACTGGCCCCCTAACCCTGTCCACTACCAAGCAATGCCCTAGCCCTCTTTACCAGATTAGCCTCCACTCCCACCAGCCTTCATCTTGTGCTGTTTTGTAGAATCCATGAATGTAGCACTATCATCATACCTGTTTTTCTCTCTCTCTCTCCTGCCTTCGATTTCTTTTCTCCCCTCTCTCTCTCTCTCTCCCTCCCCTCTAATCTCTCTCCTTCCAGGCTATGCCTAACTTTTCTACAGTCCTCTGGCTTAACTCACTGCCACCCCCTGCTGCTACTACTATTGGCCTGGGTGAAGTAGGTCCCCTACAATACATTCTTACTATAGTACTTGTTTACACAACAACCTTCACACTTGACTTCTCCCCTCACTCTCTTATGGTATACATGACAGGCCTCCTCGGACAGCACTATGTGAATTATTCAGTCTAATAACAAATTATGATGTACTGTAAATGCACTTTATTTTTTCTCTGTTGTCACAGTGTACTTACCTCACTAAGTGTGTTGTGAAACTGCTGTAATCTTACATCTGTAACCTTGTTCATTGTTTTGATGTGGAACCTTTGTAAAAAATACTGAGGGATTCCTGCAGTGAGAATTTGTCATTTAAGAAAGCTCTCGGCCGCCGGTCCGGTAGCACAAAGGGCTGAGGCGCTGGACGCCTTACCTCACATCATGCCAGTGACCCAGGTACAGGAATGGACTCGGGTCATCACGGAGCCAGCACAGAGAGAAGGGTGAGAGCAGGATTGAGCAGCCATAGGGCAGCTCTCTCTCTCTGGGTGGTTGTTGCCCCATGTAGTTCCGCTGCCACCGGGTGGAGTTCGGTGGCTAGTATAGGCAGAAGGGCGGCAAGCTGCAGGATGGTGTCTTAAGTAGGGCGTATGCATGCCCACATGCACGCACTGTCGAGGGGACAGGCTAAAATGGGAGAAAATGTAAACACATAGAAAAAAAAGAAAGCACTCGGTCTACATGGGTTTACCAGTGAGTGCTTCAAGAAATTTGTTGCTGAACTGATGCACGTAATGTCTAAACTTTTAACATAGTCCATAAAGAAGCGGAAACCCGGATAATGTCAGTGATGCCCAAACTAGGGAAAAAGACCCCACAACTCTGTGGGGCCTACTGTGCAACTTCCTCTTGAAGCAAGATGTTAAAATCTTTACCATAAAGATTATCACAAAGAGACTTTAGGAAGTCGATCCCATTTAATCAACACAGACTACACAGGATTTATCTCTGGCTGATACAAGATAATAAAAGTTGTCTGTTAAACACCATTGCAGGAACACAGGACTGAAAACTCAGAATGAGGTGATCACACATGATGTCAAAAGGCACTTGACTGCCTAGAATGGACTTTTCTAGGTGCCATTCTTGTGCAACAGAAACGTGGAATTAAATTCTGACCCACTCAGTGGAATATTTATATATAAGTGGATGCTCTGTACCCTGTGGTTAGAGGCATCACACCCTCAAAACTAGCCTAATCAGGTGACTAAACCCATGGAGAAGTCCCTGAGGTGGTGGTCAGTGGGGTCTAACCTCCTGGCTTCCCTCCCCCAAAAACAAAAACAAAACCGTGTGCTCACTTCTGCTCTATAAAGCTGACTATTACCAGCTATGCTGGCAAACATGCTGGAAACTACCAAAGGACCCTTGCAGCAGTAAAAGTATGGCAGTACAACGGAGAAAGCAAAGAAACTGTACAGAGGGTCCGAATGAAAATCTGCAAAACTTACTTTATTAAAAATAACAAAAGCAGTAAACCAACACAAACAGTACTCAGCACAAGCGCTATGCTTCAGTGCTACAGGGCACGATGCTTGGTGAGCTCAGTGTTCTTTGCCATTTAAATACCCTCCAAATATATCATGTGGCACTGAGTCATGTAACACTGAAACAATCACTGACAAACAATATTACTGAAAGCGATTAGTGCAGGTGGCCCAGTGGCACAGTGGATTGAGGCATCAATGCCTCCCTGCTGCCATGCTGGCGACCTGGATTCAGGAACATCTCGGATCACCCGGGTGAGTCCCATAGCTTGGGAAAGGCCAGTGTACAGAGCACTTGGAGTGCCTTCTCGGAGGTGGAGTGCATTTGAATGCTCATTGCACATAGTGGCGTGCCTAGGGAGAAAAGTGGAGGAAAACAATGGAGGTTGAGCTAATTAAGTCCTCCTGCTGGCACCGTGTCCCAGCCAGTCCCAGGAGAGATGGAAAGAGAGACTTGGGATGGCCACAGTGCATTGGGACAGGGCTAATACAGTCACCCAGCCTGTCAAGGAGCCAGAAACATGTATGTGAAAAAAATGACTAGTGCAATTTGAAAACAAGACTATCTAATGCTGCAGCTGGTATGGCATAAAAGCTAAGTATTATATACCACAAGGAACTGATATTACTAGAGATATGAAATTTTGCCATCCTAAAAAAATCCATAAAGTCTGTTTCTTCATTTATGTCCTTTGGTCCCAGACATTGCATTTGAAAATCCATTTTATGTCCCTCTGCAGCAAAAGTTGCACTCTGTCGCCTCCTCTGAGATTAAGATGGATATGATCAGTGATGGCCTGGTGGCTCTGAGGGTTGAGGCTCTGGACGCCACACCTCACACTACACTGGTGACCTGGGTTGGGGAACAGACTTGGAGTCGTTGGGGGCTGGCATGGGGAGGTGGGAGCAGGATCAAGCTGTCTAACAGCTGTGCCTCTTCCGGGAGGGGGGCCACCTCCCACAGTCCCACCGCCTGGATGGAGGTCCAGTGGTGGCGAGGGTGGGTAATGGCAGACCTGTATGTGGGGTGTCCCTCAGTGCATGATGCGTGTGCCTTCACATGTGTGCACTCACACCAAGGACATGAGGATGGGCGAAAATGGGGAAAACCTGCTAAGACAAATAGTAGGAAAAAGAAAAAATTACTCACCCTAGTAATTGCTTTTCTTCTCATGGAGTCTTGCTATATTATGACAATTAGCAGTTAGCCACAGCACTTGAACTGCCCCGAGAGGAAGGAGTTAACTCCAGGCTGACTGGAGTTCCAAGCGCGAGCGCTTTGCTGAAAGCTCTATCTGGCTAGTTTCAAACTGAAACTGTCAGATCTTACGGAGCCAACACTACGCAAAAGTCTGTGTGGAAAACCCTCACACTAGCCAAATGGCTACCTACTAGTAGAATAACAATAACAGAAACAACAACAACAACATCGCCCCTAACAAGCACTATTAGGCCCTCCCAAAAGACAGAAGTCCAGGAGGGGCCAAACATACAACCAAAACAGAAATACCTAGTTTTCCTAATCCTAAAGAAAAGGGGAAAAGGAAAAGAGCTATAACGGCATGACACAGTGCTTGCACTAATTTGCCAACCCCTTACCCAAGTAGAAGTTCTGAGAGGGGCAGGTTGGGGTGGTCATAATATAGCAAGACTCCATGAGAAGAAAAGCAATTACTAAGGTGAGTAATTTTTCTTCAAACACCATGAAGTCTTGCTATATTATGACAATTAGCAGATTACACAGCAGTACCTCCATGGAGGAGGGCCAGAACCTACTTAGGAATAGGCTCTGAAGCACGTGGCCAAAGCAACTGAGCATCCTCCTGGACTGGACATCCAGGGAGTAATGCTTGTAAAGGTGTGAACTGTTTTCCAGGTAGCAGCTTGACAGATTTCGAGAATGGGAATATCTTAGCAGCCGCTAGAGATGCAGCTGTACCTCGGTGGAATGGTCCCTCAGTCCTGAGGGGGTTCTCTACCTAGTTTTTGGTAGCAAAATTGGATACAAGAGACAATCCACCTGGCAATTGTCCTCTTAGTGGCAGGTTTCCCTTTGCCAACCTCGCCATAGGTAAGGAAGAGTTGGAGGATTCAACCTGTGACTCTTGGTGCTGCTCTAAATAGTAGCTTAAAGCTCTTTTGACGTCTCAAACTGTGCAATCTCCTCTCACCCGAGGAAGAATGCTCGTGAAAAATACTGAAGGAGATGGATTGGTTAAGATGGAAATCTGAAACCACTTTAGGTAAAACTTTCTGTTAGTCCTGAGGACTACCTTATCTCTGTGAAAAGAAATAAAATCCTTTTCCACTGACAGTGGCTTGTAACTCACTTATGCGTTCATAGAAGTGATGGCCACTAGGAAAACAGTTTTCCAAGTTAGGAACTTAAGGTCTGCTGAAGACAGAGGTTCAAAGGGGGTTGTATTAAGTGAGCAATGCAAACATTAAGGTCCCAGGCAGGGCTGGGTCCTCAAAAGGAGGGTTAGTGTGAAGTAACCCCTTAAAAACTTGGAAAACACAGGGTGAGAAGAAAGGGAGGCAGGCTTTTCTGCTGATATAAAAGCAGAGACAGCTGCCAGATGAACCTTTAAGGTAGCTGGCCTGAGGCCTAAGGAATTAAGATGGACCAAGTAGTCCAGCAAAATGGGCAATCAGCAGATTCTGGGACAATTTGCTTCCCAGAACACCAGATGGAGAACCTCTTCCATTTGGAATTATAAGGGCCCTAGTGGAAGGCTTCCTAGAGGCCTTTAAATATCAAGGACACCTTGAGAAAGGTGTAAATCAGTAATTCTAACTCCTCAAGAGCCAAGCCTTGAGGTGGATGGATTTGAGGTCCGATACCAAACTCTCCCTGGGCACAAGTCAGCAGGTTGTGGACCCTGGAAGGTCCAGGGAGGTGGACTGTCAGGGACAGAAGCAGTGGGTACCAGGGTTGCCTGGCTCAGTCTGGTGCAATCAGAATCACTTTGCAGGGCTGGGATCTGATTTTTACTAACACCCTGAAGAGAAGGGGAAGGGGGAAAGGCATACAGGAACTTCCTTCCCAATCCAACAGAAAGGCCCAGGGGACTGAGCCCATTACTGGAGGCCTGCAACAGAACAGAGGAAGTTGGTGGTTGTCTGGGGCTGCGAAAAGATCTATCTGAGGTGTGCCCCATCTGGCAAAGACTGACCCCAGCACTAGGGATTCAAAGACCATTCGTGATGACCCTGAGAAATCCTGCTGAGGGCATCCGCTAGGACATTGTCCTTCCTGGAAGGTGAACTGCTACTAGGGAGGTGTTCAGGGAGTAAGCCAGAGACCACAACTTCATTGCTTCGTGCACAAGGCTGATGACCGAGTGCCCTGCTTGTTGATGTACCACATTGTTGTGGTATTGTCTGTCCTGACCTGAACTACTTTGTTCTGGACAGATGCTGAGAAAACCTGAAGAGCTAAAAAGACAGCTCTGAGTTCCAATAGGTTGATGTGGAGCAGAGATTCCGTGGGGACCACACTCCTGAGGGGAAAGGTCTTGCTGCGGCCCCACCCCAGCAAGGAGGCATCTGTGGTGAGGGTGAGGGAATGAGAAATGGGAATGAAGGGACCCCTTGTCTTAGATTGCTCTGATCCTGCCACCACTGAAGAGCTAGAATTAGAGTTGGGGTCACTGGACCAATTTGGTCAGGGTCCTCCTTTGGGACCAATAGGCCCTCAAATGAAACTGAATGTCTCTCATCTGAATCTTGCTCCTTGCACTACAGCTGTGGAGGCAGCCATGTGCCCTAGAAGTTGCAGAAAGTGCCTTGCTGGTCGAGAGACCCGTGAGGGTGAAGAGGATGCCAGGGCAATCAGCTTCTCTACCCTTTCCGGGGAGAAATGCCCTGGCCAACTTTGTGTCCAATTCTGCATCTATGAAAGTTAGTACCTGAACTGGTTCTAGAACTGACTTTGTAAATTCAGCAGGAACCTAGGAAGTGAGAAGCTGCTGGGTGACTTGCAAGTGGATTTTACTCTGATCTGGGACTGACCCACAATGAGCCAGTCGTCCAGGTAGGGAAACACAGCAACCCCTTGCCTTCTTAAATGAGTTACTACCACAGCTAGACATTTTGTGAATACCCTTGGAGCAGAGGTAAGACCGAAGGGCATTGCTTTGAACTGGTAGTGACCTGAGAGCAGTTCGAACCTGAGGTATTTTCGGTGAGAAGGCCTGATCAGGACATGAAAATAGGCATCCTTGAGGTCCAGGGAGGCTAGCCAGTCCCCTGGCCTGAGGGAGGGCAAAATCATTGCCAGAGTTAACATTTTGAACTTTGGTTTCAAAAGATGCTTGTTCAGGTACTTAAGTCTAGAATGGGCCGCCATTCTCCTGTCTTTTGGGGTAAGAAAGTATCTGGAGTACAGCCCTTGCCCTGGTGACAAGGAGGAACCCTTCCACTGCTTTGCAGTTCAGGAGGGAAGAGACCTCTGCTTCCAAAGCAAGGGCCTCTAAAGGGCTTGCAGGTGGAAAATGTATGGTTCTCATCTTTGAAACTGTTTGAAGCTGAGAACCAGACCCTGGCTTACTACCTCCAGAACCCATTTGTCCGGGTTAGGGACACCCAGTTCTGGCTGAAATAAGCCAACCTGCCTCCAACTGGTACAGGAGAATCGGCCCTGGGCACCCCATCAGGTGCCTGCTTGGCAGTAGCCTTAGGCTGAGGGTGGGGACGGTTTGCCTGCGTCCCGCCTACCTCTGCCTCTGAAAACCTCTGTGCAAAAGCAGAGGAGGCTTGGGATTGATAAAAGGCCTGTGGAAGACCTGCCCCTCCTCTCTGGGAGTGTGCCTCTGTGGAGTGGCATGCGCCCCTTGGCCTGGGCACTTTGTAGGTAGTTCTGTATTCATCTATCTTTTCTATATAATTTTCCGCTTGCCTCCAAACAGAGAATTTCCCACCACAGGAAAATCCATAGCCTTTGACTGAGTATCCTGTGACAGATTAGTGCACCTGAGCCATGCCAACCTACGGAAAGCTACAGAAGTGGCCATGACCCTAGAGGAAACATCATTAACGCCTCACAGCAGTATGAAATTGAACTTTAGAGGCTTCAATGCCATCAGCAGCCACCTGTTCCATCACTAGCCAGCTGGCCATGGGCCTGCTTGGCTAACTGCAACACTATATCCCATCTAGATTTCTGATATCTAGCCACATAAGCCATATAATTTGCCTGCCTGAGTCCCAAAGAAGCTGCCATATACTGTTTTTTTGCCATGGCATCAATCTTCCTGGAATCTTATCAGGAGGATGGAGGCCAGGGGGATATTAGCCTTGTTACAGGCTGCAGCTTGTACCACACCTACATGACTACACTGCTCAGTGAGGAAGTCTGTATCAGGGCCTGATAAAGTATACCTTCTGCCCATTTTTTTATCTACAGGAGGACAGAATGAGGATTTTTTAAAATGTTTGTTGTTTGCTTCCTAAATGACTTATGCAAAGGAATACACAACCTCCTAGACTCTGGGATATCCATCATCTCAACATAATCAGGCTCCTCTTGCTCATCCACAGCCTCTTCCAAGGGAAGCTGGAGGGTTTCTGCAACCTTTTGTAAAACATAAAATGAGAAGGGACTCAGACAGCATAGGGGAGATTCTAATGGTCTGTCTGGAGAAATGTCCGTTCAATGGGCACGCCCAGACCCTCCCAGCCACATACATAATGATCAAAATCTTCCTCCCTCCTGTGGTTCATAAAATTCCTCAACATCATACTCTTGAACCACTGGAACCAAACAAACCAACCTTTGCCAGCTGTTGGTGGTCTCGGCCTGTCCCTGAGACAGTGACTGGACAATCTGTATGGCTTTAGTTATCTCTGCAGCAGTTGGAGAGGCAATCTTGCACTCCAGACCTGCTGATTTCTTAGATTTTTTACTGGGACTGGTTCCTCAGAACCAGCCTTCCTTTGCCCGAGGAAGTCTCACCCTGGTCAGAGGGCACCCCTCTGGTCCAGTGGGTGCTGGACCGGCTGGCCATCCGGGTCAGCGGACTTTTTGGCCTCCTGCCCTGAGCCGGCCCAATCTTTCTCCAGGGTGGCTGCAGGGAAATTCCTACACACCTGGCAGTCTGACAGGAGGTGGTCAGCCTCAGACAACAAACACATGTGGTGTGGTCAGCCTTGGCAAAGGCTTCCCACAAACATCACAGTGTTGGAAACCCAGTGGGCCCGGTTTTTCTTTGGTTTCTTAGACATAATGCCAGCCTATCCAAAAACTTGCCCTTTTATGGCAGTGCCAGGCAAGACACCCTTATCGGTTCCTAACCATGTCACGGGTATTTGAAAAACCCAATTTAAGAGATAGTTTTTTTAGAACCGATAAGAACCGGAACCGCACTCTAAAAGCCCAAGCTATTATTTAAAATTGTTTTTTAGCAAACCGATCAGTTCAAAACCGAACCGATAATTAATTTCACACAGACTTTAAAATCCTGTACTTACGGTTTACTGATAGAGCTTTGAACCGAAATGCGTAAAATAAATACTTATTGCCAGTTAAAATGAACCAAAACACTCGCTTGAACTGAGAAATGAACCGAGCTGAAGGAGCAGATCTCCGAGCGACTGTTCAGTGAAGCGGAGTAAAGAATCTGACAGTTTCAGTTTGAAACTAGCCAGATAGAGCTTTTCAGCAAAGCGCTTATGCTTGGAACTCCAGTCAGCCTGGAGTTAACTCCTTCCTCTCCTGGCAGTTCAAGTGCTGTGGCTTAACTGCTAATTGTCATAATATAGCAAGACTTCATGGTGTTTGAAAAAATGAACATGCTCCAGTACTGCACATTTTAAAACACCTGGGCCTGATATTCAAAAGTTTGCCATGTGGGCAAATAAACTCTGTGCCCTTTCCTTGGGGTTTGTGCCCATGCATAATATTCAAAGAGGGGAGCAATGAACGCTACAAAGGATAGCAGCGACGCAAGGACTGGTGCACAAAGGGAGGGTAGGGACATGAATACAGGCACAGTGCAATATTCAGTGCTTTGGTGCGCAAAAGGAATAAGCACAGGCCACTTTGCACAGCACAATTACTGCTGAAAAGGCCAACTTACTCCAGGCAACCCTAGTTGCCGGCAGAGCCACTGCAGCCAGCAACCAAGCAGCAGCCTGGAGTCTAGTGGCAACCTCACCCTCAGATTTCCATCCCCATATATGTAGCAATATTCTCTGGTGTGTAGTGGCACTTTCCACCTTCCAGTCCCCATCATCACATATATAGCAACAGTCCCTGGTGTCCAGTGGCACCACCCCATCCTCTGATCACTGCCCTAATAAAATCACGAATTCCCTGGTGTCAGTGGTACTCCCGCCTCCGATACCTGTCCCCATTAGAAAGCACATTCCCTGGTGTCTAGTGGCTGCCCGCACCCTCGATCCCCATCCCGTTAGAAACCACACACTCCTTGGTGTTCAGCAGTGCCACCCACCCTCCTCAATCCTCATCCCATTAACAATCACACATTCACAGGTATCCAGTGGTACTCCCCCACCCTCTGATCCTCTTGCAGTTTAGTAAAATAAGTCTCTGGCATCTAGCAGACCCTCCACACCAACTGCACTAGGTACACTACCCTGCCACACCCCTTACCATACCACTGGTGTCATGGGGAGCCTGAGGTATGGTATTGAGACAGCCCTCTCTCAACACCTCGGCCAGTTGCTGTATGCATGACAGGGAGTATGCTCCTCTGTACTATAAATGGAGGATGCATACTCTGTTACTGCATATGGTGGCCAGCTGCAGTGTTGAGAGGAGGGCTGTTCCATGTCTGCCGACGTACAGGATCCCTGCGACACTAGCAAATATGGTAAGGAGGGGTGGCCTGGTGGTTTACCAGGTACAGGTGGTGTGGGAGGGCCACTAGATACCAGGGACATCTTTACTAAACTGTGGTGCACGATCAGAGTGTGGGGGTACCACTGACACCAGGGAATGTGTGATTGTTAATAGGACAGGGATCAGAGGGTGGGGCACCACTGGACACTACAGAATGTGTGATTTTAATAGGGATGGGGACTGGATGGGGGGTACCACTAGACATCAGGGAATGTGATTTTTAACAGGGACAGGGATCAGAGGGTGGGGCACCACTGGACACCAGGGACTATTGATACATATATGGGGATAGGGATGGAGGGGGTGCCACTAGACACCAGGGATATTGTCTTCATACACAGGGATGGCGATCAGGGTGGGGGGGTGGTTGCAGGGGTCCAAACCTGCTAGTGCTTTCCATGCAAATTAGCCCATAATGGGCATGCATATGGCCCCTAGCACCTTGCATGCCCAGTGGGCTGATTTGCATGTTACTGACTGAATATCCTGCTGGGGACTCTTGGCTCAACAGGTGTGGAGCAATAAAGCAGTTCTGCACACTTTGCTATGTGCTGCATACAGCCCAGATCCCTGTTGGGGCAGTACTACCTGTCTTTGCGCTGCCCCGACATGGTTTCTTTATTCAGTCGGACAGCACCATTGCGCTATCTGACTGAATATATAGTATCTCTGTGGTCATGTGCAGTACAAGCACAGCACAAACCTTTGTGCTCCACGCTTTTCCCATTTTCCAATATCAGGCCCCTACTTCCTTATTATGTAGTTGAAAAATGAGCACTTACAGAGGAGCTCATTTTTCCATGTTTTGATGTCTTTGATATGTTCCTGCAGCCTTCACATATACAGTAGTTTGAATTCTCCATCTGGCAGTTGCAGATCAAAGCCTATAAACCAAAAGTTGTAGAACAGTTCATAAATTCCTTATGCTCTACCCCAACATCCAGCGTGAGGTGTTTGTATCATTTCCTACTTGTATATTTGCAGATGGAACAGTGACCACAAGTATGTAATCCAAATGGTCTAATGGGAAGCCAGTTCGATTTTGAATATGATTTGGCTGCAAATAACTGGGTGTGGAATTGCTGCTAAGATTTGGCTCTCCACTGTACGCTACCTTTGGTAAGGAGTCAAACACCCTATATTTCTCACTTTGTTGTAAAATGTCCCAGTTATTAAAGGGCATATGTTTGATTTTTTGGGCAAGCTTGGTATACTCAAATATGAAAGTAAGGGGCTGTTCTCTCGTGTTTTCACTTTTGGGGTCAAAAGGTCATCTGTTTGTTGAGATGCCCTTTCCAGGTACAATCTTCAGGCCTTTTGTCTGTAGTCTCTCTGTACTAGTCCTGTGAGGAGTTCCTCTGCCTGTTGGACAAAATCCACCTCCCTGAACAGTTCCGCTGAGGCACAGCAACTGCCCATAAGGAATACTGAAAATAAGGGTGGTGGGCGGCACTGGTTGCATGTCGATAGTATTCCCTGCTGTGAGTTTACGGTATCCTTCAGAACTGACTTTACCATTTTCTTCTATCCAAAGTTCTAAATCGAGAAATGTGATGTTTTCTGAAACTTATGTAGTAAACTTAAGGTTCTGACTGTTGTTATTAATACAGACAAATTCATTGGCTATTCATCTCCGTCCTAGATGATTAAAGTATCATCAATGTACCTGTATCAGTGCACTATTTTAGTAACAAGAAAAGGATTCTTAATGGGGTTTAATACAAAACGTAACTCCCAGTAACCCAAATAAAGATTTGCATGAGAAGGGCTATTGCTGCCCCACTGCAGTTCAATGTTTTTGAAAATAAAACTTATTTATTTAAAAATTGGTAACCAGGAGAGGCACACTGAGCAGAGGCTGGTTTCCAGGTACCACCCAGGGAATGGTTACAGGAAGAAACAGTAAAAACATAATACAGTGCATGACATGGAACAAAGTGCAGACACAGAGCACTAAAGTAATACTTTGTTGGTACAAACTTGGAACAAATTCAATGCAAGCATGCTGTCCAAATACATGTGCAGGAGGAAATCTGGGAATTCAACAACAACGCATAATGGAGGCAAGCAATTCAGTGTACCAGGGATCAGTAAAGACTACTGGATCCAAAAACCTGTGCCACCAAAATAACTAGTGGGGACCTCCTACAGGAAACAGGTGCAGGTGGGTGGTGAGAGGAGCTGCTGCTAGAGTCTGAAGGAGCATGAGGAGGAGGAATGGCAAGGGAAAGGGAGCTGGCTCCCAAGTGTTGGCAGGCAATAGTAAAAGGATGACTGCCCAGCAGAGGAACGGGGTGGAGTGCAGAAGGTTCTCTGGTCTCTGGAACAGAGAGAACACGGAGCTGGGGAACAAGAGAGGCAGGAAGGAAGAGAGCCAAACTAGTACTTGGAGATGAAGGAAGAGCAGTGTAACATGGAGGTAGGGGGAGAATTTAAAGAGGAACAGAGGCAGCAGTGGTGAGTATGTGGGAAGAGTTCCTCACAAAGCAGCAAGAGGCATTCCAGAAAGTGTCCAGTCTGGCTAGGGAGATGGAGGAGGCTGCACCATAGATCATGTTTGTATGACCGGAAGCACCATTTTGGTAACCAGCTCACATCGGACCAGTAAGGGTAGGCAGTCTTTATTGTGGTACTGGTGTGACGCTCTGCCATCTGCTTATGGTTATATGTATGATATTTGTAATATAAATATATGGTATGTGATTGTCTGCCTAGGACAAGCAGCCAGAGTGTGAAAGACTTGATCTTTGACCTTCAAGGTGTCAGTGAGGATGTCATGAAACTGACCTGTGAAACCTAATTAAATGCCTTTGTTCCAGAGGGACAATTTATTACCCCTTATAAGCTGCTCCTACTTTTGAAGTTGGTTCCCATGTATGCATTTTATGACATAGCAGGAAGGAAGTAATCTGGCTGATTCTTCTTGGTTTTCTCACCTAGAAGGGAACTAGTGACAGGATGTGGGTTTATAAGCCATCAAAGAAACCTGCTTGCAAAGACTGTCGATATTTTTTTTTTAATTGGTAACTGCTGATTTCAGCCAGCAGGAGAATAATACAGTATCCTTTTTGATATCCATACTCAGATTACAGATTTATCACAGATCTAACAGAGACCTCATGGGTGACATCACCAGGAGGAGGAGAAAACTGACTTTGAATATTGCTTGCAAGAGAAGTTTGTGCAGAAGGACTCTCTGAAAATAAAAGACACACTTATCCTGTGTACTGGTAACTAGGCACTTTTAGAAAAATAATTCAAGTGGAACTTAAGTATTTGTGGTAGGCATATTTTGTGTCTTGTAACTTCCCATTTATTTTATGTGACTAAGTTATTGCTATAATTGTCTGTATTTGATATTTTCCTATTTTACCATTTTTAGTAAACAATATTTTCCTTGAAATACTGCCTGTGGCTTCTCAGTTTTCTTTGCATGTGAATGCTGAACCCGTGTTTAATTCTGACAGCTGTTAAGGGCTTGAATGTGTTACTAAGAATATACCTAGGTCTCATATTGAATCGTAAGGGTATATTTTGGAAACCTGGCTGGATGCCCTGGGTGAAGAATTGTACTGCATCCCCTGAAGAGGGCATATCTGAGCCTGTTAACTGGGTATGCTAGCATAAGGTTCACATTTTGACCCCCAGGACTCGAGGCTAGTAGGTGATTTGGATCCAAAACAGACAGGAGGGTTACCCTGTGTGTCACCTGTTCACACTATCGCACTTTGAGGTTGGCACTGTGGAAGCAGAGGGCCTGACCTGTGGAGCACGTTTGGACACTGGCACATAGCTTAGGGTGGAGTTTGCATGGATAACATCGATATGGGCTGAGAAGTCAAGCTTGCTGTCAAGCCACATGCCAAGGTACTTGAATGACTGCACCACTTCAAGAGGGAACCATCCAACATGGTGAAGACTGAAAATTGTTGAATAGTGCATTGGTATAGGTACTATTCTACAAGAAAAAATTAAGTGCTTTCAACCTACCTCACATGTATACAGGTGTGGAGGAGGCAACGTCAGTCCCAATCTATCAGTATCCATCCTTCCATTCCATGGAGTCCAATTTATGCAAAGATCCACAGAATCACGGTCATATAGAAACATACAATTTGACAGGCGATAAGGACCTCCAGGCCCACTGAGTCTGCTCAGTGATTTTACATTTTTGACCAAAGGCTGCAAAAATATAGACTGTGAATTTACATATAATGAACCAACTCTGGATATTATAGGCCTGCCAGGTGGGGTTTTCAAATGTTTATGTACCTCAGTGAGATAATAAAAGGCGGGCACTCAAGGGTGCTTCACCTTCAAAAAAATCATTCTTGGGTGCTGATGGCACCCTGCATATAAAATCTCTAGAATTTCAAGTGGCATAACATTACAAATTTTAGAGTTGGATTTTCAAGATTTCATATATCTCCTCATCTCCCAACAGTCTATTAGCCACCTAAAATAGTCATCTCTGAGAATTAGCATGACATTTCCACCCTTTTCCGAGTTCTAAAACCCACATCCTTCTCTTTAAGTTCCTCTAGTGCTTTTCTTTCATCCAATCATGCCTGCCCAGGTGCTAGTCATTTTTAAGAAACTATGCACATAGAAACATAGACTTTGACAGCAGATAAAGAACACTTGGCCCACCCAGTCTGCCCATTTCCTACCTATTGGATAAGGTGCAGATTCTAGTTAACCAACAGCCTACTTCCTGCAACCCCCCACTATAATTGCCTTGTGTCTGTCCCATGCATGTTTGAATTCCCCACTGTTTTAGACCCAATGACCTCTCAGGAAGGCAGTTCTGTGTATCCACCACTCTCTCCATGAAAAAAATTTCCTCACATTACCCCTGAGCCGTCCCCTCTATTTTAAAGTGTGCCCCTTGTTCTTACACATCTCTTTTCTGAAAGATGCTACCCTCCTGGACTTTGTTGATTCCCTTGAGGCACTTGAAAGTTTCTATCATGCCCTGTCCCTCCTTTCATCAAGAGTATACATATTAAGCCTCTCAGTCTCTCTTCATATGGTTTCTGCTGCAGACCCTGCACCATTTTAGTTGCCCTCCTCTGGACTGCTTCCATCCTGTCTATGTCCTTGTGCAGATGAGGTCTCCAAAACTGCAACAGTACTCCAGAGGGGGTCTCACCAACTGTCTGTATAGAGGGATAACCACTTCCCTTTTTCTACTTGTGATGCCCCTTCCTATGCATCCCAATATCCCCTGGCTCTCCTTACTGACTTTTCACATTGCTTACCCACCTTTAAGTCATCTGATATGACTACTCCCAAGTCCCTTTCCATTTTTGTTGTTGTTAGTACCTCCCGCTATTGTGTACTCTTCTCCTGGGTTTTGTTTCCCAGGTGTATTACTTTGCACTTCTTTGCATTGACTCTAGGTTGCCATATGTCTGACCATTCCTCCAACCTTGCAAGTCCCTTCTCATCTTTTCTACCTCTTGTGTAACAACTCTGTTACAGATCTTGTGTCATCTGCAAAGAGGCATACCTTTCCATCCAGACCCTCTGCAATGTCACCTATAAAGATGTTAAAGAGGACTGGACCCAGTATTGAGCCCTGAGTTACTCCACTAGTAACACCCCTTTCTTGGAATGTGTTCCATTCACCATTACCTTCTGTGTCCTGTTGTGCAGCCAGTTTATTACTCAGGCTACCACCCTGGGACCCACTCCCAGGCTGGCTAGCTGATTATTAATCTTTGTCTTGGGGACTGTGTCAAATGCCTTGCTAAAGTCTAGGTAGGCCATATCCAAAGCCCCTCCTGGTCTATTACTTTGGTCACCCAGTCAAAGAAATCACTTAGATTCGCCTGACATGACCTTCCTGCTGTAAATCCATGCTGTTTGGGTCCTGTACCCCGCTGGCCTCTAGGTACTCAAGAATTCTTCTTTCAGAAGTGATTCCATCATTTTCCCTACCACTGAGGTCAAACTTACAGGTCTGTAGTTTCCTGCTTCTGCCTTGCTCCCACTTTTGTGAAGGGGAATCACATCTGCCCTCCTCCAGTCCTCAGGTGCCACCCCATCTTGCCATGATTTGTTAAAAGCGTGGTCAGTGGTGTCACTAGGTCCTCCTTAGTTCTTTTAGGATGCTGGGGTGAATCCCGTCAGGCCCCATTGCTTTGTCCAGCCTGAGTTTTAGGGAGTTATTTCAGGACTCTTTCTTCTGTGAATGGACTGGTGTCAACCCCTACCCAGAGTGCTTCTATTGTCTGGCTTAGTAACTCCTCCTTTTCTTCTTTGAATACTGAGCAAAGTATTCACTCAGTATCTCTGCCTTTTCACTGTCTCCTCTGCCCTTCTCCCTCTCCTTTATTAATCTTCACTATCCCTCCCTTAACCTTTCTATGCTCCCTAATGTACCTATAAAAGGGTTTATCCTTCTTAATTGAGTTATTATTTTTCCTCGGTTTGGGCCTTTGCTATTCTGACTGCCTTCCCCACTTCTTTCTGCTTTAATTAATACAGTTCCCTGTTGTGCTCCTTCTGTGATTCCTTATACTTTTTGAATGCAGCCTTTTCTACTTAACCTTCCCTGCTACCTCTTTGAGAACCATAGTGGTTTTTACTCTGCTTTGATTTCTTTATTTGTTTCACACAAGGCTTGTTGCCTCTATGATGGCAGTTTTGATTTTTCTCCATTATCATTTAATAAATATATATATATATATATATATATATATATATAACACACACACACACACACACACACATATATATACATATACACACTGTATATATGACTGTACTCTGGGTCCTAGGGCAGAATTTGGACTTTGGTCTGAAGTTTGGCATACAGTACTTTCCTGTGTGTTAGCCACACTAGGCCTTTCTGGCAAATTCATCTGATCATTAATCAGATCATTCTCCCTGACCTTGTTATTTTTCCAGCAATTAGGTTAAAAAAGACCTGCTTCAACATTCTCATTTATCCATAAATTTTCATTATAATCAGGGTCAAGTACAGAATTAGACAAAACAATACAGCTTTTTGCAATAGAGGTAGTTGTGACAGTACTCACAAAACACTTAAGTCCCATAGGCTCTCCTTATATCAGATCCTCTTCAAAAGAAAGCCTGTCAGTTCTGTTAACAATTATGTGATTGTTTGCAGTCCCAGCAGCATCCAAATTACTGACTGTTTCATTCAAATTAGAAGGCTCTCCTCTTGCTGGATCCTCTTCAAAAGAAAGCCTGTGCTCACCTCCGCACATACACTGTACTTCATTATGTATGGTGTTGATTGCCTTGAGTAGGAAACTTAAGTTCTCTCTACCTTCTGGACTCACTGGTTCTGTTTCTATAAGTTGGCCCATTGTATCCTTGTGATACAGATATTTTAAACGCATTTTCTGGATGATCTTAAAAGTTCCATTTCAATTGCAAATGTATCAACTGGGGAGAGCACAAAACTCAGTCCCTTCACAAAATGCTACATTAAGCATATGTCTCAGGGATTTTTTTCTGGTGCATCTGCCTGCCCTCTTCCCTTGACGTGTTTTCCATGCTGTGTTCCCTTTATCTATCTGTTAAGTTCCAGTACCTTTGTTTTGCCCTAGAAAAATTCTCTGTTATTTGCACATTCCTGGTCTTCCTCAGAACCACTGGAGCTAGTTGATAATTCTTTGAACTATTAGACTTAGTAAAGTAATTAACGTAAGAACTTATAACAGTGGATCTGTGAGGGATCCCTTGTAGCAGGCCAACACTTATAGAACTATAGCTGTCAGGAGGAACCAAGGCTTCTGCCAAGGAAAAAAGAAGCAGCCGACCTAAAGGCCAGCCAGGCCCAGAAGGAAGGAGGATGTGCATGGCCTGCTGTAAGAGATCACCCTAGATCTACTGTTATAGTAAGTTCTTACATAATTGTACTATCTGGTATTGGGTTTATCTCTTTAGCAGGCTACACCTATGGAATGAGTCCCAAGCAGTTCCAGCAAGACAACAGTCCAGGCGGCGGAAACCTCTGGTGTAAGAAAGGAGACCTTGGAGGACAACGTAAGCCAAAGTTGGCCCTACACCTAGAGAGACAGTGTCCAGACTGTAGTACTTGGGAAAGGTGTGAACAGTATCTCAAGCAGCTGCAGTAATGGAACTCTGCAGCTGACATATGACTGAACCAACAACTGAAAGGGGCCAGGCCCCTGGGAAGTGCCACACCACACCAGGAAGAGCCTAGCCATACTTCCTGTAGCAAAGAGTAATACAGTTGCCAAGCATTATGAACTACCACTATTTTTGAAACAGGTACGTCTTCTTCCCCGGGCTTAATGAAACAAACAGCTGAAAGGACCATCTTCAGTCCTTCTCAGATTTATGTGTATAATAATAAAGAATTCTATGCACATCTAAAATGTGGACAATACTTCCCTGGATTGGCATGCTTTGGATAATAAACAGGCAGGTGGAGGGAATGATTTAAAGTAAACTCGACACTATCTTTAGGGAGAAACTTAGGTAGTCCGCAGACAATCTCTGTCTTTATGGAAATTAAAGAAGGCCGCCTGCACATGAGCATCTGTAGCTCTTAAATTCTATGAGCAGAAGTAATGCAAGTAAAAACAACACTGTCCAGCGGATAGGAGGCATCAGGTGAAGAATGCCTCACAAATGTACGAGGCACCTCCAGTTGTGCCACTGGATGGCCAGCAGTAAAGTGGAAGGTAGAGATGGAGACATGTGCACACTGAGTGAGAAGTACTTGACTGGAGTCTGAAAGGACAGCAGTACTCCAGAATCTGAATCACTGAACAAATTAAATGATCCAGATGACTTGAATAGCCCACCGCAAAGCTGTTGGCCCACTGCAAAGAATAGGTGGCCCTAGTGGAAGGCTTCCAGCTGCCAGCAGGACATCAGTCCCCTTGAGATATCCCAAACCTGGCCATGGCTATGTTTGGAGGAGCCAGGTTTGAGATGCAAGGATCTGAGGCCTGAATAGACCCCGTGCCCTGGTTTTGGGAGAGCAAGCCAGTGCACAAAGGAAGAGGCACCAGAGGGTCCACTGTCAGCTGTTGCAGTAACGGGAACCAGAACTGGCGAGGCAGAGGAAGGCAGTGAAGATCATTGTGGCCCCTGCCATCAGAAGCTTTATCAGAAACCCTATAAAGAAGGGGTAGAGGAGGAATGTGTACAGAAAACAGGTTACTCACCTGTAACAGTTCTAGGAGTGGTATATGTTGTTCATCCACACCTTTGGCACGTCCCTTTCCACTTTAAGAATTGCCGGAAGTCTTCAGCTGGCTTCTCCCACCACTTGGGTGGTATTACCTTGGCTCCACCCCATGACACCAGATCTTAGCCCCTGGTAGCCAGGTGTTGTGCGTCCGCAGCCAGAGAGGTCAGAACTGTGGATGAACAACATACCACTCCCAGAATTATTGTTACAGGCCAGTAACCTGTTTTTCTAGGATCGTGATATGTTGTTCATCCACACTCTTTGGCAGATTCCTAGCAGTTCTCTGGGAGGGAGGGAGGCAGACACCCCTACTTAGGAACAGACATTGGAGAACTGAGGCCCCAAACCAGCATCCTGGCATGACTCAAGGTCGATGTGGTAATGGGTAATGAAGGTGTTTGCTTACTTTCAGGTAGCAGCCTGACAGATTTCCTGGATAGGGATGTCCCTGGAAGACCACCGATGCAGCAGTATGGTGGGTAGAATGAGCTCTTATCCCCTCATAACACAGAGTAATGCAAGATGTAATCCACCTTGCAATAGTCCATTTTGCTGCAGATCTGCCAGAAGCAGCTTCAGCATAGGTGGCAAACAGCTGGTGAACCTCTCCTGAATTTCCGAGTCCTCCTTATAAAACGAGAGAGCACATCTCAGGTCCAAAGTATGGTGCCTGTACTCAGCCTCCGGAGGTGTAACTGGGGTGTACACTGGCAGAGTTAAACCTGGTTAAGGTGAAACTCTGACACCACCTTCGAAGGAATTTCAATTGGGGAGCAGGACAACCTTGTCCCTGTGGAAGACCAGATAAGGAGTCCACCAAAGTGCCTGAGCTCCTGTCCTTCTGGCAGATGTGATAGCCACCAGAAAGGCCGTCTTCCATGACAACTGTGACAAGGCACACTTGTGCATTGGTTCGAATGGCTTGCCCATGAGCTTTGCCAGTACCAGCAGTAGATCCCACGGAGGTTCACGCACCGAGGGGATATGTGATACAGGCCTTGAAAAATGCCTGACCACTTCTCCCGCTGCCACCGCTGGCTGACCGGCCTGCACCTGGTAAGCAGAGATGGCTGCCAGGTACATCCTAAAGGTCGATGACTGAAGACCCCTTTGGAGAGAGACCAAAGGTAGTAGAGAATGCTAGCCACCAAGCAGGACAGAGGGTCCAGGCCCTTGCCCTGACACCAAATGGAAACCATTTTCCACTTGAAGGCATAACATTTCCTGGTCGATTCTTTCTGGATGCCTCCACCACGGTGAGGACATCCTCGGAAGACCCAAAGCCTGGAACTCTAGCCACCAGGTACCAGGCTGTGAGGTGCAGGGATTGAAGGTCCGGATGGTATACCTTCCCTGATTGAGAGATATCAGGTCCAGGTGTGCTGGAAGCCACTCTGGGAGCCTGCAGCTGAGGCTGAGGCTGAGGAGATCTGCATACCAGAACTGGTGCGGCCAGTCTGGGGCTACTAGGATCACCTTTGCCTTGTCCCTCCTCACCTTGAGGAGCACCTGTGGATCAAGGGAAATGGAGGAAGGCATAGAGGAGGCTTGGGGTCCACGGCCTCAAGAATGCATCTCCCTGCAGTGAACCCTGCTGAGGGAGGTGGGCATGAAACAGCCTTAGCTTGGTGTTTTACCTGGAGGCAAACAGGTCCACCATCAGTTTGCCCCAGTGGGGAACAGGCTGTAAGCTACCTCTGGATGGAGAGACACACTAGTGGGATGTCTCGCCTAAGTGGCTGAGAGCATCCGCCAGATGATTTGAGGCCCTGCCACATCGATGGCTAGGAGATCTGCCTCCAAACGGCTGACGAGGGTCCAGATGCGGAGCGCCTCTGCAAAGCAGACGGGAGTGTGTGCCACCCTGTTTGTTGAGGTAGTACATGGTCTTGGTATTGTCTGTCTGGACTTGAACCACTTGACCCCGGAGCTGAGAAGCTAAGCTGACAGTGCCAGTCTGACTGCTCTGAGCTCCAACAGGCTGATGTGGTATCAGGACCTCAGGGATCCAGAACCTGTGGACCCTGCTGTCCCCATGTGGACTCCCCAGCCCATGAGAGGCACATCAGTCATAAGGATGGCTGTCGCCTGGCAAAAAATGGGATCCCTTCCTGCAATCGCTCTGGGGCAGTCCACCACTGGAGAGCGCCCACATCTTCTGGGTTACAATGATCAGCTGGTCAAAATGACTGTGGCACTGAGTTCATTGGGTGGCCAGCTCCCATTGAAGGGGCACATGTGCAACCGGGCCCAACGGACCACTGAGGTGCACGCTGCCATGTAACCCAGAAGGTGCAGAAAGTACCGGCAGGGCGAATTGCCCAAACAGAAATGATTAGGCAAAGAAGGAGAACCTCTGCTATCTGCCGGGAGCCAAGCTCTGGCTTGATGAGAGTCAAGCTCTGCCCAATGAAGCACATCGCCTGGGAAGGCATGAGTTCCGACTTGGTCTCTTTGATCAGGAGGCAGAGTTGGGAGCAGGTCTAAGGCCAGGTCCCTGGACCTCTCCACCTCCTGCTGGTGGCACCTGCTAAGAGCCAGTCATCAAGGTAGGGATAAATCCTAACCTCCCAATGCCTGAGATGGGCTTCCACCACTGCAATGCATTTGGTGAAGACCCATGGGACCGATGACAGGCTGAATGGCATGGCTCGAATTCGTACAGAGTCCCTTCGGCTCTGAAGCAGAGGAATCGCCAATGAGACAGATGGATTGGGACTTGAAAGAACGTGTCCTGCAGATCCAGTGAACAGAACCACATTTCGCCTAAGGATGGTATGATCTGGGACAGACTGACCATCCAAAGGTGCGTGACCTGATATACTGATTCAGGTCGCGCAGATCTAGAATGGGGCACCAGCCCCCGTCCTGGTGCACCAGGAAGTACTTGGAGACAAAGCCTGGGTCTGCTGGAGAATATGCCACTGGAGCTATTGCCTCCTTGAGGAGGAGTTGAGCAATGTTGTCTCGGAGAGCTGACTAAGTCTGGATGGATACTCTTCCTCCCGAGGCGCTGGCTCGGCTGGAGGGTACTGCTCAAATTCCAGAGGCAGTCCCTGACTGACCACTTCAAGAACCCACCTGTCCATAGTGACAGCTGACCAGGCAGAAAGGAAGTGGCAGAGCCAGACCGCTATGGGAGGACGCATAGCTGGCGGACAGGAGAGGGGAGGCAGCCCCACCCTGTCACTGAGCAGGCTTGGAGGAGGAGGAAGAGGATCCGGGACCCGAACCTCGGCCTCCTTTATGGGCCTGGAGGGCCCAGGCTTGGGCCGGTGCGCCAAGATTGAGCCTACTGTTGCTGCTGCCTCCTTGAAAGGAGGGTTACTGTGCCGAGGGAAGAGTGCCAAAAGGCTTCTTCTTCTGCTGTTTCTGCCCAAAGAACCCTTAGCAGGAGGAGTGTCCAAGGTGGCATTGGACTGCTCAATATGCTGAAGGTGACCAGCCACATCTGGGCTAAAATGTCGGTGCCCAGAAAAGGCACATCAGCTAGTTTGTGCTGAGTATCTGCCGGAAAGGAGGAGAGTCTCAGCCAAGCCCTGTGATGAGAGGCAACTGCAGCTGCCATCGAACGGCACAAAAATCCCCAATGTCCAGGGCTGTCTGAAGCTGCTGTTTGGTAACAGCTTGGCTCTGATGCTGGACCTGCTTTACTATGGTCTGCATGTCCGCAGGAAGATATGGGAGAACTTTATCCAAAGACCCCAAGACAGCATGGGAGAAGTGTGCCATGATGACGGCAACTTGCCTGACAAAGGCCTAAAGAAGAGGTTATGAGACCTTCCTGGCCCAATGATCTAAAAGTCTGGATTCTTTTCTGGAGGTCGGTCAGTGTTGGTGGAACTGCCAGTATGCCTGAACACAGAGGCGGTCACCATGCTCTCCAGCTGAAGGGTGCCTGTGAACTCACAAGGGACCCCATGAGCACTGCATACTTGCAGGCCATGTGGGCAGATGGAGCTGGGGAAAAGGCAGGGTGCTGCCAGGGTTCTAAGGCCAGGCCAACAATGGCCTCGCCACAGGAAAAGCCTCCGGTCAATTCCCTCTTGTGGATGTCCGTGAGAGGGTACTCCGCCTTTTTCTGGATTGGTTATGGGGCATACCTGTGGACTCTGAGATGAGGTGAAGAATGCCCTGAAAGGACAAAGGACCTTCCTCCATCTCTAACCCACCAGCCGATTTGTCATCCCTGGATGAGAATGCAGGCCAGTCACATCTGAATCAGAGGAATCCGGATACAATGGTTCATCATTAGGTCACCTCCGCACCGCCGAGGGCAGTCCGGAGTGACAGTGACCAAAGACGCCAGGAAGCCCAGTGTCTGGCCTATCTTCCTTAGAAGAAGCCCCTCCATAGGCTGCTTGGGCGGTGGTTCCACCACTATCAGTGGAGAGACCGATTTATGCCAAACTGGAGGTTCTGCTGGCTCCATAGGGGGAACCAACTCGATTGGCTCCGAAGGAGTCGGCTTCAGCCTAGGAGGCAAAAGCCAAGTAATGGCTGGGGTAGAATCTGGGGTCCGCTTGTGCCTGGTCAAAATCTGCTGTTACCATATGAGGCCCTCGTGAGCGCCGACGGAGTTTACGCCAGAACCTCTTCATCTGAGGAGGATGAGGACAACCGATGGCACTACCTCTTTTAGAGTGCTTGTGGCTCTTCCTCAGCCTTTCAGTCGAGGGGTCCTGGACCTCGATCAAGATTGGACAGGCTGATTCGGTCGCTTCAGAAAACACCGTGGGACCGGTAATTTTCTGGTCGGGACCACTTCCTCGATGGGATTCCCAGTGGGCTGAGTCTCCTCGTTAGGGAAAGAAAGGACCGAGTCCGATCGAGATTCATCGAATGGAGTCAGCGATAATGAGTCGATTGGGTAATGACCATTTCAACTTAGTCGATTGACACTTCAGTTGACTGGCCAGACGGAAAAGCCGAGAAGCCAGCGCCAAAGAGGCAATTTTGACCAAGTCGAGACTGCCGGTTCCTGAGACAGAGATCTCTCCTGATCCCAGGAACATTTTCGCTGAGACAAAGATGATCCTGGTCCTTTTCCTGCTTTCGGACCGAGAGGAGTGTGTACCTGCAGGACCTTCCGCTTCTTAGTCAGGAGAGATTGGCACAGCTCTCAGAAAGAACCCGAGAAGGTGGAGCCTAGGTTGAGAGGAACAAAGAAGCTCCGAGAAGAAGATTCTGTGGCCTGAGCCGCTCTTCCTCAAGGCTTGCATGCATTCCAATTGCTTGCAGATCCGCAGCCGCAGAAACCGCACACTGAGCCTCCTTAGATTTCACTGAGGGTTCCATTTTTCCGCCTCCCAACTTCAGACATGTGAGATGGTCGACAAGGATGTTAGGATGAAATGGCAGACGAAAATCATACTTGATGTCATAGTAAACCTGCAGCAATAGGCGATGCGGTATGAGGGATGGTGCCACGACATACAGTATTCTGGCAGCAGGAACATGGGCAAAATCCGGGGAAGACTTGTCTTCACATAATCGAAGGTAAGTAGTCACGATGCTAATGCGTAACTAGACGACGCTTCAGAATGACCAAAGGTTTTGAAGCCAGGGCCTACAAAATGCAGGAGCATGAAGCAGGCAACTTGAATCTTCCAGCGGAAAGGAAGATCTGGTGTCATGGGGCGGAGACGAGGGTAATACCACACGGGTGGGTGGGAGGAGCCAGCTTGAAGACTTCCAGCAATCCTTAAAGGGAAAGGACATGCCAAAGAGTGTGAATGAACAACATATCCACGATCCTAGAACCTCCCTTTCCTGGAGAGGATAATGCGCTCTGGCCAGAAAAATCCAGGCCCTGAAGTGAGTGAGCAAGAAAGGCCAGCTTCTAATCGAATGGGGATGCAAAAAGTCCAACTCTGAATGACCCTGTTGTTGAATAGGTCTCCTACTACTGAGATCCGCAGCTCCCACTCATGGGGCAAGGCTCATGACTGATTTAGGCTGTCCACCAGGACACTGTGGATACCTGGAACCTGGGTGGCCAACCGCTGTAGGCCGTGATCCAGAGCCCAACCCCAGACTCCCATAGCTTCCTGGCAGGAGGGGGAGTGAGGGCCCCTGCTCGTTGATGTAGTGAACAACACTGAACTTGGCTGTCTGCACAAGCAGAAGACCTAGGGACAGCTGAGTCTGGAAGGCATATGAAACGTCCCACACTCACAGGACAGTGACATGGAGAGAGGATGCCAGACTGGATCACATCCCTTGAGTCTGGCAGGGCCCGAGATGGGCCTCTCACCCCAACCCCGAGGCATCAGTACCGAGGACTGCTGAGGGAAGGAATGAGGAAAGGCCCCCGCAACATGTTCTGAGGTTCCCTCCACCAAGGCAGAACCTTTTGACCAGGGAGGAGACCAGAACCTACTGCTCCAGGTCATCCATAGCAGGTCCCACTGGACCCCTAATGTCCACTGGGAACTCAAGTGTAATCTGGCTAGAGGCACTGTGACTATAGCTACAGCCATAAGGCCCAAAACCAGAGGAGGGTTCTGGCTCGACACACAGCAGCTGTTGTACAGTAAGTGGGCTTGAGTCAAAAGATGCTCCGCCTGTCCTGAGGTGGGAATGTCATACTCCTGGCCATGTCCAGGACTGCTCCTATAATGAAGGCACTGGCAAGGGGTCAAACTGATTTGGGCACAATGACTGTGAACCCAAGGTCCCGGAGCAGGCTGGAAGTACATTCCAGAGTCTTTACCAGGCAGTCCCTAGACTGAGCTTTGAGAAGTCAATTGTGCAGATGGGGAAGACAAAATGCCCTCCTGTCTGGGGGCAGTTGGCTCACTGCCAGGCATAAAGAAAATACCCAAGAGCCAAGGACAAGCCAAAAGGCAGGGCCAGAACTGAAGATGTTCCTGAAAATGGAACCTGGAGTACTGCCTGGGGAGGCATGTACCTTAATGTGCAGGAAGGCAAGTTTCAGACGAGGGAGGAAATCCAAACTCCCTGGGGCAGACGGAGCAGCAGACCTGAAGTGGCACCATCCAGATCTTTTAGTACTGGATGTACCAGATAAGCACCCAAGGGACTCAGAATGGGCCAGAGATCCATCTGCATTAGCCCAGATGAAATGGGAGAAGAACCCTATGGAGTCTCTGAGACAGGCGCCCTGGTCCCTAGCCTTCCAGAGCACTGAAATGTGGTCAGAGGGTCAAAAGACAGAACTGGAGGTCTTTCTGGCGACCACTCCAGAAGTCCCTGAGTGGCACTGGAGAAGCCGGAAGAACAGGCAGCTTGGGCACTCTGGGCAAATCTGAGCACCTAGGGCGAGGCTGTCCCATGAGACAGACCCTCTTCACCCTCTGGTCAGGAGGCACAGCGTTCTAGGATAAGAACTGTCCCTGGGTCCAGATCCCTGCCACTGTTCACAGGAGGCCCAAAAACTGTCTGTAATGAGACGGAGTGAAGCTCCACTGAAACAGCTGCCGGGGAGGCCGCAGTGGCTAAGCAAGAAAGCCCCGACATAAGAACATAAGTAGCCAGCAGATGGAGGACCCACGATCCATCTAGTCTGCCCCAAAAGTTCTACTCCCTTTCTGTTTTATTACCCCTTCAGGTGCCCACATTGCTGTCCCATGCTAGTCTGAATTCCTGTACTGTATTCGATGCTACCACCTCTGAGGGCAGGCTGTTCCATGGTTCTATCCCCGTGAAAAAGAATTTCCTTATATTTGTTCTAAATCTGCCTCCCACTAGGTGCAGATTGTGCCTCTTTGCACACGTTGTTTTTTGGAATAGGTTTCCTGTCTGGGCTGTGTTGATTCCTTTATGTATCTGAATGTTTCTATCATGTCCCCTTATTTCTTCTTTGCTCTAGAGAGTATGAGTTTAATTCACTGAGTCTTGTTTCATACTGTTCTTGATGCAGACCCTGCATCATCTTAGTAGCCCTTCTCTGAACCCTTTTAAGCAGTCAATGTCCTTTTGGGTGGGCCTCCAGAACTGCATGCAGTATTCCAGGCGCGGCCTGACCAAGGACCTAATCAGCAGATAATTTCCTCAGGCTTCCTGCTCGTAATCCCTCCACTATTGCAGCCGAGGATGCTGCTGGCTTTCTGTGCTGCCTTTTCACATTGTTTCCCACTTTTAGATCATTGGTAACAACTACTCAAGTCCTGTTCCATCTCTGATTCTTCTAATTGATGCCCATTCAGTGTGTACGTCTTTCTTGAGTTGTTTATCCATGTGCATCACCTTACACTTCCTGGCATTAAATTTTAACTGCCATATTATATTGTTGACCACTCTTTTAATTTCTTGAGATAGGCTTCCATCTAGAGGCACGCTCATCTGAGTCTACCCTGTTGCAGAGTTTTGTATCATCTGCAGACAGGCAGACCTTACTCGAAGTCCATCAGCAATGTCGCTGATGAATATGCTGAAGGATTGGGCCAAGTACTGATCCTCAGAATGTCGCTGGTCACTCTGCCATCTTCTGATGATGCCCCATTGACCAGGACTCTCGTGACCTATCCTGAAGCCAGTTCTTAATCCAGCTATTATATGGTTTATGCCTGTGTGCTCCAGTTTGTTGGCTAATCTCCTGTGGGGAACAGTGTCAAAAGCTTTGATAATGTAACCTCTAGGTGGCGCTTATCCCAAGGCTACTACCCCCGCCTGCTTGGCTAGTAGCAGGTCAAGGGCCTGAGTTCTGAAACGGGTGCCTCCACCGTCAGGGTTGGCAGTGACCAAGCCAACCTGGGCACAGCCCTCTGGGACACTGTAAACCCCTCTTCCCCTCTAGTGGCCTGAACACTGTACAATAATCATTTCACAATACCCCTGGTACACCACACAAGTACCCAGACTGTCTGCACTTACACCAGGGCTGGTTCCTCTGGCTTGACCCTGGGGACCCCTGTAAAACAAGGTTATGCACAGCAAATAGCAACAGTACAGTACTCAACATAAACTGGAACCACAGTCAGATTACAAGCAGAAAAGTTATATCTGATTTATTCAGTAGACGGAACAAGGGAGGGCAAAATCAGATTAATTAGCTTAAAGGTTATATCAATCAAGCAGTTATGCATGCGCTTTGAGTCCCCCACACAGTCCACCTCTGGGTACCCAGGTGGAGAAGAGATGGCTAGCCAGGACCATTGCCTAGGGTTGCAGCTGGTTGGGGATCTGGGATGGAAAATACAACATGCACAGTACACAATATTTGTAATCCAGAGCCAGAGGACTCAGTTCATAAGGAAAGCGAAACAACAAGACAATCAGATGACACACTCAGATTAAGCTGTTGTTGCAGGAGATACCCAGTATTTACTCACGATACCAAAGACTGGACACAGGCTGGACGAAAATCAGAGACTGCAGGTGGCTGACCTGGAACGCCAGGAGAAGCAGGCCCACACGAGTCTAGAAGCATCATTCCTGTTCAAGCGTGAGCAGGAGGCTGATCCCCAGGCAGATCACCGTCGATGGCTTCTCCTGTAGTGGGTAGTCTGGTTGGTCAGTCTGGCGGCCCAGACCGCATGGAGACAGATTCGATGCAGTCCGCTTTGGCTGGATACAGCTTCCAGCAAGCAGAATGCAATTCACAAAGTGGGGAACCAACTACAACTCACTAGCAGCTCATAGCACATTTACATGTACAGGAATTCTACTGTACCAGGCAAAGCGCCCCTGTCACAATCACAAACTCTCTGCACACACCGGGAGCTTAGAGGTAGTTGAACTCCTGACAGGCTGATCACATTCAGCAAAATCTTCAGTCTCTTCGGGTTGAGCCTGGCCCACTTCAGTAGCTAACTTTAGTCACACAAACTTGGATTTAGTCCAAAATAATTCTTCTCTGCCTCTAGGAGCAGCAGGCAGACATGGAGGCCAAACTCTCAGCCTTTTCATAGTTCTCCCATGAATGCACTCAGGATTGCTCTCAGAATCACTACAGCTCCTCTCCTTTACTTCCCATCTCAGAAACTAACTGAAAACTGCAAGCAGCCCGGACTTCACCAAGATCCAAAAGATTTGGTTGGCTGATTTGGCTGTCAGTCAGAGCAAGAGCTCCCCTTCAGTTGCAATAAAGGCACAAAACTCAAACCACTGTTCCCATAGATTTTGAATTAGACAACTTCTGTAGTCCGCTACATTTTAGGTCCCACCAGAACTGATTGGTCCAATTTGCAATCCAGGACCAAGACAGTGGAGACAAACAAAACAGTCCTTGCTACAAAGAAATCAAACTACATTATCACTATCATTCTAAATGGTTTTCAGCAAATAGTTACATCTTTCAACAGAGCTCCATCTCAGATTACTTATGCTGCAATCAAGCAGCTCTTAAGAGATAGTACACAGAGGCTATACAGGCTCTGGCAATCACATTTAAACTGCTAAAATGCAGGACGCCAGCCTGGCAGTGAGCATTTAGGCAAGCTCAAGGGAGACTTTTGGGAACCCCATTCATAGGGGTTTACACCAAAATCTAAGTAAATCACATCCGCTGCACCACCTTGGTCCACTGTTCTGGTTACTCAATCAAAGAAGTCCACCATATTCATCGGACACAAGCGCCCAGCCATGAACCTGTGCTGCTTTGGGTCGAGTCTTCTGTTTTCCTTAGGTAGTCTACTATCCTCTCCTTGCAATGCGTCCATAATTTTACCCACCACTGAGGTTAGGCTGACACAGCAGTAGTTCCCTGGTTCTTCCCTGCTTCACTTCTGTGCAAGGGCACCACTGTTGCCCTTTTCCAGTTGTCTGGTACTATACTGCTTTCTAGCGACTTATTGAATAGTTCAGCCAGTGTTGTGGCAATCTCCCCCACCCCGAGTTCTTTCAGGACCCTCAGGTAGATACCATCTGGACCCATTGTCTTATCCACTTTTAATTTACCCAGCTCCTCTAGGACTCTTTCTTTTGTGAAGGGGATCGTGTTGGACACATTATCGCTTTGCCCAGTGCCACTTAAAGGTCCTTGCCGCTGTCTTCTATGGTGAAGACTGAGCAGAAGTCATTCAATACCTCTGCCTTATTTTTATCCCTCCACCAGCTGACCCTCCTTTGATGCTAGACAGACTATTTCCCACTTATTCTTCCTCGCTCTCTTATGCATCGATAGAAAGTCTTATCACCCTTCTTCACCTCCTGTGCTATTCTCTCCTCTATCTGCACTCTGGCAATGCTAACTGCCTTCCCTGCCTCTGAGTTTATTTCTGTATTCCTCCCTGTCACTGTCCATCCTTGTTTCCTTGTATTACCTGAATGCTCTTTTCCATAATCTTAGCTGCTACCTCCCTAGTAAACCAGAGTGGGTTCCTCCTTCTTGGATTTGCTGATCTGTTTTGTGGAATCCTCCATTACTGTAGTTAAAGCATGTTTCAAGGTTTTCCAGCATTCTTCTACATCTCCTTTAGTACTAGTTTGTAGTAAGGATTTGATCTGGGATTTCATTTCAGGGAACTTTGCTTTCCGAAGTCGATTACCTTGATTTTTGTGTTGCATCTGGCTTCTGTTCTGCCAACTGCTAGCCATACTGATCTGTGGTTGTTGGATCCTAAGTAGCTTCCTATTTGAACACCTGAGATCCTAGAACTGTTGGAGAGTACCAGGTCTAGGATTGATGTTTCCTGGTGGGTGAGTCCACTAGCTGAGTTAATCTTGCCTCTCGAGTGCAAGGAGGAATTCTTTGTCCTCTCTGAGGATGCAGTGTATGAGGACCAATCCACATCAGGCAGACTGAAGTCCCCAAATAGAAGTAGCTCACCCTCGTTGGCCATTGTCAGGCTGGCTTCCAGGAGCTCCTTGTCAGTGTCAATGTCTTGGAATGGGGGTCTGTAGACAATCCCTACCCATATAGGGCTTTTTCCAGCTCCTAGGGTAATCCATAGGGCCTCAGCCTTACAGTGTTGGTCTTGGAGTTCTGTTGCACTGATACCCTCCCTTATGCATATAGCCACCCCCCTTTTTCCCTTCCAGGTCCCAGGTATTGTAACATCCCATGTGGTTCGCGGTGAATCATGTTTCCATCGCTCCAATCCAACTGTGATTCCGCTTATTCTGCTATCATGGCTATGAGTTCAGGGATCTTGTTTGGGAGGCTTTCGAGCATTGACACATGGCCTTCCATGCCAGACTGCTCTGGCCTGTTGTACTGTTACCCTGTGTCTGTTTTGTACTATCTGTGTGCTTGCAGTGCCTTTTATGCTTGTTGACATTTTCCAGTGGACTCCCTGGTCTGTGTTTCTATCAGATTTAGTAAAATGTGCATAAGCTGGACTTGAACTGCTTGATGTTGGGGAGAGACAACTAACGACCTCTGCAAAGCTGGTGGCGCCTTGCCTCCTCCCTATCCACTAGTTTAACTGATTGATGTGGACAGCAAACTTTTGGCCAACTGCTCTTGTCCCCTACTTTGTGAGGTGCAGGCCATCAAATCTGAAGAACTCCTCTATCAGATGTTCTGCCAATTATCCACATAGTGGTGACCCTTTTCTTGGCACCAGCACTTCAGCCAAGTGCTTAGTTACAAACACCTCCCCGGGGATACAAGAGGGCTCCCAGACAGGAAAGAGATGTTATCCTTGTGGCAATCGGGTAAGGCCCACTAGGCACAAGTGTCTGCTGTCAGGGATGACCTGGAAATACCAGGGTGGTGACCTGCACCCATTGAATCCAGAGGAAGGCACTGCAATCAATCCAGGACTGCTGGATGTACCCAGCTCATTTTAGCGCAGAACACCAATCTCTAGACCATCCGACAACAGTCTCTCCACCAGGGTGGGAGAAGGAAAGAGCCTAGGCTCAGAGAAAATATGGGACAGCCTCCCATAAGACAGGGAGGCAACAGCCAAGTCCAGAGGCCGCTCTGAAAAGATCCAGCGGGCACTCCTAGGCTCCAAAAACAGGAAGACAAGAGCCCCGTCCCCAGGTGCCTGTAACCACCTGGGCAGTCCGGAGGGGGGAGGGTCTGACCAAGCAGATGTACGCACTTCTGAACTGAAATGGTCAACTGGGAAGACAAATGCCAGAAACAGCCCTGGAGACCAGCCAAAGGAAAGGAGGCTCAGGATCATCAGGAAACAAAAGGTCAGCCAAGGCTGCACAGGCAACGGAGCTCCTGACTGGCTCCCCAGGATATGAAGGGATCTAATGACAGGAGAGAAGTGGAGAGGGCATGGAAGAAGCAAGGTGTTGAATGGTCTCCAGTGAAGATTGAGCCTAGGGAAGTCCCTGCCTGGAACACTGAACAACAAGGGGTTAGGGTGGCAAGCAAAGAGAAAGTAGCAGGTCCTAACAGGAAGCCTGCCAAGAACCCCAACTGGCTGCAAAGAAGGCCCGTGAAACATTCACCAAAGTCCACTCCAAAGAGGGGGGAAAAGCAGGTGGCTGAGGGGGCCCATGTCAATCGAGGTGCGGGGTTGTGACCGCCCTGATGCAAAACACTGTCTGGTAAATGGGTGACCCATGGAGCCATCCAGAACTAAGGAAGGACAACTGAACAGAGAGCAGGAAAACTCCCTTCTACCCATGCCTTCAACCATCATGCAGTGGTCGGGGGAAATAGACGCCCCAGTCCACAAGGCTTCCTCAGTGCTGGCACCCCACAACACTGAACGGACAACCAGGGGAGTGGTCAACAGTCAAAGTTACCCAGGCTGGGACTAGGGGCTCTGCTCATGCATGCAGGCCCCCAAGGAGGGGTCTTAAGTCTTTCTCCTGTCGATGCCAGGGTACTTGGTGCCTTAGTCCCCATAGACACTGGACCCTCACACTTACTTCAGCCCGTATTGACAGTGGCGCCTTTCTACATTCCCATCTAGGCTCTCTTGGAGGACCGCATGCATGGCCAGATCACTAGTTCACACGATGAAGACAGAAGAGGGAGGCTCAGAGGCAATGGGAGAAAGTACTTCTTCACAGAGAGAGTGGTGGACCCATGGACTAGCCTCCCAGCAGATGTGGTAAGGGCTAAAACAGTTACAGGATTCAAAATTCATGGGGTAAGCACAAAGGGATAGTAGAAGTATGGGGAGCCCAGGGACTGAGTAGGCTCACCAGTGTCAAGACAGGTGGGAAAATATGGGTGAACTAGGAGGGCCAAGTGGTCCTTATCTGCCAGCAGCTTCTATGTTTGTTTCTATGTGCCATGCTGCAAGAGATATACCCCAAAGACAGATTAAAAAAAAAATTTACTTTCAGTTTTGTTCCTGTTAGTGTGTGTGCACGGGTTGTCCAATAAAGTCCAGAGAGCAGTCTGGATCTGATATTTCAAAATTTATTAGAAGCAGAAAAAAATAAAATGGACTTAAAGCAGAACTTGTACATAACTTTCAAAAACATAAGGCACAGGAAATCATATCTTTAACAAGAAAGAAAATTCCTGCCAAAAGGCACCTAGAATCTGGCTAGGCATCTGGTAGGTTTGCCTTCCTACCACACACTGACAACATTTCACATTCACCTCCTTATATATCAGTGGAGGAGCACATGACTCAGATAGCTCCTCCCCAATTTACATCATAAAAAGGGACAACTAGGGCCCAGTCCTATAAGGAAATTGACTGAGCAGAGCTGGAAGCACATTTCAAAGAGAGATGCAAGTCTAAGTCATTTCTGGATCACATTAGGAGACTTTATCCCTTTATGTTAAACAGTTTTATCTCTCTCTTTTAACTGTGGCATACATTGCCCTTCTCTGTTAAAAGTACTAGTTTTAGCCATTTTATTTAAACAAACAAATAAACACCATTTCTCAAATGATTCTCAGTTGCAATGTTGACAGATAACATAATTCTGAACTTACACTAAAACCAACAAAAGGCTGCTAATTTGTTCAGAATTCACTAGATCATGAAAACGCCATCATCAACCCTTTTTCGGCGCCTTCGCATCGATTGCACAGTCACACAATCGCATAGTCGCATCGCTCACATTCGCAGGAAAATTAGCATACTTAGCTAGTACTGCAAGCACAGAACGCTCTGGAACATTGGGGCATTATTATTTTGAGAAAACAAGCTGGAAATAAGGAAAGGACAGTAAGAATACTGTGGCCAAGCTTGAGTATGGGAATGGCAGAAAAGGAGCGATAGTAAAAGGAAGAAATTAGAAGAGCAGGAGACTGTTGCAACAGATTTAGATTAATGTTTTTGCCCACAATGTTCTCGTGATTACCTCCACACTCAGGCAGGTAATTACATATGCTCCGAACCCATGAGAGCATATCCACTCTGGGGCCACCGACCCACCACAACCTCCTCCCACTCAGGATGAAAACTAGTAGTTTTCACTACTCACATAACATGTAGATCTCTTTTTATTTATAAACAAAAGAGATGGAGCTTTAGCCCACCCACTCCCAAAGCTCCACCTCGGCCCTTTTAATAATCTCTTTGTACTTAAATACAATGCATTCCTAAATACAATTATATTCATTCCCCGAGGTTTACGCTTGATTCTAACATTATGTCTGTCCCAAATCGAGACATAAAGTCAGCATCACTATTAGCAGTTCCAGCTCTATGACTAACAGTGAACTTGTATGGTTGCAATGTTAGATACCATGCAATGCCAGGTCTGTTAGGAATAAGACCGCTATTATTGCCGATCTTGTTGGTTCGGCTGACCTGGCTGCATCACGAGACCTGGCTGGATGAAAACTCTGGCCCTACTTTGGAGCCATGATTCCGGCAGTGCCGGTGATACCACCGCCGAGACTGGACCGCGCAGGGTGGGGGTTGCAGTCTGTTTTAAGACGGAATTGGGTCTCAGAATGTGGTAGTCGGTGAGACTGGGTCTTTTAGTGTACAGTCGTAGCAGGTGTAGGCGTTCGAATCGTCCTCATCTACCGTCCACCGGAGATGGGAGGCGCTTCTTACAGGAAGTAGCAGACTTCCTCGTCATGTCGTTGAGTCACCCAGGTTGATGGTTCTGGGTGACTTCAGCTGCCTAGTCGACGATGAACTCTCAAACTTGGGTAATGACTTCCTCAATTGATGTCTTCTTTGGGCCTTACACAGGTGGTTTCCACTGCTACGCACAAATCCGGACACTCTTTAGATCTAGTCTTCCTTCTAGGGATCAACGCATCCGACATGGGGGTGGAACCAGTCGCCTGGTCTGATCACCACATCGTGAGGTTCAATTTTGCACCCCCTGAGAAGACCAGCCCCTGTGGAGATGGTCAGGTACACCTCCATTACGGACGTAACTCACAAGGTCTACGCGGCGGTCCTTGACCTCTCATCCTTCGGTTTGGTGAGCAATGGCCCAGAAGCATTGGTGCTGGCCTATAATAAAGGCTGTCACGACGGCTCTGGATTCTATTGCTCCTGTTGGTGAGCACCCCCGATCCCTTCGCCCGGAGCCCCATGGTTCGATGGGACCCTGAGGGAGATGCGGAGACAGGGGTGAAGGTCAGAGTTGCCGCTGGCGAGGTCCGCCTTGATGCCGACCACTCTAGATTGATGGAACATTATGTTAACTATCAATCTGCAATCACCCATAAGAAGGCAGAATTCCTGTCCAGGGAGATTGCAGTTGCTCAGAATCGACTGGCTCAGCTGTTCTGAACTGTAGACAGACTGTGCAACCCAGCCTGCCTGCATGTTCAGAAAGCTTTTGCAAGCAGAGTGCGATGAGCTCGCTCGATCACTGCAACTAAAGTGGCCGACATCAGGAAGAACCTGGGTCCGTAAGCTCTATGGGTGAAGCTTTTGGACAGCATGAGATGACAGTGCCTCATTTCTCCTGGAGTTCTTTCGATGACCTGAGTTCGTGGACATTACGAGGATCATCCACTCTATGCGCCCACAAGTTGTGGCTTGGATCCCGTCCGACTCTCTCATCTTGGGTTGTTTAGACACTATTGGTCCGGTCCTGGGCTAAATAGTCTGGTGCTCTTGGAATTAGGTGAGTTTCCTACTCTTGAAAGAGGCTGTGGTAACTCCTCTTGAAGAAAGCTTCCTTGGACCCGGACTCTTTTTCTAGTTATCGACCTCTCTCTAACCTCCCTTTATTGGGAAGGTTATCGAGAAGGTCGTGAGCGGTTCAATTGGATGACCATTTAACCATCCATAATGTTCTACGAATCCTTCCAGTCGGCTCAGAAAAGACATAGCACTCGAGACTGCGCTTGTTCGGGTGTTAAATGATCTTCTGATGGCGAGGATCAGAAGAGACGCTCCATTCTTGTTCTTCTTGATCTCTGCAGCCTTTGACACAGTGGATCACATGGTGCTACTAGCTCGCCTTGGGCAAATTTGTGGAATGTCTGGAACTGTTTTGCAATGGTTCACGCATTCCTTACCGGAAGATCGCAGAGAGTTGTGTCAGGATTTTTCCTCTGACCCAATCCCTTTGTTGCGTGGAGTGCCCCTAGGGATCCGTGCTGTCGCCTATGTTGTTTGCAGTGTATATGCTGCCTCGGAAGTATCATTAGACGATATGGGCTGAGGTTTCACTGCTATGCGGATGATACCCAGCTCTATCTGTCTTTGCACCTGACCAGGATGGAGCTCTCGGTGTTTAACAACTGTCTGAGGGAGATCCAAGACTGGATGGATTTTAGTTGGCTAAAGTTGAACTCGGAGAAAACAGAGGTGCTGGTAGTGGATCCTGGTGGTCGGGTGGTGAGGCCGGGTATCGTGTTCCATCTGGAATTATTCTTGGTGGAGTATCTATGCCGCCCTCAGAACGGGTGCGTAGCTTTGGATTTATTCTTGACGAAAGGCTGACTCTCAAAGCTCAGGTGTCAGCCGTTGTCAAGACTTCCTCTATCATCTTAGGAATATTGCCAGGTTAGGCATCTTGTTCCGTTTGACTCCTGCCAACTTTGGTTCACGCTTTTGTATCTTCACGCTTAGACTATTGCAACGCCCTGTACTTTAGGTTTCTGAGTTGAAATCCGTGGCCTACAGCTGGTGCGAAACGCTGCAGCCGGGTTTTGAATGGGACAAGTCGGTTCTGTCATGTCACTCCCTGCTGCGCGAACTGCACTGGCTGCCTGTGCGGTGGCGGATCACCTTTAAAGTCATTTTGTTGACTTTTAAAGCCCTTCACGACCAGGGTCCAGTTTCTATCTGAAGACTCCTGGTGCCTTATCGTTCTCATCGATCACTCCGCTTCGGCCAACATGTGTTGTTAGAGATCCCAAGAGTGAGTTTAAAATCTTCTGGCAGCAGAGCATTTAGACATGCTGCACCCACTTTTGAACTCTCTACCATGTCGGTTATGGCAGTGCACCTCCGTGGAACTTTTAAAAGGATTTGAAAACTTACTTGTGGAGTATGGCTTTTTAGACAATTAAGTTATTTATTAATGCTTGGATTTTATTATCAAATATTTCATCTTGTTGTATGCTGATTTTATGTACATGTGTTGTTTTATGTAGTGTTTGAATTGTTTTAAAGTTGTTCAGCACCTTGATATACTGAAAGGTGCTATACAAATAAAATTATTATTATTATCATCTCATCACCCTTGGATTACTATCTTTCATGTTGTGTATCCATCGTGAGTGGATTATGGTCTGTCCAGACTGTAAATTGAGTTCCCATAAATAGTATCTTAGGGACTCAATAGCCCATTTGAGTGCCAAACACTCTTTTTCTACTGTGGAGTACTTGGTTTCCTGACATGAAGTTTACGGCTAATATACAGTACGGGATGTTCTTCCCCGTGGAGGATTTGAGATAACACAGCCCCAAACCAACATTAGAAGCATCCGCTCTATAGCAAAAATGGTTTATCAAAATCAGGACTTTTAACACTGGTGAAGAACAAAGTATTGCTTTTATGGCAAGAAATGATTCTTCACATTCTGAATTCCAAATTATTTTTGAGGGTTTGTTCTTTTTGTTAACTCAATTAAAGGGCTAGCTAAAGTAGCAAATTGAGGCACGAAACGTCTATAGTAGCCTGCCAGGCCCAAAATGAACGTACATGCTTTTTTGTGAGGGGACGAGGACTCTTGGCTACAGCGTCCCACCTTCCCTACCTCTGGTTTTACCTGCCCATTACCAATTATAAATCCCAAATACCGGTCTTCCATAGCAAAGGAACATTTGTTGGGGTTGATGGTGAGACCAGCTTGTTTTATAGTCCTTAAAACAGCAGTAAGGTGTTTAACATGGTCTTCCCATGTTGGACTATAAATGATTACGTCATCTAAATAAGCTGCGCTTATATCCAACGTGAGGTCTCAGGAGTTTATCCATCAACCTTTGAAAACTAGCTGGGGCTCCGTGAAGTCCAAATGGCATCATTGTGAACTGAAAAGACCCCAAAGGAGTGCAAAAATCAGTTTTCTCTTTGATGCTTTCTCAAGCGGAATTTGCCAGTATCCTTTAGTTAAATCAAGTATACTAACATATCTCGCTTTCTGTTGGTCTATGATGTCATCTATACGGGCATTGGATATCCATCAAACTTTGATATTATGTTGAGTTTTCGGAAGTCTAGAAAATTTTATCCCTTCCTCTTTTTAGGACAAGGACCATAGGAAACGCCCATTCACTATTAGCTTCTTCTATGATACCCATTGCTTTCATCTTTTCTATCCCTATGATGACTTCTTGTTTTAATTTCTCAGGAATCCGATAGGGCTTTACTCTAATGGGTGTGTTTTGAAATGTATGGATCTGATGACACATTTCCGCAGTTTTCCTGGGACTGTTGTAAAAGTATCATGAAACTGACTTAGAATGTGGGCTAGTTCTTGTTTTGACTGTCTAATAAAGAAGGATTTATTGTCAAATCTTTAGACAATTGTTCTCCTTCCAGTCTATCATATGCCAGCTCCATCTCATTGTCCAATGGATTGGAACATACATACATGACTTCAGTAGGCCTATCATGCCATCTTTTCAATAAATTGGCATGATACACTTTTAGTTTTTGTTTTCTGTCTGGTACTTCTACCAAATATGTAGTGGGGCTAATTTGTTTCTGTATCACGTAAGGCCCTTGCCATTTCATAGTTAACTTGTTTTCAGTGGATGGAAGCAACAATAAGACACGATCCCCAGAGCTAAAGTGTTTTCACCCACCCCTATGTCATATCTTTCTTTCTGATAGCCTTGCTTGATTTGATTCTGTTCTTGCAACCTGAGTATACTTAGCTATTTTTTACATAGCTGTGTAACATAATCAAGGGTAGTGGGATTTTTCCAGGTGGTAATATCCTCCCACTGTTCCTAACTACATCTAGGAGACCTCTGGGATTCCTACCATATAATAGTTCAAATGGTGAGAATCCAGTCGACGCTTGAGGTACCTCACGATATGCAAAGTAACAGTGGCAGATATAGGTCCCAGTGTTTACCCTCATCTTCCACATACTTTTGTATCATTTTCTTCAGTGTTTTGTTGAAACGCTCGAGAAGCCATCAGTTTGGGATGGTATGGAGATGTGAGACAGCTTCTACCCCCAGAGCTTGGTAGACATGTTTCAAAATGGCTGAACAGAAATTGGTTCCCCTATCCGTTAAAATAACTTTTGGTATGCCCACTCTGCTAAATACCTTGAGCAACTCCTCTGCTATTTTATCCGCTGTTATTGTGTGTAGAGGAATAGCCTCAGGACATTTTGTAGCATAGTCACACAACACAAGGGCAAACCTGTTGCCTTTAGTACTTTTGGGGAGAGGTCCTATAATATCCATGGCCAATCTTTCAAAGGGCATAGCAACCAATGGTAAGGTTGAAGAGGACTTTGTCCTTTCTTGTAACCGGGCGCCACCCTTTGACACTGGCTGCAACTTTGCAATATTCAGCCACTTGTTCATGAATGCCAGGCCAAAAGAATCTATATAGTAACCTTTTAAAGTTCTATCCCTTCCTGCATGTCCCCCACATGGTACATCATGCACTAAGAATATTAACTGTTCTCTATACTGACTAGGAACCACCAGTTGATCTACCATTTCCCCAGTTTTGGATTTTGACAAACTCTATACAATTTATCCTGTTGCAATTTATACATTGGAGGTGTACCTTCACCCCATCAGCAATAACCTGGGAAAACAAAGGGGTTAGTGTAGGGTCATTCTTTTGGTCACTGATAAAAGAGTCCGACTTTACAGTTTTACCATGGCATCATCATCACAACCTAAGTCCTTTGTTTTATTCCATGTCCATTTTTCTAGTCTCTTTTGTTTTTTGATTTAACAGTTTTTCCAGGAACATCAAATAAGGTATCATCAAAAGGAAACAATTCACTGTTCATTTGTTCCTGAGATGCTTGAGATCGTGTAGTCACAGCAGATATAGAAGAAGAAGCAGTCAATAAATTGTTAAATACAGGAAAGTCATGTCCCAATATCACAGGTACAGGTAGTCTAGGAACCACACCTATCTTCAGATGATGTGCCATGCCTGATGCAGTAATAGTAGCTTCTCAAGGATAGAAATGAGTGTCCCCATGAACACAAGTCACCCCAGTTGTCTCTGAGTGTTTCTTTGTAGGAGCACCACTGAGTAAATCGGCATGTACCAGGGTTTGCTTACTTCCTGAATCAATCAATGCCATCACATCCTGTCCTCCAACATTAACAGATACAGTATATTGCCCCAGTTTGCTAAGGCCAGATTAGACGGATCAAATTTTTTCTTGGGGCAGAATCTAGCGATGTGTCCCTTGGTCTGACATTTGTGGCAAATAATATCTGGGTTAAATGTTCTCATACTTTTTCTTTCCTCTTTGGCTTAGTAGAAGGACTAGTGGGTGAATGTTTTATTATTACTTGGGAAGTATTTGTCCCATGAGACCCTTTCTGAGATGTGGGCTAGCTGTGATATAATCTTCAGCTAAACTGATAGCTTTTTCTACTGTGTCAGGTCGATGTTCTCTTACCCACATTTGAACCTCATAAGGCAATATTTTTATAAATTGTTCTAACACAACTGACTCGACCACTTGATGTATGGTACTGGTTGCAGGTTGTAGCCATTTTATGCATAATTCTTGCAATCGGCACAAGTTTCTTGTGGGGACTCAACAGTATGATATCTGAATGCTCGAAACCTTTGACGATAAGTCTCTGCACTGATGTCATACCTTTTAATATTGCTTGTTTAACATGATCATAGTTGGCAACATTTCCAGGTTCTATGTGACTATAAGCTAGCTGAGCCTTGCCTGTGAGATATGGGGCCAAACAGATAACCCACTGATCCCTAGGCCACCCACATGCTGTTGCCACTCTTTCAAATGTTGTAATGTATGCTTCAATATCATCACTGTCCATTAGTCTGGAAATTTTAATGTCCTTTGGGCCCCACTTGGTAAAATAGGCCTAGTAGTTCCAATAGCCTGAATAGCCTTAAGAGTCTCCACCCACCTGGTCTCATTTTGTAGCTGTCTCACACACAACCATCTCAGCAAATCATGTACTTCGGAAGGGGTTCCTCTTCCTCCTCTTGACATCTTCACCCCAATAGCTTCTTCCGCTGCCTTTGGTTTACCAGTCTCTTTCCTTCTGACATCACCCAATCCAGCTGCTAGGGTAGTTGAAATTTGTCCACCATGGTTCTGGTCCATGTACCTTCCGTGTAGACATTTCCGCTTTCTCCATCTTCTTCTGCTCCTCCATAATGACTCTGGACAATATCCACAAGAAAGGTGGCTCTCCTTCCTTGTGATATCCACTTCTGACACTAAATGTGCACGTGGGTTGTCCAATAAAGTCCAGAGAGCAGTCAGGATCCGATATTTCAAAATTTATTAGAAGCAGAAAAAAATAAAATGGACTTAAAGCAGAACTTGTACATAACCTTCAAAACATAAGGCACAGGAAATCATATCTTTAACAAGAAAGAAAATTCCTGCCAAAAGGCACCTAGAATCTGGCTAGGCATCTGGTAGGTTTGCCTTCCTACCACACACACTGACAACATTTCACATTCACCTCTTATATATCAGTGGAGGAGCACATGACTCAGATAGCTCCTCCCCAACTTACATCATAAAAAGGGACACCATGGCGCCAGTCCTATAAGGAAATTGGACTGAGCAGAGCTGAAGCACATTTCAAAGAGAGATGTAAGTCTAAGTCATTTCTGGATCACATTAGGAGACTTTATCCCTTTTATCTTAAACAGTTTTATCTCTCTCTCTTTTAACTGTGGCATACATTGCCCTTTCTCTGTTAAAAGTACTAGTTTTAACCATTTTATTTAAACAAACAAATAAACACCATTTCTCAAATGATTCTCAGTTGCAATGTTGACATATAACATAATTCTGAACTTCTTACACTAAAACCAACAAAAATGCTGCTAATTTGTTCAGAATTCACTAGATCATGAAAACGCCATCATCAACCCTTTTCATGCCTTTCATACGCTTGTACAGTCGCACGCTCGCACATTTGTGCAGAAAAATTAGCATAATTAGCTAGTACTGCAAGCACAGAACATTCTGAACATTGGGGCATTATTATTTTGAGAAAACAAGCTGGAAATAAGGAAAGGGACAGTAAGAATACTCAAAGGTGGCCAAGCTTGAGTATGAGAATGGCAGAAAAGGAGCGATAGTAAAACGAAGAAATCAGAACAGCAGGAGACTGTTGCAACAGATTTAGATTAATGTTTTTGCCCATAATGTCCTCGAATTACCTCCAAACTCAGGCAGGTAATTACATATGCTCCAACCCATGAGAGCATATCCAAGTTCGGGGTCACTGACCTACCACAGTGTGGTAATTTTTTCTGCTTCATGACTGTGAGTTGTTACATTGTCTGTTTCTACTTTACCCTGCCTTGTTAACGAGATGGTCTGTCCCAATCCAGGACTTGCCCTGCAAGATAATCACACTCATTTTTAGCAATTTGTTCTTTCTCTGTGCCACTTCCTACTCTTCTGGAGTTATTTTTCTTTTCCAAAATTCAGCTGTAGCTTTAAATGGTGCAAGTTCCTTCTTAATTTATCTACTTGTTCTTGTATTTCCTGATAATTCTGTTCATCCTCTTTTATTTGTATTTTGATTACTTTTATTGCACGTTTTCCAAAGTCTCCTCTGTGTTTATAATGTTCTGTCCCCAGCTGGACATTTGTTCAGTCTCAAACATTGTGGTACCCTTCCAGTTCCACATCTCTCTCTAAGCTGGCCATAGGTTTATTTCAGACACTAGCAATCTCTCAAGATGAACAACACTTTTCAAAAAGCAATTTCTGGCTCACCAGATGTCACATGATACATTTAGAGGGGTATTTAAATGGCCTAATGGGAAGCCAGATGGATTCTGAATATGATCTTAAAGTCTAGCACCCAGTTATTTGCAGCCAAATCATATTCAAAATCGAACTGGCTTCCCATTTGGATTACATACTTGTGGTCACTGTTCCATCTGCAAATATATAAAAGTAGGAATGATTCAAACACCTCACGCTGGATGTTGGGGTAGAGTATAAGGAATTTATGAACTGTTCTACAACTTTCAGTTTATAGGCTATGAGATGTGCGCTGCCAGATGCTGTATGTGGAAGGACAATTAAACTATATGTGAAAGGCTGCAGGAACATGTCAGAAACATGGAAAAGTAACTCCTCTATAGGTGCTTATTTTTTGGAACATCACAAATTATGAATCAGGTGGTTTCAAATGTGCAGTCCTAGATTGTGCCCATCTTCATCCCCTAGGAGGTGATAAGAGTACATCTTTTGCTGCAGAGGGAAACAACATGGATTTCAAATTGCAGTGTCAGAAACCAAAGGACATAAATGAAGAAATAGTCTTTACTGATTTTTTTTTATGATGGATAAAATATTCATGTCTCTAGTAATATCAGTTCTCCTAACTGTGTGATCTAATTGTCCCAGTCATATAAATGTATCCGATTTTTAAACAACCTACATAAACATTATGTAGATGGTGATATGATGTAAAGTTGATCTTTTTTTAATACTGCTTCCCTTTAACCCACCCTGCACCTCTCTTACAACTTCATAGGCATACCTGGTTTTACTGGTGTCTCTCCTTCTAATTTTTCCCAACTGAATGGTTGTATTCCTTTGATTAGCACTTATTCAGTTTTTGGGCAGCCTAAATGTGTGTAGATCACTTATAATTCATTAAGCAACACACTTTCACAAGAATTTTATGTTTCAATGTTGATGTGGTATAATAATGTACAGTTACATAAGATCTTACTGTAACAGTAGATCTTCAAGAAGATCTCTTGCAGCAGGCCACACCTGTATAACAATTGGCGCCAGGCACTAGGACCACATGGAAACTTTTTTTTCCCCGAACTCTGTTTTTGCCTCCCAGCCTGTGGAACCTCTCAGGCATCCTGCACTACCCCGACTCTACTTCCGTGTCTGAGAGGCCTCCTGAATCCTGGCACCAGCCCGGCTGTCCCCGGCTCTAAGCCCCCCACCCCGAGGTAGGGCCACCTTATCCACCAGGGCACTCTATCTGTAAATTAGGCTGGGCTGGGCTCAGCCCAGGTAAGGAGTGCAACCGGCGGTGGGTGTGGTTGGGTGGATGCAGGTGCCATCACCTATCCACAAGCTGGGTATTTTTTTTCCCCCTCATTGCTGGCCTCCCTCCTGGTGGGGTCTCGGCCACAATGGCGCAGGGAATATCTTGCCAGTGACTCTGCAACCCTCTAATTTTGGCCCTGAGCGGTGTGGTACCTCCGATCTCCATGGTGCTGGGCATAGTCCCTTCCCCTCCCTCGAAGAAGGAGAGCTGTCCTCCGGACAATCAATCCTCCTTCTCCCCTGCCGACCCCTGGTGATCCAGGCTTGTACCTGAACCAGGTCGCGGCCAGGCGCAAGTGTGGTGTCAGTGCCTCAACCGTCAGCACCACCGGGCTGGCAACACATGGAAACTTTCTTGCTAACAGTCTACCAGGGGGCCATGATGACATCACATACTGATGTCATTCTTCCACTATAAAGTGGGCAGTTCTGCACCTCCTCAGTTCTCCCACTGGAAACCATAAGCAGCAAATCTCCTGCTGGGAACCGAGGAAAGTCAGTGGTTCCCACCAGGTAATAAAGATGGAACAGAAGGTGTATCATCATGGAGAAAAGAGACAGAGGCAGAAGAGGCCTCAGGCTAAGAGGGATGGAGGGTAGGATGGCATGGCCTTCTGCAAGAGATCCTCTCGAAGGTCTACTGTTCGGTAAGTTCTTACGTAACTGTACTATCTTCATCAAGGGCATCTCTTACAGCAGGCCATACCTGCTCTGGATGAGTCCCAAGCAGTTCTGACAGAAGAACCAGTCTGGGTGGTTGAAGACTATAGATCATAAGACAGAAGGGCTTGCAGCACAGCCAGGCCAAGGCCTGCCTGTCTTCTAGATGCAATGTCTAGACTATAGTGTTTAGTGAAGGTGTGGACAGAACTCTAAGTTGAAGCCACTCAAGTCTCGGTGGCTGAAAACACTCCTAAAGCAAGCAACAGGAGTGGCCATGCTTCTGGTGGAATGGCCAAGAACAACCTCAGGAGGTTCATTTCTGTACTTCCTGCAATCAAATGACAATAAAGTTGGCCAACCACTGGGACAGGCACTGCTTAGAAACAGGTATGCCCTCTTTCCCGGCAAAGGAAACAAACAATGGCAAAGGACTTCCAGCAGTCCCTCATGTGTGTATAATATGTGTGTATAATGCAGGATTCAATTAACATCTATGGTATGGAGCAATGCTTTCCCTGGACTGGCGTGCTCCAGATAATAATAACTGGCAGTGGATTGATTCATTTATTGTAAACTCAGACACCATCTTAGGACAAAATTTGGGGTTCATACATAAAACACCCTTTATGGAAAATCAAATAAGGAGTCTCACACATCACAGTCTGAAGCTCGAAATCCATCGAGCAGAAATACTAGTCACTAAAAATAATACCTTCCATGACAGAAAGCATAGCTCAAATGTCGCAGCCAGCTAGTAGGAGCCAAGTAAGTTTCTCTAACACAAGACGAAGTCCCAAGGAGAGACTGGATTGCAGATATGAGGCTTTGGTTGAAGAATGCCCCTCAAGAAAGTACAGGATGCCTCCAGTTGTGCTACCATACAGCCATCAACAAGCACATGGAAGGTTGAGATGGCTGACAAGTGCACCTTAATAGAGGAGTATGTCAGGCCTGAGTCTGAGAGGGTCAGCAGTAACACCAAAACCTGACTCACTGGGCAAGAGAATGGATCTAGAAGGTGGGAGCTGCCCACAGGGCAAAGCACTTCCACTTCATGGAGAAAGAAGCTCTGCTGCAAGGTTTTCTAGAAGCCACCAGCACTGTGACCACCTTAGGGAACACGCCAAACCTCATGTGGCTACATCTTCAAGAGCCAGGCATGAAGATGTAGCAACTTGAGGTCCAGATGGACCAGGGTGCCCTGTTCCTGGGAGAGCAAGCCTGTGCACAGGGGCAGAGGTGCTGGAGTTTCCACCGCCAGCTGTTACAGAAAGGGGACCAGATCTGACCAGACTAGAAGGGGACAATAAGAATTAAGGTGGCCCCTTCAATCTGGAACTTTTTTTTTTTTTTACACTTGCTATGCTTTTGGAGTCAGGACAACTCCCCATCAGCCCTCACAGCATTATCACGGCCACTGTTGCCATGACTCCATGGCCAACCCTGCCACCTGGTGTTCCCCAGCGTACCCCCTGGGTGAGAACATCTGGTGCCTCCCCGGCTACCCCTTCAGATGCCATGTCTAGTGTCCACAGGGAGTCCTGGGCCAGCTACGCCAAGTGGTGGTGCAATGAGGGGCATCATTTAGCTCGTCCAGCAGTTTGTTTTGGGGCATAGTTGTGGAGGCGTGGTGTGCAATGACACTGTGGTGTGTAACACGCCAAGCATCTGGCAAGCCTCTTGTTACCAGCTCGGTGACTCCAGTGACAGACTGTCCTGTGGCCGTCAGAAGCCCCTGCACCAGGGATGCAACCTCTGCCCCCACCGAGGTGGAAAGCTTGCAGGGCCATTCATCCACCCCCGCCCTCTAGCAGCCGGGGTCCACTCCAAACTGGGGTCACCAGAGTCATGAACAGTAGCTGTACTGCTGCGCAGTGGGCCAGCTATTCCATCTGGAACTTGATCAGTGTCCTCTGTATGAGAGAGGAGGGGGAGGAGGAAGGCATAGAGGAACCTCCCTTCCAAAAAGGGACAACGCATCTTGCCAGAAAACACCAGACCCTGGAGCAAGCAAACAGAAATGTGGCCATTTTGCGTTGGAGTGGGGATGCAAAAGATCCAACTCTGGATGACCCCTCCTGTCGAACAGGTCTTTTACAACTGAGGTTCCCACCATGCATCCTGGATTGTGACCGACAAACTGTCCACCAATACGTTTTGGATGCCTGTAGCATGGATGGCTAAGAGATCTAGACCATGTTCTAGAGCCCAGTACCAGATCCTCATCACTTCTAACACAGAGGGAATGAATGGGTCCCTGCCTTGTGTTTGTTGATGTAATACTGCCCTCTGCACCAGCAGAGAGGTTGGGGTTAAAAGTCTGTAAGGTTTGCTCAGCACACAGAACGGCCCTCACCTAGAGGACGTGGATGTGGGGAGCAGCCTCCACTCTGGATGTCTCTTGAGGCTGAAGAGGTCCCAGTTGAGCTCTCCAACCCAGTTCTGAGGCATCTGTGTTAAGGATCTACTTAGGGAAGGGAATAAGGAAGGGAATCTTTTTCAACAGGTTATCGGGTTCCATCCCCATAGCAGCTCCTTCTTGACTGGTGAGGAGAACAGAACTAGTTGTTCTAGGTCACTGCTGTACTAGCTCACTGGGCCTCAAGGTCCACAGGGAAACCTCATGTACAGCCTGGTTAGAGAGAACACGACAACGGCCACAGCCAAAAAGCCCAAGAGCTGGAGGAAGGCTCTTGGGTGTAGCAATATCTGTTGTTGCAGAGCTGCTGGGCCTGAGCCACCAGGCAGTCCTCCTGTCCTGGGGTGGTGGCTATAACCTGGGCCATGCCCAGTACAGCCCTCATGTACCACAGGTATGGACTAGGGGTCAAGACTGACGTGAACTAATTGACTGTGATGCCCAGAGCATAGAACAATTGTCCGGTATGCGTAGGGTCTGGATCAAGTATTACCTGGACTGCACTTTGAGTAGCCTGTCAGCAAGGTAAGGGAAGATGGAGAGTCCTTCCCTCCTGAGGGCTGCTGTCCCCACTGCTATGCAATTGAGGGCTGCTGAAACTGGTAAAGACGTGAGGTGAGGTGCAGAAGATGAGACAAAGGGCATCACTGAATGGATAGTGTTCCCCTGGAACTGAAAAGTGCAGTTACGTAACAACTCACCATAACAGTAGATCTTCGAGAGAGGCTCTTGCAGTAGATAATCACTCTGAGGACTCGCCCCTGGTGCCAGGACCCATGGAAAGCTTTAGCCAGCAGTATCTGGACGGGGACCACCCACCTGTCATGTAGCAGATGTCAGGTGACACTATATAGTAGGCGGTCCCCACACCCACCTTCCAGTTCTCCCTCTGGAGACACAGAAACATAGAATTTGATGGCAGATAAGGACCACTTGGCCTACCCAGTCTGCCCATTTCCTAATGGATAAGCTGCGGATCCTAGCTAATCAACAGCCTACTTCTTCCAACCTCCACCCCTGAGAATTGCCTTATGTCTGTCCCATGCATTCTTGAATTCCACCACTCTTTTGACTCCACAACCTCCTCAGGAAGGCTGCTCCATGCATCCACAACCCTCTCTGTGAAAAATACTTCCTCACATTGCCTCTGAGCCGCCCCCTCTAGCTTCAGATTGTGCCCCTTGTTCTTGCACACCTCTTTTTCTGAAAGATGCTGCCTCTTGGACTTTGTTGATTCCTTGAGGTATTTGAAAGTTTCAATCATGTCCCTCCCTCTCCCTCCTCTCCTCAAGGCTATACATATTAAGATCCTTAAGTCTCTCTTGATATGGCTTCTGGTGCAGACCCTGCACCATTTTAGTGCCCTCCTCTGTACTGCCTCCATCCTGTCTATGTCTTTGCAGAGACTGGGTCTCCAGAACTGCACGCAGTACTTCAGATTGAGTCTCACCAGCTGTCTGTACAGAGGCATAACAACTTCCTGTTTTCTACTGGTGATGCCTCTCTCTATGCGTAGAAGTAACCCACCAGCCTGCTTACTGCCCTCTATCAGTGCTTGCTCACCTTTAGGTCATCCAATATGACTACCCCAGACCCCTTTCCATTGTTGTTGTTGTTGTTAGTATCTCACCCACCACTGTGTACTCTTCCCCTGGTTTTGTTTCCCAGGTGCATTACTTTGCACTTCTAAGAATTGAATCTAAGCTGCCATACATTTGACCATTCCTCCAACCTTGCCAAGTCCCTTCTTATCCTTTCCACCCCACCTTGTGTATTCAACTGTGCTGCAGATCTTTGTGTCGTCTGCAGAGAGACATACTTTTCCTTCCAGTCCCTCTGCAATGTCGCTATAAAGACATTAAAGAGGACCGGTCCTAGTACTGAACCCAGCAGTACCCCACTAGAAACCCCCTTTCTTCAGAGTGGACTCTGTTTATTATTACCTCTGTGTTCTGCTCTCCAGCCAATTTTTACCCAGGCTACCATCTTGGGACCCACTCCAGGCTGGCCAACTTGTATATTAATCTTTTGCGTGGGACTGTGTCAAATGTCTTACTAAAGTCTAGGTAGGCCATGTCTACAGCCCCTCCCTGATCTACTACGTTGGTCACCCAGTCAAAAGAAATCTATTAGATTCATCTGACATGACCTTCCACTGTGAATCCATGCTGCCTTGGGTCCCTGCCTCCTCTGCCCTCTAGAAGAGAAGTGACAGGAGAAAAGGAAACAGAGGCTCTTGGAGCTCAAAATGAGCTCATAAAGAAAGTGCAAGAAAGCAAATAAATTTGGGGATGGAGGAAGAGAATAAGGTTACCTACTGCAAGAGCCTCTCGAAGATCTATTGTTATGGTAAGTTCTTATGTAACTGTACTTCTTACTTTGATAGGGTCTTGCAATAGGTAATCATTCTGATGACGGAGTCCCAAGCAGTGTGAATCAGAAGAAAACTGAAACATGGGAGGTGGGAAAACAAACTGCTAACTGTAGGCAGTTCAGGACAGGAGTCCCTGAAGCACAGCTAGGCCAAAACCTGCTCTGGCGACTAGAAGCAATGTCCATACTGTAATGTTTAGTGAAAGTGTGGATTGAACTACAACTAGCTGCGGCACAGATGTCGGTGGCTGACACATTCCTGAAACAAGCAGTAGAGGCAGCCATAATGCTGGTGGAAATGCCCTAACCTTCCCTGGAAGGGTCTTACCATGCTTCTGGTAACAAAATGATGCAGTTTGCCAACCATTTGGATAAACACCGTTTGGAAACTGCCACTACCTCTCTTTAAAAAGGAAATGAAAGCTTATTCGACTTTCAGACAGACTTTGTCCTGTTAGTGTAATAACACAAGATCATTTAGCCTGTTTCCTTTCATCTCCCCCACCTTAGTAGCCATGTTTCCCATTTCTCTGAGCTTTTAGCTTTCTCGCTACCCCCTTGCTTTTGTCCTGGCCGTGAACCTTGGCACAGACCCCAGCCTAATTTGCACTCTCGGAGCTTCTCCCCTGCTTTTTCACACTCCCTCCCTTCTCTATTGTGTTAGCCCTGACCGCCCCCACTTAGCCTGAAACTGTAGCACCTTATCTCTCTGATCACCTCTGTACTTGCCCTCCTACCATTAGGATTCCTGCCCCTGACCAGGGCGCGCACTGTGGCCCAGCTGCCTCCGAGCCGGCCACTGTGGACCTCAACCTGCCTGCCTGCACAAGGTACAGACCCCACGACTTTTAAATAGCTGGCCACTAAGCGGATTCACCAATTGGTGGTTACTGCTGAACTGTGGTGATTCATTGGTTGGCCTTACTCTGTGCTCTCTTCTCACTGGACCTTCTGAATCTCTGGCTTCTGGCACTTTATTTTGAAACAGTTTTTTTACTTTTAGTTCTGTCAGGGACTGAGTATTTTGTCCTGACCGCCCACTCTGGCCCCCAATCGCCCAATTCTCCGACCTTCTATTAAATACGTGTCCTCCCTCATTGATTAACACCCACTAACCCTCTCTACTACAATTGGTGGACACATCAGTTCCTTTTTCTTTTTTTTTTCTAAGTGAATTATCAGCAGCTGCAATTTTACTCCTCTTGGGCAAAACAGTTTGCACTGCCCTACCTACTGGAATTATTTGTGTGGATTTGACCTCACAACTTTGCAATCAGCTTGCTCTCACTCACTTTTCCTTTAATTCCACAACTTAGTCAATATAAACGCCTACTCAACATTTTACCACCAAAGTCTGCCCACTACATAGCTACCTAACATGTATTACCTCAATCTTATCACTACATATGTACTTTGTCACCCATACCCTCCTTCTACTAGACCTCATCAATGCTTCACGTGGTTTAGCCACTGCTTCTATTCCCATTTTGCATGACTTTATAACACCTAATTGTGGTACACCTTTTTCCCTATGGCCAAATGAACCACTCTCAGAAAGCACACATTCCTGGTTGTGCACCTTTTCACCTTTAACGCCATGCCTTCTGTATGCCCCCTTCCAACCTATCTCCATCCCTTGCCATTTCTCACCCTAGTTAATAACATCTCCCAAATCATGCCTTTTCAGAAGTTTCACAAATCCAATTCCACTACTGTGGCCATAAGTTTAAAGGATGTGCCCTTATACAGAATCTATCTGGGTGGAAAGAGACTAAATACATACCCTCCCACCAATGAACAACTTAGTCTTCGATGTATCAAAGTAAAACTGCACAAATCCACCCCTATAAAATATGTAAAGGGCTTGCATCTTATAAAATGGCAGGTAATAAGGCTGGCCTACCTAATATCACTCCTGTCGGGTAATGTCCACCTAACCCTGGACCCATGTCGCATTCTCAGGTCACCCTAAAACATCAATCAGGACTAAAAATATCCTCCATCAATATCTGCAGTTTACAGGCAAAATTTGACGACTTCATGTGTGGGCCACCAACACTAACCGGATATCCTGTCAATAGTGAGACATGGCTGAGTCCTAGGATCCCGACACAGCCATACAACTCTCAGGGTACAAACCTTTCAGATATGGTAGGCTTGGAAAGCATGGGGGCAGCTGTGCATTATATATGAAGGAACACCTCCAAGGGCAAATGCTGCCACACATCACTGCCAAGTGTTACACCCAGCTGCTACCGGTAAAGATACTAATTGGTAATAATGGAAAATCATTTACGGTAATATCCATTTACATTTCACCCAAGGCTCAAGATAGTGGCTTCAAAGTTGTAACTGCCATACCTTGCTAGGAGCAGTCCCAACACTGAAATTATCTTGCTGGATGATTTCAACATCAATTGGATCTCCCAAGAAATAGGTCCCTATAAAGATGCTCTATCCTCAGTACATGCCTCTCTCAATTGGTGAGTACCCCCACTGGATTTACTACCAAACTAGAATAAGTACTTTCATCAACTGGCTGGTCACCAATCGCCTTTGAAAGAATAAATCACATCTTAGTACCCGATTCGCTTAGTGATCATTCCCCTATCCTCTTCACCCGGTCTAAAAGTCCCTAAATTCCCAACCAAAACCGTCAATATAAGACTTCTAAAAAGGTAAGCTGGATGCACTGAAAGTGCATCTAGGCAACCATGATTGAGTTTCCTGAACATCACTGCTGATGTTGATGCCCTAAACTCTTTATCCAAAATTGTAATGAATCTTGTGATATTTATGCCCCACTCACCAAGAGCCATCAAAACTCATGGATCTCCTGCAATTACTTGATCTCATGAAACATGGTGACAACCTTTGTATATATCCAGAGGCACAGGCTTAGCAGCTGACAACCAGAAATACAAGGGGCACATAATAGATGTAATGTGGGCAATCCAGAAGCCAAAAGTCACCACTTTCATAGGGAGCACGAAACTCTTGGGGAGACAGCAGACATTTTTGGAAAAATATCAGATCCCTATCTGATAAACCAAACAAGTCTCCCTCCCTTAATAAATGTTGACAGTATTCCCACGAGGGATCCTATGACCATTGCCGAGACCTTCCACAAAGCATTTACTGACCTGAGTGGTGTTCTACCCCAGACTTCTTTCTGCCTCCAAATACACAAAATATTTCTATATACCTCCTCCCAACAATGCTCCATACCAACTACCACCTTAAAATAATTACCCCATCCCAGGCTAAGAGATATATCACTTACTGGCAGATCAAGGACCAGTAATGACAACTCAATCTAAAGCTCCTAGAACTCAAACTTGATGTTGTTCTTGCTCCCTCAACAAAATTCTGAACTTATCCCTAGTAACTGGGAAGTTCCCACAATTATGGAAAGAGGCGGTAGTCACACGGTTTTCAAAAGTGGAGATAGAGCTAACCACACTAACTATCGCCCCATCTCTATTCTCCCCGGAAGGTTTTGGAATGCATTATTTCCGACCAGCTAGTTGAATTCCTTGACAAATATCAGCTACAATGCGTCAGCAGCATGGATTTGGAAACAACATAGCACTACCACTGCTCTAGTAGAATTCACTAGTTATATTCATAGGCTCTTGATTAGGGGCTCTTGGTGGGGCTACATATATTGACCTCACCAAGGCCTTCAACACTGTTAATCATGAGCTCCTCCTCTGTCAATCATCTGCTACTGGTCCATCCCTCGAATCTGTTTCCTGGTTTAGAAGCTACCTCCATGGTAGACAACAAAAAGTAAAATAAATCATGTCTCAGATTACTGGTATGTCACAACGGCGTGCCACCCAAGGTTCTATCCTTGGACCCTGCTTTTAGCCTTTTTCTCAGCTGGCTCCCTAGAGCAGTCAGCAATCAAATATTGCTATACGCTGATGATGCTGTGCTTTACTTGAACCACTCAACCCCGTCAAGCTGGAATTACAAATGCAGGCTAATTTCTTCCATGTAGAGAAGTGTTTTTGATTCAAAACTGCTCCTAAACAGCTGGCCCGGTGGCACTGAGGGTTGAGGCGCTGGATGACACACCTCACACTATGCTGGCGGCCAGGTTCGGGAACTAGCCCAGGCCGTTGGCAGGGAGGAGAGGGATTGAGCGTCAATGGACAACTCTTCTCTCCCAAAAAGGAGAGGATCTCGCTCGCGCTTGACTAACCTCTGGTGGAGCCTGGGGGTCTGGCGTACAGCTAGTTTCAAGGGCAGGGAGTGTCAGCGTCGGCAGTGATGCCATGATGTCAGGTGCGAGCCACTCCTCCACAGAACAGGGAAAAACAACATACGGTCTCCTGGATGATGCAGCACTATAGCGGAAACCCTGACTGCCTGAGGGTCTGACAAAACATAGAAGTACTCGGGGTGACCCACCCGTACCCACCTGGGGGTTACAGCCAAGGCTCCAAGAGGATCGATCAGATCATCATGTAGGCCATGTGTGGGGATACCTTTGCATCTCCCAAAGGAGTGGAGACCGTGCATAGGGGAGGTGTAAAGAGAAATTTCAAAAGAAAACTGCTCCTAAACTATAAAAAAAAGACCATGATTTTGCTACCAATCGTAATATACACAGGCATTTCCAGCTACGAGTTGTCAATAACCAAAATTCCCCTCTTGAGATGGTTAACCATCTAAAATATCATCTAGGCGTAATGTTAGACAGTGCTGTTTCCTACTGTACACATCGACCAAGTTGCCAAAACTGCAAATGTTAAACTGGGACTACTCTATAGAAACAAACCTTGCTTTACTGATGTGGCCCTAAAGATAGCATTGTCAAGCTCAGTGCTCTCAGTCATAGACTACAGCCTGGTGGTGTATGGTGCAGCAACTCCCACAGCTCTCAGAAGACTTAAAAGCGACCCTGAACAAGGCCTGTAGGCTTGTGCTGGGTGTACAATGTCGTGGCCACACATGTGAACTATACACCAAAGTAGCTTGCTTAACTTAGATTGTTGAATCTGATACCAGACGTGCTCTGCTCACCAAAAAATCAATACTTGGAATTACCGCTTCTGATGTACAGGATCTTCTAACACTTCAAAACTCACCCAGATGTACGAGGGGCCAAAATGACCAAATCCTGAAAGTCCCATTCGGAGGACCTCACAAGGTACCAAAGATCCTATGAATATCGTGGCACCTACCTGGCTCAACTCTCTCGGCAAAGAACTACTTGGAAGACAAACTAGGCCCATATAAAACAAAACTTTGATCTCTACTTGCTCTGGCCAGTGTCTGTGACTGTGAACATTAACCCTCCTTCCTCCCACAGATCAATTTTCCTGTCTTTGCCCAGTTATTCCTTGCTTTGTCATCCTTTCCACTATTCCTTCCACTTCCTTATACTCTGTCTCCCCTCACCATCATCACACTTTTTACCATATTAATAACCTCTTATGACTGGCATTTCTGCTGATCATAGCTGGTACTCTATCTCTCTCTGCTCTTCCATTCACCCTTACCCACTTTTGTCCTCTGTCCTTGCTCAATCCACACCTTCCGCCCTCTCTCCCAACCTCTCCCTTGATGGCCTCATCTTTTCTCTATCACCCCCTACCCACATTATTTTTTTTTTATATTTTTCTCCCTCAGGGCTCCAGTCAGTGTTGACATCCCGACTGACCCCTAGCCCTGACACCCGACGATAGGCTGTCGTCTTCATTACCCCATGGTAGGGTGGTGAACAGCTACCAGCTCAACCCACTGGAGTAGAATCCGGATAAGGAGGCACCATTCAGGTCGGGCAGCGGGGCTCTGTAGCTCATGCTGCCCAACCAGAGCCCAATTTTGATTTTTCTCCTTATGGAGTATTGGCGTGCATTGACATCCAGGCACATAGCAGACATCTGCTGTACTCTGCTCCCCTTGCTGCACCACTCTAGTAGTACCCCGGTCGTCACCAGGGGCCGCTACAAGCGATGGAACCCTGGATCCCTCCCGGGATAGGACAGCAGTCCGCTGGATCGCCATCCTATCCCTCCCTGCCAACCCTGGTGGCCGGGCTCGGCGTCAAAACCCAGGTCGCAGCGTTGCGCGGTGTGGCGTCCAGTGCCTCAACCCTCAGTGCCACCAGGCAAGCACTACCACCTTATTTCTTCTTTCCCTCCTTGCTTCAGCTGCCTTTATCCCTTTCACACCTACCTCCCCTTCACCCTCCTACTTCTGTCTCCACTCCTGTTTTCTCTCCACCCTATCTTAACCTGCCTGTTCTCCTTCTCCCCAGCTACCTATATCCAACTCTGGCTGTCCTCCTCTAAGCTGTTTTTATAATGTGAGGTGATGTATGTGCCACCTACCCACCTTGCACTTTGACAATAGAACTGTTATTTCTCATAAACATGTTCTGGCTGCTTAAAATATATTGAACCTAGTCTTGTATATGGTAGTTTTTCTGCTCAATGATGTTGTTTCTTGTGATGTATACTTTGTCCTTCTCACTGTATTTGCAACAATTTTGTTTACTGTATTCTGTTATGACATGGAACCTCTGTAGATTAGTTCCTGACTCAAAGGCAAAATCTTGATTGTAATAAATAAATAAATGAAGAATTGCCTCTCTCCAATTAGAACGCTCAGGGTAATACACTGGAAGTTGAATCAACTGGTTCAATGTAAACTCAGAAACCACTTTGTGTAAATACTTAGGGTTGAGTACGAAGAGCCAACCAGTGTCAATGAAAAATTAAATAATGCTCCTTACAAATCAGGGACTGAAGCTCAGAAATCCTTGAGCTGAAGTAACCAACTAAACAGTGCTTTCCAAGGCAAATAAATAACACATGTCACAAGAACTGGAAATTACATGCCTACCATAATTCTTGATCTTCTTGGGCCAAGTCTCCACCACTCATTCACACTAATGGGATCTCGCCGGAGGTGCTAGGACCCAGCGTGAGCAAACTTTTTGCAGGAGGGCGGCGCCAGAGATGGAGCCATGGGAAGCGGCGCCGCAAGCCTCTGCTCGTGGGGCAATGACTATCTCACGTCAACCCTCCAACCGCCTCAGTACCTTTTTTCCAAGGAGGTGCAGTGTAACTACCTTAGAAGGATAGCTAAACCAAAAACTGGACATAAGATAGTCCGGAAGACCCATATAAGAAGGGTCTAGAAGAAATCTTCACAGCCTAAAGATTGAGGGGTGAAGACCAACAAGAGAGGTGAGCTCAGAGTATGGTGGGTGGTGTGTGAAGGAGTGGTGGAGACTTCATTCAAGAAGATCAAAGAATTACGGTAGGTACGTAATTTCCATATCTTCCTGGAGATAAAGTGTCCACCACTAATTCACACTAATGGAAAAGTACCGAGCTAATAATCCCTCGAGAGGCGGCAGGAGAGACCAAGAGCTCACAAATTTAGGACAGAAGTCCATGAAGGATGGTTCTGCCAAATGAAACATGTCTGGCATGGACATCCAGAGAATAGTGTTTGATGAAAGTATGCACTGAGGCTCCAGGTGGCGCGTGCAAAATATCTGCAATGGGCACATTGCAGTTCTGCCAAGGATGCCCGCACTACTCTAGTAGAATGAGCACACGCTCTGCCTTCCAGCTTAACCTGCACCATGGAATAACACTAGATGAAGGCATGCCACCAGCCATGCTGAAATGCATCTGATAGCTACAGGTTGACCTAGCCAGGTCTCGCTGAAGAAAACAAACAGTTGTTGAGCTTTGCAAACATCTTTTGTCCTATCTAAATAGAAATGCAAAGCTCTTTTTGGCTCCAAAGAATGAAGAGAATGCTTCCCTTCATTTTGGAAGTTCACAAAGTAAGTAGGAAGGATCAAAGGTTGTTTTAGATGGAATTCTGAAACAACCTTAGGGAGAAACTTAGGATGGGTCCTAAGAACTACTTTGTCTCTTATGACAGACAGTATAATGGAGGGTCTATGACCAAGACATGTATCTCAGAGACCCTGCGGCTGAGGTAATGGCCACCAAGAAGTCCGCTTTTCCAAGTGAGGAATTTCAACTCACAGGTAGCTAGAGGCTCTAAAGGTTTCCAAGTGAGCATGTCTAGCACAAGATTAATGTCCCAGGCTGCGACTGGACATCTGATAGGAGGTCTGGTATGCAGAATTCCTTAAGGAACCTCTTAACCATGGGTAACTGAGCCAGTGACAAGGAAAGTACTGGCTCATGATAAGCTAAAATGGCACAAAGGTGAACTTTGACTATAGAGTATTGCAGACCTGAATTTGAGAGGTCCAAAAGGTACTCTAGAACTTTATTTGGTGGGCAGGAAAAAGGATTCAAAGAGGATTTGCACACCAGAGTAAAAAACTTCTATTTGGCTGTATAAGTTTTCTAGTGGCTGGCTGCACACAGCCAGAATATCTGAAACTCAAGGGAGATAGTGAACCTGTTCACTTCTATCTCTTCAGGAGCCAAGCATGAAGGTGAAGCAATCTCAGATTGGGATAGATCACACGCCTGAGTCAGAAGGTTTGTCTGAAGGGAAGCGGTTTCAGAGGGGTTTCCAACACACTGTTGAGTAACGGAAACCATATCTGCGAGCCAGAAGGAGCAATGAGAATCATTTTGCTCCCTGGGACTTGAACTTGAGAAGTACCCTCTGAATACAGGACGAGGCAGAAAGAGCGATAGAAAGCATTTTGTCCGCTGCAGCCTGAGCATACTGACAGAAAATGCCAGGCCCTGGATTTCTGGAGCAGAAGAGAGGCAGTTTTGTGTTGAGTGGGGATGCAAAAGGTCCAGGTCTGAGTTCCCCACTCTGCAAATAAGTGACTGAACTACGGTTGAGCCGAGAGATCATTGTGAGGATCTGTCTCTGTTCTGCTGAGACGGTCCGCCAGTTTGTTCTGCACTCCAGCAGGTAGGTCACTTGAATTAGAGCCTCTGCTCCAAGAACCATTCCCACATTCTCATTGCTTTCCTGCATAAGGGGTAAGAGTGAGCCCTGCCTTGTTGATGATGTAATACATCACTGCTTTGTTGTCCAGTTGAAGGAGAATGTTCTTGTGACAGAAAATGTCCTTCAAAGCCGGACTGCATAAAGGATGGCTCTCATTTCTAAGACATTTATGTGAAGCTGGATTCATCCTGAATCCACGTACCTTGAGTGTGAGAGTCTGACAGTGAGCTCCCTACCCCATCAGGGACAGCGTCCATGGTAATGGAAATCTGATGATCCAAAGGGATACCCTTTCAGAAGATTGTCCTCTTGCGACCACCAGGTGAGTGACTTATTCAGAGGTTCTGTCACCTTGATGAGAAAGGAATGAGGGTGAGTGGTTGGGGACCACTGAGTACTGAGCATCCATTGAGAGGTTCTCATGTGAAGGCATGCAAAGGGTACAGTGAACACCAAGGATGCAATGAGACCTAGCATCCGTTACATCGAGATAGCTCGGACCGAGCTGTTCTGTCTGATGTATCGGGCCATCTATAGGATATTGCTCCTTCTGTCCTCTCTGGTAGAAATGCTTTCGCAGGGAGGTGTCCGGAAGAATTCCTATGAAAAGATGCCTTGGAGGGCTGCAGCTGTGATTTCTTGAGGTTTAGCAGGAGTCCCATGGGCGAGAAAGTCTGAGGCCGTGGCAATGGTGTTGAGAGTTCCTTGCCTGGAAGGGCTAGCTAGAAGCCAGTTGTTCAGATATGGGAACACTAGTCCGACTTTTCTGAAATGTGCTGCAAGAACTGCACAGCACTTTGTAAAACTCACGGCACGAGGATAGCCCAAAGGGCAGGACTCTGAACTGATAATGCCGTCCCAAAGCCACAAATCTTAGGTACTTGCGATGCTTTGGATGAATAGGAATATGTTGGTAAGCATCCTGCATGTCCAGGAGGCTAACCAGTCGTGTTGATAAAGCAAGGGTAACAGGGTCCCTAGTGATATCATCTTGAATTTCTCTTTGGGAAGACACTTATTTAATTTTCTGAGGTGCAAAATGGTGTGCATGCCCCAAGTTTTCTTTTGAACTAGAAAGTAATGGGAGTAGAACCCTGTGTTCCGTTGACCCAGCAAAACTACTTCCACTGCCCTGTTGTTCAGAAGGCCTTGTATTTCAGAGGCAAGAAGCTCTGACTGAAGAATTGACAGCTTTGGCTGCCGCGGGAGACAATCCAGGGGTTCTCTGAAAACTGAGAGAATATCCCTGCAGATTATCAAAAGACCCATTTGTCTGAAGTTATGGACTTCCACTGGTTGTAGAATTGAGTCAGACGACCTCCCACTGCTAAAGAGTCCCCTGGAAGCTGAGGTGGGACTTGGTCCATAAACTCAGAAGGGCGGCAGGCTGGGTCCTTGCACCTTCTGCTGAGGCTTTGAGGCTGAGGCTTGATTTTTATTAAAATCTCCCTTGCCTTTGCCTTTGAAAGGACTGATGGTTATGAAACTGGCGTTTGTTAACACCCCTCAAGAGGGGCGGTAGGAGGTCGAGCCAATTTAATGGCTGACCTAGTCTTTTGTGTGGCCTCTAGAGCCTGTTCTACTTGAGGGCCAAAGATACACACCATCGAAGGGCAACGCCATGACCTTGCTGGTCATCATTTGTGAAACCTGAAGTGCGCAGCCAGGAATGGCAGCGGGTACAAATGCCCACTGCCGCCGCTTGAAGGCAGTATTGAAGGCATCCATAGCTGCTTTAACCTGTTGGTTGTTGGACTCGATGCCCTGGTTATGGTTTGAAGAAGCTCTGAATTAGTGTCAGACTCCGACAGAGCTTCAACCATCTGTTTGAGCTAATGCCAAAGAATATACTCATATTGAGAGAAATAGCCCTGGCAGCTGGCGATCACATACCCAGGGTGGATGCAGCAAGACTGTCTTACCTAAAGTATCTATCTTATGAGATTCTTTGTTTATAGGTCGAGCTGTAGTAGTCTGAGGAAGGATGACCTTATCATTCTCTGCCAAGACTACAATAGGATCCACAAAGACTTGGGAGGCCAAAATGGGTTGATCCTTGGGAGCAGCATACATCCTATCTATGGACTTACCCACAGAAGGAATGAGAGCAGGATTATTCCATACCATTTGAAAGCGTTCAAAGGAGGGTTGTACCAGAGAGTTAAATCCATAGGGATGTCTGGAACATGAGGGTATGGAGTCTTAAAAGCTTCCCAGGATCGATGTCCATAGTCTGGAAGAGAGAGTGGAATTCAAAATTTTCAGCAGAGATCTAAATGACAGGTCCGCGACCACAGGCTCTGTAACAGGATTAGATCCTGCTCCTTCCACATCATCACCCAGTCTAAGATCTGGGTCAGGCTCAATGTCATCTCCTGACAGTTCAGGAGGGACTGCATGGACAGGAAAGGATTGAAAATCAGCAAAGAGAGGAAAGAAAAGAAATCAGAGAGAGACACCTGAAGACTGGTAGAAGAAAGCCCGGCCTCGGCACCGAAGAAGAGCATGGCACCAAAAGTCCACATGATGCTGATAAAGCAGGCGTCGCCAAGAATACGTCGGCAAAGCTGCATGGCGCTGAAAGGCCACACAGCACCAAGAAACTCAACAGCGTTGAAGATGGCGCAACAGCACCAAGGACGGCACCGGAGGAGCCCCAGTGCCGCAAATGGCGCCGAGTGACCCAAACGCTGAAACCAACTCAGGGCCCCAAAAATTAGAATTTGAGGGAAAAGAAGGAAGAATACCAGGAGATAGAGGCATCGGTGTGGCCCCCTGCGCTGCAGCCATGCGAGGGAAACACCTGAGCGAAGTCGACGACACCAAAGAGGGCGCCACGCGACTATGGAGGCCCAGTCACCCTGCCTTATCCCCGACGAGCCCAAGGCCACTGAGTGACCGGCCAGGCAATTGGACCAACCTTCAAGCCCACTGCTCCATAACAGTGGCCCACTGATGAAACCGCTCATCGTAAGCCCTACCAGAAGTCAGGGAAAGGCTCTGATGTCAAAGAGGTCGGAGACCAGAACCAGAAACCGACGATCCGAATGAGGAGACCGCAACTGACCCCAATGACTGATCATCATCATAGATCCCTGGAGAAGCAGGTGCTGAAAAGCTTGAAGAGCATACAACACTGCCTTCATCTTCAACACATTGCTGTGTAGAGAAATCTCCATATGAGACCACCTGCCTTGAGTTTGGGGCTCCCAGATGTGCCCCAACCCATCCCTAATGCATCTGTAGTCAGAGACTGGGTGGGAGGAGGGACTGAAAAGGACCCCGTGGTGAGATTGAAAGATCCTGCTACCACAAGAGATCTCTGCATGGAATCAAGACCATAACCATCTGGTCCAGGTCATCCGACCTCTGATCCCACTGTGCTCTGAGCCTCTACTACTGAAAACGCATGTGAAGTTTGGCTAGAGGACTGTGGGGATGGCCACTGCCATCAGGTCCAGCAGATGGTGAACCGACCTGGCTGAGACCTTCTTGCTGGAGGCCACCATATAGGCCTGCTTCTGTAAGGTTTCTGCTCTGCCAAGGGAGGAAAACCATACCATGAACCATCCAACACGCCACAATGAATTTCAGGTGCTGGGAAGGGACAAGCTGGGACTTCAAAAATGTACAGTGATCCCCACTTGACAGAAAAGGTCCAGGGTTGCAGAGAGGAGGAGTTCCAACTGTTCCCTCAATGGGGCTGTCAGAAGCCAGTTGTCGAGTAAGGAACGCACAGTGGTCCTGATGCCTCAGGGCCACTGCCACTACTGCCAGGCACTTCATTAAGACCCGAGGTGCCGAGGATAGCCGAAAGGTAGGGCCTTGAACAGGTAATGTTTCTCCTGAAAGTAGAACCAAGGTAGCAATGGTGGGCCCTGAAAATAGGGATGTGTAGGTATGCATCCTGCATATCCACAGCACACAGCCACTGACCCTTGTGAGAAAGGCACGGGGTCATAATGTTGCGCCAGAAGCCATGTGGCAGAATCGCATTACGCAATTTCGTTATTTATTGCTCTGTGGGGCTCTGCCTCTACATCACCCCTGTTATGGGGGCTATGTTTCCTGCCCCCCCCTACTAAAGATTCCAACTTTGGGGAGGCCAACTCGAGTGCGCATAGGTCTGGGATTCGCTATAATGCCTTATGCTATTAAGCTGCACGTACATCATGACCCAGTGCATTGTGCAGAGGGGCAGCAGACCTGAGAGGTCAGCATCCGAAACCTCTTGTACTCTTATGTACAGATTTAGAGTGCTGAGGTCCAGAATAGGATGCAGAACCCCTGTCTCTTGGGGACCAGAAAGAAGTGGAGATAATACCCACTTCCTTCCTGTTACACTGGAAAATGTTCTATTACTTTATTTTGTAGCAGAGCCTGCATTTCCTCTTGTAGAAGAGGGATGTGTGCCTTCGGGTAGTGTGACTGGGCTGGAGGCCCATCTAGAGGCTTTCTAAAAACTCCAGAGTGTGGCCCTGCTCTATGAGCTGAAGAGCCCAAGAGTCGGCTGTCACTGCCTGCCACCCAAGCAGATGACAAGCAAATCTTCCATCCACCTGCTCCCCTGAAGAGGAGAGGAGGATAGTGAGTCATATGAGGGGGGGGATTGGAGAGAGCTGAAGCTCTCTGGATTTAGGCAAGGGGTGGCTGAGGGCTTCTGGTGCCCAACATTTGGTCTGACGGGCCATATCTGCTGTTGTTTCAGCTGCCTTTTCCTTAATGGTGAAAAGGCTCATTGAAACTGTGGTCAGTACATGGTCTGTACCGACCAAAAGAGCCCTGCCTTTGTCCCGTAGGGTAGTTATGATGTCCTCCGTGTTGCCTCCAAACAGGACAGATCCCCTGAAAAGGGTGTCCTGTATGGCAGACTGCACATCCTGGGCCAACCCAGATACCCTCAACCAGGAAAAGCCAGAGGCTGACTGCGCGTGGCAGCTCCCCGAGCAAAGGAGTCAACAGTGTCACAGACTGCTCTAAGGGAATGTCTGTAGGCCATCTTAGCAGACAGAATAGAATCCGCCAGGATAGATTTGATTCAGAATCTGGAAGGGCTTCAATGGCCAGTTCCAACTGGGCAAACAACGACTTTGGTAGACCAGCATATGGCCTACATAGTTAAGGCCTCATGGCCAGTGTAGAGGATGAGTAAAACTTCCTCCCAAACTGGTCCAACTGATGAGACTCCTTATCAGGAGTAGAGGTGTTCACGTGATGTGGTTTAGAAGACCTGTTATGAGCAGCTGCAATGATGACAGAGTCTGCCTTAGGGTGCACACTGAGGTGGTCCTTCCCTTCTGAAGTGCGGTAGGTGCTATCTGCTTTCTTAGCTCGCTTGAATCGATGATAGAATCATCCATATTGTTGATGCCAGGTTCTCATGAGGCTCCAGCAAGGGTGGGGTAAGGACTGGTGCAGACACCTTCATGTCCAAGTGCTCTGCCAGGCGCTACTCATCTGACTTCCAATCGTAAACCTCTGTATTTTTCTTAAGAGGTCTGTGAAGGAAGGATCCTCCGGGAGACTTCGAGGATTCTTTGGTTGTGACTCCTTTATGAGTGGGGCTAGAAACCGACTCTGCTGAAGAGGAAGCATCTGAATCTGAATCCTGGCCTGAGTCAGAAGATCCAAAAGCAAGATGAGCCAAATCCTGGGCCTGGTGTTGACTTGATCGACAGGCTGGGCGATGTCAGATCCTTTGAAGGGACCACTGTGGCTGAGGAATCGGAGCTGGAATCTGTCTCACTGGCTGCGTGTCAGGGCTCCTAGGACCTCCCTGGGAGGCTGCCGACTGCCCAACTCGAAACCAGTTGAGTCTTGATCTCCAACCACCATGACTACAGGATGACTCTCTAAAATCCTTCGGAGGCTGTGGGGTGGCTGATAAATCAGGGACCTTGAGCGGCAAATCCCGTGACAGGAACCTAACACATGATAGTGCGTCAATGGGTATCCCAGCGGAGGGTAAGCAGTCACGTACCCTGGTGCATGGAACTCAGGTGCGGATAACCCAGAGGATTATATGCCCGTGGAGTTGGGCAGCCAGACAGCAGGACCGAATGGAAGAAAAACCTGATGGGAGGCCTGACGGGGCATGGCCTAATGGAGGGGCCCGACGGAGGCAAGCCCAACTGAGCTATAGGCCCCGACAGTGGACCCTGCAAGATACCAGACCCTAATGGTCCTGGCAGGGTGAGATCCGGTGGGGAGCACCAGTGAGGAAAACCCCGATGGAGATGGAGGAGTAAGCTGAGAACTATCTGGGTTCACCCCAGCTCCAACCCCAAATCCGCAGCTGTGCCTGGGGAGCGCCACATGGCAAAGACCCTCATCTCCGGTCCCTCGGCAAGGGCAAGGGAGGAGGATCCACATTTCATGGTGAGGGGTAGGCACAGTGAGGAGAAACCTCAGGGAGGCTGAGATAGGTCCAGTAGCTGGGAATTGTCGGGCCCCTCACTGGACCCAGACGCCTGGTCGGTCGGGTGGACATTGTCAGATCCGACATCCAACTTGTCGGCCAAAATGATCGTGCAAATGTCACACTTGCCAATGCTCTACTTATAGGGGTGCAGCCAGGTAAGCTCCAGAGTCCCCAGAGCCCAATGCAATAGCCTGGGCGGCGCCATTGGACAGGCAGGCATGGCGACTTTGTGGCTCCTTTCAGTGCAGCAGACCCCCCATGGAGATGGATCTGAGTGCAGCGGAGGACCCAGTCGAAGCTCCTGTGGCCACTATTATTAGTGATGGTGCCCCCCCCAAAGATTGCTCCTAAGGTGGGGCAGGCTGGGCTGCAGCGGCTGCCTTCCTGAGGAAGAAGACCGCCATCGCTCTGAGGGGCCTGGGCAACCTCAGAGGAGAGGGACTGCTCCTGGTCCTCCTCCTCCTTCTCGTACCTGGGCTTGGTGGGTGAGGTGGAAGCACTTTGCAACTTTTGGAGCTCTTTCTCCATGGTGGCCATTCATGCTTTAAAATATGAGCCTAGAGGGCCTGCTGGTGGCACTTCCACGTGGCCAGGATAAAGCTGGTGCAGGCCTCACAGTCCTCGACCTTGTGGTCCAGGCCTAGGCAGAAGATGCAGAGGGTAGGGAATTCTTGTGCTGTAGTTGCATGCGCATGAAGCACACTTATTTTTGTGCTCAGTGGAAGATGATGGATGACGACATGCACAAAAGAAACAAAAGACTAAGTTTGAAGAAAATGGATACCCATCCGAAAAGCAGTAGAACTGCAGCACACGATCTCCATGATGTCCCACGTATCAGGTCGATGGCGGGAAAGAACTGGAAGATGGGCATGGGGACCGCCCACTATATAGGGTCACGCTGCAGTCACGTGACATCGGGTGGGCGGGTCCCCCATCAGATATTGCTGGCTAAAGCTTTCCATGGGTCCTGACACCAGGAGGTACAGTCCTGAGAGTGATTACCTACTGCAAGAGCCCTCTACATAGTAAAATCAAGAGGTACTGTCTCTGTTGGGGCATGTACCTTGATATGCGTGTAAGCATCCTGCACGTCAAGGGAGTATATCCAATCTCTTTGGTGCAGAAGGGACAGCCAGCCCTGCAGTGCAACCATCTGGAACTTTTGCAGTGGGTGAAGAGTCTCTAGATTTCATAGGTCCCTGATGGGACATGAAGCCCCTAAGCCTTTGGGTGTCAGGCAGACATGGGGTAAAATACAGGTTACTCACCTGTAACAGGAGTTCTAGGAGTGGTATATGTTGTTCATCCACACTTACTGGCGGGTTCCTTGCCGCTTTAAATCTTGCCAGAAGGTCTTCAAGCTGGCTTCTCCACCCACATGGGTGGTAAAACTCTTAGCTCGCCCCATGATGCCAGATCTAGCCGCTGGTAGCCAGGGTTGGTCGAGCTGGGGAGATCGGGTGGGTTGTGTAGATGAGCAACATATACCACTCCTAGAACTCCTGTTACAGGTGAGTAACCTGTATTTCTAGGGACGTGGATCGTTGTTCAATCCACACTTACTGGCAGACTCCTAGCAGTTCTCTGGGAGAAGGGAGGCAAGCGCACCCCTACTTGGGAAATAAGGACTGGAGGTCCCAAAATCACATCCCAGTGTGACTCAAGGTTGATGTGGTAGTGGGTAATGAAGGTGTCGCTGACTTCCAGGTAGAAGCCCTGCAGATTTCTTAGATAGGGACGTCCCTGGAAGCAGTCACGAAGCAACGGCATGGTGGGTAGAATGAGCTCTTATCCCTTTGGGAGGCTCCATGCATGCCAATCTATAGCAGAGATCTATGCAGGAGGTGATCCACCTGCCTATCTCGTCCACTTGACTGCAGGTCTGCCAGGTGCGGCTTCAGTGTAGGTGACAAACAGCTGGTGAACCTCTCCCCTAACTTCAGCCATCCGTTCCTTATAATAAGGAGCACACTTCTAGGGTCCAGAGTATGGAGCCTATATTCAACCTCTGAGGTGTGACTGGGTAGAACACCAGCAGAGTCAACACCTGGTTAAGGTGAAACTCTGACACCACCTTCGGAAGGAATTTCGGTGGGGCACAGGACAACCTTGTCCCTGTGGAAGACTAGATAAGGAGACTCATGGAAAGTGCCTGAGCTCTCCCATCCTTCTGGCTGACATGCTAGCCACCAAGAAGGCAGTCTTCCCATGACAGGTGAGAGATGTCACACCTGTGCATCAGTTCGATTGGCTTGCCCATGAGCTTAGCCAATACCAGCAGTAGATCCCATGGAGGTGGGCGTTCTCGCACTGGAGGATATGCGATCGAGCCTTTGAAAAATTGCCCGACCACCTCCTGAGCCACCTATTGCTTTCCGCCCGCGCCGGTAAGCAGAGATGGCTGCCAGGTGCACTTAAAGGTCGCCAACTGAAGCCCTAGCTGAGAAAGGGACCACAGTTAGTCCAGAATGCTAGCCAAAGAACAGGAGGAAGGGTCCAACCCTTATCCTTACACCAAATGGAGAATCTCTTCCATTTGAAGGCATAGCATTTTCTGGTTGACTCCTTACTAGATGCCTCAACAATGTTGAGGACCTCGTCGGAAAGACCAAAGGCCTGGAGCGTTAGCAGCTCAGGAACCAGGACATAAAAGTACAGGGATTGAAGGTTCAGGTGGAGTACCTTCCTTGTTGACCAAGATCAGGTCCGGTGGGCTGGAAGCCACCTCAGAGCTCTGTAGCTGAGGCTGAGGAGATTTGGATACCAGAACTGATGGGGCCAGTCTGGGGCTACCAGAATCACCTGCACCTTGAGAAGCACCTTGTGGATCAAGGGAAATGGAGGGAAGGTGTAGAAGAGGCCGGGGTCCATGACCTCGAGAAGGCATCCCCTGCAGCGAGCCCTGCTGAGGGGCGGGCAGAAACAGCCTCAGCTCGCATTCTCCCTGGAGGCAAACAGGTTCACCTGAGGGTGCCCCAGTGGGAGGACAGATCTCGTACTACCTCTGGCAGGAAAGACCACTGTGAGATGCAGCACCTATCCGGCTGAGGGCATCGGCCAGAGTGTTGGAGGTTCCTGCCACATGGATGGCTAGGAGATCCACCTCCAGGCTGATCACGAGACCAGTGCGGAGGCCTCCTTGCACAGAGGCAAGGAGTGCGTCCCACCCTGACGGTTTAGGTAGTACATGGTCGTGGTGTTGTCCATTTCCACGTGGACCACTTAACCCCATTCAAACGGAGCGAAGGCAGTGAAGGCTAGTCGGACCGCTCAAAGCTCCAGCAGGTTGCTGTGGCATCGAGACTCCTGGACGAGACCAGAGGCTGTGAGCTCTGAGCTCCCCAAATGGGCACCCCAATCCATCAGAGAGGCATCGGTCATCAGAGTGACAAGTCTGCTCGAGGCAGACAAGCAGGATACCCTCCTGTAGATGAGCTGGAACGAGCCACCACTGGAGGCTGTTCCACATCTCCTGGGTCACTGTCACTGGCTGATCCAGAAGACCAGAGCACTGTGACCATTGGTGGGCCAGACCCCACTGCAGGGGACACGTATGAGAGCGGGCTCAACGGACCATGCTGGCGCAGGAAGTTCGGGTAGGCACAATTGCCTAACCAGAAATGATTGGGCAAAGGAGGAAAGGACCTCGGCCCTGTCCGCCAGGAGTCGTGCTCTGAGTCAAGAAAGTCAAGCTCTGCCCGATGAACAGAATCACCTGCGATGGCACAAGTTCCGATTTGGCCTCGTTGATGAGGAGGCCAATCTGAGAGCAGACATGGAGGGCCAGATCCCTGGATCGCCCACCTCCAACCTGGAAAGGGCTGCAATCAGCCAGTCGTCCAGGTAAGGGTACACGGACCATTCGGTGCGCAGAAATGTCACCACTGCCATGCATTTGGTGAAGACTCTGGGAGCTGGACAGAGACTGAAGGGCATGGCACAGAACTCATAAAGGGATCCCTCTGCCCTGAAGCAGAGGAATCACTGGTGAGACGGACAGATTAGGAAGTGAAAGAACGCGCTCTGAAGTTCCAGAGAACAGAACCACATGCCTCGTTCCAAGGATGGAATGATCTGAGCCAGAGTGACCATCCTGAAGGTGCGAGACCTTAGGAAACTTGTTTAGGTCGTGTAGATCGAGAATGAGGCATCAGCCCCCATCAGTTTTGGGACCAGGAAGTACCTGGACACAAACCCTGGGTCTGGAGAAGGGTCTGCCACCTCCTGATCACCTCCTTCTGGAGGGGCGGGGTAATGTCATCTCGGCGAGCCCACAGAGAGGCTGCGGAACTCAGTAGCCCCGTGGGCAACGGCTCGATAGGGTGGGGACTGCTCAAATTCCAGAGTAGACCCTGCTACCACTTCCAACACCCAGTGGTCCGTGGTGATAACGGACCATGCGGAAAGGAAGTGGCTGAGCTGTCCCCATGTGGGAAACCGGGAGGAATGATGAGGTTAGGTCGACCTCAACCCATCACTGGGCAGGCTTGGAGGAAGGGCCGGTCGAGGAGCCACCTGGACCTTTCCCTCCTGGCTTCCTGCTGGAGGAAGCAGCAGGCTTGGCTTTGGGTGCCAAGTGCAGCCTGCTGGCCCTGATGCTGGTGTTGCTGGGCCAGACGTGCCGCAGAGGCTGAAAGACGAAGGGCTTACGCTGCTGCTGGTGGCCTTTGTCCTTCTGGGCAGATGTGACTGAGTCAAAGTGGTGTGGACTTCCTGCTCCTTTGAAGATGACCCTCCACCCGGACCAAACAAGTCCGTGCCCAGGAAGGAGCGTCTGCCAGCTTGTGCTGGGTATCCGCCCGTAAAGGTGGAGATCCGCAGCCAAGCTCTGCGGCGCATGGCCACCGCGGCCGCCTACTGACCGGCACACGAGTCAGCGATGTCCAAGGAATTTTGAGCTGCTGTTTGGCTACCACACCTTCCCTGATCCCACATGCTTGACCGTCGCTTGAAGGTCAGCCGGAGATGAGGAATCACCTCTTCCAGGGAGCCCAAAGGGCGTGTGAAAGTGTGCCATCAGGATGGCTGAGCTAGCCTGACGAAGGCCTAGGGAGGAAGCAGCATAGACTTTTGCCCAGAGTAGTCCAATTTCTTGGACTCCTTATCAGGTGGCTTGTCCACATCCCGAGTGTTCGGGCACGGAAGCAGCTGTCAGGTCACTAACCCCTCCACAGAGGGTGCTCCAAAACTGGAGAGAGAACCAGTAGGGACATCATACTTCCAAGCCATCCTGGCTGAAGGTGCTGGACAAGAAGCTGGCTGCTACCACAGCTCCAGGGCTGGGCCAACAATGACTTGGCCACCGGAAGGCCTCCAGAGGGGAATCCTCTCAGTCCAGTATCTCCGTGCAGGGATACTTTGACCATTTTGAAACGGGTTCAAGCTTCATCCCAGTGGATTCTGAGATGAGTCAAAGCATTCCAAGGAGCGAGGATGGGCTCTTGTCCACCGACTGACCCCAGTGGACTCAAGTCAATCAGCTTGGAGAACAAAGGAGTCGTCGTCGTCAGACTCCGAGGAGTCTACGAACAGCTGCCAAGCACCTGAGCCCCCTCCACCTGCTGAGGTCGATCGGGAGTGAGGGTGACCGACAACCTATGGGCAAACCCTGACCCGACAGAGTCCTTAGTCAGGGACCCAGTCTTCGATTGTGGAGGCAGAGGTTCCACCACAATGGTGGTGCAGCCGGTTTCGCTGAACAACCGGGCCGCTTTGGCTCCTCGACCACTACCAGGGTTCCATCGGCCGCCCGGTGACAGCCACTTAATGGCTGGGGAAGGCAATGAGTCGGCTTATTCCTGGACAATAAGAGTTGCTGCCACATTAAATCCTGCACAGCGCGGCGCAACTTGCGCCAGAGCCTATCCTCGAAGGAGGATGGCGCGGCCGCCGCTCATGGTGCCGAGACCACCGACGTTGGCGGGACTGGCTGGACCGAGAAGAGGTCCAAGACCGAGACCTTCAGGGATTTCCAGGGTGGGTCAGAGAGGGGTGGAAACCTGCTCCTCCTCAGTTCAGGGACCTTAACCGGGGACTCCGGCACAGGAGGCATAGGCAAGTCCTCAGTTTCACTGGGGAACTGGTGAAGAAGAGCTATCAACTTCTCCAGTCGACAAACCGTCAGATGTGTCAAGAAAATCTCAGAGCTGCATCGCGCGGTTGTCTGTCCATCGACCCTGACAGGGACATTGTGAAGCTGGCGTCCTTAGCAGCAACCTTGACCGGAGTCAAGTGTCGACTATCCGGGAAGGGACCTCTCCGCTCCCATGAACATCGACGGTGGGACTTACCTTTGAGTCCTTATTTTTGGACCGAGATGAATGTCCCAGTTGCCCTTCTCCATTGGTGGAGAGGGAGTGGCAAAGCTCCTTAAAAGAAGCTGTACAGGAAGAGCCCAAGGAGATTGGGATAAATGCCGTGACCGAGAATGATGATGATACAGCCTGGGTGGCCACCCCCTGAGGGCAATCATCTGCTCCAGCTGTTGTGAAGAGCCGCCACCCCAGACACCACCTAACGGGCCTCCTTCAACTTGACTGGAGGATAGACGTTTTTCAGATCGCCCCAAGAGCAATTGGGCAGCACAGTCCTCCAAGACCGAAGTGGAGAAGGATTTGCATAGCTCACAAGCCTGTGAGTCATGGCGAGTCAAGACAATAAACACTGCGTGGAGTGCGGATCGGTCCGGGACATCTTCTGCCCACAGGGCACCGGCGAAATCCGGGAGTTGATTTGTCCATCCCAGCCACGAGGCAAAAGAAGACCAAAGTCTTTTAAACTTTAGAATGAGTTTCGGTTTAACCGAAGAGTGTGGATCCAGGCCTAAACGCAGAGCACTAAGGAGGGAATCTGAGCTTCCAAGCAGTAAGGAAGATCTGGCGTTTTGGGGTGGAGCTGAGTTTACCACCTGGGTGGGTGGGAGGAGCCATTTTGAAGACCTTCCGGCAAGATTTAAAGCAGCAAAGAACCTGCCAGTAAGTGTGGATTGAACAACATATCACGTCCCTAGAACCCTAAGTTCCTATGAGTCTCTGGAACTGGGTCTAAAAGCTTATTTGTGCTTTTAGTAATGTGAATGTCCTTTCTCTCCACTGCAACACTGGACTGTGGGTTGAGGAGGAGTGAGACTCAACTGGAGGCCCTTCCAGAAAGAGGCTAGAGTGTGATCGAGCTCCATGGACGCTGGACTCAGATGTAGCGGTAAGCTCCCGCCACTTGTCCAGCTGGGGTAAGTCGATCCCAATTTCTGCCCTCTGGTTGTTCAGGGCTGGTGCAAGGTCACCTGTATTTAGGAGGTGAGGCCAGGGCCACAGCAACCCCGGATGCTTGACCAGTAGGCGGGGAAGGGAGAGCAGGCCGTGCGGTGGCATTACCCTGAAGGACTGGTGCCCTGTGTCTATTTGGGGGCACAGCGAAAAGGCACCTGCCTGCCATTGCCTGGTTGGTTTAGAAGAGAGAAGGAGGGACTCTGCGGCCCACCAGGGACCTGTGGAGCAGTAGGTTGGGCCCACACATCCACTCAGAGGGCATGTAGCCACAGAAAGGAGCACCCAGGTAGGGTAAATATACACGCAGGGGCTAATTTGGGTCCACTGATCCCAAAGTGTCTGCTCCTGTAGTCATGAAGCCCCACCACTCTAGCAGGCAGTAGTGCTGACTCAACATCCTGACCTCTGACCCACTGCATCCACAGGTCTAGCCCAGTGGTAGGTGGTGGGCTGGATGCAACTGGTGCTCACCATGGTCCCACCAGTGGCAGAGAGGGTGGTCAGTAATGCCAGCACAGTCAGCAAGCACCTGGGTTGGGGGCATGAGATAAAAATCCTCCAGCCAGGGAAATCTCCGTGGCAATGTAGTGGAGAGGCAGTTCAGGAAAATGCTGGCTGAAGCAGGTCAGGGCCCAAACCACTTGTCTGCTAAATCCTGGCACAGCAGGACGCCTGGTGGTGCTCAAAACACCTGGTACGGGTATAAAGCAAAAAGGCCTGAGCCACAGGGGAGACATGAAAGGGCCTTCACAGTCCAAAAGAGGAGAGAGCTGATGTGCCAAAGGGCAACTGTTTCAAAGACGCATGCCCGCTATGTACAACCTGTGGGCCACGAGGAGGTCCAGACCCACTCCCGCACTGTTGTCCAACTCCCGGCAGACCTGGGTGAGCAGAAAGAGGAAGAAACAGATGCACTCACACTACATCAGCTAAAGGCTGGAGGATGGCACCAAGCCCACTGCAAACAGGCGGTACCAAAAGGCGACGTCGACCGACCACAACAGGGTGAAATTGCTCCCACTGAAATATGCACCCAAACAGCGTTGCTACCTAGTACATACCTGTAGGCACAGCACTGTATCTGACTAGGGTGCCCCAAGGCAGTATCATCCGAGCTGGCGCCAGGCCAGAAGAGGGGCCATCACTGAGCAAAGAGGAGGCAGAAGGGTGATGAGGGAGACCGAAACGTCCTGGTGTCACGCCAACCAAGGCCAACAGGGAAACTGGCAAGAAAGAAGTCCTCCGACCCCTCTGAGGAGCAGCACAGGCGCTACCGGCATTGAGAGCAAGTCCACAGACAAGCGAGCAGCTGCCAAGCCCAACTGCAAGGGTGGCGGGGAGACCAGCGGGGTGAAAGAGGCAGAGTTGTCACCATTCCCAAGAGGCAGGTCAGTGGGGGAGTAGGAGGCACTACTGGGACCAAACCGACCATGAGACTGGTCCAGAATAAAAGCTCCTGCCCGACCAGCCAGAAGTGGGACAAAGGGAGGGCGGACAGGCAAAGGGCGTCACTGTCCAGGGGGCCTGCTGTAGCACGACCAGAGGAAAAAGGTAAAGAAAGTAGTCACCCAAACAGATGACCACATAGGCCCAGTCGGTACCAGACCGGTGACTGGCAGGGAGACCAGGAAGGGCAATGTCCACCTCCTCTCACGGAGCTGGAGAAGGACCTTATTGCCTCTTGGGGCTCGGTGTCCTGGCAGCCCATGAGAGGGTCAGTAATCTGGGGAGTTCTTCCAGAGTCCTCCCCAAGGAAGCGATCTGAAGACTGTAGGCAAGCACCAAAAATACAGAGACGGGCTTGCTGAAGGGTGTCAGGGCCTACCTGAATGTATCCCTACCCAGAAGGTCCATTTTCTTTAAGTGGTAGAAGCGAAAGGGCAGTCGTTTCTGGAGTAGGACTGCCAGCTGAAACACTGGTGAAGAAATAAAATAAAATAAGAAAGGAAGAAAAGAAAAGCAGTTGACTGAAACAGCGGAGTCTCCAAGGTGCAATGGTTGATGGTGGGAAAAAGAATTTAGGAGGCGTGGGCTGCTCACATTTATAGAGGAACAGCGTCAGCATGTGACATCGTTGGGCGGCCCCTAGTAGATTGCTAGCTAGAAAAGTTTCCATGTGGCCCTAGTGCCTGACAGCAATAATCCTAGAGGTGTGGCCTACTGCAAGAGATACTCCACGATGAAGATCTCGGCTTTTATGCCAGACCAGATGCACCATTAGGTAGTCTTGCTTTAACAACATCGCCACTTTTAAATAGCACTATTCACTTTCATTAATACTGTCACATAATTTAATGAGGTCCCCTTACCCTCTGTAGACTCCTATTCTTGTGAATTCCTACTTCTCAGAGTCCTCCTTGGTAACACTAAGCCATTCTACGTGGCTGCAACTACAGCCTGCTGTGGAAGTAAAGTCATTGCTCCCCATTCTTCTAGGATGTCGGAGGGATTTGGCACTCTCTGACCTACTATTACTTGGGGACTTCAACCTTAACTGGCTAGAAAAGTGCTCAAGAGGCATTAAAAGCATTGTCCAGGATACTCAACTCCATCAACTTATCAAAGAACCTACACGGCAAAATAACAGATCTGGAAACCACACACTGACTGGATATCGTAAGCAGACCAGACAGAGCACTTACAGCAGAAATTCTCAGACTCTCTCAGTGATCATGCCCCAGTTTTCTGCATTTGGAGCAATGTCTTCCCTAAGGTTCCACCTAGACTTACATTGACCAGGGATTACTCAAAGCTTGATAGCTTGCCTAGAGGATATTTCCCACATAAAGTGGAAAGCATCAACACCATGCAAGATGTAAATCTAGCCCCCAAATACTTTAACAACTTTCTAGCAATGGTGAATAACATGTCCCACTAGTGCCAATAAGATTTAAAGGACTCTGCTCAAAAGGATCACCCTGCAATCTATAAGCTTATGAAGGAGAGGAAAAAGCCCAAAGGCTCACAAAGCCTCTGGGCACCCGCATGACTCACACATGTGGCAGCACTCAGAAATAAAATGTAAGGCACCAAAAACAGGCCAAAAAAGAACTACATGAGAAACCTACAACTAAACAACCTACAAAATCCCAAATAGTTCTGGACACAGATCAACCATCTACTATATGGACACCCATCCTCCTACCCTAAGATCTCTAAATTAATACTAAGAGTATCAAAGACCTCAAATGCTAACAGAAGAGTTTAAAAATAAGTTACAAATCTGGCTGCCTACAGAGTCAATGCCACCCTCTCCCCAATATCTGCTCCACGATCAACGCCTTTCTATTTAAAAATTCTTGCAAGCAAGAAAAGTGCTGTATCAGTTGCTCAAGCTAAAAACTGACCAGGCTGCAGGGCATGATGGCTCAGAGCACAGGCTACTTACACTTGCTGCTCCAGTAATAGTCCACCCACTGACCAAAATCTACAACCTCTCACTTCTCCAGGAGCGGTCCCCCTCCCCAAAATGGGAAGTGGCTATCATAGTCCCAGTACATAAAGGAGGATGTAAGGAGCATGTAGTGAATTTTAGCCCTATTTCTATACTCGGCATACTATCAAAATCTCGAAAGACTCAATATACAATCAATTGATGTACTACTTGAAACCTACTCATTGCTTACCCCTGCCCAGCATGTATTCCAGAAGCATCCACGGCACAGATACAGCCATGTCCAGCGTCTCCAATGTTCTCTGGGCCACTGACTCTGGAAAAGCCACCGGAGTTATCTTTATAGATTTGATAAGGCCTTCAACCTGGTAAACCATGATCTCTTAATGAAACTAAGGAACCTCGGACTTGATCAGTCATCTGCTACCTGGATGGAAAGCTACCTTACAGCCTGTTCCCAAGCTGTTAAAGGGATGGCAGCCTCTCACCCTAAGAACGATACATGATGGACTTCCCCAAGGCTCCATATTGTGGCCTTTCCTCTTCTCCCTTTTTGCAAATGACTTACCCTCAAACTGTGGACAGACCAAGCAATGCTATATACAGATGATACTGTCCTCTAGATCTGACACAAATGTTAAATCGATCCAGAACAGTCTGAAGGTAGACTTTGCTATATTGAAAAACGGCTAGTAGACAACCAGCTTGTCATAAACACTAAAAAACAAAAGCAATACTCCTTGGGTCCGGAAACCAGGTGCTGATAGGTCAGATCTTCTCTGTTTCATTCCTCTGGGGATTCAACCTTGATGTAGTGAACAACGTTAAATATCTGGGCATCCAATCAATCTGGAACTGTCTCTATGACCCCAAGTGGAACACACAATTCAGCTGTTTTTCACAAAACTCGGTCTACTCCACCAGCTTAGGTCCTACCTCACAAATAAGGCCTATCAGCCTCCAGCTAGCTTCCTCCTCCACCTCCCCATGCTGTTATATGGAGCTCCTATTCTAGCCTCATTAAAAAAACTGAATTAAGCAAAGTTGGCAATTTTAGCATGAAATGGGCAGATCTGCAACTGGAGTGGACAACCACTGTACTGTGCTCTCATCCTTGAAGTGGCCTTCCCTAGAAGATAGGCTAAACTACTCTATCCATGGCCTTGCATTTAAAATCCTAATGGGATCTCTACCAAACCTCAGTGGCCTAGTGCAAATAAAAGTGCCCCACCAGACATACGAAAATTACGCACTCACCTTAATTCTTGATCTTCCGAACATCTTCACCATTCATGACTAGTGGGTCTATGCTGGAGGCAGAGGACCCTCACGGGAGCGTTAGCTTCAAGATTTGTGGAGTAGGCAGCCGACATTGGAATGGCATTGAACACGAGGTGGTTGTATTACAGGTGCTCGTGGACTGGCCAGTAACAAATGCCGGCTCCCCTTCTCCTCAATTCTGCCTAGCTGGAGTGGAAGAAAAAAAAAAAAAAAAAAGAGAAGACAGGGAATGTTGGGGCAAGGGTGCCCAAGGGACAGAAGGAGGAAGTGGAATAATGGTAAATAAATAAAACCCGACAGAGAAAGGGAGGTAGGGTATGGAGTGAGCGATTTAAGATGGCCTGGGAGACAGAGCAACTTGGCAGGCCAAGAATTTTTTTGGGGGGCACACACACACACAAAGACATCCCATATCCCCCAGGAAGGCTGGATATTAGAAAAGGAGAGGTTAGTCTCCTCGGCTGAGGAACTAAAAACAAAGAAGGCTCAACAAGATCACCACTGTAACAGCGTTGCAGAGTAGGTTGAGGTCCTCACTTCCCTTCAGATGGCTCCCATATAAGATGGATTGTGCTTTCCTTCTTGTTTCCCCTTTCTCTTGTTTTTTGCCCTTTTTATTTTAAAGGAAAAATAGAAAAAGGGTTTTTACCCAGGAGGCCGAGTGCCCCAAGGTCAGAGACCAAAGGAACCATGAGGAAGGTCAAGGGAGAGATGTGAGGACAAAGACAGAAGTCAAGCTGCTGACATGGGTTCTGCAGCACAGTATTAAGAGCAAGAAAGGTGCATTATAGGAACTAGAAGGGATACTGGATATGAAGAAGACAATACTAGCCTACAGAGGAAAGCTTCCCAAGCAGCAGAGGCACTACAGGCCAGCTGATGCCGATAGCCCTATGTGTCTGGAAGAAGAATAAAGTCTGTAGAAGTGCGGTAGAGGGAAAAACTGAAGGGCCCTAGAGGCAAGAGAGCCAAGAGACTCTCTGTCTCCCTCTACAGGAAAGGGTTAAGAGATTATGTCACCCATTTTGTCTTCTTTGTCCTGTCTTATTTTTGTTAGTGAAGAAGTGCATCCTGTTCTGGAAGGGAAAACAAAATATGGAGCCCCTGCTGTTATAGGGATAAAATCCTCAAATATGCCAGGGCACAGTACCAGAAAAATTGGTAGTAGCAGCAGCACAGCAAGATAGAACTGAAAAGGGGAGACTGCAAATGGATAGAGTCAAATCTCGAGCACACTACCCTGAGTAGCAAGCGACTGAAAAGCCTTGCTGGGCTAAGAGTGGCACTGGAGGTCATAGTGACAGACCATCTATCTAATAAAGGGGCTGGAAGAAGTGAAGGGCTCTGAAACTTTTGTTTTACTTCCGTGAGGCACGAGGCTAAAAGGTCATCTCAGAGTTTGCCCAGCTGAGGCAGGGCTCCTAAAAGAGAAGCTCTGTTTTGGGAAGAGGCTGAAGAAAGGTAGGAGACACTGCCCTGAGGCTGGCCTTGAGGGAAGGTGGGTGAGTAGCATTCATGAATGGTGAAACTATCTGGAAAGATCAAGAATTACAGTGAGTATGTAGTTTTCATATCTTACCTAATCAATCTTCACCATTCTTGACTGGTGGGTCAAAGTGTAGCTACCACCCTCAGTGATATTGGCAAACCCTGAGGATAAACAGTCCCTCAACCTCCTGTGGGGAAACACAAGGAGGCAGGGGCCCTACATGGGCCTGGCTAGGGCTTTAGTCTGGTCGGGGCAGGCAGAGACTCCATAGCCTGGGAGAAGAAGGTGCCCTGTTAACTCATGCCTGATCCTGCAGAAGAAAAACTGGGCCCCTGGAATAGTGAGGCAATCACCTATGCTGGGCCAGAAGTGGTAGCCTTGATAGGTGAAGCCACGCCATCCGCATAATGCAGCCTGCAGTTCCTATCGAAGCCCGGAGGCTACCTCATTAGCATTATAAGACACCTCAATTGGTGTCTCACTAGCTGAGGCCATGTGCAGAAAGGCTGATGGCTTGCCTGGTTACCTCACAATCAGGCACAGATGCTAGGAGCTGAACTAACATCAACCACAGGTGCCTGGCATAGGCAGCTTAGTGGGCCTGGTGCGCCACAACGCACAAAAGAGCTAAAACTGATGAGAAGACTCTTCTATCCCAGTAGTCAAACTTGGCCAAACCGGACTGGAGGGGCAGTTGTGCCTTGGGTGATGATGCCCAGGGGGTGTCCAGGAGCTCCATCTCAAAGAGGAGTGGGGAACTGCACCAGGAGACTTCCGTGGTGCACAATACCTGTGCTGGCAGTCCTCAGGGCTGGAGCAGGGAAGAGGATGGTGCCAGATACTGTGTGGCGCTGTGTGTCAGCGTGGCTCAGTTGGTAGCACATCCGCCTCTGGACCAGAAGGTCGTGGGTTCTCGTCCACACTGGGATTGGACTTGGATGCCAGTGATTTTTAGGTATGAGTGCAGTATTGGGGTGCTGTACTGCTGGGGTGTACCGTCCCTGGATGAGGCGTTAAACCGAGGTCCCTTCTGCCCATCCTGGTGTTGTCCTGTGGGTGTCCAGGTGGAAAGTAAAGAACCCAGGGCACTCTTGGCAAGAGTAGGAACAGTCCGGTGTCCTTGCCAACATTCCCCTTCCCATAAACCGGTTCATGCAATTATCCAGGCTGTGTGTGGGTGATGATGTGTGATATGGCCACCACCACATATTCAGTCATTTCACTACCAGTCTAGCATTGCTTGTAAAAGCGCTTTGGATATTAAGAAAGCGCTGAAGTAAATCTGATGATGATTCTTCTTCTTCTGTGAAAGGCTGGGGCCACAGAGGTATGGCAATGCTATCAGAATTGTATCCCCCCACCGAGGAAGACAGCATTGCATGTGCAGGATTGCTACTTACAAAATAGAGAGTATGCAGCTCCTGTTAACATCTCCGAAATGAAGCACTGACAGCTTGTGAGACCAATGCTGAAGGAAACGTGGATGGAGCATCCTCTTCCTCAGTGGATGAAGATAAGAGGAGCTGGATTCAAGGAGCGGTGGAGCTGGAAGGTTCAGAAACATAGAAGTTGACGACAGATAAGGACCACAAGGCCCATATCTTTTCTGCCTTATGAATGTGCCATTGACCTTTGCTCTGTCAATGGCCTATCTATTCATATTAACACAGAAACATAGAATTTGACGGCAGATAAGGACCACTTGGCCCACCTAGTCTGCCCATTTTCCTACCTAACAGATAAGCTGCAGATCCTAGTTAACCAACAGCTTACTTCCTCCTACCCCACTAGGACTGCCTTATGCCTGTCAAATGCATTCTTGAGAGTCCCCCACTGTTCTTGACTCCACTACCTCCTCAGGGAGCTGTTCCATGCATCCACAACCCCTCTGCAGAAAAATACTTCCTCACATTACCTCTGAGCACGTTCCCTTCTATCTTCAAATTGTGCCCCTTGTTCTTACATCTCTTTTTCGGAAGATGCTACCCTCTTGGACTTTGTTAATTCCTTGAGGGTACTTGAAAGTTTCTATCATGTCCCTCTCGCCCTTCTTTCCTCAAGGGTATACATATTAAGCTCCTTTAATCTTTCTTCATATGTCTTCTGGTGCAGACCCTGCACCATTTTGGTGCCCTCCTCTGGACAGCCTCCACTCTGTCTATGTCTTTGCGGAGATGGGGTCTCCAGAACTGCACACAGTACTCAGATGGGATCTCACCAACTGTCTGTACAGAGGGATAACGACTTCCTATTTTCTACTATTGATGCCTCTTCCTATGCATCCCAGTATCCCCCAGCCTTCCTTACTGCCTTCTCACATTGCTACCCACCTTTGGTCATCTGATATAATTACCCCCGGTCCCTTTCTATTTTACTGTTGTCAGTATCTCACCCCATTGTGTATGCTTCCCTGGGTTTTTGTTTCCCAGGTGCATTACTGCACTTCTTTGCATTGAATCTGAGCTGCCATACATTTGACCATTCTTCCAACCTTGCCAAGTCCCTTCTCATCCTTTCCACTCCATCTTGTGTATCAACCCTGTTGCAGATTTTTGTGTCATCTGCAGAAGACATACTTTTCCTTCCAGTTCCTCTACAATGTCACTTATAAAGACATTAAAAGGGCGGGTCCCAGTACTGAACCCTCACGGTACCCCACTAGTAACGTTCCTTTCTTCACTGTGTACTCCATTTACTACTACCCTTTGCGTCCTGTTGTCTAGCCAATTTTTATCCAGGCTACCACCTGGGGACCCACTCCAAGGCTGGCTATCTTGTGAATGAATCCTTTGTGTGGGACTGTATCAAATGCCTTGCTAAAATCTAGGTATGCCATGTCCACAGCCCCTCCCTGGTCTACTACTTTTGGTCACCCAGTCAAAGAAATCTATTAGATTCATCTGACACGACCTTCCCATCGTGAATCCATGCTGCCTTGGGTCCTGTGCCCCACTGGTCTCTAGGTACTCAACAATTCTTTCCTTCAGAAGTGATTCCATCATTTTCCCTACCACTGAGGTCAAACTAACTGGTCTGTAGTTTCCTGCCTCTGTCCTGCTCCCACTTTTGTGAAGAGGAATCACATCTGCCCTCCTCCAGTCCTCGGGTACCACCTCATCCTCCCATGATTTGTTAAAGAGAGTAGTCAGCTGTGTCACTAGTTCTACCCTTAGTTCTTTTAGAATTCTTGGGTAAATCCATCAGGCCCCATTGCTTTGTCCACCTTCAATTTTATTAGTTCTTTCAGAACCCTTTCTTCTGTAAATGGACTGGTATCGACCAGTCTTCAGAGTGTTTCTCTTGTTTGGTTTAGGTAACTCCCCTCCTCTTCCTTTGTGAATACTGAGCAGAAATACTCGTTTAGTATCCCAGCTTTTCACTGTCACCCTCTACCCACATTCCCTCCCTTTATTAAGCCTCAGTATCCCTCCTTTGGTCTTTCTTCGCTCCCTAATGTACCTATAAAGGTCTTATCCTGCTTCTTAACAGAATTGGCTATCCTTTCCTCGGTTTGGGCCTTTGCTATTCTGACTGCCTTCCCAGCCTCCTTCTGCTTTAACTGATAAAGTTCTCTGTCCTGCTCCTTCTGTGTTTCTTTATATTTCCTGAATGCTGTCCTTTTCTCCATAACCTTCCCTGCCACCTCTTTTGAGAACCATAACGTTTTTTCCTTCGTTTGTGTTTATTGATTTGCTTTACACAAAGGCTTGTTGCCTCTGTGATGGCTGTTTTGATCACTCCCCATTGTTCCTCCACCCTCCTTCTTGCCTGTTTGCTAGTGCTTTTCTGAGGCACACTCTCATTTTCCCAAAGTCAGCCCTCCTAAAGTCCAGTACTCTTGCTTTTGTATGGCTTGATTGTATGGCTGTGTTTATCGTGAACCACACTGTTTGGTGGTCGCTTGTTCCCAGATGGCTACCCACTTCTAAATCTGAGATTCTTTCTCCATCCCCATTTGAGAGTACCAGGTCTAAGATTGCTCCCTCCAGTGGGTTCCAATACTAGCTGTCTGAGGCATGCCCCTGTAGGGCATCAAGAATGACCCTGCTCTTGGATGTGCCTGCAGCAAAGGTGCTCCAGTTAACATCTGGCATATTCAGGTCCCCATCAACAATATCTCCCTTTTCTGCCATTCTAAGAAAGCTTCTATCATTTCCTTGTCCATTCCTCCTCCTGAGATGGGGTCTGTATACAACCCCATGCGGATTGTGGTGCCATTTCCTGTCTCCAGGGTGGCCCAAAGTGCCTCATCTGCTCCCTGTTTACTCTCTAGTTCTGTTGCTTTGATCCCTTCCTTTACATGAGAGCTACTCCTCCTCCTCTTTTACCCTCCCTGTCTCTCCTGTAGATTGTGTATCCTGGTATGTTGACATCCCAGTCATGGTTCTCTGTGTACCATGTTTCTGTGACTGCCACAATATCCAGGCAACCCTCTTCCATCAAGGCCACTAGTTCAGGGAGCTTGTTACACAGACTACAGGCATTGGTACTCATCACCCTCCACTTTTTGATAGCCTTACCCCTTTAGCCCCAATTCTGTCCTTACTGCCTTTGCCTTTTTTATATTTAAATCTGTTCTGCTCCTAATAACTTCTGTACCTTGGTGTTTACCTCACTAATCACCATGTTTTGTGTGGGGGAAGCTCGGAGTTCCCTGCTCCTTTTCAGTGCCTCCCCTTGGCTAGTTTAAGCTTGCCCAATGAAGCATTAAACCTCTCACCCTAGGATCCTGGTTCTCCCCTGGACAGATGCAGACCATCGCACCAGTATAGGTCTGCATCCCTATAGGTGGCTCCCAGTCCCCACTGAAGCCAAAACCCTGAGTTCCACACCAGTTTTCAACCACTCATTGAATTCCCTGGTGAGAAGTGCCTAGCATCTCCTTGCCATAGACAGGCAGCACCTCCGAGAAGGTTACCAGTGCGCTTCTTGTCTAAGGGCCTTCCCAACTCTTCAAACTCCTCTTGCACTGCTCTGATCCCATTCCAGCCAGGTCATTTGTCCCTAGGTGGACAATGACATCCAGCTCCCTCCCTCGTGCAGCTCCTCCCCGATCCTGAGGATTCGCTTCCTGTCCCTCCAAGCTGTGGTGCCAGAAGGCACCTACCTCCCTCTCCCTTCCTCACCCATTTCTACCCCTAATGATTGAGTCCCCCACCAGGAGTTGTTCCCTTCCCCTGTGGGGTCCCATGCCACCCTCCTGTGGGTCTCCTTTGTGAAGGTTCCCAGCATCCTCCTTGGTCTCCACTGCAGGTGCCTCCATAGAGGAACCACTATCCACCAGAAGAGTGAATGAATTGTGGAGAGGTACAGCTGGAGGATGCAACTCTGTTCCACCACCCTCTCCTCCTTGAGCCCACCTGGTCCAGCCTCTCCTCTTTCTTGGCAACCTCTGAGGTAGTGGCATTGGCTCTGGTGGTCCTTGGGTGGGGAGGAGGTTTCCTGAATCCTAGCCAGGTCCGCCTGGGAGACAACCTCCTCTCTCAGACCAGAGAGGTGCCTGCAAATAGTCATCTGTATTGCTCCCTCATGCCTATCCCATGCCTGTTTGAAGCCCTGCACTGTGATCATATCCATCACTTTCTGAGGTAGGCCATTCCATGCATCCATCACCTTTTCTGTGCAAAGAACTTCCTCACATTACCCCTTAATCAGCCTCCCTCTAATCTCATGCTGTGTCCTCTTGTTCTGCTATTTTCTCATACTGAAACGTTAGACTCTTTCACCTTGTTACTGTCCTTAAGATGTTTGAATGTTTCAATCATATCACTCCTCTCCTCCTTTGCTCTAGGGTATACATATTGAGCTCAGTTAATCTGTCCTCATATATTTTCTGATGCAATCCCTGCACCATTTGGTTGCCTCTCTCTGAACTGCCTCAATTTGGTTAATGTCCTTGTGAAGGTGTGGCCTCCAGTACTTCACTGATACTCCAGATGAAGCCTAAACAGTATCTTGTAAAGAGGATTATCTCCCTCTTCTGACTGCTGATACCCCTACTAATACACCCCAACATCCCACTAGCCTTATTACTGCTTTAGTGGTCTGCTTGATGATTTCAGGTCATCGGTGATGACGACGCCCAAGTCTCTTCTTCCCTTGTGACTGCCAGCAACTCCTCCCAGCCTATAGGTGGCTTCAGGGTTTCTCTTCCCTATTTGCATGATCTTACACTTCTCTGCGTTAAACCCCAGTTGCCACTCTTCTGACCACTTTCCTAGTTTATCCGGATCTCTTCTCATTCTGCCCAACTCATCTGGATCATCTACTATGTTGCAGATCTTGGCGTCATCTGCAAACAGACAAAACTTACCCTCCAGTCCATCTGCAATGTCACTGATGAAGATACTGAAGAGGACAGGCCCCAGGACTGATCCCTGAGGTACCCCACTTGTGAACTGCATCTCTTCTGACTGTATACCATTTACCACCACTCTGTTTTCTGTCTGTCAACCAGTTTGCCACCCCGCTGACCAATGTCTGACCCACCCTATTAATCAATCTTCTATGTGGAACAGTATTGAAAGCTTTGCTGAAGTCAAGGTAGGCGAATCAACTGCTCTCCTTGGTCCACCACTCTGGTTACCCAGTCAAAGAAATCTATGAGATCAGTTTGACAGGACCTTCCTTTGTAAACCCATGCTGTCTTGGATCCTGTGCTCCTATGGATTCCAGGTGTTGCATTATCCTTTCCTTAAGGGTGTCTCCATAATCTTGCCCACTACTGAGGTAAGACTAACTGGTCTGTAGTTCCCGTCCTCCTCCTGCTACCACTCATGTGGGCGGGATCACATGAGCCCTTCTCCAGTCTTCTGGGACTTCTCCTATGCTCAGAGACTCACTAAACAGTTCTGATAATGGCTCTGCTAATTCCACCCTTAGCTCCTTTAGTACCCTGGGATGTATGCTATCAGGTCCAATTGCCTTGTCCACCCTGAGCTTATTGAGCTCTGGTGGGGCCAGCTTTCTTTGTGAAAGGATTAGTGCACACCTCCCTCCCCCGTGTCCATGGTGCTGAGCTGTGGGCCTCACCTATCTTCTCTTCAGTAAATACTGAGCAGAAGTAGCCATTTAAGATAGCTGCCTTTACATGGTCCTCCCTCCATGCCCCTTATCCCCTTTGATCTTAGCAATACCCTCTTTGGACTTTCTCCTTTCACTAATATATCTATAGAAAGTCTTGTCACCTTCTTTTACTGTTCATGCTAGCGTTTCCTTGGTTTGGGCCTTTGCCTGCCTTACTACCTTCCTTGCTTCCCTTAGGAAGTTTGGTATCGCCTCCCTATCTTCATCCTGCTGCATTACCTTAAATTTCCTAAAGGCCAGACTTTTGGCTCTGACCTTTTCAGCTACTGTGTTTGAAAACCAAAGTGGTTTTCCTTCTTCTTTGTACTTCATTTTTTCACTAACACAATAGGATGTTGCTTCAAGTATTGCATCTTTAATGCTTGCCCACTTTGCCTGTACCCCTCACCTGTATTTCTTTTTGCCAGGGCTAGCTTAACTCTGTTGGCCATCTTATCAAAGTCAGCTCCTCTGAAGTCCCATATTTTGACTTGGAATGGGATGATTTTGTTCTAGTGGCCAAATGAACCATACCATGTGATGGTCACTGGCACCCAGGTGACCTTCTACCTGGAGATCTGTGATCCTTTCCTGTTAGTCAGTACTAGATCTAGGATAGCCCATCTCTTATGGGTTGTTGTACCAGTTGTCTGAGGCCCTGCCCTGCAGGAATCCACCACGTGTCTAGTTCTGGCAGATGTCTCTGCTGGTATTGACCAATCTGTAATCTGGCATGTTGAAGCCTCCCATTATCCGAGCCTCCCTTTAGCAGTCATATTTTGTACATCTTCAAACAGTAACGTGTCTATGTCCTCCCCGTCTGGAGGCCTGTACACAACCCCAGTTCGTATGGTTCAGGTCGGAAAATGACCTAATTCAGTGCCCTCAGATATCCGGTGAATGCAGCAGCCAAGGCCCTGAACTGTTTCCAGGTCAAGGGCCCTGTGAGGACAGAGAGACCTGGAGCAGAGGGGGAGAGAAGGGTCATGGCAGATCAGAGGAGATCCTTTGCTAGGGCTGTGCGGTAAGCACAGGGACACCTCAAGGAGGCTGCGCCAATGCACCCACCATTGCGAACATCCAACTGGAGAGGGGCAAACAGGTTGGTGCTTACGGGAGGACCCTCCCGGTGAGGAGATTGGAGCCAATCTAGTCCCAGTGGGTGGCCCCAGATCCCAACAACTGCAGACACAGTTGATTCCGATGGGGAAAGAAGTGTTGAGTCAGCACTCTGGTTCCTGCCAGAGCCCTCCGTCACTCCTGGAACAAACTTTGATGCCGACCTCGACGCTCTGACCACCACCTCACCAGACAAGATCTGCCCTTGGGACAGTCTGGAGACTAGGAGTTGGTTCTGACAAAGAAGACGTAGCAGATCTAGCACTGCGAGCGGCCCCGGAATGACCCACAGAACCAACTCCGTAGCAAGGTCTGAGTCAGCACCGACTGGTGCTGAAAGCAGGCTTAGTACTGGAGGTAACACCGACCCAGACTCAGCACTGAATGCATCTCTGGCACTGCAAGTGTCACTAAGGGATGCAGAAGAGGCAGCATCGTGAGCAGCACCGAGAAGGGAAGCGCCATGCTCCAAAATCTCTGGTGGCATCTGGCTAGGCCGAGGAGAGTTTGGTGGCTCCAGCGAGCCAATTGGGATAATCCCAACAGTTGTCCTGTGAACCAGAGGAGGAGATCAGGGAGATCTCCAGGTGAGCTACCCCAGAGACTTTCCTTCCCAGCACCATGAGTAGTTTCAGAAGAGGACCCATGAGCACCACCGCACTGCCTCGTTCACGGACAACGGAGGTGGAGTCAGGAGTTGAAACAGCACCAGGCCGTGCCACCAAGGGATCCACCAGCAAAGGTCCAGCGATAGCTGCAACCTCATCATCAGGGTGCCAGCACCCTGAGAAGGCAATGGACTGTGAGGGGTGCTCAGCCAACCCCCAGAGGCAGACTGTCCTACTGACCCCTAGCACAGACCTCCTGTCCCAGTGAGACTAGGAGCAGCAGAGGCCTGCCTCCCTTGGTATGTATAGTATTGGGGAGGGCTCAGGGGAAGGGTCCAGAGACCTAACTCAGGCCCCAGGTGTGACAATGTCCTCTGAAGATGGTGGGTGGTGGTGGTGGTGGGGGGAGTCTCACCCCATCTTCAACGCGTGGATTTGGGTGACATGGAGGTCCATCGACAAACAGGTATTTCATGAATCCACGTCATGGTCTGGACCCAGGCAGGACAAACAACAGTCATTATGACCCCATACAGTTGTGGGGCTTGCCACAGACACACTGGGGAAGCCCCACATAGACACTCTCAACTTTTTAGGCCCCGAACCAGACATGACCAGACAACAGAAAGCAAATAATAAACAGCAACAGCATTCGACATTGTACACTAGAAAGAAAGAAGGAGGAAATAGTGGAGGAAAAGTGGGATAGCGATATGGCATAGAAGCGAAAAACTGCAGCAGCAAAACTGACGCAGTATTTTTTTCTTTTAAGCTCCCATGAGATGCTGCCTCCATGGTGGGAAAACAGAACTGAGAAGGGGCAGCGGCATCAGTTACTGGCCAGCCCATGAGCACCACGTAATACTTCCACCGTGGGCAGCACAGTCTCAGTCGGCTCCCCACTCCTATTGCTCCAAGAGGGTCCTCTGCCTCCTGCAAGGCCCACCAGTCATGAACATGACAACTGATTCAGGTTAGATCTACACTCCTCTGAGCAGTCCCTTTTGGAGGTCCCCAAAACCAGATACCTATCTGGCCAGCATTCTTTCTCTAACAATGCCTCTGGGCTGTGGAATAACCTCCCCCTCCTTACAACAATGTGCCACTCTGGGATCATTTAAAACCTCCTGAAGCGAACCTTCCTCCATAACATCCTGCGTGTACTTAATGTTCTATACCTGTCTTGCATGTCTACCAAATATCTTGTACATTGACTTATAAATTCCACATTTGTTACTATGTCTAGCTCTATATACTATGATAAAGATACAGATTAATTACTTCGAAGAGGCCAGCTCACCCGTCTATTAAACTTTGATTTTTATTTTTTTCAAAAATTCATATGATAGTACCAAGTACTAAAACATAGTACTGTGTTTTAGTACTTGGTACTATATCATATGAATTTTGAAAAATAAAAATCAAAGTTTAATACATCGGAATGGGCCTTCATTTACTAATCTGTATCTTTATCATTATATGTTTAATGATTGGTATTGGCTCCTCCCTTAAAAAGTTTTCTTATTTTTATTTTTACTGAGGTGGCTGTGCCGGACCCTTACTTAGCTCTATATATTGTCATGTAGGAATCCTCATTTTAATTAACTAAAATTGTAATGTTCTAAGTAGGTATACTGTATCTCTGTACCACTGTATATATTGTAATACAAAGTTGATCTTTATGCAACTAATCCCAGGTCACCCTGAAAAGAGACACTTGTCTCGGTGGGCTTACCCGTAAACTAAATTCAAATAAATAAATGATGTATAGTATTAGGAGGGGCATTTAAATGGTAAAGAACACTGAGCTCACTAAGCACAGCTTCCTGAAGAAAGGACAGCACACCTCGAGCACTGAAGCATAGTGCTTATGTACTCACTACATCTGTGTTGGCTTACTGCTTTTATTTTCAATTAAGCTTTGCTATTTTCATTTTGAACTCTGTGCATAGTTTCTCTGCTTTCTCCTTCCCTTTTCCCTACGGAACCAGAGGTGATGCTCACCACAGGTGCCTCTCAGCTGCGGTAGGTGCCCACTGCCAGGTCTCCAGACACACAGGGTGTTTGGGACTCTTCAGAAACTCACTGCCACATCATTGTGCTGGAGATGCATGCAGTTTTGTACCGTGTGAAAGCCTAGGTGGAGTTAGTTAGCCAAAGACAGTTCTTCAGACAGACAACAAGCCTGTCATACACTATGTCAACAAGCAAGGAAAACACTCTGTCACACTCTCTGAAGGGTGGCAAGGAGAGTGTAGGAATGGCGCCTAGAGCAGGGCTCTTGCTCCATCCACTCTTATCTGCCATGGGTCCATAACACTTGGCAACGAATGAAGTCAAACAGAGGCAGATCCTAACAAGTGGTCTAGCGTAAGATATTGTGAGATTTTTTGATGAGTGGGGCATCCCAAGTGTGGACCTGTTTGCGTCCCACTCAGTGCCAAAGTGCCTCAATTCTCCTCCAGAAATCTAGGATATGGTGTTTTCTATCGGGATGCATTGACTGCCATGGCAAAATCTGTTTCTGTATGTATTCCTCCAATCCCTTTCGTCCAGAGAATGCTGTTCAAAGCGGAGGGACATAGGGGCAAGGAAATATGGTCCTAGTGGCCCCTGCTGGCCTCAGCAGATATGGTTTCCTTGGTTGAGTTGACTTTTCAGTCAGTAAACCAAGGGTTCTACCACTCTAGATGGACTTACTGACCTAGGGTAGCTAGTTCATCCCAACTTGCCTCCTTTCACCTTCAGGCCTGGCTCAGGAGAGACAGACACGAACAGGTTCAAAGCATCTCCAGGTCTCTGAAACAACTTTTGGCTTCCACCAGAAAACACAAAGAACCAAGTGGAAAATATTTTCCACCTGATGCTCCAAAACCCTGTGGTTTCTACCTGAAAAGGTTTTGACTACTTACTTGACCTTTCTGATGCTGCTGCAGTATTCCACAGTTACGATCCACCTATGTACTATATTAGCATACAATGAACCTGTAGGTACACTCTATTTGACACAGCTGCCACTGTATAAGAGGTTCCTCAGGGGTATTCTGCACATAGGGTCTCCCCATCAGGAAGCCTGTGGCTTCTGGGGATATGAACCTTGTGCTGGATATGGTCATTCAAGTCCTTCGAGCCTATTATGACTTGGTTTCTAACTTGGAAATCAGCAATTCTGGTAGCTGTCATCTCTGCATGCAGATTATCCGACATCCATGCTTTGATAAGAGATCCTCTGCATACTTTTTTTTTTTCTCAACAAAGCTACGGTAATTCTTAGTGCACCCTAAGTTTCTACCTAAGGTGATGTCAGGAGTTCCGTCTTAATGGACTATAATCCTGCCTACCTACTTCAACTTCCAGAATGAGGGAGAAAGGACTCTCCATTCACTGGATGTTAAGAATGCCCCTAGGTTTCATCTGGACAGGACTAAGGACTACAGATGGTCAAAACAGCTCCTTGACTGTTTTGGCCCCAATTGAAAGGATAGCCTGCCACGGACAAGTGCATTTCAGCCTGGACTGTGAACTATTTTAGCCACTGCTATACTATGGCTCAAGTTAACACTGGTGGGCAAGGTAAATGCCCAATACCCTAGAGTGGCTGCCTCTTCCCTACCAGAAATATGCTCTAAGCCTATGGGAGAAATCTGTAGAACTGCAAACCGAGCAAACTGCACACTTTAACCAAGCACTTCGTCCTGGATGTCCATTCCAGACAGCATGCCACCTTTGGCAGGACAATTCTGAATGAATTACTATTCTGTGTGAGCCTTGAGCTTCAGCCTCTGTATTCAGGGGACCTTCTTTGAGCTTGGCACTCTGAACCATTGAGTAGGAATCTACAGAAGATTCTTGGAAGATATAAAAGTTATGTAGTTACTGTTAACTGTTGATCTTTCTGAATATCTTCCCATAGATTACCACCCATGCTCACCGTCCCTTGACTCACTCCAGTATCTTTGTTCTGGTCTTTACCCTTTGGAGTTGATTTGGGTTGTGAAGACACTGTGTTACTGGTTCTGGTGGCCCTGCTTATAGGCGAATCCATGTCAACTGCGCCGAGAGGATATTCATCGTGCTCAATTCAGCACAGTCGCTTCAACACTGCATTAATTCAGTGCTGTTATTACAGCATATGTCAATTCAGCTCCATTCTGTTCAGTAACATTTCATACAGCTTGGAACACAACAGTCCGTGGAGGCGTGTTAGATTTTGATTTGGTCTTAGGAACACTGGTAATGGTAAGTACAAAGCGAGGGACTGATGGGGCAAAAGGAATGATAGTCTCTGGACTACAAAATGTATTGTTAGATAAGTGGCACCTCTTAGGACTCTGGAAGGCTGTTAATATGTACTGTGTACTTAAGGGGCAGTAGCTCAACCCAGTTAAAGATCATGTGCAAATGTTGTATTGCAATGCCACTCACTTTCGTTGATATCCCTTTCAGTTTTGTTTCTACTGATCCGCATTTTTTCTCAGTTTTGTGTAATTCAGTATGTTTGTATCAAATTATTAGCCACCATGTGCAGAAACAGTTCCAATCACAGGCATTAAGTGCGCCCATTTTTCTGCCTAGAGGACAGTTTCTCTAAGATGGAGCAGGAAAGCTACCCAATATTTTGCCAAGCTTGCATTTTCCCCAGAAGTTGTTTTGTGGTTCTCTTAGTAATTGCTCCCATGCCACGCCTCTCAATGGTTTCTTTTCCAAACTACCCCCATTGTTTGACGGAGTCCCTCAGGGCTCAATATTGGAACCACTGATCTTCTCATTATACATGAACACTGCTCCCAGTATCTGCAATGACTTCAATCATCATGTAGACAGATGATGCTGTTATTCAGGTTTGCCCCTAAACAAATGGATGCTATCATAAAAGTCCAGATTGATTTCAAGTTCTTTCAAGATTGGCTTCATCATAATCAGGTATCGAATGTTCAGAAGACTAAACTTATGGTATTCTCTAATAAACCTAGTGCTGAGGATCTTATCCCGCCTTGTTGATCCAAAAGGTACCTATTGAGCGTGGCAATCATTTCAAATATCTGGAGCTAGTTTTGGATTCAAAACTATCTTTCGAGAATCACGTGGCTCATATTAGGAAGCGATCCACCAGCACCTTGGTGCTTTATATCATGTTAAAGCATGCAATGGGCAGACTGGATGGGTTTTGCGGTCCTTATCTGCCGTCAACTTCTATGATTCTATGTCTTACTAAAGAATCCAGGACTTTGCTGCCTCATAGCTTTTATTTAGCAAACTGGATTATGGTTTACTAGTTTACTCACCCACTTGTAAAAATATCTTAGATCCACTCAGAGTTACGTGACAATTCAATTCTTAGGTTTACGCTGTAGGTCTCATATCACACTCATCACTGTTCTCTTGTTCAGGAGTCTAATTTTTATCAATTGACTAACGGATGCAGTTTAAATACTGTATATTGTTGTTCCAAATCATATTAGGTCTCTCCTCCCCTCAGTTTCTAAACTGTTTCCCATGTTTATCAATGGTAGTGGCACCCGTTCTCAAGACAAATATTCTTTTCAGATACCGCTTTTTGCAGGGCTATTTGCCACAGATCAATTCTATATAGGGCTCCCAAATTTTTAATTCCTTCCCATCAGTTTTTTTATTTTAAAATCATTGGTAATTTTAAACAAACTCTTCATGCTTTTTATAGTTCTCAGAAATGTACCTATTAATTGTTTTCTTTAATTTTACTGTATTGAATTAGATGTATTGCAAAGGTATTGTTCAATGTTATTTATGTCTTTCTGTATTATACTCGTTTTTTGTAAATGCTTGTCACCTGTGAAGCGGACAGTTTGCTCATCAGGCTCACAGAGGTAAATAAAACATGAAAAAATTAAAAGCTCATGTGGCGGGGTGGCTGGGGCTGCCAGGTTAGATCTCTCTGGAGGGGTGCAGGCGAGGATAGCTTCTGATCTTGCCTCACTCAGCTGCATTCACATTATATTGGAGCGTTTACTGTTACTGCTTGTATATGGAATCCAGAAGCTGAACTGGCGTGTACACTACAAGTTTTATTAAGCTGAACTGCATTTCACTGAATTAATGGTGCTGAATTGATGCGCACCGAATATCCTGCGCTCAACTGACGTGATACCTACACGCCCACTAGGGCTATCTTATGCGATTGGTTACGTGCACAGGTTACTCGTTAGGTTCATGCTGCTCACCTCCTTGGTAAAAAGGTACTGAGGCTATTGGGGCTGGCACAGCTGTATACCAGTGGGCTTAATGTGGTGATGCATGTGCAGGGCCTACTCGTGCAGTGAACCCTTCAGAAAAGCTCTGGTTTCATCGGGGTCCCAGCACCTCTGACACAGATCCAATAGTGGTAATCAAGATATTCAGGATGATCAACAGTTAGGCTACGTTTGTAACTTTCATTTTGCTTCTTGTGGATTCTTTGCTGGTTATGAAAACACCAAAACTATTGCAACCTGTACTGCAATAAAAACGATAGAGGAATCAAATGAAAAGGATGAGGAGGGAGATCAGGTGGTCCAGACACAGATGCAGGGAAGACTGCTTTGAAAGGTGCCACTGAGTCGATCTGCATGGTGAAAGAAGTCCCAGGGGTGAAGAGATTCCACCCAAAAAAAACAAGTAGTGTCAAGTACTACCCAATAGGAAGCTACTGGTCAATCTGCATGAGTAAAAAGGCACCATAGCAAGAGCCCTACTCTCCAGATGTGGACTTCAGGAAAACAGCAAACACATCTACATTGTAATTAAACAGCCCAGCAAGGCCTTTGTCTGTACGAAGTGGCCATGGAGGGGCAGGAAATGGATAGGTGCTGAAGCTGATGAGGAAGAAAGGCAAAGGTGAGGTAAGCAGGATGATAAGGCAAAGCCTGGGTAGGTAGAAGGGACTGGTGAGGGTGGCAGCCTGAGTAAGTAACATGGTAAGGGAGGCAGTAGAACCTTAGGGTTACAGGAGGAGTGGATTCCAAAACAGCAATTGAGAATAGACAAGCACCAGCTGAGGCCATGACCAAGAAACAAGTAGAGGGCAATGGGGCTTGGGAAGAGTCTATAAGAGCCAAGGAAAGGGACTTGGAAGAGTCAAAGGCAGATAAAGGGGGCGTAAGAGGAAGGAGAGCAGCCCAGAGGAGGAGCCACAGGGAGGGGTGTCAGGTAGGGGACATGGTTCCCCAGCAGTTAGGCAGGTGGGGAGAGCAGAAGGCATGAACCCCACTGAAAGGCCATGGGGTCAAAGAAGACAAGGACCCAGGAGGAGATGGACAAGAAGGGTGTGCAGGCAGGGGTAGCACAGTGCGCAGAGGAACAGAGGCACAGAGAAGCAAGCTGAGTGGAACAGTAGCACCTGAGCAAAGAGGCAAGTCAGGGAAGATTGTAATAACCTCAGTGAAACCACACTTAGTGGGCTGGGGAAAGCATGAGGAGAGTAGGTTAAGCAGCAGCAGCAGCAAAGACAGACAGGTGGAGTCCAGGGACAGCAGACAGCACCATGCATAACCAGCAACAGCACAGCAGAACCAGAAGGAAGGAGGCCATGCAATGCAGCAAACAACAAAGCCAGATAGCCACAATAACGTGGAGGAATGGAGCAGGCATGCCCTGAACAGCAGCTGTGTGGCGATGGCAGGTAAGGAGGTTGAACAGAACAGGCGACAGATCTGGAAGCCACATGGCTGCTGCAACAAACTGAACATCCTTAGGACGCTTGGGCATACGCGTTCAAAATACCATTTGATGATGCCCCATCGAACCTTGGGAAAGCCCATAAATGTTATTTTGCTTTAGCATTAGTGTTCATAATTTCTATATTACTATTGAATTAGCACCTCAGCAGTTCTGAGGGGTAAATGAGGAAATGTACTTAAGGTGGAAGAGTTGAGAGGTATAATCTCCTTCCTTCATACTTGCCCCTTCTCCACTGCAAACAAATAATGTTTCTGCTGATCGTGCTCCAGCATTCTTTGTCAAGGTCCTTTCTGCCATGTGACTGTCATGCATAACTTACACTCATCCAATAGCTCACTGCGTATTTATGCACAGAACTTTTATCTGGCTACAATTCCTGTTTCATAACCCATATCCTGCTGGGAGATGGGAGCTCTGCACCAACTATAAAGCCTTATTTGCTGCTAATCTTTGATATGTGCACCTCTGTGGCATAATTTCACTATACTGTAGATTTCTACCATATCTGTTTCTTGTACATTTCACTCTCTTCAAATTTTCTGTATTGCATCCCTTCCCTTTCTTCCAGAACACAACTGGAAAGGAGCATCTACTCACTGTGTCTGACTGGCCAAATATTTTAAACAAATGTAACCCCTAGATGGCGCTATCCCAGGGGCTACTACCCTGCCTGATTTGCCACTAACAGGTTGAGGGGCCTGGATCCAATGGCGGGTGCCTCCACCCAGAGGTCAGGGTTTGCAACAGTTAAACTAACTTGGTCACAGCCCTCTGGGACACTGCAACCCCCTTTCTTCCCACTAGTGGCCCACACAATATATCAGAATTACCTTCACAGTATACACTTACCCCCAGGTCTGGTTCCGCACTGGGACCTCCTGTGAAATGAGATACAGTGCAACAATCACAGTACAGTACTTTAACATAGACAAATACCTCAGGCAGTATAACTTTGCTGAAACAAGCAGCTCTGATTTATTTAGGGGATATAACAAGGACAGGGGGAAATCAGGTTAATTATCTTATCACTCTAATAATCTACCTATGGCTCTGTGCACAGGCCTATCCCTGTCAGTTACTGTCCCTGGGTACCCAAGCCCTAGTAGCTAGTCCAAACCGTGGCAGCTGGTAGGGGCCCTTTCACACAAAGAAAAGGAGAATTAAACAGTCAGCAGTACAGTAATTCCATTTGGATTTAATGTGGCAATTCAACAGGGAGCGACCCTGAATTAGTACTCCACGACCTCCAAATAAGATAGGGTCCTTCAATGTCAGCAGGGCTCACTTGAGGTACACAAGCCTCTTCACACATCCATATAAAAGAAAGCACTATACCAGGCAGGCTGCATCTGTATCCCGATCGCAATTACTGCACAATACCCGGGAGAACACACAGCAGATTCAGTTCCTGACAGACCGATTGCAATTTTCAGCAATTCCTCCAGTCTTCTACAGGGTGAGCCTGGTTTCTACTCTTCAGAGATCCTTTGATTCTTTTTCACAGGACGGATTCAGTCCTAACAAGCTGTTACACAAGCTGCAGACCGAACTCTGGGCCTTACACACGCTTTTTGACTAAAACTGCACACTGAAAAAGCACAGGGCTCCTTCCTTCTTCACTGCCAAAGCTCAACTGAAACTCCAACCGACAAACCGGGCACTTCCTTTGAGTTCCTCCCAGTTCTTGACTGGATTGGCTGTCACTCACAATAGACTGCTGCTGTTGGTCCAAAAGGCACTCAAGTCTAAACTACATCTCCCAGAGTCACTGCCCATACAATCCTCTTGTGGCTGGCTCAGATTATGAGTCCAAGTTCTGATTCGTCCAAGGCACCATTTTAGAGCTAGCTTACCCCACACTGATTGGTCCAGTTCAGCAGTTCAAAACCAGAATGGGGAACTAGGCAGACACTGTTCTGACTACAAAAGAAAGCAGGTTAGACAAACTGTAATTTCATTATTACTCTAAATAATTTCTGGCAAACAGTTACATCTTTCAGATAGGTTCCCTTGCACTCCTAGTGACTGCAAAAATGAAGTGAATTGGCAGCAGCTCGAGTGGTACTCAGAGAGAAGCACACAGTCCCCCATACAAACTAATTATGTCTGCAAGCAGACAGCTCTTAAAGAGACAGTACCAGAGGCTCTAAAACACTCACTGATAAATGGCTTAAATGCCAAACACCATTCAGGCTTGGAGCATTCAAGCAAGCTCCTGAAGTCTTTTGGGAACCCCCATTTGCAGGGGTTACACCCTTCCTGGTCTGGGAAAGCTTGACGTCCAGGCCAAGCAATACTCCATAAGTTTCAACTGCAACCATATACATTTGCATTAGGCTCGCATATGTAATCATCAGTCAATATATCATTTTACCAAGAACACATTTCTGAAACATTGCAGTACATCACTCTTTACACAGTATTACATACATTGTACCATAACTCAAGTTATTACCTCTTGTACATGAAACCTGAGAGAGGGGCCCTTCCTATCAGTTACCTTGGGGCTGGATGGGGCAAGGCACCATACTTAGAGGGCAACACAAGTAACTTGGAGTTAGCACTGATGCTCAGTTTGGGCAATGAGCTCGGGACACATACACCCTTTATGGACAACATTGAGAGGCAAGTCCACAGGCCTCCCAAGTGAATCATAACTGAGGTGCACCACAGGCTTTACAGCTCGACCAGTCTTTCTAGGGGAACTGTTATAGTCTCTGCACTCTGAGCCTCATTTTCAGCATTGTCCTCACTTGTCAGGGGAGTCTCCATGGGGTAGAGAGGCTAGAACTTGGGGCACTTTCAGCTCCAGGAGTTACAGTTTCTGAGTCCACAACATTTGGCTCACATGGAGAGCTTTCGGACACTGGCAGTGGACTGTCAGGGCACTCAAAATACTCTTCTTGTTCGGTGTATCACCAGTCTGCCCAATCTATCATTTTCCTCCCTGAAAGCTCAAACAGTTCAACCATGCACAATGATTCCGTTTCATCTGATCTGATGCTTTGCACTTCACTTTCTGGGAGCATTGGCTCCAGGGATGAAGCTGGGGGCTTAGACAGTCCAGAAGGCCCAGCTTCATCTCCAGTATTGACTAGGGATTGCCCTCAAACAATTGACTCAGTTCGTAAGAAGGATAGTATTCAAAGTCACTCTCACTTTCTTCCGATATGGACTGACAGTCATGCTCAACTGGGACTTGTGGAGGGAACACTTTAACTTTGCTTCTGTAGGTGCAGACTTTCTTGATCTTCTCTTAGCAGCAGCTCTAGTCACTGGTCCAGAGGGGCATCTTCTAGGGCTCAGACTCAATTAGATTTGTCCAATGGGCAGTAAATGATTTCTATGCATTGTTTTTACATCTTTTGAATTATTCTCAGGCCTTACTTTGTACACTGGCAGATCATCTAGTTTGCCCACTACAATGTGAGGGAGATGGTGCTATCTGTCAGCAATCTTGTGCTTGCCATGCAGTCCCAGATTTCTTAGCAATACCCGATCTCCTCCTGGAGTTCCTGTGTTTTCACCTTTATCATACCTTTCTTTGTTGGCCAGATTTCTTTTGGCAGCCATGGTTTGAGCCAGTTGGTACACATGAGTTAGCTGGGCCTTTAACTTTGCACATACTGTAAATAGTTGTCAGCTTGAACCCCATCAGGAGAGACCCCAAAACACACATCTACTGGTAGTCGAGCTTCTCTTCCAAACATCAGAGCGGTAGGGGAGAATCTCAGTGGCATCACTTTGGTGCAGTTATAAGCATGTACCAGGGTGCTAATTTGTTGGCTCCATCTAGGCTTGTCCTTTGGGTGCAGGGTGCCTAGCATATCTAGCAAAGTGCGGTTGAAAACGTTCAGGCTGTGGGTCCCTGGGGGTGGTAAGGAGTGGTTCTGGACTTTCGACCTCCCACAGAGAAAGCATCTCTTTGATCAGACGACTCTCAAAGTCTCTCCCTTGATCAGAATGGATTCTTTGTGGAGCCCATAGTGAACAAAAAGTTTTCTACAAGTACTTTGGCCACAGTGGATGCTTTCTGGTCTTTGGTGGGAAAGCTTGGGCATATCTGTGAAATGGTCAGTGACCACCAGCACATTACTGATATTTCTTTGATCTGACTCCAAACTCAGAAAATCAATACAGACCAGCTCCATGGGTGCACTGGTGGTGATGTTAACAAGGGGGCAGCCCTCTGGGGCAAAGCTTTCCTCTGTAAGCAGCGACTCACAAGTTCAATGTGTTGCTCCACATCAGCCCCCATCTTAGGCCAATAGAATCTGGATCTCACCAAGTCAAGTGTTCTGTCTATACCAAGGTGCCCCATGTGGTTGTGCAAGGACCTCAGTGCACTGAGTCCGAAAGGCAGTGGCAGCACTAGTTGTTGTTTGTTTACTTGTCCCCTCTGTCTACTGTTTCTCTGTATAACAGTTTATTGATCAGTTTCAACTTAGGACCTTCTTTGTATAACAGTGCAGTTCTCAAATCAGTGGGCGTAATTTGGACACATCTTTTCCTGCATAGAGGGCTTCTAAAGCTGCTTTGATCATGGGATCGCGGATTGAGCCGCGAATACTGTCATTGTCCAGCTGAGGCAGTGCACCAATGTCTATTGCAGAAAAGTGGCAATAAGCAGCAGGTATGCATTCTCAGAGGCTCCCAAGCAATCCACCATGCAGTCCACTGCGTCCCGTGGACATTTGTTCCTCCCTGTCAAACTTCCGGCAGAGGCCCGAATGTCAGGTTCTGCCAATCGACCCAATCATTCTGGGGAACAGGCCTCGGAGAGAGCATCAGCATCTATGTGGTTCAGACCTGCTCGGTATTCAGAGCATAGTCATATGTAGATAATGCAGAAAGCACCTATGGCCAGTGGCATCCAACTTAGCTGAGGTCTGTACATAGGTCAAAGGATTATTGTCAGTTTTTACTAGTATTTTAGTTCATACAAGTACTCATGGAATTGGTCAACAATAGCCCACTCAAAGCTAGGAACTCTAACTTATGTACAGGATAGTTCTTTTCGGATGGGGTCAGGCTTCTACTGGCAAAGGCCACTGGTCTCAGGCCATTCCGTGCTCTTGGTCCAACACAGCCCCCAACCCTTGCAAGCTAGCATCAGTGTGCAGGACGTAAGGTTTTCTTTGATCGGCATAGGCCAGCACTGGAGCATGGGTAAGTTGATATATGATCTCATGAAAAGCAGTCTCATTATCAGGAGTCCAGCGGGCCCCAAATACTTCACTCGGATGAAAATACACTCTTTCAGTCTTGAGGGCGCTGACTTTTGGTATTTTTGTGGGTTGGGGATACCCTTGAGTAAGGTTAAGTAAAGGGGATCACTCCTGAATAGTCCTTGATGAAGTTCCGATAATAACCACAGAATCCCAGGAATCTTTGCAGTTCTTTTAGATTTTTGGCTGTGCCAGGTGGTCAAGGCTCAACTTTACTTGGGTCGTCTCTATTCCTCGGTGGATACTATGTGTCCCATATACTTTACTGATGTTTGAAAGAATTGACACTTATCAATGGACAGTTTAAGGCCAAAGTCCCCAGTCGGTCCAATACCTTAAATAATCTGCTCTCATGTTCCTCCAGTGAGCTGCCAAACACAATAACATCATCTAGGTATACCAGGCACTCTAGTAAGTTCATGTCCCCACTGCACGCCTCATCAATCGTTGAAAAGTGGCTGGGGCACCTTGAAATCCCTTGAGGCATCCTCATGAATTCAGAAGCCAAGTGGACAGATAAAGGCCGTCTTCTCACGGTCCTCTGGGGCCATCGGGATCTGGTAGTACCCACTGCGGAGATCCAGCACAGAGAACCACTTGCTCCCGTTTAGGCAGTCCAAAGCATCCTGAATGCGGGGCATTGTGTACTGATCAGGGATAGATCCGCCCGGTTTAAGTGCGATAATCCACACATCCTTACTGTTCCATTCTTTTTCTCACTACCACAATGGGGAAGCATAAGGGCTTATGGATTCTTGTATTACACCAGCAGCTAACATCTCTTGCAGATGCGCCTCACATCATCTATGTCCAGCAGGTGCCAGGCGCCGAGACCTCTCACGAAATGGTCTTCGTCATGCAGCGGATATTGTGCTCAGCTCTTGCACGCATCCTACATCCCATTCCTTTAAAGAAAACACCTGGTCTCTGGGCAAGCTTCTCACTGATCCTCACTTTCCATTCAGCTGGCAGCGGGAGTCGCCGAAATCAAACAAGTCAGGCGTTACTCTGTCATTCTTCCTTGAACTCTTGCTGCTGGGTAGCACTGCAGTGTCTGCACAATGCACATTAGCTAGGATGCAACCTCTGTTTACTCGAATGTCTCTTTCAGACACATTATGAACTTGGACCATTACCCTTCTGGCATAAGCATGGGCTCTAGCGGGCAAAATACTAGGCTTGACCAGCAGTCCCTCTGGCAATTTTTCCATCGCCTGGTGCATCCAACATTAATATTTTATTCTTAACATCCTTTCTGATACGGACCTCTCCCGTGAGGTACACTGGGCATTTGGCCAGGATCAGAGACTCAGGATCCTTCTTCCATACAATTCGACCGGTTCCTCTGGTTCTGTTTTTCAGCATCTCTCTGTGCCTCATAGGCCTTCTTAATTAAAGCCGAACTCTTAAAGCTCTACTAGTCTTTAACCCCTGTTTTTCATAACACAACTGTGCCAGCCTTCCGAACATATGAGCATTTGTTCCAATCAACAAAGGGACACCATCATACAGTCCAGTGGGGGACACACTAAGGCTAGGGTCTCTACTTGTTCGGCCACTCCAGCCACGGAGGTGGGGAAAGACAGCCAAATTCGGATATACCCGAATAGGGGTAGGCCTTCTCACTTAACCCCATACATGCAGTCCTTCTAATGGTTGTAAGTGGTACGCCTCTGACAAATGCTTCTGATACCAATCCTGGAACATAATTGTCACTTGGGAGCCACTGTCTAATACAGCTCTTGTAGACACTCCATTCACCTTTACAGTGGTCTCCATGGAGGGACCCACTATTCTGGACCAGTCTGGAGAGGCGGTGGTGGGGCCTGGGCAACTGACCTTGCCACAAAAGGACGTGAATTAGCATTTTGGTGCCCTCACTGGATCATGTCGGCACCTCTTAACCACTGATTTCTTCTCCGAAGCTCTCCTTGTAGCCTATATGCAACTTTGTCAGTGTCTTTTGGGACTGGCATTCCTTTCATGTGCCCATCTTTCCCACAATTATAGCAAAACATACTTTCTGGAGTTTGAGCTGGCCAAGGCGCCTACACTGGGAGCCAGGGCGGGGATTACTAACTGGAAACCTGGGTGCCATCTCTGTTCTTGGGCGTGATAAGCATTTGGAGACATCCGTCAGTTTCTCCACTTCCATGGTCAAGGAATTGAGTTTGGAGCTGTTATCAGCAGGAGATACATGGGTGGTACCCCACCCCATAGCAGATGCAGTCGGATATAGGTCAGGGGCCTGTATTTCGCAGGCGTGGCCTTCATAAAGGACTGTTTTGAATCTCGGATCTCTCTCAACAGTTCAGCCCATTGTGGCATATCTTTTTCCTTGTCAGAGCACTCATTGACTGTCAACCTCTGCCCCTGAACTTCACTTGATGGGTCACCCTCAGTCACTGGTCGTAGCCACAGCTGTTGGTGCAGGTACCTCCCGAGGTCGCCTTTTCTCAACTCCTCGAATTTCTCTCATTAACTCATCATAGGAGGGTGGGGATTCCAGTCGATTTGCCAGGCGTAACTGAAGCAACAGCAGTTCTGAGAAGGGGGCAGACTTGGATTCTGTCCAGTCTGGTTCGGTCCAGTTCAATCGCTGGCAAACTACCCTTCTGAGGCATTCTTGCAACAATTTTTCCAGCCGAGAGACATACAGGACAACAACTCCCTTGGTACTGTTGTGCAGTTCTTACTCTCCACCATAGGTCCTCATCAGAATCTGGGCTCCCACATTCTCCAAGGCCTCAAGATAGGCCTGTGCAGTCGCTTCAGGGTACTGGCCCGTTTGCTTACGGATGGTAGCCAGGGCAGGACCTGAGGCTCTCACTAACCCTCTTTTCGCTTTTAGCCTTCCGAGCATTGCTGTTCTAGCACTTGGGGGCAACATAGTCTATCCAGGTCTCCCAGTCATCCTCCTTGGGGTGGGGAGGGTGCAGAGAAGATCCTCAACCTTCGGTAAGAGTCGTGATCTAATGGCAGGTGCAGAAATAGAGTCTGCATTGGTTCAGCCACCATTCACGGGCACTGGAGCAGGAGAGGGTGTTGGGGAGGAACACCCCAGGTGGCAAGAATAGTTTCTTCAAGTCCTCCACAGTTTTCCCCTCTCAGCAACCATTCAGCAAATTTCTCCTCAAAAGTTTCAGATAGTGGTGGGGCTGATTCCCCGGTCTTTACTGTCCTTAGTTATCACTCTCAAGCAGTGAGGGCTCCCTCTGGGGTAATGGTCTGTGGCACTTTGGAGCTATCTATGGGATCCTTAAACTCTACTAGGGCCAGGAAATGTGGGTGAGCAGATTAGCATGCCGACCCACCACCACAGGGTTTTGTAAACCTTCCACCTTGGAAAGTACTCCTGCACAGTGTCCGTATTGATACCAGGGGATGTCCAGGATAAGCATAGCATTTTGGGGTCGATCTCCTCCCCAGTACACCACTCCACCAGCCGGTGCACAGCCACTTCTGTCGGGTACCCATTTTTTCTTAACAGTGGTTCTAGAATATGGCCACTAGAGGACACACAATCCCAGCGGTGCCTCCAAGATGTAACCCCTAGAGGCGCTATCCCAGGGGCTACTACCCTGCCTGATTTGCCACTAACAGGTTGAGGGGCCTGGATCCAATGGCGGTGCTCTCCACCCAGAGGTCAGGGTTTGCAATAGTTAAACTAACTTGGTCACAGCCCTCTGGGACACTGCAACCCTTTCTTCCCACTAGTGGCCCACACAATATATCAGAATTACCTTCACAGTATACACTTACCCCCAGGTCTGGTTCCGCACTGGGACCTCCTGTGAAATGAGATACAGTGCAACAATCACAGTACAGTACTTTAACATAGACAAATACCTCAGGCAGTATAACTTTGCTGAAACAAGCAGCTCTGATTTATTTAGGGGATATAACAAGGACAGGGAAATCAGGTTAATTATCTTATCACTCTAATAATCTACCTATGGCTCTGTGCACAGGCCTATCCCTGTCAGTTACTGTCCCTGGGTACCCAAGCCCTAGTAGCTAGTCCAAACCGTGGCAGCTGGTAGGGCCCTTTCACACAGAGAAAAGGAGAATTAAACAGTCAGCAGTACAGTAATTCCATTTGGATTTAATGTGGCAATTCAACAGGGGCGACCCTGAATTAGTACTCACGACCTCCAAATAAGATAGGGTCCTTCAATGTCAGCAGGGCTCACTTGAGGTACACAAGCCTCTTCACACATCCATATAAAAGAAAGCACTATACCAGGCAGGCTGCATCTGTATCCCGATCGCAATTACTGCACAATACCCGGGAGAACACACAGCAGATTCAGTTCCTGACAGACCGATTGCAATTTTCAGCAATTCCTCCAGTCTTCTACAGGGTGAGCCTGGTTTCTACTCTTCAGAGATCCTTGATTTTTTCACAGGACGGATTCAGTCCTAACAAGCTGTTACACAAGCTGCAGACCGAACTCTGGGCCTTACACACGTTTTTTGACTAAACTGCACACTGAAAAGCACAGGGCTCCTTCCTTCTTCACTGCCAAAGCTCAACTGAAACTCCAACCGACAAAACTGGCACTTCCTTTGAGTTCCTCCCAGTTCTTGACTGGATTGGCTGTCACTCACAATAGACTGCTGCTGTTGGTCCAAAAGGCACTGAAGTCTAAACTACATCTCCCAGAGTCACTGCCCATACAATCCTCTTGTGGCTGGCTCAGATTATGAGTCCAAGTTCTGATTCGTCCAAGGCACCGATTTTAGAGCTAGCTTACTCCACACTGATTGGTCCAGTTCAGCAGTTCAAAACCAGAATGGGGAACTAGGCAGACACTGTTCTGACTACAAAAGAAAGCAGGTTAGACAAACTGTAATTTCATTATTACTCTAAATAATTTCTGGCAAACAGTTACATCTTTCAGATAGGTTCCTTTGCACTCCTAGTGACTGCAAAATGAAGTGAATTGGCAGCAGCTCGAGTGGTACTCAGAGAAGCACACAGTCCCCCATACAACTAATTATGTCTGCAAGCAGACAGCTCTTAAAGAGACAGTACCAGAGGCTCTAAAACACTCACTGATAAATGGCTTAAATGCCAAACACCATTCAGGCTTGGAGCATTCAAGCAAGCTCCTGGAAGTCTTTTGGGAACCCCGATTTGCAGGGGTTACACAAATAAAATGCAATTACTCAAAAAAAGAAAAAGGCACATTCTTACTGTACTGGCATTCCTCTGCCCCATCCTGCCATACTTCTTTATAACTTCTGACCAGGAAAGAACACTGAGCTGTCACAGATGCATTAAAAGGCGGAGTCTAGCAAGTCTCTGTGGGCGCCCTACATAGCATTTCTCAGCCCTTATGGAGTACCCTCCATCCCCTGTCTTCCCTTTGTTCCTATTACGCCTTGAAATGTCCCACTGAGCTTAGAACCCTGATCCCATTACTGAATAAACAGTTCCAGCTAGCCACCATCCGCTCTGCAAATGCTTTCTGAACATACCTCTCAACAGTCCCTGCTTTTCAGGGATGTCTCTGATTTTGCCTCAAAATTTTACTCTGTCCTCCTAAAATTTGTGCTTCCATGGCTAAACAGTGGAAATTGTAAGCACAAAATAATATCAAGCATTGAAGTTACAAACTTATTCTTCTTTAGAAAATGCATGTTGTACTGAGCCCCATATTCCACCAGTTTTCTGGGTGATATCTCTAATTTTGAAGATGTGTCCTGATTTTGGTCCTTTGTCCCTGATTTTTTAAGCCTTGTCCCTGATTTGTGAGGCATGAGGTTGAGAGGTATGTTTATGAAATCCTTGTTGCATACATTTCATCTAATCCTTCAGCTGGAATGTCCATCAAATCTCTGCAGTAAAATCAGCAGCTCATTTCCAGGTGTGTCTTTGGGGAGGTGCGGTTCTGTGGACATATTTCATTGACATGGGGAAATGATGGCCAGGAGACTGGGAAAATGACCTATCTTTACACAATTAGTGAACTGGATCTTTATCTTCCATTTGGACAGCCACCAAAGATGGGCAGATGGGGTCTCAGTTTAACATCTCATACGAAGGATGGCACCTCAACAGTGTAGCACCTCTTGGTGCTGCACTACAGTCTCAGTACTGGATATCAGCCCAAGTTCTTGATGTGGGACTAGAACCCATGACCTGCCAATCTTCTGGTCCAAGAGGTAGGGTGCAATCTAATGAGCCACTGACGCTGCTTGTGCGCTTTTAACCTCTTACCCACCAACTAGATTCTCTTTAACACCTTCATCCACACCATTTGTTTCCCAGCTTCTGTTCTTAACTTGCCTCATCACCTCTTTTCTAAAATCCATACCCTTCTGCCTTCCCAAGCCACTGTACATAGCCATGCTTTCCCCATACCTCTTCAACAACAGTGACTCTTCCTCCATAAATTCACGATGACCTACGACTGAAACATCAAACATTACTTTCAATTTTAAGCACGATTTAAGCCAAAAACCTTTATGCTTTTGTTTTCAGAAAAGACAAGCTTAAGTCGATGATCCATGTTCTGTTTTACTATGGAACAATATCTGTCTTAGGATGGTACAGCATACCAGGAACATTTAAATAAACTGCAGCAATAATAAGCTGGGAGTTCCAACACATCTCTACAGTAAAAATCGGCACAGTAGGATTGTTAAATTATTTTTCCAATCTGCAAAAATCTACAATTATATATATTATATATAATATTAACAGAATAGTGTCACTTTCATGCCTTAATGTGCATATCTGAACTGACCAAAAACTTTCCCGAATCCTTGCAACCATGAAAACAATATTTGCCACAATATAATTTACAAAAAGAAATTAAATCTGCAATCATACAAACATCATGATTTTACATTTGATACACAGAAAATATACGTTTCTCTGGCACTTAGTTTTCCTCAATATTAACTTCCTATTTACAGTACAGTACATACAGAGTAACAGGTTTTCATTGCATGCTCTTGGAAATTGTAGATTAAGATGTAATACAGACTTATTGTACAAGCCACTGTGTCTGCAGGTCCAAATCTGTTTTTTTTTTTTTTTTCAACTTGCCACTGTCTTTGAAAAAGCCAACACAATTTAGGTACATGTATCGTGAAGTTTTCTGCTATCCACCACTCAGTGTTATTAAAAAAATATTCAAGAAAGTAAATAAATAAAGCAGTGACTCCTTTTCTTTTACAGCATAGTTTAAAACTAAAAGTAGTTCAAACACCGAACTGAATAACAGATTTACAACAGAAATGCTCTTTCAAATAACTCAGACATTACAGTACTCATCACAAGGCTGCAATGACGAGTGATAAATCAAAGAGATTTGGTTTTAGTTGCATTTAAAGACTTTCACATTCAAATTCCAGGTCTTAGTTCAGCATAACACTCTCCTCCGTTAGTGATGGGCAACAATGATGACATATTGCAATACCTCAACTTAAGGCACTATGATATAAATATGTCATGCACTTGCCTTATGTGAACGAATGTCTGCAGTACTCAACAGTGACTATCCTTTCCGCAAATGAAAGGCTGAAGTGACAATTTCATGTACCAGGCTGCATTCTGTTTCGTGATGAGCCTCTCGTAAAGCAGGACGTACTGGTTTGTAAATGCTGTGATTGTGAAGCGCCTATAGAACGCAAGCCTAGATGCAATAGCTATAAACTGCCCACTGCATCTGGTAGCCTTAGGTGTCACCCATTCGGAAGCTCCAGCTGCCCATCACTAATTCCCACTTCACTTGCTCAGATCCTGTTTTTCACTGCTCTTCTGTTCCAATCCATGTTCATGAGGCCAAACCGGATGAAGGGACATTCTTTAACATTCTCCTAAAGCAGCTTCAACATTCACAGCAGTCAATCTGTTTCGCTTCTCTTTCTTTTGGCACCTATCAGAAAAAGGAAAAATAGGTGTTCATTCTTTCTATGAAAATCAAAATGTGTGTACTACAAAAGGTAAGTTTTTTTTCTGTATTTATATTTTTGCTCACACCTGCTTGAGACTTCTAGGCCTGGGACATCCTCTAGTCATCCACATTCATTGGTAGCTTATGACTTGTCTCCGCAATGGGAGCCACCTCTCAAGGGGCTAGCAGAAATTCACTGACCTCATGGAAGATGGCAGGGAGGATCTAGCCAAAGGACCTAATTTTCTCTCTAGTAAGAAATACCACCATCCCAGGAGACACTGACCTCACTGGCCCCATGCATTAAAATGCAATGGTGCACATGCATGGAACTGCCACCTGTTCCCTGACTACCGGGAGCGACCTGTGGTGTCCTTGCTCCACTGTCCACACTGGAGGTCAAGATGGACCTCTGGCATATTTTCCCAACATCCTTTTGGGTACCGAGGTAGTTCTGGGCTCAAGATACAAACCTCAGCCTCCTGTATGGTTAATTGCAAGGCACACTGTTGCTACTTATCTTAGGGTTGGCCAGTTTAAATTAGATTGTTATAAAAGTGACCTGTCCTACCGAGTATGAAATCAGCTGGTAAATTTAGCATGATGTGGAACTAAATACATCTACCTGCTCATATGATTTTTTTTGCATAAAACAAACTAACGTCTACTTGCCACTGAAGTCCTAATCTGAGTTGTCCTCACCCACATACTTAATGATGTAGTTTCTCAATGCTGCCACATGGGGACACGGGTTCTATATATTACCTAAGACTCTCACTCACTGGGCTAGCTAACAGCTGCAATTGTTAAGGGGTGATGTATTCTTCAAGGAGGCAAAGCTGAGCTAACTCTCTCTAGCATCCCTGCAACTGAGCAACAAGCAGAACCTGGGGTATCCAAGCAGACTGCTGCCCATGTCCCCTTGCAGCTAGGTCTGGTGACACAACGTGATCAAACCCATTGTGGTAGGAGATGGGGAAGTGGTGGAAATTGAAAACAAATATCTGACTGCCTGATGTCCTAGTGATGTCAGATATGGAGCAGAACAATGACATTACTGAATGGCTGACTTATTGGTTTCCAGAGCTAGGTGCTAATCTATGATACCATGCCAGACAGCTCGAAATTAATGAGGATAAATTAAAGATCACTTCAAATACAGAAATGTAAAACTTTTTTCAAACAACTTTCATGTAGCCCAGGGTTTTAAATAATTGATTAGCAGTTTTTCTTGGGACAATACTAATTGTACAGAAAGCATTTATATAGGTTTTTAAAAGTGTTATGTTTGTTAAACACAGTGAGGCAAGTGATATGCATTTTCACAATGTTTTACTTTTATGAGCAAAACACTAATCAATTTTTAGAGTTAAATAAAACCCTGTAGCCCACCCCACACAAGCATTTGCATACCCACTAAGCTTTGCACTGGCTCTGAGGTTTTCGATGTGTGCATGTCATTTGAAATGCACAGAAACTAAAACCATCTGACAACTGATCTCTCCTTGTATCCTTCATGGATTTACATACTGCTCCTCAAGCAAACTCCCTCTCCACTATGTACAACGTTCAAGTAAATGGAATGCCAAATCACAGACAATTCAACGAGGGCATTGCAGCATGTTTGGCTGCTTTAACACTGTTATGAAGTTGTAAAGAGCCACTGACACTCACAAAGAACTTTGAAAACGTAATATTTGGGCACAAAGCAGCTTTACCATTTCTCATTAGCTCTATATTTTCTACCTCCATTATTTATTACTGAGGTCATATGGAAGAAAACAGGATAGTTGTTCCTTGAAGGTTCATCTTCTACTGCTTCTTCCTAACTCTGAAGCCATAATATTTGCTTGTGACATCACAGTTATTTCCAAGGCAACAGACTGTGACGCCACGCAAAGCATTATACTTTCAAGTAGGGAATAAATTATAAAGGCAGATGAACTCTAAGGATAAAGGAATTTCTTCAGCAATAAAAAGGAGATGAGAAGCTTCTAGAAGATGTACGAAATATCAGCTGAACTGCGCCTAAATACTATGTTTCCAAAGTGTTCCTGAATGTGCCAGATGCTCTTAAACTGTCTGTGCTATGGTCCAGTTCTACAGCATAGTGCTATGAAACTAATCATCCTTTTGTAGATGCCCACTGATGAAGAATCTGAGGACTCAAACACTGGGGCATTTGCACTGTTCACTGCTTTACAGCTGCAGTCAGCGTGGTTTGTGTGTGTGTGCCACTTTCTACCAGCAGCAGCAGCAGGATTTTATTTCCTGTGGTTTTCTTGGCATTTTCCAGGGCTTTTATTTGGATTAACATGGCATTTTGGAAACGGACTTTTCCTGGAAAGAAGACAACTAGAACCAAACTATAAAGGCACCCTGAGCTAGAACCATTGTATGGACCAACCTTAACTCCTTGGAAGCTTGAGTGCTAACACAGCACAGACTACCAAGTCTACTTTTTGGACCACTGCCTTATCAGCCAAAGCCTTGTGTGTCCACACCAATAAAGTAAGCACTTGGCACATTGCTTGTGTGTGAGGTGCAGTAATTCCTTGTGAGTGCTCTTTATAGTTGGATTCTGTTTTTGTAATAGTGCTCTTCCTGAGTGAAATTGACCATCTCTATCAACTGTATGTGTAACTAATTACATTTTTCATTGTATATTGCAACATCTATGTACAATATAATATTGTTGCTGGTCCAATAAAAGGTATTAGAATTTTTATTACTCAACTGCAGGATTACAGAAATGCATGTCAATAAACTGTATGGCCTAACTGGATCTAGGAAACTACAAAAGACAGACTACAATTTCAGGTTGCTGTTTTCTTTTAGCTCCGTGACCTCCTAAGTGGCAAACTGGAGCTACTAATAGCTCTATACGTTTGCACTATATACACTCCGTTCTGCTCTCCTGTTTGACATCAGCCGCAGGCGGCCAGGATGCTACCGCTTGAGGAACTGGATTCAAAATGCCGGCAGGAGGGACAGCATGATCAACCAGATAAAACACAACTACTTCAAAAGCAGGTACCTGGAATTTTTATATGCTGAGCAAAATGCTATCGGAGGATGGGGCGGTATACGGACATAGATGTTTCCTTTAATTTGTATCTTAAATGTAACCAGAAAACAGACTGCTCTTGTCCCTACATCGCCACCGCACTGTGCTCCAGGGTGGTGAGGAATAACCAGCAGTTCACGTAGTTATCTTGGGTCATCAGCACCTGCCCTGTGTGGCAATCAGACTGCTAAAGACGTGGACAAAAGTAGCTGTGGTAGTTTTATTAGGTCTGTAATGTTTTTGTTGTTTTTAACGGACAAATCAGATCTTCTTCACGGTCTCATCTGAAGGAGCTGTAAATCAATCGTCCAATTCTACCCAAATCTCACACATTGTAACCCACATCCTTTTCTTAGGAGGCCTTTGTGTTTACACCACTGTGAAGGAGAACACCCACGCACTTGAAACCCTGGTGAACAACATTCAACCCAACTGTTCTGTAAGTTCATTTGGCCATTATTGTGTTTAAATCTGTACTGGCGCCTTTCAAAGTTTCCTTCATATGTTGTGTTCCTTTTTGGCTAGCATATTCTCCTGTGCATACCATTTTTTTTTTAGTTTGCAACTTACTGCCTACTGGAACAGAAACCCCTGTGCATATCTTTTTTTCCACTTAAAGTTTGCAGCTTGCTGCCTACTTGAAAATAAACTCTATGTTTCTACCGGTGTTCAGCTGATGGGTGAAAAGGTGAGGGATGAACAAGAAAAATAAAGTCTTGCTTGTGGATTCTTTTATTGGTTCTATTTGAATACAGTAAAACCCAGTTTATCCGAATGTGCTGGGAGACATGATAAATATTCATATAAATGGGGTTGTGGTTAAATGGCACACAATGTAAAACACTTTAAATATAGTTGATAAGTTTAAACAGTAAAGTTAAAAGTTGAAAAGATTAATAAATACAGTAATGACAGTATAAGTCACATCTTAAGACAGTCCTTTTTTTGTCATTTCACTGCCTTACCAATTTCATTCTGAGCTGGTGGAGAAGTAGCAGTTGTACCCCATCAGCATCCTGCTACCTTCTAGCCAGCTGATAAAGTTATCAAAACAATCGGTGGCTTCTGCATCTGAGGGGACTGTCGAGATATCTGTGACAGCTTCAGCAGCCTCCTCGCCCTCCTGCTCTGATGATTCATTAGTGTCCCTTCTCTGTTTATACTTGTTCCTTCACTATGTTGCAGGGAGATTCATCAGCTGCCCAATGGAGTGCTGCCGTGACTGCCATCACCTGGTCAGTTTCACTAGAAGGGTAGGTTTGCAAGACACTTTCAGGGCAGGGGTCTCAAGAAGCCTCGACCTTTGCCACCTTTTTTGGTTGTTTCCATTTAACATCCTTCCACACCTCTGCAGCACTAGTAGTATATTCTTAACTGTACTGACTTTATGATGTCGACAAGTGAAGTGTTGTTTTCTTGTAGCAGAACCATTGTCAGAAGTTTAGTTCTGTACTTTTTTTTTTGTTAGTTGTTTAACCAGGACTAACACACTAAGCTAAAAGCCTTTTTTTTTTTTTTTTTACAGGTGCGACCTGGGAGCACAGGGATGCTAAGTGACTTGCTCAGGGTCACACAGTCTGCAAGTGGAAGCTGTGGGATTCAAACCCAGGTCTGGTCTGCTGGATGCTCAGGGCTTAAACCACTGTAGCTACATTGCCTCCCAAGGGCTGCCAGGATCCCTTGGTCCATCAGCTGAATGGAAGCTGTAGTGTCTGCTAGTAAAATTCACAACGGATTGCAGAGCTGTCAGTTCATAGCGCCTCTGGCATTATCAATTAAGAGTATGGCTCTGACAAGCAAACCCAGAGACCATAGATAACTTTAACAGCTGACACAAAATGCATAAAAAGCGGTCCTTAAAAATCTCAGTTTTGATCCAGGTGCTGCGATAAGATCAATACAGTACAGATAGACTGTTCATGTGCTTAAAACACCCTGGGGACAGCGGTTTCCGATTATTAACAAGGGAGCTTATGAGATCCAGTTGCAGTGCTTGCAGCTAAAACAGTCAGGCTTTTTCTTAGTTCCGACACAACGAGGGAAGTTACCTAGAGTAAAATCCAGGAGGGTTAGTACCTGGGGAACATTAGGTTCAAGAATGATCCCAGGGATCTTGGGAACCTGGGCAGACTGGATGGACCATGGTCTTTTTCTGCCATCATTGTCTAGGGTTTCTGGTTGTTTTTTTTTTTTAAAGTCAGGGCATTTTTTCAACTGATGACGTCAGTCTCTTGAGAGGCAGCAGCCGCCAACAGATGCCTGTTTCATTACCATTATAAATGGTTCTTCTGACAGCCCTTCCTGTGTATAATGTGCCGTAGTTTTCTGTGAAGGGCTCAACTGACACTATATTTGTGGACATTATCTCACCAGCCACTGCCAGTTTAGCTGCTTGTGAAACTGAAGTGCCTTTGCTTTAAAATCATTCCTGAAACTTATGTCCCCTGCACCAGTTCTGCACAAACCACATAAAAAGTACAGTTATGTAAGAACTTACCGTAACAGCAGATCTTCTAGAGGAGCTCTTGTAGCAGGTAATATCATGGGACTAAGCCGCCAGAAGCTAGTACCTACAGAAAATTGCTAGCTAGCAGTCTACAGCTGGGGATCACCCCGAAGTCACTGTATGGTATAAAAGGGCGGTCCCCAGCCCATCCTCAGTCTCTCCAGCCAGAGACCCGCACAAAAAAAGAATAAGGAGAGCAGTAAGTTCCTCACAGATGAGGAAAGATATCCACGTGAAGAAATAGTTACCAGGGGGAAGGTGGCAGGGAATAGGACCTGCTGCAAGAGCTCCTCTTGAAGATCTACTGTTACAGTAAGTTCTTACATAACTGTACTATCTTTCTATCGAGGGCTCTTGCAGCAGGTAAACACCATTAGGATGGAGTCCCAAGCAGTAGAGACCCTTGTCAACTGGGTGGGGGTAGCAGAAACTCCTTATGAATCTTAAAAGAGGAGGTTTGTAGGACCGCCAGTCCAAAGATGGCTCTGATAATAATACAAAGTCCAAACTGTAAAGTTTGGCAAAGAGTGTACAGAACTCCAAGTGCCGACTGCACAAAAATCAGTAACTGAAACATGCCATAGATAGGCAAAGGAGGCAGCCATGCCCTGGCAGAGTTGCCTTTGAGTGAGCACGGTAAAGGCTTGACATACTTGTTTTAGCGCAAAACAATCTCATTAACTAACACTTTGGTTAGGTATTACTTTAGAAACTAGAGTCCCTTCCAATCTGGGGCGAAAGAATGCCACCAACTGTCAGACTTTCTGATAGCACTGGTGCGCTAAACAGAAATGAAGCACCCTGTGAACATCCAGAGCATGAGGTAATACTACGTAGATGGATGTCTTGACGAGCGTAAGCACAGACACCATTTGAGGAAGAAAAGCTTAGGATTAGTCCAAGGATATTCTGCCCCGTGGAAAGGTAAAGAAGGCTCTTTACCCATCAAAGCCAAAAAGCTCAGAAATCATTTGAGCAGGAGTAATGGCAACTGAAAAAGGAGCTTTCATGACAGACAGGGCGGCTCACAACTTATGGCTGGTCCAAAGGGAGGCAAGAGAGAGCTTTCCAGCCTGTCAGACTCAAAAAAAAAAAAAAGACCCCATGGCGAGACTGGGTCCCTAATGGGAGAATCTGAAAGCAAATTACCCCTGAGGAATGTGTGGAAGGTAATTCTGGACAAAAGTTTTGCCTCTGTAGGTGCATGGCAGGTAGGTAAGGCTGACAGATGCACCATTAAAGAGGAGTAACTCAGACCTGAGTTTGACAGGGAGAGTAGGTACTCCGCACAGAGGTCCCCAGGCAGGGGAAAGAAACCAGATGCAGCGCTGGCTCAAAGCAGAACTGCTTTCATTTCATAACATAAGAGGCCTTTGTGGCTAGCGGCCACTAAGACATCCTGTATCATAGGGGAAAAATCCTGAATCGGGAGACAACTAGGTCTGCTGAAGCCACATATGGAGATGCAGAAGTTGAAGACCCAGAAGGACCAGAGTGCCCTACTCCTGGGAGAGCAAATCTGAGCAGGGCAGGTAAACTGTAGGTTCTGCTGCTAAATCCAAAGGAGTGAAACCAATCTAACGGGCTGAAAGAGCGCCACTAGAATCATCTCTGCCTCCCCGATTGTAGCACGAGAAGAACTCTCTGCAGTAAGGGAAGAGAGGGAAGACGTAGGGACCGTCCATCCAGGAGAGGGACAACTATCATTAGATTAGATATTATCAATCAGATAATGACTAAGATCTGTGTGGGAGGCTGTTTGTGTTTGCCTGTGTCTGTAGCTAAGTTTTTGGGGATTTACAAGATCTTCTGCTTGGAGTCACTACACCATTCTTGCTCACTACATCTATGAAGGTCTTCTGGACTGGATTTTCTGCAAAGCATCACCACAAGGTATTTGCATTTTCAGTTTAAAATCAACTTTTGGAAGCTACCTCAAGCAACTAGGTGTGACAAACTCCAGTGACTCTGGGTCCTGCTCAATCCACATTTGCCTGGCTTGCTCCTAAGAGATCAATTTGTGGGCTTTTAAACAACCTCTTTGAATAACAAAGGAAGCACAAGACAAAATGATTTCACATCCTGCACTTGTACTTGAGTAGGTGTGCCCCAGGCTACCAATGTAATGGGGCTGGGAGTGCATGCCTGCAAGGTCTTGCATAGCCAAAGCCTCTTGTCAATCCCTGCCTAGCTGTGACCCTGGGTGACCTCTGTCATGAGCTGAACCAATATTGTACCAACAGTCACACCATGTCCAACAGCTGTCTGGGGGTTGCCCTCGTAACTTTTCTTGTCCTACTTTGCCTTGACAGAATTACACTATCCTTATGGAATGAGGATGGCTCAAATAAATCTAGGACCGAGCACTATGATTTTACTTTCTCCAACCTTTTGTTATAATGCAAGGATACTACAAACTAATCTTCTCTACCAAAAGGGCTGTCCCTACCATCTCTCTATATGTTTAGGAAACTACGGAACAAGTCTGCATTATCCCATCCTTTTCTAAACGGGGCTGTGGTTCCTTGTCATCAATGCCATTCTGCTATCTGGGGATATAGAGACAAATCCTGGGCCACTAGATGCTTACTTTCAGCAGATGACATACATAGTATGTCCAAACATGGGCTGTTAATTGCACACTTGAATACAAGAAGTTTGATGTGTCACTTGTGGAACTGCAGTCATGGGTCAAACTGTACAATCCTGATATCCTCTGTCTCACTGAGACCTGGCTAAAACCATCGGTTACTGACTCCTCTGCTCCCTGCCAAATTACTCTATTATTCAAAGGGATAGAAATCGAACAAACGTGGTAGTGGAGTTGCTCTGTACTACAAAAATAATCTGACCGCTCTCTTCTCACTATCCCGGATGCTCAATTGGGATGTGAATACTTGCATGCTACCATTAGTGCTGGAGCCAAGAAACTGCATGTTATCTGTGCATATAACCTCAGCGGAGGGACTGTGGGTCTAGAGTACCTGTTGGAAAATACCTCTCAGAATTTTAATCATAATGAGGTTGTCATCTTAGGGGACCTAAATTTAAACTGGCTTGGGGCAGCTCTCGGTTCTCTTCAATCTCTGACTCATAGATACAACCTGCATCAGATGGTAACAGTGCCAACTAGAAGTCTGTCTTCATCACCACTAGGCACACTATTGGATTGGGTGCTGGTAAACTGGATCAAACATATCTCAGCCGCTGGTACTCTTGCTGATGCCTTAACTGACCACTCTCCTACTTTCTGCATCCTGTCCTTGGGGCACCTCCATCTTCTCCACCACGCCTCATCACTCTCACAAACTTTGCTCACCAGACCAAGAGGTGTTTCTGTATGACGTCTCCAGAATTGACTGGTCGGAGATCTATCTATCACACCATTCTCAGGACGCCTAACCTCTTCATCACTAAATTCTTTACAGTTCAATGTAAACATGCCCCAAAGATCACCTGGAGAGTGAGGGGTAAACAAACAAGATGGCTAAACAAAGACTTGCTCAAAAGTTTGCGCCTTAGATATAAACTCTGGAGCGCTACAAAACATCAGGCCAGCAAACAGATTTCAACACTTACCGTGACGCTATGGAATTCATGTAAAGACAAGTCAGAGCTGCTAAGAGCAAGTACTGTAAAGACCTACTAATTAACTCGGCCAATGATCCCAGAAAATTCTGGTCACATATCAAATCCTTCCTAGGATCCTCACAGTCAACTACCCCTGGTGATATGCCGATAAATGATGTGCAATGCAATGACTCACAAACCATAGCTAATTCTTTCAAACTGCATTTCTCTGATCTCTCCCAATATACCTCCTTCTTCAATCCCACTGCAGTGTCCTCCCACTCCTTATCAGGAACCTGTCTGGATAAGCTGAAAGTGTTGTCCCTGTGCCTCCTTATACTCATCCATTCTATTTTAAGGCTGTATCTAGAAAGGAAGTCCTGATGCTCCTGAGGTCCATCTCTGATCATACCAGCTCTGGCTCAGACTCCTGGAACCCCGCCTCTTAAAACTTGCAGCTCCTTATTGCATTACCGGTGGCCAAAATTTATACGTTTTCACTTTCAGGTGGAATGGTCCCTGACCTCTGAAAGCTGCTCGGGTCACACCTGTACTTAAAAAAGGATCCTAAGGTTGTCATGAACTACAGACCAACTGCCATACTCTCAGTACTGAGCAAAATCCTGGAAAAATTGTCGTAACTCAGACAACTGACTATCTACTTAAGCACAGTCTGCTCTCAGATACCCAACATGGCTTCAGGAAAGGACACAGCACAATGACTGCACTCCTTAAATTCATCACAGACACACTTTCAAAATGGATACTGGCAATCTGACTGGGGCTGTCTTTATTGACCTCACAAAGGATTTTGACCTTGTTGATCACACTTTGCTTCTCTCCTCGCCGACACCTGCATTTCTCCTAGTCTGTTGCTGACTGGTACGAAAGCTACCCGACAAATAGAACTCAAGTGGTGAAATTTAATTCCTCTCTATCGAGCAGTACCACCATTAACATTGGTGTACCTCAGGGCTCCATCCAAGGCCCCTCCTATTCTCTCTTTATATAAATAACATTGAGCTGCTCTAAAATCCTGCTCTGCTATTCTATATGCTGATGATCTTGTCATCTATACAAGTTCTACTAATATAGACACTATCAACACAACCCTTTCCTCTGAGTTTAACAATATCCAAAACTGGCTATATGACCACAAACTGGCTGTCAACACTAGCAAAATTAAAGCCATGCTACCTGGATCGGCCCCAAAGTCTGGCTTGCAAACATCACTGACGGTGCAGGACTAGAAGGTCAATTACTGGAATGTGTGACCTCTTTCAAGAAGAAGCCAGAAGGGAAGGAAACATATTCAATTCAGCGCTTTAGAGTAACTGGTAATTGCTATTTTTCTTTAAACTTAGATTGTGGGCTTTAGTGACACTGTACTTTCTTTGTTGTCTTTACTTAGAATTGTTTTTGGGCTGTTGAAAATTTAAAATGTAGTGGTGGTGTATTTCTGTGCTGTCTTTAATTGCTGCAAATTTTATCTTGGCTTGTCTGACTGCCCTGTAGTTTGGGTGAGGGTGTTAATTGTCTGGCCTCTGACCTGCTACGCGATAACTGGAGGTGGGGCTTAGCCAGAGTTGAGGTAGCAAGTGAGTTTTATTTTCTCCTTCCTTCCCTTCCCCAACTCTTAATTATATGCCCTGTTAAATCTGATTGACAGGAGCTAAACAAAGGGTATAGTAAGGGTGTGAAGTAGGAGGGCATAAGGTCAGGAAGCCCACCTCAGCAAGACAAGTGTTTTGACTCATTTATTTATTTATTGGTTCCTTTTTTTTTTTTTTTTTAAAAGAAAATAATCTGAGGATCAGTGGCAGAATTTTAGGACAGTAAATTAATAAAAAGGAACTGAGCTTCAGTAGCAGACAAGTAGTGGAATAGCAGTATAATTGCAGTATAATGTGGGAGTGTTGCAATGCAGTGTCTGTGGGGCAGCCATATTCAAGCAGACCTTCTGGACACTGAGGTGCTGCCCTATCTGCATGCATCTCTCTGGACTGCGGGATGAGGTAGCCAGACTCAGAGTGGAAGTAAACTGGGTCAGGAGTACCATCACCCCTATCAAGAGACCACCCAGTCCAATGCAACTGCCTCAAAGGATGCCGAGAACAAGGAGCACTTGGATGACAGTGGCTCAGGGAGGGTTAGAGCGGTCAGGCAGAGGCACATCCCAGATCCTATTCCACTAAGAACTCATATGCCACACTGGCAAACGGGGACAACCAAATAGAGGTACCCAGAGAAGTGGAAGGAAAGGATGTGGAGGTTAGCCAAGGAGGTGACCTTGAGGGAAAGCAGTAGATCCCAGAGGAGGAGGAAGAATCCTGGTGGGGACTCATCATAAGAGGGATCCAGCTAGGAACACAGGAGGGGAGGACAGGAGGTGAGGTGCCTACCAGGTGCCACAGCATGGAGGGATGGAAGGAAGATCCTGGGGATCACTGGGAAGGCAAGACGGGAGGGTGAGCTGGATGTCATTATCCACCTAGGTACTAATGACCTGGCAAATGGGGAGCCAAAGGAAGTTCAGGAAGAGTTTAGGAAATTGGGGAGGTTTCAAGCAAGTAGCTACTTCTGTCACTTTCTCAGAAGTACTACCTGCGAGAGGCAAGGAGAGCACAGAGGCGTGCATGCACCAGGAACTTTAACTCATGGTTGAAGAACTGGTGCTGTGAGGAAGGGTTTGGATTCATTGGTGACTGGGGACCCACCTGGAGGATGGAGGTTTGTTCAAGCCTCACAGCCTGCATTCATCCTGGAGGGAATCCAAGCACTCAATGATAAGTTTAAATGCTACATTGACAAACATTTAAACTAGCAAAGGGGTGGCAGGCCAGCAAGGAGGGTACCACTTACTCACCCCCACAGCTAGCAGTGGAACCAGTGAACCAGAGGAGTGGCTATCTCTACAAAGCAGTGTGCAAAGATGGAGATTAGTGCCCAAGAGGTGGATAGGCAGAAAGGGCAAAATTCAGCAGAAGGGCAGACAGCAAGGAGAACCAGGGATAAAGGACAACCAAGGAAAGGGCTGGAGTAGAACAGTAAAACAGTCTAGGGAGGTCAAATCATGGAAGGCCATGTGTGCAAATGCCAGGAGCCTTAGCAACAAGATGGAAGATCTGAGGCTGTCATGGTACAGTCAGACCTGGACATTGTGGCCATCACTGAAACCTGGTATAATGATAGCCATGACTGGGAAAGGGCCATACCTGGCTACAACATATTCAGAAGAGAGAGAGCAGGCAGGAAGGGGGAGGAGTGGACTGTAGTGAAAAATGACATAAGGGCCACAGAGATCCAGGAGGAACAAAATGGGGAGAGATACTGTGGGTTAGCTGGAAAGGAAAATGGGGACAGCCATCCGCACAGGTGTGGTCTATAGACCACCAGCCCAGGAGGAAGAAACAGATAGGAGTTGATGCTAGCCATCCAAAGGATGGCAGACAAGGGTGAGGTAGTACTGGTTGGAAACTTCAATATTCCAGACGTGACTGGAGCATCCCAGCATCAGCATCAACTAGAGCAGATTTATCCTGGACTCCTTCAGGGTGCCTTCCTCAAGCAACTGGTCATGGAACCAACTCGGCACAAGGCAATACTGGACCTTGGCTCACAAACAGGGACAGTGTGATGGGGGTAACAGTGGGGAGCACCTGGGAACAGTGACCACCAGTCATTGTGGTTTGAAATCACAGAAAGAGCAGACCAAACCACACAAAAACATGTATCCTGGATTATAGGGGCAGACTTTGGGAAAATGGAGATACTTGAAAGAGGCATTAAGGGAATGGGGCAGGAATCGGGGTTGAGGAACAGTGGGCAGTATTTAAAATGGGGATTACAAGAACAACAGAATTATGCATTAAGCAGGTTAGCAAGAGTAAAGGAAAGAAAAGGAAAAGGATTATGGTTTTCCAAAGAGGTAGCAAAAGTAAAAGCCAAAAGATTGAATTCAGGCAATACAAAAAGACACAGGCAGAAGGGGATAGGGAGAAGTACCAGGAGAAGCAAAGGGAGGCAGGGAGGTCAGTAGGGAAGCCAAAGCTCAGACAGAAGAACACATTGCAAAATCAGTGGGTAGAGGGGACAAAACCTTTACAGGTACATAAGTGAAAAAGAAAGGCTAAGGGAGGCACAGTGAGACTGAAGGGGAGGATGGGGGCTGAGAAGGATGACAACAGTAAAGCTGACATATTGAACAGGTATTTCTGCTCAGTCTTTACTGAGGAAGAGGAGGATAATGGGTCTGAAGGGGTACAAGGGTAAGAATGGTGCAGAAATGGACACAAGTCCCTTTACACAAGAAAGGGTCCTGAAGGAACTGGAAGTAATAAGAGTTGATAGAGCAATGGGGCCAGATGGGGTGCACCTAGGGTCCTAAAGAACTAAGAGAGGTGGTGGCTGAACCTCTGGCTATCCTGATTAGCCGATCACTGGAAACAGGGAGGTACCCAAAGACTGGAGGAAAGCAGATGTACTCCCCTTATACAAAAGTGGGAACAAAGAGGAAGCAGGGAACTACAGACCAGTCAGCCTCACCTCGGTAGTGGAGAAGATCATGGAAGCACTACTGAAGGAGAGATTGGTGGAACATCTGGTTGTCAATGGACTACAGGATCCAAGGCAGCATGGTTTCACCAGGGAGGTCATGTCAGACCAACCTCGTTGAATTTTTGACTGGGTGACTAGGGAGGTGGATCAGGGAGGGCAGTGGACATGGCCTATCTGGACTTCAGCAAGGCCTTTGACACTGTGCCACAGAAGACTATTACACAAACTGGGGAATATGGGTGTGGGCAGGACAGTAGTGTGATGGGTAGGTAACTCTCTGGGTGGCAGGACACAGAGGGTGGTGGTAAATGGCTGTCACTCCACAGAGGGAAGAGTGACCAGTGGGGTACCACAGGGATCAGTGCTGGGACTGGTCCTATTCAACATCTTCATCAGTGACATTGCAGGACCTAGAAGGCAGAATTTCACTGTTCGCTGATGACACAAAGCTCTGTAACAGAGTAGACACACCAGAGGGTGTAGACAGAATGAGAAGGGACCTGCAGAAACTTGAAGAACGGTCAGGGGTTTGGCAGTTGAAATTCAATGCAAAGAAGTGCAAGATAATGCATATGGGGCACAAAAACTCTGGCACAATATATCAGTTGGGGGGAGTGAGGATATAGCATGCACCAAGCAGGAAAGGGATCTTGGGGTTATCTCTGATGACCTCAAAGGTGCGGAAACAGTGTGACAAGGCAGCAGTTAAAGCAAATAGGATGCTGGGATGCATAGGCAGAGGCATCACCAGCAGGAAAAGGGAGGTCATAATTCCACTATACAAGACACTAGTGATGCCCCACCTGGAGTACAGTGTACAGTTCTGGAGACCATACTCACGTAAGGACATAGACAGGGTAGAGAAGGTTCAGAGGAGGGCAACAAAGATGGTGCATGGATTGCATCACAAGTCCTATGAAGACAGGTTGAAGGAACTGAACATGTACTCCCTAGAGGAGAGGAGGGAGAGAGAGAGGGATATGATAGAGACATACAAGTATCTTACAGGGAGGAACAGGGTGCAGGAATACACTATTTTAAGCGTGACCAGATGTTCCAAGAGTAGAGGCATGGGATGAAGTTGGAGGGAGGAAGATTCAGAGGAAGCGTGAGGAAGAATTTCTTCACAGAGCGGGTGGTGAACAAGTGGAACACCCTGCCAGAGGAAGTGGTGGGGGCTGAAACAATCAGGATTTAAGAATGCATGGGATAGACATAAAAGGAATTCTGGAGGTCAGGGAAAGGGCAACAGACTTCTAGGAAAACATAAACTGAACTTACAAGCTCAAATGGGCAGAATGGGTGGGCCATAGGCCTTATCTGCCGACACTGTCTATGTATCTATGTACCTGGGCATCCTGCTAGATCAATCTCTTGATCTTAATCTTCATGTACAGTCTGTTTGCAGAGCTGTCAACTCCAAACTGGGTGTTGCATATAAGGCGAGTTATATGCTCATGCGATCGGCTAAAATAGCTACTGCAAGGGGATTCTGCCCCCACCCTAACCTATGGGGCTCCCTTATTTGGGGCTGCTCATAAAACTGACCTACTCAGATGGGATAATCGTGTAACAACATATGTTCATGCCTTCTTCTGCCTTGGCTTAAACACTACTGTCAACTTTATAATGATCTTGGTTGGCTCTCTCCGTTAGCTAGTAGGAAATACTACCTTGGCTGTTTTATTGATTTAATTCAATCAAACCCCCAGGTGTCTTGCAGCTATGTCTGTTCCTCAGGACACACTTCATGGTCTACGATCAGCTGATAAATCCTTTCTGAATTTGCAGAGTTGCGGCACTAGGAAAGGAACTGTTGCATTTGAGCATGCGCTCCACAGCTGTGAATTCCTTCCACTCGACATTAGACTTTCTAGCTCCACATGCTTTCAGAGAAAACTGCGCTCAAATCTGCTGATTGCTGATACCTGTTCCTGCTTTCACCCTACCTAATGACTGATGTCTCTTGCCATACAATAGTATTTCCTCACCTCTATATAACCCTCTTACTGCCTTAGCCTGTCCTGCTCCCTTTCCTGCCCATATACAATCTTGCACTGTAGGCATCTCCTTACACTTACATATACTCATGCGATCTAATTTCATGGCTTGCTCCCCTTTTCCTCACTTACTGACCTCTTCCTTAATGCTCTCAATGGTTATTTCTTCCTTTTGTATTACCTGTTTTGTGTACCTTGCTCTGTTTGTATGATATGTCACCTGATAATTTATTGTCTAAGGTCCTCTCTATTCATTGCATAGGTAGGCACCTATGAACTTATGAATGGTCTACTCTGTATGTCGCTGATATATTGTAACCACTTTAACTCACTGTATGTAAAGCGCTTTACTTTGTATGTTCCGATATATTGTATCCTCTTTAACTCATTGTATGTAAAGCACTTATAAACTGTTATCCTGTTAAGTTTCTGCATGTCTGTACTCTCCTGGGTCATGCCTGAAAATAGTCATTTATGGCTAGTGCACTTACCGGTTAACAAAAGCTAAATAAATAAAAATAAATAAAACATGCCTTTCCAGAGAACCCCAGGCCCTGGAGATAACGAGCAAAAACTTACAGCTTGCGATGGATGGGAGGCAAGTAGATCCAATTTGAGACATCCCCATCTGTTGAAGAGATCTTCAACCACTGAGGAAGTGCAGTTCACCACACGGGCCTTGAAGCGACCGACTGAGGCTGTCTGCTAGGGTGATTTGAACGCCTGGAACTTGAACTGTGAACATGTCCAGGTGGTGAGCCAATGGCCCATGATCGGACTCTCATGGCTCTCCTGCAGAGGGATAAGAACGAGTCCCCTCCTGCTAGTTTATGGGAACACCACTGACATGTGGTCCATCTGGAGTAATAGAGGGCAGGGCAGCAAGACTGCCTGGAAGGCCTGAAGAGCCTATAAAATTGCCCGCATCTCCAGGACATAGATGTGAGATAGTTCCATGTTGGAAACAAGCCCATGAGTCTGATGTCTCCCAAGTGAGCTCCCCAGCCTTGGCCTGATGCGACTGTTGTCAGACTCTGACTGGGAGATTCCCCTGAAGGTAAACACCTTGGGAAAGGTTGTGGGATTCAGCCATCTTGATGAAGGCCCATCATACAGGGTTTGAACCAAGACAGGCTGATCTAGAATGTCTCAATGTTGGTCCCATTGGACTCTCAGGTTCCACTGGGCCTCCTTTAGAGCCAAGCCAGGGGAATCGGGCAGACAGTCACATCCCTGTGTCGCAGGAGTCTGAGGACAGGCCTGGCCAGGACCAGGTGATAGGGGAGACTTGCCAAGCGTGAGCTAGAAGACGCTTCGTGGTGCTGGAGGGAGAAAGGCATAGCTCTGCACGTGTCCTGAATTGTCCCTATATAGTGCAGCCTGTAACTTGGGCAAGAGGAGGATTTCGTAAGGATTAAGGTGATCCCTAGGTCCTGAAACAGGGTGAAGATGGCCTGCATAGTTTGAAGAAACCGGTCCTCAGTGGAAGCAGTCAACAGGCAGATCACCCGGTATGGGAGAACATAATGACCCTGTCTCCTTAAAGCTGCAGCCACTACTACGAGCCATTTGGTGAACCCCTTGGGGGCCAGGACAGGCCAAAAGGCAAGGGCCAAAACTGATGGTGGCTCCTGTGAAGTGGAAGTGAAGAACCTCCTGTGGGGATGAAAAACCAGAATGTAGAGGAATGCATCCTGCATATACAGTGAGCATAACCAGTCCGCTTGATGCAGGAGAAGGAAAACCACCGAATGGAATGATCATCCTGAATCGTTAGTACTGTACCTTATGCACTGATTCAGGTGGCTAAGATCGAGGATAGGCTGGAGAGCCACTGTTTCTTTGGCACGAGGAATGAGTGGGAATAGAACTCTATCCATGTTTGCAACAGAGGAACTGGCTCTATGGTTTGTTTCACAGATCTCCTCTTCAAGGTGGATGATATGAGCCTGAGGGTACAGGTGGGTTGCCTGGGGTATGTTCGTGAATCCCAGAGGTGCCTTCTCTGGCAACTGAAGTACCCACTGGGTTGAGGTTATCTGGCACCAGCCTTCTATGTACAGGAACATTGACCCCCCACCACCACCTCCCCTAAGGATCCTGCCTGGGGAGGGCTCCATGACTTTTCGTTGAGCTGGACAAGGCCCCTGAAGGCGATCCGCTATCCTGGACTGTACACCCGCAAAGAAGGATCGGCAGGTATCCTGAGCCACGAAAACCAGAGGATACATGCAGCGGAGGCTGCAGCTTTTCCGCAGAGTCTACCATATCATAAAGGCTCAGAGTACGTGGGTTGCTGATGTCCGATCTGGATATTGGGAAGGCTCAAGCTCTGCTCTACTGGTAGTCTGGCATGGCGAAACCATTTTCACAGCCTTATCCCACCAGGTATTCTGATAAAGGACCATGTGGGAGACAAATCTAGGACTGTACAAGCACATGTGGCTCAGGGGAAACCGTTTGACCAGCTGGTCAACTGCTCGAGTCCTTGCAGGAGGTCGAGTCATCAGGTGCCAAGGATGCCTGAAGGGATCATGTTCAACACTGGAGACCTTGGAGCATCTTTCCAACACTCAACGATCAAGGGACTGCCATGGGCAAGGAGTCCCGCCAGTCCAGATACTGCTCTTCCATGTCCCAGCCCTCCAGCTGCTGGATGCCGTGTGATGACTGCAGAAGTGGAGTCATCAGGATGAGAATGAGGGTGTCCTTTCTGCCCTCAAGCTCAAACAGGAGGATGGGGTCATCACGATCTGGAGAAGAGGAGGATTGCTCATCCAAACACTAAAACCTTGGGAAGCAGCTTGCCTTTGGGCTGGGGATGGCAGCTCCATCCGCATCAGGGTAGCCCCTTTGGAGGAGAAGCAGGCCTTGAAGGAGGTTCACCCAGCTCGCTGAAGCCTCATTTAAATGCCTGTGGAGGATTACGCGGCAGGACTAGTTGCCCGACATCGGGGTTGGCCTACAAAGCCCCAATGTCTGCCCCTTGGACTGAGTAACCCAGAGTCAGTGGAGATTAGTCCGGGTACCTGGAATCAGTCCCTAAGTGACAAGCGCCATCTGGTGTCTGGTCAGTAACAGACATCAGACCCTCGGGCATCTAAAAGCCCCTATATCTGGCCATCTGACTGTGAAACCGGAGTTGGTAGAGGTCGGTCCGGGGTACTCAGCGTCCGGTCCCTAGGGACGGAGCCGTTCGGCCGGGTTAGGATCTAGCATCGACCCTTGTTCATTAGTTGATGGCAGGTGTCAGCCCAGCCGCAACTTAGGAGAGTAGGATGGCGCCGGGGCACTATCTCCATAGCCGACATCAGAGAAGCTGGCATTGAGGCTCTTGTGCACAGGCTGGCGCCTGACTGGTGTTTCAGCTGGCATCCACGAAAGATGGAGAGGCCTGTTGGTGAGTGGGTTCCCAGTGGGCAAGGATGCCACTCTTGGGGAGGTAAGCATATGCCCTGGGTGTCGCTTGGAGTAGTCGGCCCCTGAGGCCAAGACCAGCCATCTGAAGATCCACCGGCAACGCCACCTGGCTTAGGACCCGCTGGGACAAAGGGCCTAAAGCTCCTGGGGCAGAGAGGCGGGGATGAAGTTCTGAGCTCCTAGGAACCCACTCCCGAGATGCCTGGGAGCGGTGGGGGTTCCACCACTGGGGCCTGGAGGCCAGGGTGGAAGGACTGACTTCCAGCAGAAGGAAGACCCAGAAAATGGTCGCCGGCATCACGGGGACTGGGAGCGGGAAGTTAACTGGGATTTCTCCCTGTTCTTCTCCGGTGCTCATGCTTGCCAGTTGATTTCTCTGGTGAAGCTCCTTCTCCATCACGGGTAGTGCTGTTCAGCAGGAGAGCCTTGAGGTCATCAGGCAGCAGAGCAGAGTGCGCTAGACTTGGCTACGCTGGAAGGCCTCTGTGATGGTCTCTGGGCCTGGATTGAGCTGGCTGACTGAAAGGTTGTCCTTCAAGCACACTGATATCCACCGCTCAATAGTTAGGATGGAGAAAAGACCTACAATAATCTCTAAAAAGGAAGACAAAATTAATTTTAATAAACATAAGAAAATGTGGTAAACACGAGAAAAAGCAGTCGACTAAAGCAGAAGGCATCCGTGAAGCCAATGTGTGCAGGTCGATGGGAAAAGAACTGAGGCTGGGCTGAAGAGGCCTCCTTTATACCACATGTGACATTGCGGGTGGGCTGATGTCAGGAGGGCAGTCCCCACTGTAAACTGCTAGCTAGAAATTTACCTGGGGTCCTAGCACCTGGCGGCTTAGTCCTAATGGTGTTACCTGCTGCAAGAGCCCCTTCCAAGTTAAGATCTGGTTTATCAAGAATACCATCATGGCAGGAATGCATAGTTCTGTGGGTATCATGGCTTATGCTGCAGTCCATTGAGGAGGCAAAGTCACATGTTTTCTAGGCTGAGGCTGAACTGTCTTGCAACATCATCTATGACTTTTGGCCATTCTCAAGACAGTCCAGGATTTTAGTTTCTGACCGATATCCAGCACAGACCATTTTCATTTTGCCATCAGGGTTCAAAGTGGTAAAACACACAGCAGCTAGCACACAGCAGTAAGGTGAGTGGAACAAGAGCCATTTAACAGCCCTTATACAGAAGCGTGAAAAACTGTCAACAGCTGAGCCAGTTTCACTCTTGTAACTGAGGTGCATTCTAATTAGCTACAATTGTGTTTACAGGTTATTACAGAGAACAAATGACAGACAGGAAAGACCACAGAAAAGCTGGGAACACAGCCGTTTTGGGTAACAGAGATTTGGTTATTTGAGGTTCGATTAAATGGGGTTTTACTGTAGTCATAGCCCCACATGTAAATCCTCTAACCTGTAGTACATTATGGGGGTGGGGCCAAATGAGGACTGATTACCCACATTTTGTAATGAAAGTTTCAAATACACTATAAACAGACCAAAAATATTTACAGATTTCAGACTATCATTTCATTTCCCTTTCTGGTATGAACTCTTCCTTACATCCCTCCAGACGTTTCACCCTCCCATATAAGTTCTCATCCATGGACTCGTGCAACCTTGCCCTCACTTCTTGTGAACAGGGCACTTGTGACCACTTCATTAATACCCCCACAGGTACTGTACTTAAAGATCTGTATCATGTCCTTCTCTCTCTCTAGCCTCTAGTGTGTGCATACGGAGACTCTTCAAACTGTCCTCGACTCCGGCCAGGTGGTGCGGAGGGTTGAGGCGCTATGTGCCACACCTTCGTCCACGCCAGTGACCCGGGTTTGGGAATGAGCCCGGATTGCCTGGGGGCGGGCAGGGGGAGAGAGAGAGAGAGAGAGAGAGAGAGGATCGAGTGCCCGATGGACTGCTCTCCTCTCGGGAGGGATCCAGGGTAGCCCAGTGTAGCAGCGGCTCCTGCTGGAGACTGGCGGCACTGCTATGCACGAGCTTGTAAGAAGCTGGGTGAGACGCGGCAGTTGCTCTCTCCAGACGGGTGGGAGCACTCGTCGCAGGCTGGCGGCACTGCACGTCCCACGCTATGGAATGTACACTAGCCAGGAAAATGGAAGAAAAACCTGGATCGGAGGGATAGGCGATGGCACCTATTCTCCACGCCCAGTGCCGGATTTGACTCGGCTGGGCCTCATAGCTCCCTCCACCTCGGCCCTACCCGCCGGAGTCTGCCTTCAAAAGGAGCGTAAGTTGAAGTCTAGGCCCTCCCCATGGGCATAAACTGGGGGTGCTGGCAGCGGGGGCCTAGATGGCAGAGGATCTCAGGCAGTCAGACATAAAGGATGGGATGCATGACAGAGTCTCCCTGATCCAGTGACCGGAGGGAAAAGAGTTTAGAGGGACTGTCCTTGTGCATCTTCCTTTGCTGCCCCTGAATATCCGTATACATGGTCCCACTGTCTGCTCTCTGAAACTGAGCCATGTGTTGGTTATACTTGGGTGTAAACCTCTATCATGTTTTACAGTCTGAAGTAGCCAACTGTCATTTACAACGGTATATACAGTACATTCATGCTGACTGTTCCATGAAAGGGAATAATGTTTGTGATGCTCAGGTAAAAGCTCCATCAGGTTACAGAGGTTACGCTCTGCTTAGCTCATTTTCTGTCTCCTGTCCCCTCACTTGGTTAATACCAGTTTTTGTCCCAAATCCTTGTTTATCTCACTGTTCTGCCCAACCTGCCCCCATCTGCCAGCCCTGTCACCCACCTTTCCCGGGACTTATCTCCACTACCTGCCCTGGGCTAGTATCTGATTGAGAGGGTGCCATGGTCAGTGGTGCCGGTTTGCCAGGGTGCAGTGTCATCTTGATGGCAAGGGGAGAGGGGTTCTAATTTTCACCGGAGGATTGCTGTCACACACACACACACACACACACACACACACACACAGGCGTGCATGTCTGCTATCAGGATCTGGAAGCCTCTTCCTCATTTACTTTCCACCAAGTGGCAGGCAAGTAGTGAAATGCAGTGTCCTCTCTCCCCAATGGAGAAGAACTGTCCATGGGACACTTTATCCTCCGCCCAAGTCTTTTCCTGGGCCCAGGTTGCTGGTGTAGTGAGAGGTAGCACTAGCGGATGGCTGGCTAACACCAGTTTTACACAGCCCACACCATGTTCACAACGTAGTAGAGATACTCAAATGTCCCATAAGCCATGGACCACCCCAACCATCTTAAAAAAACCACATATGGCTGCACCAATGGCAAAGCGGTGATGTGTTGCATTACCACTCGGGTAAGCTGCGTTTGGGAATAAGTCCATTCTTGGCTTGTCAGCAGCCCATGAGTCAGGGGTACTGCCGATGACAGGGCAGTGTGACTCGGAGAGAAAGGTACTGCCTTTCAATTCATACAGTAGCTCTTGTGGCAGGGCCATGAAGGACTTCTGATGAATGCACCCTGCCTTTTGCACAAGGTCAGTGTGGAGTAAGGACAGGCCAAGACATCCATAGGAGGAGGAGGGAGGGGAAAGGGGCAGTGAAAACAGGAGGAAAAAACATAGTCATTGGATGTTGGCCCTGGTACTCTTGGATCCCACTAGACTATACTCGGGGGGACCCATTAAGACACCAACACAAAGGGTAAACCATGGCAGATGCTGGCTTCAGGATTAGGAAGACTGTAGTGGCAATGAAGAGGTAAACACCACAATAAAACAAAAAGGGAGACATGCCATCCTACATGTTGAAAGAGGAACGGACCTAGTAATACAAAACATACAGCACATTGTGGGAAGCAGAAAAGCAACTTGTACAGGTATTCAAATGAATTATGCTCAGGCACTGCTCCCAGAGAACAAGTTCAGGCAATGTCATGTCCCAAGCACAGCACCGAGAGCAGTGTTTGGAAAACGTGTTGGTTTACAGCTGATACGCTGCAGTGGTTAACTGCTGACAATGAGCTGGAGAAAATGAAAAGAATTCTGTGAGCTGGACCGTCTTTAAAACAGCTACATCAGCTAATGTTCGTCAGAAGAGAAACAAGCTGCCACCAACGAAACGGTAATGGAGGAAGTGTTGAAACTTTGTAAAGCAAGCATTTCTAAACGTGCTGAAGTTGTAGATTTCGGGAGGAGGCCTGCTGATAAAGGATCAGTTTCTGTTTAACTGCTGTTCAGAAAATCTGCGCACAGATCTTGGTCTGCTTGCAGTTAGGTTTATTGCTTTATATCAGTGTAGCAGGGATAAACATGCCTGTGAAAAGATAAAGGATTGCCACATTTGTGAATCTGTCAGCCTGAAAGTCAGACAAAAGCACTCCGATATCCAGCTACATGTGCTCCATTAGTCCTAGCATGCTTGTTGACTTAAAATCTATAGGTAAGAGCAGTCGCCTCCATTGCATTTAGCAGACAAACAGCTGAAAGCCAGCATGCTATACAGTGGGTGTGCTGAACAACTAGTGTTTCATGTCAAATTTCTGACCCAGCATTCATTGCGCTACCATAGCATGTCGCAAAGCCCACTATGCCTGTTTGTTAGAAGTGCAAGTGAACAGATGCTGAAGGATTTCTGTAATGCTGGGATCTGGGCCTTCTGACTCAAAAACCTATTGTGCCGTGCCTGACCAGAGTTAAGTGCACAGGCGGAGCAGTTACTTTGCCATGCTGGGATCATAACCTTGATACAAAATGGCCACACAGGTACAATTGAGTTAAGGACAAAAGGAGCTTGAGCTCACAAGGATGGAGGCAGGTTGTAAAACAGCAGCTCCTCTCTTCCCAGATTACAGAGATAGTCTATGGCATGGCCACCAATAACACACTGCATAAACTGGACTCTACCGCTGGATTCTGGAAACTTGCCCTGGACAGCAAATCCAGACACCATCACAGCCTGGTTTATGAACGACTAAAATGGCACAGCCCAGTAATGAGGAGAAACCCACTGGCTTATACGCCTCCATAAAAGTGTCTACAGACCAACATCTCCTCCTGTCCTAAGTCTCAGTAGCACCTACTGTACCTCGGAGATCTGCTGAGAAAATATACCAGAAATGTGCCAAACTACATGAAGTACTGCAGCAGACAAGCTTTCACTGAACTGGACAGCTGGAACAAACTACTGAGCACCAAGGACACTTGTTTATGATGTTTGACAAACCAAATAAACATTATTTTAATAAAACATAGGATTCCATTATTTCTTTAACCAGTGTTGTCTGCATTCCCAATTGTGATTTTTGAGCCTCATGATTTTACCCATTTGCTTCTGAATTTCATATTTTACTGGTAAACAATGGTAAACCAGTGTCATTGCCTAGCACCCACAAAGTAGTCCAAAATGCAGCCCTCTTCAGATCCTTGCTCCAAAGGCACCTCACGAATCCATGTCCTCCACCCTACATACAAAGACAATGGGAATGGAGGAACAGCACAGCCTGCATACATGTAAGCAGACATGCATCCAACCGATGCAAACAGTCCTATAATACAGCTATAATTATAAATTGGCTAAGAGAGACTACAGAATTTGTTGGGCAAAGTCTTGTAATTACCTCACTATAATATCCAATCCAAAAATGTTATTTTAAACCAAAACACCCACACTTCTTGCCCTTCTAAAAGGTGCTCATCTACACCTTGCACCCAGCAACACAATCAAGGCATGCAGTTAGTGGCCCATAATTCCCTGTCTTATTGCTTACTTAACTGTGTGCTTGTACACCATTCAGAAATTCTAACTGTATAACTGTAACTTTGTACTGATGAACCCCCATCAAAATGAACTGCCACATCAAAATCTCCAAAAGGCGATCCAACCAAAGCAGCTAACCTGTGACCCTTCTAGCTATCTTTTCTGAAGTACTGGGTGACAGGTTCATGCACAATTTTATCAGTAACTGGAAAACATCAACTTAATTACTCCCTATCAACCAAGTTTTAGGACTGGGCAATCCACAAGCATGGCTCTCTTAGATCGACTAATTTTTTTTTGTTTGTTTTAAGCCTCTTTCTATTGCATTTTATTAATATTACAGCACACATACCACGAAGTACAAATCAATGATGGTTGTGGAGAGGGCTGAATAAGGCTTTCCTTACTTGTTATGCAGAAAGAGGTTAAATGCAAAGATCTGTTCTATCTTCTCCTTTTCTGTCTCTTCTCTGTCTGGTTGCATAACCAAATTTTCTTGCGAGACCTAGGAACTGATCACTCCGACGGGTTTCTCAGCTCTCCCCTCTTGCTATCTATCTCTGCTTTCCCTTCCCCTGCATATCTGCAGGTATAAAAAGTATATGTGAATCTTTATGTGGAAATGTTACTGATACTGGGATCCCTTTGTTTAAAACTGTATACAGTTATACTGTTGAAATTATTGCAAAAACTATTTGGAACTCAAGGGTTAAACTGAAATGCCGGTGTGCAAACTTTACAGAGAATTTTATTTATTTAGTTTTGTTTACCGGTAGGTGCACTTGCCATAGCAATGACTATTTTCAGGCATGACCCGGAGGGTACAGAGCAAACAGAAAACAAATTACAGTACATAGTAGACAACAGCATGTCATATGAACAGTGTCAGAGGTGAAACAACAAAGAAGGGTAAATACATAACAGTGTGAAAATACAGCAAAATACTGGTAGTTATACATTAAATCATAGCTACTTAAGAAAATAGGGGAGGAAATACAATGATGGCTATAATCTATGAAATAGCCAATATCGGGTAGGTGTAGTAGAGAAAATATGAGGCAAGGAGGGTAGAGGGTGGGATAGGGTAGGGCTAAGAGCAAGATAAGAGGGAGAATTTAGTTGATTTAAGGGAGTAGGAGAAAGAGGAGCAAGTGCAGAGCATTAAGCCGGGCTAGCAGAAATGGTCTGGGTGGTGAAGGTTAGGAGGAGTTGCATAAGCTAAGGCAGTTTAAAACAGGAGCACATGCTGGAAGTGGTGAGATGATTTCATAGCTCCTTGAACGTGGCATGGGAAGAGACTTGGCATAATCTTAGAGGAGGGAGTTCCAGTACTGGGAGGCGTGATAGGCAAATGCACTCACACCTCTGGAGGTGCTGTGTTTGGGGATATGAACAAGGGCATTTTCCATCAATCGTAAGCCATAGCAGAAAGTATGGTTTCGGAAGAGAGTTGCCAGTGGTTTGGGTATCTGTGATCTGATAATGTTGTCAATGATGGTGCCATATGCATAGTACAGTGATGCTTGTGGTGGGAGCCACCCTAGATCAAGTAAAGAGGCAGTGATGTTTCACCCGGAGAGAGGAGGATGCATAACGACAGACATTGTTGTAGGTAACATCCCATTTCTTAAGGTTTGATTTGCCCAAGAGAGGTATATGTTGCAACAGCATAAGTGAGATGTCAACAAGAGGTCAGTTCTAGGTCAGTGCATTCTTTTGCTGCACCTGCAAGAACACTGGAAACTGACAAGAACATTCTGTGAAAAACAATGTCTCCTTAATGAGCTCCTGCAAAGACTTGTTATAAAAAGAGCAGCAATGTTTTGCAAGAGAGAAACAGATTTGAAACTGAGAAGAAACACTCAGGAGGAGGACTGTTTTGTCTGTACTGCCTTTGTACTGAACAGTTTTTATTTTTGTTTTGGTATTGAGAAAAATAAAATGCTATTTGTGAATTTTGAAACTGTTCTGGTTTTCTATGCTTCCTGACCTGTGCCTCGACAACAGATGGTATCAGCATAAGTGAGGTTTATACTGTGTATACTCCAAGCCAGGAGTTTTGTGCATTGGTACTAGACCTAGTACCAGGGAAGCATAGCAGAAAGGTATGGATTCTGCAGCAGCAAGCCCAGGAGTCATTACCAGAATGGCAGCCAAACTAGAAGCAAGAAAAAAGTTCGAACTGAGATTGTACAGCCAGCACCAGTCATGTAAAATAGAGCAGAAGTGACAGAACCTAAAGCCTGACTGCCCTTTTCAAATGGTGGGCTATACAACAACACGAGATGGAGAAACAGAGAAAAGAAGAGATGCAGAGACAGGAGAGCAGAGAAAGAAGAGATGCAGTTACTGGAACTGCAATGGTTGGATGCCTTGCAAGCTATCAAAGGCAGAGGATCTGGCACTGATCCAGCAGAGCAACAAAACACAAGCAACTTAAAAGAAATTAAACTTACAAAGCTCAGTCCCTCAATATCAAGTTACTTGACAACATTTGAAAGGGTTGCCACAGCCTGCCAGTGTATAATCAGACTGGTACCTTACCCGACTGCCAGTGGCCAAAGCAGCAATGGGCAATCAGACTGGTACCATACCTGACAGGAAAAGACTAACTTGCCTACAACAATACGGACACTGCACAGTCAAAAGCTATGACCTGGTGAAAAGCTAAATCCTGAAAAGGTATGACATCTCAGGAGAGACCTACAGGCAGAGATTTCGGTCTCTGAAGTACAACCCAGTTGACAATCCTCAAGAAGCCTTCACCTGACTCAGAGAACTCTTGATGAAATGGCTCCAACCAGAGGGCAAAACAGTTCCGCAGATCACGGACACATTTGCAATGGAGCAATTCATCAACATCCTGCCTACAGCTCTGGATAAAACACCACCAACCAGAAAGTGGGAAAGGCTCGTTTCTGCAAAACAAACTACCAAATGGCCATACAGATGCCTCAGCAGCGAGGTAACAGCCAAGCACCAGTAAGATGCTCTTTTCCCATTTAAACTCCAAGTCTGATAAGAACTCTGGTGGTGGTAACAAATCTGCACCCAAAGACTTTATTTGCTATAACTGTAATAAGCCAGGTCATATTTCAAGAAATTGCCGTAGTAAGAAGAGTGACACTGGAGCAGATTTGTCCTTAGCAAATTGGGGCAAGTACTTAACAGATGTGAAGGTGGAAGATAAGACTGTGAAGGGACTTATAGATTTGGGGAGCAGACAGACCCTAGTGCATACTGAAGTGCTGGGCAAACAATGTCCAAAAGGACCAGGTACTGGTGTCATCTGCATCCACAGGGACACTCGATAACTATCCCACCAGCCGAGTGACTCTGACTATTAATCCTTAGATTGCCTACAGAATTAGAAACATACTGGAGTTCTGGATGGATGTATCAGTCCACGGCCCTGTAAGGGTTAATGGTATGTCACACCAAATGAAAGTGGGGTAGTACCTAAGTTACCTGTACCTGTGATTATTGAAATGACTTTCCAGGATTTACTGAGTTAATCAAAGAGGGAGTAAATCCTGATGTTTCAGCAGCAGTGGTAACAAGAGCTCAGGCAAAGAAAATCTCAAATGGTGGGGATACTTTTCCTTTCGGTGACTTTGATTCAGACTTGCTTGAGCCCAGCACCAAGATCCAGAAGTCCAAGAAAGAAAGAAGATCCTGAAACAACAGTGGCAACAAAAGACTGCTGGACATAACGGGTTAAAATATGAAAATGTTAAAGCTAAACTAACTGATTGTGATTTTGTTTCAGAGCAAGCTAAAGATGTTCCTCTCAGGGTTATTTTAAGCAGCTGAGGATAAAATGAAAAACAGGGTGAATCCATGTTTAAAAATGTAATGGTTACTGTACAGAATTTGGGTTAAACTTAGACACAGGACCAGATAGAACAATTGGTTATACCACAAGTGTAGAACTGAGTTGTCACAGATAGCACATGATAGTCCTATGGCTGGTCACTCAGCGGATAGCACCCTTGCCAGATTGCTGTACAGATTTTACTGGACTGGAATTCATGAAAATGTTGTTACCTACTGCAGTTCTTGTGCTGAGTGTCAGAAAGTAGCCTCAGTGACTAAAAGACAAGGCGCCCCTGGGGCCCCTACCCTTGATAGATGTGCCTTTTGAGAGAATTGCAATGGATGTGGTTGGCCCTTAGACAAAAGTAAAAGAAGATAATGATTCATTTTGGTAGTATGCCACTATGCTACTTGATACCCAGAGGCAGTTCCAATGCGACAGTCACAGCCCCAAAAGTAGCAGCAGAGCTTGCCAAAATTTTCACCAGGGTGGTCATACCTGAGGAGATTACCATAAGGGTAGTAATTTTGGTGCTGCATTACTGAAGGAGCTGTACAGACTACTAGGTATCACAGCCATAAGAACTGACCCTTATCACCCTCAGACAGACGGTCTTGTTGAGCGTTTAATCAAACCCTAAAACACATGTTAAAAGGTTTGTAAAAGGAAGGGAAAGACTGGGACCAATACTTGTCTTACCTGCTTTTTGCTTACACAGAAGTGCCACAGGCATCAACAGGTTTTTCACCATTCGAAATGCTGTATGGTAGACAACCTAGAGAGCCACTACATGTAATACAAGAAACATGGGAAGATAGCCCCATCAGAAACAATCTATTACATCTTATATGAGTGCCGTGAGAAAGAAGCTGGCAAAATACGTTGAAATCACCCATAGTAATCAGGAACAGGCCCAAAACCAGCAGGAGGTATATTATGACAATGGGGTAAAAGAAAAGGTTTTTTTTATCTTATTTCTATTTTCTCCTCTGCAGCCACTGACCTACAAGTTCCAGCTGCTGCTTCACTTCCCTGACAACCATGGGAGCACATCCTCTGGGCCAGCTGGCATATGCAGCTGTACCAGTGAAGGGACCCTCCTTGGTCCCAGCGCCAGGCCAGGAACCAATACCGGCCCTGTCTGCGCCAACGAGCCCTCCTGGCTCAGGAAGTGCGCCATCAAGCTGCCGCGACAGTGCTGCCATTTTCCTCCAGTGTTTAGCCCAGGAGTGCAGACGCAATGACGCTTAGCACTGATGTATTGACGCCCGCTGCACTCCTCCCACCACTACACCAGCTCTAGCAGTGCCTCCGGCATCCCCAGGGCCGCTGCAGAGGTGAAAGCCCACAGCCCTCCCAGGATAGGAGAGCAGTTCTCCGGACTCAATCCTATCCTCCTGCCGACCGACAAGCAGGCTCGGCGTCGAACCTGGGTCATCAGCGTGTGTGAGGTGTGGCGTCCTAGCCTCAACCTCAGATTTGTAATAACTGTTGATTGGTTTAATGAATTTGGCTTAGTATTAAAACTGAACAAAAATATTTATTAAATTCTTCTGTACTATCTTGGGCGTTATCTCATTATTGTCTATAACTAGTGGACCTATATTTCTTGAGTTTGTTTTTATTATTTATATGAGAGTAAAAGCGTTTCACCGTCTTTAATATAAGAGCAAGTTTTGTTTCAAACTTGTTTTTCCCAATTTTAATTTTGTTTTGCATTTTTTAATGAGGTCTTGTATTTCCAAATATTACAAAACACTTCCGTCTCTTTTCATAGCTCTATAAAGTCTCTGTTTTTGTTTAATTAATCTTCTAAGACGTACTGGCACAGTTAATTATGAGACTGAGACCCATGATAGAAAAAATCCTACGAAGATATACCATGCTAACCTCCTCAAGAAATGGGCTGAAAAAACACTAAAAGCTGTTTTTGCTGGTTTTACCAGAAAATGATAAAGAAGACACTGATGTAGCTACGATTGACTTGAACAAACTAACTGCTGATGCTGTAAAAGCAAATGTTTCCTAATCTCCGAACAAACCACAGAAATATGTATCTTGCTAAAGACATTTAACAATACTTTTACCACAGTAACAGGCGGAGCAAAGGGTCGAGCACATAATAGTGACAAGGAATGCTCGCTTCTATTAGACAAAAGACGATAGATTACCAGAGCGGTTAAGAGCAGATGTGGTTAAGGAAAATACAAAAATTAAAGAACTGGGTATCACAGAAGAGTTGAGAAGTGCTTGGTCATCACCAGTGGTGACTGTAAACAAAAAGAAGGGGTGTAAGAATCAGCTTTAATTTTAGGAAACTTAATCAAGTGTCAGAATTTGACAGTTATCCTATGCCATGAATAGATGATTTGTGGGCAGCCTGGGGAGTGCCAAGAATATCGGTACCCTCGCTCTCACCAAGGGTTACTAGCAAATCTCTAGCTACAGAATCCAGAGACAAAACTGCATTTGCCACTCCTATAGGATTCTATCATTCCACCACCATGTCGTTTGGTTTACATGACGCATTCCGCTACATTCCAGCGGTACAGGATGTAATTTTATCCACTCAATAGTTATTGTGCTGCGACCTGGATGAAGTCGTGGGTGTACAGTCCAGACTGAAAAGCCACCGGAACACCTACAAACAGTTATCCAATCAATCAAAAAGGCAGGTCTGACCATTAATCCTACCAAGTGTTCAAGTTCAAGTTTATAGCAGGAAAACTCCATTGAGCAAGCTCATTCACAAGGAGGTCCTGTATTAAATACTAAAGTACAAACACAGATAGGTAATAACAGTATATACATGAAATGCACGTTACATGATACAGGCTGGATATACATACAAGGGTACCACATAGGGTGACCACAGGTGGTAAACATTGATATGAGACAGGGAAGCGACTTACAGGTTGCATACTGATAAATGAAACATGATGACTGGTGTGTGCAATACATATACAGTATTTTGGCAGCTAGAACAAACAACAGTCTAAACTGATATGTGTGCACTGGGCATGCAGGAAACCAGATATTTGTATTATGTTTTGGGAAAGCGGAGGTTCAAGATAGAAGTTGTAGCTAACAGCCCTGTCCCCAAAAAGTAAGAAACATGTCAGGTCATTTTTAGGGCTGGTTGGTTATCGGAGATTTGTTCCCAGCTTTGTTGAGTTAGCTACCCCTCACTGAACTCACAAAGAAACTGCTCCCGAATAATGAAATGGATCCCAGAGTGTGAGGAAGCTTTTCGGGCTATTAAGGCTGCATTATGTTCATCTCTTGTTTTAAGAAGTCCAGACTTTTTTGTAACCTTGTATTTATCCTCCTACCTGCACCATCACTCCACTCTTTCAGACCCCTTAAGTAGCCTTCCACAACGAGCGCCGGTGCCCCAGGAGTCTGCTCTTAGGTTTCGGTTCGCTCAGGACTCTCAGGTAACCTGGTATATCCTCGGGCGGGCGAGGAAGGACACCCCAAACCTTCCCTCACAACGGTGAAGCGAACGGGACACAGTGGAGTCTGCCCCTAGTGAGCGCCGTGCATGGTTCAGCTTGCAGGGAGTTGTCACCTAGGAGTGATGGGCTCCATTTTCACTTGTTTGGGTGAACCCCACCACCCCCCAGCGTCGGGTGCAATGAGGGCCAATGAGCAGAGGATCGTCCGAGACGCGCGTTCTTCCTGCTTCGCCCCCTCTGCCATCTACCCTGTCCCCTGTGTTACCCTCCTACCGCACCATCCACCTGGGCTCCCCCAGGTGGTGGTATCGCCGGCAGGAGCATGCAGGTAACCCCCGGAGAAGAAGAGCAGCTGCTACGCCAACTTCTCCACCCCGGCTGACCCCCAGCAGCCCGTGCTCATTCCTAACATGGGTCGTCAATGTGGGAAAGCAGGTGAGGCACCCAGCGCCTCAGCCCTTAGTGCCACGCGGCCTAGAAGTCCAGACTTTGAGAAGCATTTTTGTTGCAGACAGATGCATCAGAGGAAGGACTAGGTGCAATCTTGAGTCAGCATATGCATATAGTTGGGAAAGAACATCCTATTCTGTACATAAGTAGGAAATTGCAGACAGAGAGAAAAGGTACTCCACCACTGAAAAGGAATGCCTTATGCAAAGTGGGCCATGGAGTCCCTTAAATTTTACTTACTAGAAGCTGATTCTGTACTGTAACAGATCACAATCCTCTGTTGGTTTAACCAAATGAAGGATAAAAATTCCAGAATTCCACAGAGGTACCTGGCACTACAAGCCATTTAAATTTAAAGTGATGCATAAATCTGGGAAAGAGAATGTCAATGCTGATTTTCTGTCAAGATGTGGATCAGAATTCAGAATTCCAAAAGTTGAAAAATGTGAGTTGAAACTTCTGTTTGCTATGTTGCATATGCACTGAACTGTAAAGATTCAGTGGGAGCAGGAGGGAGCAGAGGGGCAAGCTAGGTGCCGCAAAGCTGGTGCCGGGATCTGGTGGAGGCCCGGAGGGACAAGGAGAAGGGCAAGGAAGGACTGCAACATTTGACAGCGGGCAAAGTGGGAAAAGGACAGCAGGAGAGGACTTACCTTTGGGCAGTCGGCCCAGCAAACTGAGGAGGAGCTGCTGTCAGACTGCTGCTTGGTGCTTGATTTTGCCCACCTCGCCTCCTGCACAACCACCTTATTAAATGCTCAGGGCAAACCACCCCAGGAATGACTGGCCAACTGGGTGCAGAGGAGGGTGGGGCTAGCTGGATAAGGAAAGGTGGAGCTAGTACTGTCTGTAAACAAATTCCCTTATGTGTTGCTGGGGGTGCTCTAGGTGCTGCTTGTAAGTACACTACAGAAAGGACATGCAACTGAACTAAGGGTCAGTGGGAGGCAGGTATTAGGAGGGTACAGGAATTGTGAGGCAGTGTGAAATATAGCAGCCTAATAACTAGGTCAGGAAGAAGAAAAAAAAGATCTGCAGGTGGAGAGTGGAACACAAGGAGCATACAAGGGTGGGGTAAAGGACCTGAGGCGGTAGACTGAAACAGACAGTAGAAGAGACAGGGTGGGGGGGCAGACCTGAAAGAGGATTGGGGCAGAATGAGGGGCAAGGGACCAGGGAAAGGGGGAGAGGCATAAGTCATAGAGGAGGAAGGATCGTGGGTTGCAATAACTGTAGAGGCGGCCGTATTTATGGACACCCTGTGGAGAATAGGGGTGCTTGGTCTGTGAGGCTGGGATGGCTAGAGTGGAGAATGAAATCTTAAGGCTAAGGGAGGAAGTGTCACAGTTGATGAGGCAGGTCAAAGCAAAAAGGAAGGGAGGCACTGTGCAACCAGGAGAAGATAAAGGATAGGGAGGATGGGAGAGGCCTGCATGGGGAGCACGGGGTGGCACAAGTACAGGAGAAAAGGATGGAAGAAGATTAGGAACAGAAATACAGGTAGTAGGTAACACAGCAGGCTCAAGCAGGGATGGACCACTGACAAGGTGTTCAAAAGGAGGGAAGAGGGATGGGAGACAAAGTCAATTGGAACACTGAATGGCTCAGCTGGGGGAGTAATAGGAGCAGCAAGTGAAGAGGGGCAGGAAGGGCTGAGTACAGGAAGGCTGGGGGAAGGAGAAACAGAGACAAAGGTGGGAACAATGTGCAGGATGAAGAGAGGAGAAGGGAGAAAGGGAAGGAAGAAGGGTTGTCTTGATATTAGGGAACTCGATACTAAGAGGGGTCAGGTGGGGCAGCAGAGGAGAGACACAGGCAGAATCTGGGTGGAGCGATGCCAGGAATGAAGGCGGAAAGGGTAGGGCAATCAGTGCTAAGGTATGCAAGCAGGGAAGGACAACCTCACCTAATAATACACCTGGGGTGAATTACCTGGCTGATGGGACAGTAGAGGAAGTGAAGGGCGGTCTGAGGAACTGGGACCTCTTTGCAAGGAGCAGGAAGATCAGCCACCTTCTCGGAGGTACTTCCTGTTCCAAGGGCTAGTATACCAAGAAAAAGAGACTACAGGAGTTCAGTGAATGGCTGGGAGCCTGGTGTCAGAAAAGGTATGGGCTGGTAGGAGGGTGGGGTGGGGACCTGGGAGAATAGCAGTCTTTATGCAAAGGACAGATTGCAGCTACTGTAAATGAGAAAGGTAAACATGTACTAAAGGAAAGAATAGAGGAGCATACAGGGCATTTAAACTAGGTGTATGAGGAGGGTAGCAAGATGGATAGAGGAGCACAGAGGCCTAGAGTTGTGAAACCAAATGGGCTAACCCCCATAATAGTAAGGTAACACGAGAAGGAAATACTAAGGCATCAGACATAAGGGAGTTGGGGGTGGGAGTCAGGGACAAGGGTTGGAGGGTGGTAACACTATATACAAAGGTCTGGAGAATAAGAGGCGGAACTACAGGCCCTCAGGGTGGAGGCGTGTGGAACTTGGTGGCTTATCTGAAACATGGACCACCCAAATCTATTCTGGGACATGACCATTCCGGGTACAGACTATACCGAAAGGATAGGAAGAAGGGGGAGGGTAGTGCTGTAAGTAAGGATGGATTAAAGTGCATACGTGAAGAGGGTGAGGAGGTGGATGCTGAGGCTCTGTGGGTACAACTCAGGACCCCATAAAAGGCCACTGAGGTTGGGGGTGGTGTACAGGCCACCATCCCAATCTGAAGGAAGGACAGGGTACTGGCGGAGCAGATCAGTAAGAACTGTGGGAAGGGGGGGGGTGATGGTAGGGGATTTCAACCAGCCAGGGGTAGAGTGGGAAACACTTACCACAATATGCAGAAGGAGCAGGTAATGCTGGAAGCATTCCAAGATAACTTTCTGGTACAGTTGGTCAGCAAACCAACTAGGAAGGGAACACCCTGGACTTCGTGCTGAGGAACAGGGAATGGGTGAGGGACATGAGGGAGAAGGAACCACTCGGGGGAGTGACCACAAGAAAGTCTGGTTCCAGTTATAGTTGGCTAAAGAGAAGTGCATCTGACACAAGGGTGCTGGACTTCAAGAATGCCAACTTTAGGAGGATGGGGAGGTGGTGTAGCGGTTTCTGGACAGAATTCAGCCAATATGGACACACACCAAAGGTGGGACCTGATAAACAGGGGTTAATGGAGGCAATGGATACCTGCTGCAGGGGCCCAGACTAAAAGGGCTAGGGGATGAAACCCAGCTGGATAAACAAAAGGGTTTTAGATGGGGTGAGGAGGAAAAGGATAGCATAGAAGTGCTTCAGAAAATCAGAGGCGAGGAGGTGGATAGGGAGGTGTATCTGAAAGAAGTGAAAAAGTGACCAAGGAGTAGGGCAGCCAGGCATCAAGGAGACTCAGGCTGGCACAGGGGTATTAAAAAGGGAGAAGAGTTTCTTTAGGTACATCAGGAGAAAAAAAGTTGCAAGGCCCAAATTGTGAGAAATTAAGAAGGAAGGGGATGGGCTGAAGAAGGGGTGAAAAGGCAGAAGTGCTTAACGACTATTTCTGTTCAGTCTTTAGGAAGGAGAAGGGGTGGTACCCATAGGAGGAGGGATTGACATAGACCGGGGGTGACAGGCGGAGAAATCAGTGGAAAGGGTGCAGGAGGATTAAGGGCATTGAAGGTAGACAAGTCACTGGGACTGGATGGGGTGCATCCAAGGGTACTAAAGGAGTTGCAGGGTCCTGGCTGGTCCCTTGGTGAACTCCATTAATACATCTCCGATTCAGGATGTGCCGTGGGATTGGTGATTGGCTCATGTGGTTCCCCTCCACAAGGGGATCAGGAGCGAACCCAGGAACTATAGGCCAATAAGCTTGACATCCATAGTGGGCAAGCTAATGGAGACCATCCTAAAGGAGAGGCTAGTGGCACTACTGGAGGTCAACGGGTGCAGGACAGGAAGCATCATGGTTTTGTCAAGGGCAAATCATGCCAGACCAACCTAGTGGACTTCTATGACTGGGTGACTAGGCAGATTGATGGGGGGCCATGCGGTGGATGTCCCGATGACTGACTTCAGTAAAGCCTTTGATTCGGTACCACATGGGAGACTTGGAAGTAAACTACGAGGCACAGGGGCGGGAGCAAAACTGGTGGGGTGGGTGGAGAACCGGCTAGGGATAGACAGCAGAGGGTGGTGGTGGTAGGAGGCAGTTCTCATCCCCAAGCCTGTGACAAGTGGGGTCGGTGTTGGGGCCAGTGCTGTTTGGCATATTTGTACAGGCATCTCAGTGGGTATCAGTATGAGATCAGTCTGATTGTGGAGGACACCAAGATGGGAGTGGTGGTGGATGACCAGGAGGGGTGGCGGGGGCTACAGGAGTATCTGGTGAGGCTTGAGGCATGGTCAGGCAGATGGCAACTCAGGTACAAGCAAAAAATGCAGGTGATGCACTTGAACAAAGAATCGAGGAGAAACTACCACCTGGGGGTGTGAGTCTAGAAGTCACAGAGGAGGAGAAGGATCTGGGGTGCTCATCACGGGACTATGAACAATTCTGCACAATGCAGGAGGGCAGCAGCAAAGGCCAACAAAGTGCTGAGATGCACAGCGAGGGGCATAACCTCGAGAAGAAGGAGAAGTGATTCTGCCGTTATACAGATGGTTAGTTAGACCCCACCTGGGTACTACTTGATACAGTACTGGCACCCATACCTGCAAAAGGACATTAGGCTGCTAAAGGGGTGCAGCGATGGACAACAAAAATTATTCAGGGTCTGGGGAGTTGCTACATGAGGACAGACTAAAGGAGTTGAACATAACTTGCTGGAGGAAAGGAGGGATGGGGATATGATTGAGACTTTCAAATACATGAAGGGTATAATCAGGATAGACACAGGAGTATACTCAGGAGGAGGTGGGGAGGGACACTAGGGACATGACAGTGGGATTTGAGGGGTAGATTCAGGAGGGAAATGAGGAGGCATTTCTTCAAGGAAAGGGTGGTGGCATTGTGGAGCAGCACTATCAACAGAGGTGGTGGTATGTAACAGTGTGGAATGCTTCAAAAGGGGTGGGACCTGGCAAAGGGGAGAGTAAGGGGTTGGGCAGCTGCTGAGTAGGGGGCTAGTTAATAACTCGAGTAGACTCATAAAAGACCATTATGGCTTTTTCTGCTGGCAAGTTTCATATGTTTGATTATAAGCTACTGTAATGTTAAAGGAGAATTTAAAGAATGTTTTGGAAATCTGTTTTTAAACAGATCTCTCTTAAAGAAAGGATTATGTGACAGAGTTGAATAAAGCCCTGCCCATTTGTTATGCAGAAAGAGGTTAAATGCAAGCATCTGTTCTATCCTCTCCTTTCTGTCTTTTCTCTGTCTGGTTGTGCAACCAAATATTCTTGGGAGACCTAGGATCTGATCACTTTGATGGTTTCGCATCTCCGCCTCCCTTGCTGTTTCTGTTTTTCTTCCCACTTGCATATCTGCAGGTACAACAATATATGTGAATCTTTATGTGGAAATGTCACTGATACTGGGATCCCTTTGTTTAAATCTGTATACAGTTATACTGTTGAAATGATTGCAAAAACTATTTGAAACTCAAGGGTTACACTGAGATGCTGGTGTGCAAACTTTACAGAGCTGTCAACAAGAGGTCAGTTCTGAGTCATTATGTTCTTTTGCTGCACCTGCAAGAACACTGGAAACTGACAAGAACATTTTGTGAAAAACAATGTCTCTTTAATGAGCTCCTGCAAAGGCTTGTTATAAAAAGAGCAGTAATGTTTTGAGAGAGACAGACTGAGAGACTGAGATTTGAAACTGAGAAGAAACACTCCAAAGGAGGACTGTTTTCCTGTACTGCCTTTGTAAATACTGTAGTTATATGGAACAAATTTTTTAATTTTGCTGTTATTGAGAAAATAAAATGCTATTTAGAGTTTGAAACTGCTCCTGGTTTCCTCGCTTCTGACCTTGTGCCTCGGCGACAATGGGTACATACAGAAATCACAGTCACAGCCAGGAATACCATAGTACCCCCCACATTACAACACTGGAGGCACAAACACTGAAAATGAATGTCCAAATACTGTCCAAGAAACGCTGTGATCACATAAGGCATGGGCCACAAAATATCCAAAAGTTCCTGGAAAAGATGATTACCACCAAATGAAGTTGGTGTAGTGCCCAAAGTTCATGAGTGCTGCTATAATACTGCAGGAATACCATATACAACGGTATACAACATTCAAGATGAGAACCTGAGAACGTAGAATTTGACGGCAGATAAGGACCATTAGCCCATCCAGTCTGCCCATTTCCTACCTAATGGATATGCTGCAGATCCTAGTTAACCAACAGCCTACTTCCTCCTTCCCCAACACCTAGAATTGCCTTATGCCTGTCCCATGTATTCTTGAATTCCCCACTGTTTTGACTCCACAACCTCCTCAGGAAGGCTAGTTCCATGCATCCACTACCCTCTCATGAAAAATAACGCCGCATTACCTCTGAGCCGTCCCCTTCTATCTTCAAATTGTGCCCCCTTGTTCTTGCACATCTCTTTTCTGGAAGACTTTGTTGATTCCTTGAGGTACTTGAAAGTTTCTATCATGTGCCCCTGTCCCTCCTTTCCTCGGGGGACATGATAGAAACTTTCAAGTACCTCAAAGGAACTACCGTAACTGTAGAAAGCCCTTAAACGTTGATTACAGAATGCAAAAATACCTTAATTTAAACACCATAACATACTCCACCGCTAATTCGGTAGGAAATCAGTAACTGATGGTATTAAAATGACCTTTTTAATGACTATTTTAAAATTGTATAAATTTCAATGTATTTCAAGACTAACCAATCTCACTGAGTACACAACGCCATACTGATCATTGAGTGACAGCTATATCGCACAATGGACTGCTGTAGCAGAAAACTAACACTGAGGGGAGCAGCATGTAGGTGGGGATTAAAAGGCATGCAGTGCCATCTTGTCCACGTGGTCAGTCACACTAGTTTAAACCAAGAAAGGCAATTTATGCCTGCATCAACCCCACCAACTCTTAATCCCTCGTCACTTCCCAACTCAAACATTTCTACCAGAATTACATTCAACTTTTGTACATCTGTACTAAAATACTAGCAAGAACACTGTACAATTCTGATTAAATGATTACATTTTATAGCAGCATGATCATATACAGAATACTTAAGTGTCTGATTCTTCTTCCCAGTCAGCTTCTTCCACCCATGAGGTGGACACATTTCAAATCTTTTCTGCAAGCTTAGCTTGCCTGCATTGATAGGGGTTGGGGAAAAATAGTATGTTTTGCCCCTATGCTGGGAGGAGGAGGCTTGAGCTTCCCAGAGGGCACTCCTTGGGGGAGGAGGGCAGCCAGCTCTACTGCCATACTGCCACTGGGTGATCACAGGTTGCGTAGCCACTGTGCATGCTTGGCATGCCCCTTGATGTTGGCGCCCCAGGAACTTGGAAGATAAAGGAAAAACCCTGAGCAGCTTGGTTCGAGGCAATTTGACTGGAGCAATCTTCGTTGATCTCTCAAGGCCTTTGATCTGATTGACCATACTTTCTTGTGCTATAAACTCCAGTCTGTTGGCCTGTCAGCCCTGCCCTAGATTGGTTTTCTAACTACTTACAATGGAGGCAGCTACTTATAAAGTTCAATACGGTTCTCTCAGAGCCCACTCCTGTCAAATCTGGGGTCCCTCAGGGGTCTGTTCTAGGACCCATTAGTTTTCCCTATTTGTAAATGATCTGCCCTGGTCCCTGTTCATGGTAGTGCTACCTTATACTCAGATGACCTAGTGATCCTAATTCCAGGTACATTAGTGTCATTAACTCTCACCTAAATGCCGACTTTGGTTACATACAATCTTGGCTAAAGGCCAACAAGCTAGCCCTGAATCTCATAAAAACTTAGGCTACGCTCTTTGATCCCTGGCCAAAATCTAAGCATGTTCTGCACCTCTAGAGTCACTGGAGCTGATGGATCCTTGTGAGGTCGCTGACTCCCTCAGATATCTGGGGTCACCCTGACCCTCAGCTCGACTTCTCTTTCATAACATGTGCAAGGCAGCAAATAGTAAAGTTGGGCCTGGCATACAAAGCAAAAAACAGTCTTACGCTAGCACCGTCTTGCCCTGGTTAAAGGTGTACTCCTCCCCACGCTCTGTTATGGGCTTATAACAGTCATCCATGCCACCAAATCCAGTCTGTCAAAACAGGATGTAGCATATAACAATGCATGTCGATTCGCCTCTGCCCCTGTCTCACTCATCACTGTGAGCTATATAACAAACTTGCATGGCTCTCCCAGGCAATCATGGGACTGTTGTACTGGGCTGCTTCATTGCCAATGTAGTCAGAACAGCTACTCCTCCAGTCCTAGCAGAGCTTTTAAGCCTGCAAACTCCACATATCTACTGAGGTCTAATGGCCCATCTGTGTTCCATGTTCCAAATACCCATACACTAATGGTGACAGGGCATTGCAGTCTGTGCTCCAAGGCTATGGAATTCCCTTCCGCTAATGTTAGCACTGCCTCCTCCCACCTGTTTCAGAAACTCCTCTGGATTATCTGAAGCTCACCTTGGCCTGCAACTGTACCTAAGGTATTAGTGTCCCTTTTACAATGTGTTGCACTTTTATCATTCTGTTTGGTCTCCATCTTGAGTCCAGCTTGATCAGAGTTTTTAATCTATCAAATTGTTTACCTTGTTATGTGATGTTTTGCTTGCATCTGTTAAATCCTGCATTGTCTGTATATTTTCTCTGAAATCCTGTTAATCCTTGCTTTGCCTTTAAATTCCTGTAATCTCTCAGGTCGCACCTGAAAATAGGCATATGTTTGTCTAGTGTGTTTACCTGGTAAACAAGCGCCAAATAAATAAATAAAAGACTACCTGCTTGCAGGCTCCACACCTGGCTACCTAGGGGCCTCTCACACCGGATCTTTGTGGTAGGGTATAGGGGACACCACTGCCCCACCAGAGGGGAAGTTCTTGGGCAACATGGTGAGGTCCAGGTAAGTCCTAGGGGATGCCAGGGTGATGGGGCTTGGGCAGGTCGAGCAGATGGAGGCCGTCCCGTGAGAGGGAGCATAAACAAAATATAGTCCAGTGTTTTATTTTAATTTAGCTTTTTAGTTTTGTACCTGAGCTCTTGATTCTTGCATCTGCTCAGGCTGGTTGCCCCCCATTGCACATGCTAATCTAATTTCAACAGCCTTTGGGGAAAGAACAGAGGATGGGGCTGTGTTCGTGGATTTGTCAAAACCCACTGACCTGGTTTATCACACTGCTCTTACACATACTAGGGAAAACGATGCACCATTTCCCTAAGAATATGACACCAAGTGGGACAGATTTGGAAACAGACATACCCTGCTGTAGCCCAATTCCTCTGTTAACTCACAGCTTGCTCCCACTTTACACTGTCGGCAACTCCATATATTTTGTTTGAGTGGGACGGGCATTAAAACAGAAAAAGTTATTAGTCACTAAGCTCATCCTGATCGCTGCTGCGATGCTCACCCTACACTGTCAGCATCTCCCATACACTAACCACACTACTGCTCTTCTTAAAGTTAATTGTACTCATGGCTTTGGATACTGCTTAATGCAATGTCCAGCGAGGTCTTCTATATTCTCTAGGTAAGCATCGCAGTAGTGATAGGGATGAGCTTAGCAACTTGTAACTGTTTAAAACCCCCTCACTCACTCAAACAAAACAGGGTGAATGCTGCCTGTCTGCTCCTCTCACTTCCACCACTCGACTTAACTGCCCCCTTTTTTAAACCTAAGTTCAGACTCTGAAATCCAGCTCAATGGCTACACCTTATCTAGACTGGATCAAATTGGGAAAAGAGGCGGCTACACCCTCCTCCCATTAAATCGGGGCTAATGTTCAAATCCTGGCAATTAAAATCATCCTCAGAACCCACGGCCAGGAATAACCATCATCTCAGTCTATATCCTCCCAAAGAACAGGCTCAAGGGTTCAGGGTACTACACGATTACCTGAAAGATCTCCTGGTTCCTTACATCCCCGGTCGCCCCTCTCCGATCCGCCGACGAGGATTGCTGAGATTCCCAGGGTTCGCTAAAACATCTGAAGCTCGTGGCTTTTTCTTTGCAGCACCAACCCTGTGGAATTCTCACCTTGTTGGTTAAGAGAATGCCTGTCAGTAGTTTTAAATCAATGTTGAAAACATATTTATTTTCTCTGGCATTCCTGCACTGTATTTTAAATAGATGTTGCTGTAATTTATTCTGTGGCTATGCTCTATACAGCACCTTGACACTGAAAGGTGCTATATAAATAAAGTTGACTTTATCTATATGAACTCCACAGAAACTCCGAAACCATCGTGATGGGTGACTTCAATATTAACTGGTTTTCCAGAGATGCCACCTTCAGAGTTGTTATAGCAGCTATCGACTACAAACAGCTAGTAGCTTCCTTCACGTGTACCAACTATCACACAGGGACCAGTACCTTGCTAGACTGGTTGCTCACCAATCATCCGGACCAGATCACTAGTGTACATGTCCTCTCAGATGCAATAGCGATCACTCCCCATCTTCAGTACATGGGCATGCAGGCGCTCAAGCCCCTATCAAGGTGATAACATCCTGTATCTTAAGAAAAGGACAACTGGGACTTCTCAAAGAACATCTAGTAAACTCAATGGGTCTGTTATTCATTCTCATGTGGATGTCAATGCTGCTAGATACCTTTAATAAAATCAGATAATGCTGCATGTGACACCTATGCCCCTATCACCAAAAGGAAGATTAAATTTATTTATTTTATTTATTTATGTCTTTGATAACCGGGTAGGTGGACTGATCCATAAGGACCGATTTCAGCCATGACCCGGGACCCAAAGAGAGAGGCAGCAAGGTGGACATTAGTAGATTGTACAAAAGTGCATATCTAGCAGTAATACAAGTACTTTCAGGGACAGTGAAACAATTTGGACACAGATAAGTAGAGACTGGGTAACAATATGAAGGTCTTGGTCTACAGATCAAAAAAGAATGTACAAGTACACAGAACAAAAGCTTATTTACAATAGTTGAGTTGTCATACATTTAGACAGAGGTGCTAAAAAACATTAAACTATAATGCAGCAGTTTATTTTGCCAGAGGCAGCCCTAATTAACTCTGAGGAAATAAGATAGCAGGGACAATAAGCAAAAGTAGATAAGCACAAAATGGGACTAGAGGGCAGGGGTGAATGTGGCCGAGTAAAAGTCTGAGGTAGAGCAGTGCAGAAAGGCAGTGCAGTATGGTGGCTAGGGTGGATCATGGGCGAGACACGGTCTGGACCAGTTACAGGAGGATTCCGTCAGAAGCCAGGCTCGTAAGTTGTTTTGAGGGACATGTGTGAGGGGAGGAGGACTGTTAGTGGGAGCCTGTTCCAGAGGGAGGTGGCTGACACAGAAAGGCTTTACTGCCCATGGCAGAAGTGTGCGTGGGACTACCAGAGAAAGAGTGGAGGAAGACCTGAGGGTTCTAGGTGCAACCTTCTCTAGGAGTAGTAAGGCAAAAGGGACAGGTGGCGATTTCTGAGAGAGTTATCAATTAGGCAGCCCATGGCTTGGTCAAACGTCCTGGAGGTTTGGCCACCCTAAGGATTTGTAGAGTGTGCAGTGGTGAGTAGAGAGGCACTTGGAGAACAAAGCGGCAGATGGAGTTGTATGTAGTGAGGTGAGAGTGAGGCAAGGAGGTGGTGGTGAAGGAGTAGACAGGGGAGCAGTAATCAGCAGATGGAGGTTGTTTCTGTGCTATGGCCAAACGGGCCTCGGAGACAGAAATAGTTTGGTTCTGTAGGCCGCCCCAAGTTTTGGTGGATTTTGCTTATGATATTTGTTATGTGTTCATTAAATGTTAGGGAGGGATCTAGTGTCACCCCTAGGTATTTGAAAGAGGAGACGGTGTCAAGTGGTGGACCAGCAGGGGGTGCCTGAGTAGGGTTGCGCTTGACTTGGCAACCCTGGCAAGAAAAGGCTTTGAGCCAAACAGCATGGCCTTTTTTTTCATTACCAAGCAGTTTCCTGGAGAGGAACCAGCCATAGGCAGCACCATAGTTGATAGTTAGGGTGGATGAGATTTTCTCCAGGGACTTGTCGCTATGGTACAGTACCAAGTCATCGGTATACAGAAGTGCATTGCAGTTTAGGCTTTCTGAGGAGAGCATTTATGAACATTGAGAACAGTAGTGGGCAGTATGGAGCCTCTGGTACTCAATGCATGTGAGCAGCGATGCAGAGGGCACCTTTCCTATTAGAACAGATTGGGACCTGTTTGACAGGTAGCTGCTGGAACCACGTGAAAGTGTCGGGTGAGCAACTGAAGTGGCGCAAGGTGGAACTGTAGGAGGTGATTGTCCACTAGGTCAAAAGTCTTTGATAGGTCTACAAATACTGCACCTGTGGTTTTGCCTATGTCCATGTTACTCTGGACATGGACGGAGAAAAGGGAGAGGGCAGAGGAGGTGCTATGATGTTTGCAGAAACCATGCTGGAGTGGACACAGAAGGTTATATATTTATCCAGATACTAACATACTAAAATGCCAGCAGAATAGGCCTAACAGTCTTTCGCGTCTGCTCGTTTGGTCAGCCCCACGCTGGAGCTGACCTTGCTGCCTAGCCTTCTCTGGCTTCTCCTTCCCAGTTCGGATATTCTCGCTGCATTGATTTTGCTTCCAGAACCCTTCCCGTACCTGTCCCATCCTCTTGAACCCTCCACCGTCTCTGCCTCCACCAGCCCCTAGGCAGTGCATGCCATGGCTCCACCACCCTCTCAGTGAAGCAGCACCTCCTCCTTTCTCCCTGAATATTCCTCCTCGGCAGTTGATGGTGGACTATTTTTTCCAGTAACTTGCTCAGGTGAGGGAGGAGGAGATGGTCTGTAGTTTTTCACGAGCAGCGTCCACCAGTTTTGAAGCGGGTACCACATGTGTGTGTTTCCACATGTTTGGCACTGTGGGCGTTGAGTGCAAGGTTGAATATAAAGGTCAAGGGTTTGATGACTGCAGGGGAGAGTTTCAGAAACGGTGGGTATAGCCTATCACCCTCGCTACCTTGACTGGGATACTCTTAGTAGCTTGATGGTTACGCTGTGCTGATGGCCCTAAAGCAGAACCATGGAGGAGTGTTACCATCTGTTGATGCCTGGGGTTGCAGGGGATTTATATGGGTAGTGGAAGGCTGGGGTGGCAGCTTGCTTAGGTGTGAGGTAAGGTCAGTGAACACAGCATTGAATAGGTCTGCAATTTTTGCAGGGTCAGAAATGGGACCTGAGGCTGATGTGAGCTGCATCATTTGCTTGTTTGAATTGGGATTTAGAAGGGACCCAATGGAGGCCCAGAAATCACGGGATTGCCGAGGCATTTTTGCTGGTTTATGTAGTATTTCCTTTTGGTGATCTGGCAGCCTTCTTGCACTAGTTTCATAGCTGTCTACAGGCATTCCATGATTGAGGGAAGTGCGCCTTGTGGAGCTTCCATGTATTGTCCCTTTCTTTCATTTTCGAGTAATTCTTTGACAGCCAGGACACACCCATCCCTGACTCTCCTGGTGGTAGTGGGAACAGTTTATCCTGTAATGCATAAAGGGTGTCTGTTAGATAAGAGACAGCGGAAGAGACACTGCTCTTCTGGATAGGGTAGTCCAATTTATGGACCTTACTTCCCTAAGGACCAAGACAGAGTCATGGCAATTGAAACTCTGAAGGACAGAACACAAAACACACAGAGCTCCTAAAGGCCACCACAAATCCTGGATAACCCCTCACTTATTGCCCAGATGAATGCTCGGGATAGTCTATGGGAAAAGGCAAAAGGTGGGTTCCACTAATGACTCTGCAAAACTATAAAAGGGCTCAATCTCTGTACCCAGGCCATCTGCCTGGCTAAATGACAACACTTCAGAGCTGAGCTTGCCAATTTCTGGGGTGATGGTCAGAATTCTGGGCTAATATCAAGGCCCTCACAGTCACACCAGCAAATCACCGCCAACCATGATTAACATCAATGAGGAGTTAACCTGGGATCCTAAGACCATCACAGACACATTCAACAAGGCCTTTACTGACCTCAGTGGTGTCCCTCCACACAACTATCTAGACCTCCTCACACAAATCACAACAATTAAAGAACGCCCATCCAGTTCTGCCCCCTTCTATCTTCACATCATCACAAAGGCTGTTGCAAAAATACCTACTGAAAGCAACAGGGAAAGCCAGACATAGTGGAGACAACCTCGACCCTAAACTCATCTCCCTCACCATTGATGAAATCATTGCTCCACTAACAAGTATCCTAAACTTCTCCCAACAACTGGTCAATTCCCAAAATCTGGAAATCAGCTGTTACCCCAGTTTTAAAAATGGTGACAAGAGTCTCCATACAAATTACTGGCTGATTCCATATTGCCCCAGTCTCAAAGGCCTTAGAAAGAATTGTTTATGACCAAGGCCCCAGTTTTCCAGCGATTCCGCGTACCACTGACTCGACCGCAGAATTAGCTGCGGAATTTTCTGCCACCCGCGGAAATTATGGCCATCCGTGGAATCTGTGGTAGACTGGAGAATTTGTGACAGCAGACAGCAGAAGATACAGCTGAACAAGCCCCATAGTACCATTTCTTTAATGATGCAGTTTTTTCTGAATCCTACAATGTATATTTAGTTGGATTCACAAGTACAGCAGCGTAACACTACCGCGGCTTTAACTGTGGTATTATTTGCAGGCAGTTATAAATGCAGTAGGTGCTAATGACACTAATTACAGTGTCTATTTACAAAGGTCTGCCCTCATTAGCGGTGTGACACTCTTGCGTAAAAAACAAAACAAAAAAACACAACAACAAAATCGTTGTGCCAGACAGCATTCACCATCCTGAAGGAGCTCCTTCACGCTCACCTCGCGACTCATTCCAGTCCCAGTCTAGGACTCTGTTGACTCCATCGTTGTAATGTTTCACACCCAAGTCTTTCCTGGAGCCCATGATGAATGCTACCGAGGTTAGTAGAGCCCATGGACGAATGCTGCTAATGTTCTGATGTGTTGGGGTGAGTTAGATACATGTGAAGCCAGTCGGAAACACAGTAGGTGTCATCGATCACAAGTAAATAGCAGCCCGTGGATGTTCTGATGTGTTGGGGTGAGTTAGATGAGGGAAGGCTGCTGGATGAGGAAGGGAGTGTGCAATCTTGCAAACCACAGGAAAGACCACCACAAAACCATTCGCTTCTCCGCCTAATAGTGATCCACTGCCCTAAGCTTCCGAGAGCCCCATCCTTCTAATGTGTTAGCGAAGTTGGATACATGTGAAGCTATTCGAAACACAGTAGGTGTCATTGATCACAAGTAAATAGCAGCCAATGGATGAATGCTGCTAATGTGCTGATATGCAAGGGAGGGTCAGATGAGGGAAGGCTGTTAGATGAGGAAGGGGCGTGTGTAACTGCGACTCACAGGAAAAGACCAGCACAAAACCCTTTGCTTACCCTAATAGTGGTCCACAGCACGAGCCCTGTCCTTGTTTACGGCATTCAGTATGTAATTTCTGTCCAGAACACTAAGCTGACAATAAATAAAACATTAAATAATAAATTCAGAAAGTAATGCTGGGATAAGGTGCTCTGGGGGTGGAGCAGCAAAATAACTACACTGCTGCTCCGCTCCACAGAACCGCTCCCAGATTTTATTTCATTGTACTCTGTTGGGCAAAACTTGTATTTTATCCAGTGTTCTTGCTAATCCCTTCCTACCAGTGGACATTTATTTTTTTGTAAAGTATTCATTGAGATTATCTGGGATATGTTGAGCACTATAAGCTAGCTGGCTGTTAGAAGCACTGTAGAGTTGTTTGAAATGATGGCCTGTTGCTCTTTCTCTACCTAGCTCTTGCTCTGCTGAACAATCAGTAAAACGTTTAATCAAGTCCTGATGAATGAAACTTGTACTATTTTAATTTACAGCCTTGGGACAAAAGTTTCATTTGCAGTTGGAAAAGCTATAAACTGAGTTTCGTCCCTCAACAGTCCAGTCAGCCACCTACGGTGTAGTTCAGAGAGTTCAAGTATTTTAAAAGTCTTGATTTTTTTTTTTAGATGGGCCACCGTGTTACAATTTGGCACTTTTAAAGCAACTTTTAGTTTGAGTTGGATATCTAGAGGTTTAGAGAACAAGAGCTGAAACTGAATCAGAGCTGTATCTGTCTAAGGATTCATTTCCGTGAGAGGGAACTCGAGAGTCTCGCTTGCGCTTGTACGCACTTGAAGGCCCTTTTATTCATTTAAAAGATGATATTGGATCATATAACATTTATTGATTTAATTATTGCTTGTTTATGATGATTCTAAATGATCTTTTGATTGAATCCCAAGTTCTAATATTGATTTGAATGTTTCTAAATTATTTAAAGACAATTGCAGAGAACTTATTTAAATGTATTTACTGTATTGGTGGTTGTTTTGCAAATAATATGTGGCCAGCAGAAATCACCCAATATCTGGCAGAAGCATCAGAAAGCCATGGAGGGGCTTGGTATGTAATCATGTGTACATGCATGCAGCCCATCTCCCAGGATTTAGTTTTATTGATTTTGTTCAATGTATTTGTTTTCCTTCTATCTGGTTAAAAAAAAAAAATGCTCATGATGGAAGATATATGCAGTGTCTCACTGTAAATGTTGTTCTCCCTACCGTTCAGGTTGCAAGCTAGAAGGGCACATTACCCCCAGTCCCAGTTGAGCAAAGGTAGATTCAGTTAATATTTGAAATTCTGTGTGGTATCCATCCCACCTAGAGCCAGAGACTACGGAGGGATTACACCCATTTTCTGCTTTATTTCCCTGTTTTAGTTCTGTATATATTTTTCATTATTTTATTTCTGTACATATTTTACTACTAAGAAAATGTCAGATGTGGCAAAAAACAAAAAGGGTAAAATTAAGGATAAAAGTGTGCGCACAGTTGCCGCGAAAATTAGTGTCTAAGCGCCGAGAACTTCATGGCAGATGGGGAACCCGTCGAGAACTTTGTCTGACGCGTCGTAGAAAAATCGGAGCCCTGTTTATGACCAGTTAATTAATCCCTCAATAAATACAGTTACAATGTAGGGAACGACATGGCTTCAGAAAGTGCCACAGTACCTCCTCAGCGCTGGTCAAGTTCACGAGTTTCATCCATGACTCCCTCGATCGTGGGAACTTAGTGGGGCCACATTTACAGACCTCACTAAGGCTTTCGATACAGTGAATCAAACTCCTGCTGGCCCAACTAAGCACTGCCACCATGTCTGCGACATCATTGGCCTGGTTTCAGAGCTACCTCTCGATCGTAATCAACAAGTAAAAATTGGCCACACCCTCTCAGACAAACTAGGTGTTAACACAGGGGTACCACGGGGTCAATCCTAGGTCCACCCTGTTCAGTCTCTTTCCAAACCATCTTCCTCAAGTCGGTCATGACCATATCCTCCTATACACTGATGACGCAGTTATTTTTCAAGCCACCAGGACATCGCAACCCTCGAACATAACATGCAAAGAAACTTCACTCGTTAAGAACTGGTTCATCAACTCGGGCTTGTTGCTCAACTACAAAAAAACCAAAACCATGCTGTTTGCCTCCTCGCACAGCAGATTCAAATCGGCTAAACTAGTCATCTGCAACAAACAAACTGACATCCTCGATATGTTAATAATTTCAAATACTTAGGTGTCATGCTGATAGCTCCCTATCACACTCACTTCACACAGACCCACTATCACAATCTGCCAATAGAAAGCTAGGGCAGCTGTACAGGCACAGGCACTGCCTTCTAAAGATGCACTTCAAACTTGCTCTTACTAGTTGGTTTTTCTCCATAGTTGACACGGCTTGTCGATACAGTGCGGCCTCCGACACAGCCCTCAAAAGAATTGCCACTGTACTCATAAAGCTTGCAGGCTCTTGCTGGACATCCTCACTAAAACCTCACCTGTGATCTATATTCTCTCATGGGTTAGCTTGATCTGGATCACAGCATAAAGTACCAACTAGGTCTACTAGCCAGAAGTCCACCCTGGCATGACACCCCAGGCCCAGAATTTAATAATACCTGAGCACCCTTAAGGCAGACTCGTGGTTCACACAAGAACCCCTTTAAGGTCCCTTTGGTCATACTTCCTCGGCCAGCAGTCTTGAGTACCATGCTCCTCATTTGCTTAACTCTCTGCCTAGCGACCTTCCCATGCTGAAAATAGAATTGGCCCATTTAAATCCAAGCTTTGCACCCACCTTGTAAGCCAAATGCAGTGCTCCTGCCCCACTCAGCATAATCTTCTAACCTAAGGACCTGCTCTGACCACCCTATGCACTTTGTCGCCATCCCCCACCACATGCACTTCACCCCCATCACACGGTCAACCTGCCCTACCAACTCCTACCCCCGCCTCCACCCTCCCTGCATAGGCCCACATCTCCACTACTGCCACCTCCTCCGCTTGTTCCACCCTCCTCATTACTTCAATCTTACTCAACTCTATTCCCTCCCTCCCTCATCTCCTCCCCCTATTACCCTGCATTCAACATCATTTCCCTAATCTGTAACCAACCCCTGCCTCTTCTCCTCGAGAATGGGACCTGCCAAGGCTTGCTCCCAGCTTCTCATTCCTGACCCTTCCTATCATTCCTAAGTCCTCCTGAATATTGTGCAGAAAACTGTTGCAGCCTGCCAGTCTTCCGAGACAATTTTTCTGCCCAGATGACTCTCACCTTGCTTTATGGAAGTCCTCATGTTACCTAATGTACACCAATGTGTTAGCTTATATACCATATTATGAATGTATCCAACCTTATGTTCGTTATCTGAGTATTATCCATTTTATGTATGTTATCTGAGTGTTACCTCTATTGTTTGTTCAACGTGGAACCTTTGGAAACTAGCTTTTAGCTCAAAGGTATTAATCCGAGACTTGAATAAATAAAATAAATAAAAAAATTGTACTACAGCTTAGGGCACTGGTTACACTGAGTGAGATAGACAGATTTCAGAAATGAAAAGTTACAGATCTCTAGAGAACAAAACAGCAGCACAGTTTAAAGGGAGCTGGGGAGGAGAACGTAAGTAGACGTAAGAACTTACCATAACAGTAGATCTTGAGAAAGAGCAATTCTGGGTGTAGTGATGGGGGCCTAGGCACAACAGGCAGAGGCGAATGGCCATCCTTTGATGGGATCTGCTTCCCACAGGCACTTATTAGTGAGCCTAGAAGAAGGCATCATGGGAGACGATATGCAGAGTAGATAGGAGTTGATCGAACTGGAAACGAGAAAATAAAAGTTTTGAAAGTAGTTCCTAAAATGGCGGACGGACTGGCGAGGAGGCAAGCTGTGGAACCGATGAGCACAAGTCAACAGCATGGAAAGAACTGGGGCATGTCGGGACTGCCCACCCTTTTACCATGCGGACGCCTGGGCGGGCCAATGTCAGGGGCGGTCCCTGCCACAAGACTGCTGGCTATAAAGTTTACTGTGGGTCCTATTGCCTGCCTGCTACAGAAGTTAATGGTGTTACCCGCTGCAAGAGCTGACTCTCAAAAGTAAGATCAACAGTTGTTACATTGCCATTCATACATACTGAAAAGTGTGAGAAAAGGCTTAGTGGAGGATTACAGAGGGACTGGTCTGGGCAGGTTCACACTCAATCATCCCATTTAGGTGGCAGAGGCATCCCATTTAAGCAACTTAACCTGCCATAGGATAATACAGTCCCTTAATCAATTCCAGCAGGATGTCCCATTAAATGGCTTCTACTGTATTACCAAAAACACAAACTTCAGTTTTTTCATCTTAGCAAGCTAATAATACTGAGGCACTGTCAAAAAACATTCAGTGGGCTTCCTCCTTAGCCTGGTATTACTCAAGTCACAGAAGTGTTTAGGCTACAAACAGGAGTCCAATTTTTCTCCTCACTGTATGGTAACTGTGGTTCAGCACTGGTGTGTGAATAAACCTTATGGGCCACAGGTCTTCTTTCTTTTACTAAATTAGTATCTTTTCAAGGGCATTTTGGCAAGAAGTCATCGATAACATGAATGTTAGTAACATGCAGACAAAATGAGCAGGAAAAAAGACTTAACTAATGGTTCTATTTCAGAGGTATGGTCGTAATATTCTCATCACTTCAAAAGTTTCTCATATTTTTGTCCTGAAGTCACTCCCACATACTAAATATTTAATGTCATCAATGACATCACATGGCATGTTAGCCAATTGTTGGACAGAAATCTGTCTCAACAGCAAACTGTGGTGCCGAGAACTTAGGGCAGAAGTACAGCAAAGAAAGTACAGTTACGCAAGAACTTACCGTAACAGTAGATCTTCGAGAAGAGCTCTTGCAGCAGGCCATCACTGGTAAGACTCAGCCATCAGGCACTAGGATATCACAGAAACCTTTCTAGCTAGTAGTCTACCAGAGGGGCTGCACACCTCCGACGCCAGTATCGGACATCAGCCCATCATATAAAGTCAAGCCCTCCTCAGTTCTCCTGCGTGAAACCAGAAGCAGGATTCTGAGAGGGGAAACCGAGGAGAATGCTGCGGTAACCCTGTAGTAGAGGAAAAAGCAGAAGGTGCTCCCTGATGGAAGGGTGCAAAACACAGGCAAAGAAAAGGGGAGATGGAGGGGAAAATAGGGCCTGCTGCAAGAGATCCTCTCGAAGATCTACGTTACGGTAAGTTCTTACATAACTGTACTCATCTTACCGAGTGCATCTTGTGCAGGCCATCACCGGTCAGACTGGGTCCCAAGCAGTTCTCGGCTGCACAGGCAGGCAGAACAGGGGATGGCAGGCAAATTGACAGCCTATGAGCGGAAGGCCTTTGAGGACCACTAGGCCAAAATTGGCACATCTCTTTGAGGCAATGTCTAGACTGTAGTGCTTGGTAAAGGTGCGGACAATACACCAGGTGGCTGTAGCACAAATGTCAGCAGCACATATTGTGAAGAAAACAAGCTACTGATGCAGCCATGCCCCTTGTGGAATGCCCCTCAACAGCCCCAGGAAGTTCCTTATCATACTTCTGGTAACAGTAAACAATACAATTTGCCAACCACTTAGACAAACAGTTTGGAAACCAGGGAGCCCTGTCTCCAGGGGCAAACGAAATAAACAAACAACTGACTGGACTTATGGGAGTCCTTAGTCCGTGTGTGTAGTATCTCAGAATTCTTTGTACATCCAAGGTATGGAACAATTCCTCCTCCTGATTGGAATACTCCAGAAAATAAACAGGCAGGTGGATGGACTGATTCAAAGTAAACTCTGAGACCACTTTAGGAAGAAACTTAGATTGGTATGCAAAACACCCTGTCTTTATGGAAAACAAAAATAAGGCCCCTTAATGTGAGGACCCAAAGCTCTGAAATCCTTTGAGCAGAGGTAAAAGCAACCAAAAACATCTTCCACAACAAAAGTGTAGCTCGTAAGATGTGGACAGTTCAAAGGAAGGCAACATAAGCTTTTCTAACACAAAATTAAGGTCCCAATGCAAGACAGGATCCCAAAGCAGGACACATCAAGCTGGGCCACTGTGCACCCATCCACAGGTACATGGTAAGCAGAGATGGCAGAAAGCTGTATCTTAATAGAAGAGTGTCTTAAACCCAAGTCTGAGAGGGACATGAGGTACTCCAGGACTTAATCCATTGGGCAGGTGAAAGGATCCAACTGGAGTGAAGTGCTTCTATTTCATTGAATAGGTGGTCCCATGGAGGGGTTCCTGGCCGCCACCAACCGCTTGGCCACTCTGGAGGAAACCCAGATTTAGCTACAGCTACATCTTCAGGAGCCATGGAGAGTAGTACTTGAGGTCCAGATGGAATAGGGTGCCCTGGTCCTGGGAGGGCAAGCCGGTGCACAGGGGCAGAGAGAGCAGAGGTTCCACTGCCAGTTGCTGCAGCACAGGCAGCCAGATCTGGCAAGGTCAGAAGAGGGTGATGAGGATCATCATCGCGCCTTCCATCAGGAGTCTGATTAGAACCCATTGAAGGAGCAAGAAGGAGGGAAGGCATACATAAACCTTCCTGTCCAGGAGAGGGACAATACAACTCACCAGAAACTCCAGGTCCAGGATCTAGCAAGCAGAAATGCGGCAGTTTTGTGTTACGTGGGATGCAAAAGTCCAACTGGCAGACCCCATTCATCGGGCTGGCCCTTCCGTGACTGAGGCCGAAGTTTCCACCGTGAGCCCTAGACTATGAGTTGCTTAGAGTGTCCACCAGAACATTTTGGACGCCGAACACGGACATCAGAGAGCTGTAGGCCATGCTTGATAGCCCAATACCAGACCCTCATCACTTCCCTGCACAAGGGGTAGGAATGACCCCTCGCCTGCTTATATAATAAACAATGCACATCTTGTCCATCCGAACTAAAAAGCGGACCCGGAGAGAGCTGTATTTGAAAGGCCTGAAGAGCGTACAAGACTGCCCGCATCTCCAGAATACTGATGTGGAGATCCTGTTCGATCTTGGACCAAGACCACAGGGTCTGGAGACCCCATGTGGGCACCCCAACTGAGGCTCAAGAAGTTGGTCGTGAGAATCTGCTGAGGGAGAGGGCAGTAAAGCCACCCCAAAAACAGGTTGTTGAGCTCCAGTCACCACAGAAGGACCTTCTTGTCTGGGCCCAACACCAACACTAGCTGATCCAGTGAGTCTACATGCTGGTCCCACTGCACAAAAGAGTCCATTGTGGGATCCACATATGTAGCTAGCTAAGGAACTGTCGCAATGTGGCTGCGGCACTAAGTCTCAGGAGCCTGAGGAAGTCCCTCGCCCAAATGAGGTGACTGTGGAGCACGGTGGGCCTGTGCCACGAGTTGCTCTGCCCTGTCAGCAAAAGGCTCTGCCCTGAGCCATGTCCAGGACAGCCCCTATGTAAAGGAGGCACTGGCAGGAGGAAGGGAAGCACTTGGGCAAATTGATGGTAATGCCCAGGGAGTGGAACAGGCTGCAAGTACCTTCCATAGTTTGCAAGAAATGGTCTCTGGATGGGGCCGCCAAGAGCCAGTCATCCAGGTAGGGAAAATATAAAACCCTGTCTCCTCAAGGGTTCAGCCACTACCGCCAGGCACTTGGTGAACACCCAGGGGCCGAGGAAAGGCGCCAAAGGGCAGAGCCCAAACTGGTAGTGCCCCCAATGGCGTGGAAAATGGAGGAAACGCCTGTAAGCTGCAAAACTTTGAAGTACAGATAAGCATCCTTCATATCCAAAGAACATAGCCAGTCCTCTGTCGGAGCAAAGGCAGTAAGCCCTACAGAGTGACCATCCTGAAACATTTGTATTCTATGTACAGGTTGAGATTACTCAGGTCCAGGATGAGGAGAATGTCTCGCCTTCTTGGGTACCAGAAAGAAATGGGAGTAGTATTGGGGAGAGAACGGGCTCTATGGCCTTCTTTGCAGCAGGAATTGAAATTTGGCCTGCATGAGAGGAATGTGGCTAGTGGATATGTGGATGTCCTTCACGGATTCGGCAGGGAGCCACAGAAACTTTAGAGTGTGCTCATGCTCTATGAGCTGAAGCACCCAGTTGTATGTTGTGATGGCCTTGCACTGGTCTAGGTGGAGGGAGAAATGACCCCTCAGCCATCTCCTGAAGCCCTATTGGGGGCAGCAAGGAGTCAGGAGGTGAGGTTAGCCCATGATTGGGCTTTGAAGGCACCTCTGGCAGCCTGGGAGGGTGGGGAAGGCACAGGTATGGCTGCCCCTGGCTTAAGCTTGCCATGGGTTTTGGAAGGGCTTTGACTGCTTCTTGGAGAAGTGGCAAAATGGGCCCTATGACCCGATTTTGGCTGGGGAGCAGTACATAGACTGGGCCAGACTTTAAGGCCCTTCCCGAGTTCTGGAGCTTAGATATAATGTCCTGGATGTGCTGCAAACTGCACTGGCTGCCGTCAGGTGGAGAATAGCTTTCAAAGTGGGCTTACTTGCTTATAAGGCCCTATACAGCGGATCCTGGTTATCTGTCAGACCTCTTGACACCTGCATGCCCAGAGTGCTCACTCTGCTCATCCAGAGGGTTATCTTGTGGTCTCGAGGATGCAGTTGAAAACATCCAGAGACCTAGCCTTTGCAGTAGCGGCCCGTGTTATGGAATTTGCTGCCTGTGTTATAAGAGAGGCCCATCCATGGAGAGCTTCAAAAGTGCACTGAAGGACAGACAAGCTTTTAACATTTAGTAATTTTAAGGAGGAAGTTCTGTATGATTATTAATGATTTTAACTGTAATGACTTGACTAAATTTATTGCTATGACTGATTTCATGGTAAATATCTGTCCCTTATGTAAAGCGCCCAGAGCCCCAGGGACTGGGCGCTAAACAAATAAAATTTTACTTACTTACTTGTCCCCAGACAACTTGGAATCACGGAAGGGGCATCCAGAATACTGGACTGAACATCAGAGGCGAAACCTGAGACCCTGAGCCAGGCCTGGTGCTGCAGGTCAATGCCTGCCGCCCATCCAGAGCGCCCACTGCATCATACACTGCCTGGAGGATGTCAGTACCATGGGATATTGGACCTAGTCTCCAGGGCCTGAAGAGTCTGCTGTTTGGAGAGGTCATCAGGCATTGCCGCTACCGCCTCTCAGCCTGGTCCCACAACAAATTCTGGTAATGCACCATGTGAGTCACTTAGTTAAGGGCCCTGATGGCAAGGGTGGCCAAGGCAACAGGCACTCTTGCCCACCAAGTCCACCTGCCACAATTCTCTGTCTGAAGGGAGGCACTGAAGTGCTTTGGGTACTTGTGTGGTCGTGTAGCGCTGATGACCACCAAGTCACCTTAGGATGCTCCTCGAAAAGACTTACCAGCCAGAGGATGGTATAGTCCACGCCTTTTAGGCACTGCAGGGATAGTGTGAGGGTGAAGCCATGTGGCCCTGGTAATGCCCATCGGGGACCACCAGAGGGGAGCATCACGCTGGTGAAGGTAAATGATCAGACGGTGATGCTCCCGTCCTGCTCCTCAGTCTCCCACACCACTGTGGACTGGATAGGTCTCATTATATCCATAAAAGGTGGGGTTGTCTGGGAAGACTTGGGGATGTCAGTGGATTCACTTCACCCCCGAGAAGACTCTTCCAGGGAGGAGAAATGGTTTCATCATCCGAGGCGGAGTCCTTAGCCCCACTCACCGCCAGGTTGAGGGTCAACTGGTGAATGGGAGTACTAGCGCCTGTATCTGTAGGAGGAGCACTGGGTGGTGGACAAGCAGTGGTAGAGAAGTGTCCCTCAGGGAAGCCTCTGGGGTTGGGATGGCTGGGGCAGCCCTGGATGGGGACTTGTGACTGCATGAATGGCCAAAGCAATGAATATCGGACTGCAGTAATCCGCAGGGCCAGCCCCAGGCACTGGAGTAAGATTGTAAAGTAGCTGGGGTCCGACCAGGAGCAGGATATGGGTAGGCCGGCACTGGACCTGCAAGTTGGATCGGGTAGGCGGTGTTGGGCCCATGGTGTCGGTGTTGGATAGCCAAGCTGTGGTCAATGATGTGGGTAGTGGTGCAGGCATCGGTCCCCAGGTTGCGGTAGCGAGAGGTTAAGTGTGGGTCCTCTGGGCATAAGCAGAGGAGAATGGGTAAAACCTTGCTGGTGTCGAGTAGGGCTGGTGCCCGGTTCGGAGGTTGCAGGAGTGTAGTGGCCGGCCCAGCAGGCATTGGCCTGGGAGATGCTGGGCGGAATGCACTGGTGTCTGGTGAGACAAGACTGGCACAGAAGGGCTCCGCTGGTGACTGGCTGGGAAACCGGCTTGTGGAGATGCCAGTACCCAGCGACACCTGCCCTTGCGATTGAGTGGTTGGCCTGATGGAGGTCCTGGAGCAGTGGCGTGACGACAGACATACCTCGCCCCAAAGAGCCACCGTCAGTCACAAGAGATCCAAAGGGGGGACCTGAGCTCAACCTAAAGGAAGGAAGACCGTGAAGTGGTCAATGGAGGAGCCTTATGTGGTGACCGCGAGTGGGCGGAAGACCGGGATGGTCCCAATCTTTGTGCTTCCCTGAGTATTTATTCTTTGGACTTGAGGAGGAACAGCCCATGACTGGGCTGGGGAGCAAGGAGCTTCAGGCCTGCAGCTCCTGTTCCATCTGGGTGACCTTCTGCTTGAGGATGTGGCTCTCAAGGATCCTTTTGCATAGTCTTCTGGTGGCGGATTAAACTTCTGGCGAATCCATGAGCCTAAATGTATAGTGGCCAGGGCCTAGAGCAGAAGAGGCAAGCAAATGGCCATCTATATACAGGATCAGTTTGCCACAGGAGCATGTATTGGAGCATTTGGAAACTGAATAAGGCTGAGAAAACATAAAGGAGCAAACACCAAACAAACTGGATGTTTACTCGACAAAAGGAAAAGAAGAAAGCGCGATTTTAAAATGTGGGAAAACAGGCGATCAACTGTAGCTGTGACAGAGTCTGTGGTCTGATGTATACTGGTCAATGGTGGAAAAGAACTGAGGAGGGCTTGGGGTCACTCACCTTATACAGAATAGGCTGACATCAGATCACGGACGTCGGAGATGGTGACCCCTCTGGTATACTGCTAGCTAGAAAAGTTTCTGTGTGGTCCTAGCACCTGATGGCTTAGTCCTACTGGTGATGGCCTGCTGCAAGAGATACCCTCAAAGTAAAATCCTGAGGGCCCTCCCCAAAACCATAATGAGATAAAATATGACATGTTCTGAAAGGCTATCTGGTTTGGTGTTTTGTTAAGTCCGTGGGCAATATGCAAGGTTTTTGCCGTTTTTAACGCATTATTGGACTTTTAGGTGTATGCCTGATTGGACCATTCACCACTGCTGCTGTTTTTTTCTGAATAAAGCTTCATTAAATATTTTGAGGAGTGCTGACCTGTTTTCTCTGGCATTCCGGAGTGTGTTGCAGTTCAAATCCTGGTAAAGTGCACCCTGTTTTACAAAAATATACCATGCTGGTTTTCGTCATAGTGACAGTGTTTCTGGAGCAGTGCCTTGCTATGAGATAAAATATGACAAATTTGTGAGCAGCTTTACAGTGCTGATGGCATCACATTCCAATTTCAGCAGCTGAGCAAAAAAAAACAGGTTACTCACCTGTAACAGTAGTTCTAGGAGTGGTATACGTTGTTCATCCACACTCTTGGCAGTGTCTCTTTCCCTTTAAGTCAGCCGGAAAGTCTAGCTGGCTCCTCCCACCCACCCGTTGGTATAATCCTTGGCTCTGCCCCATGATGCCAGATCTTAGCCTGCCGGAAGCCAGGTTTTGTGCGTCCACAGCCGGGAGGTCAGGTGGATCTGTGTGGATGAACAACATACTCCTAGAACTACTGTTACAGGTGAGTAACCTGTTTTCTAGGATCGTGGATATGTTGTTCATCCACACTTGGCACAGACTCTTGCAGTTCTCCGGGAGAAGTGGAGGCGCACTCCACAGAATACTTTCTGGGAAACAGAGACTGGAGAACCGATACCCAAAACCTGCATCCCTGCATGACTCAAGGTCAGTGTGGTAGTGGATAATGAAAGTGTTTTCTGTCTTCCAGGTAGCAGCCCAAGAGATTTCCTGGATAGGGATGTCCCTGGAAGCAGCCACCAATGCAGCATGGTATGGTGGGTAGAATGAGCTCTTATCCCTTTGGGAGGCTCCTTGCCCGTGAACTTCGTAGCACAGACTTATGCAAGATGTGATACACCTTACAGTGTCTGTTTGCTGTAGATCTGCCAGAAGCGGTTTCCAGACAGCGGGGGATCCGTGGTGAATTACCGGGTTGGCAAAAGTGTAGATGCATGGAATCGAGAAGGAGCACAGCCACCTGCCAGGGCTCACCGAGGGGGTTAGGGGGGCAGGGTTCCTAGTGGCCATGGTATCCTGTTAAAACCTAAACTCCAAACTCCCTCCTTCTCTCCCCACCCCACTATTATCTTGCACTATCCTTGTGACCTTAGTGTCATATTCACCCTATGCCCTTTTTACTAACCCATCCCCCTCCCCAACATCCATACATACACACAGCCCTTTCTTTGCCAGTTTCTAGCTCCCAAACTGTACTGCCACTTAAAAATGAGAGGGCCACCTGATGGCACTTTATGCTGGCAACTTGAGATTAGGAGCAAACTTAGGAGATGGAACCTGACAAACCAGGCTGCCAACAAGCTGCCACTGGCACAGTACTCTAGCTGGGGTGGGGTGAAGGGGCAGTACACTCCAGCACTGCAGTGGCTCCTACTGGTGGGCCTGGGAGCTTGCTCTCCCGGTACAGAGTACACTCATGTACCTGAGGCACACCCTAACAAGATGCTGAGTGTGCCATTGGGGGTGAAAGTACAGGAAGTAAACTGCCTGGCGGCTGTAGGATAAGGACCTTCCACTGCAAGTCCAAAACTGCCGACCAGGCACCTGACTCTCCGACAAGTCAGACCCTGCAAGGTGTAAGGCACCAGCAGCAGAAATCCATACTGGGAAGCCTACAAAGACTAGATGTGAGGAAGGACTAGGAAGAAAGGTGAGTGATGGGGCTGCGGATAGGCAGTCTAATGGGGATAGATGGCAAGGGCGACAAAAAGTGTCCTTGCCTTGGCAGGAGAGTCCTGTGTATTTCTGTATCCCCTGTAAATCCCTCCCCGTTGCACGATAATCGAGCTCCAGCTTCATGTGCTTCCTGGACAAAACTGTTATACAAAATAAACTGTAAACATAAGCTACTATTTTATTATGTCTATTTCAATCTGTACATTTTCCTGTACCCACTCCTGCTCATCTGCCCTACCTTCATTCCAGTTGGTCTCCATTGTCCCCCTTCTTCAGGGTTTTACCCATCTCCTTCCATGCCTGATGCAGGGGATCCTGCCCTGATGTATCCCACTGGACCTGGAATTCCCCACTTTCTGATTCTGGAGCCTAAGCCCACATCAGGGCTCACTTTCTGTCTGCCTACAGCATCTCAAAGGGATGTAGGCTGGGACTCTGTGCATCTTGGGTCACCAGGTCATAGCTGTGCAGAACCAGCTGCCAGCCATCATATCCTGGAGGTTTAACGTGACCACTGGGGACTAGATCAGCCTCCTGCCAGCCTGAATTGGAGTTTGGGACTTCAATGTGAGTCCTTGGTGTGGTGTGGTGTGGTGTAGTAAGCACACTTTTTCACCATTGGCCTGATTGACGCTAGCACAAAAAAAAAAACTCTGGTCAGGGTCAAAATGGCTGCTAATGCATTAACCTGTGAAGAAATAAAAGAATTAAGGGGAACAGTCAGCACTAAGAGCCCCACACCCAAAGGTGAAGCTGGTCCCAAACTGCACTTAGCATGCAAGAACATGTTGTTCTGTTTACTGCAGTACAACAGATTGCATCAAACTGCTTTCGTTGACTTGCAAGCTGTCATTTTCTGTAACTACAATTTCAGAACCTCTGCAGCTGACCTCACAGGAAGGCTGCAGCAGTGAAAGCGATTAAGAGGTTTTATAAGCTCTGATCTTTGCTGGTTTGCTGTCCCCCTAGGTTAAGTAAGTCTCTGAGGACTGTACTTTTGCCACAGGAGTACAGAGGGACAGGTAAACATTTGATCGGATCCTACAACAGCTGTAACATGCACAGCAGGCTACTCAGGAGGCTACTGAATCAGACTGTTGCACCCTTCCTCTGATGTCAGCTGCAGGGGATTGTGGGATTTGTGGTTACAGAAAATGTCCGCTTGCAAGTCAACGGAAACTGTCTGATACAATTTACTATATTTCAGTAAACAGTGAGTAAAAAATGTTTTTGCACACCAGTGCAATTGGAACCAGCCTCACACTTGGGTGTGGTGCTATTAGTGTGGACTGTTCCCCTTAAAAGTGTGCATTGGATTTATTTTTACAATGTGTTTATCCTGGATTTCTCTTGTTCTCAGAGGAGTCACACTTTGCAATGTATTTTCCCAGAACAAACTAGCTGAGATGCAATATCTCTTTTTTACTGGTGTTCTGCTGTGGCTGGGTCGTGCTTTTACCCAGTTTTACAGTGTACTGTATATACTCATGATGGCCCAGCTGAAAGGCAGTATCTCATGTTCTGGGACCAGCTATGGTAACAGTGATATGGGGTGAGAGGAAAAGTGAGTTTTGGGGGAGTGAGAGTAAAGGAGTCAGAGGAGAGCAAGGGAAGTTAGTCAGGGAGGAGAGCTACAGGAAGGTAGCTGAAGAATGAAGAGCAGGATACATTTATTTATTTATTGCTTTGTGACCGGGCAAGTGCATAGACAAATCCTGCTATTTTCAGGCACGACCGAGGGGATACAGATGAATGCCAAATGACCTTGAACCAGATTAAGCTGTTGGTGGTATTTTTTTTTTTTTTTAGTGAATGCGGAAATTTGGTTGTGACACACCGGGAAATTCCCCTACTCTTTTCGATAAGTGCCATGGGATCTTTAACATCCACCTGAACTACCACCAATCCAGGCAGATGGGACCTCGGTTTAACGTCTCATCTGAAAAGCGGCACCTCAAGTGCAGCACACCTCTCATGCTGCACTACAGTGTCAGTGCTGGGATATTAACCCAAGTGCCAGATGTGGGAACTGAACCCACAGCCCTCTGATCTCCCGGCCACAGAGGCGAGTGTGCTACCTACTGAGCCACTGACACATAGACAGTGTCGGCAGATGAGGCCTATGGCCCACCCAGTCTGCCCATTTGAGCTTGTAAGTTCAGTTTATGTTTTCCAAGAAGTCTGTTCTCACCCCTGACCTCCAGAATTCCTTTATGTCTATGTCTAAGGAGGACAGAGTTGAGGTGTGGAGTGCGAAGAGAACGGAATCGGGATTGGAGATTTCTTTTCTACATACTAGATGGACATGAGGCATCAGTCTGTCCTCTACTGGTTCGCAGGAGCTGGGACCAGCCAGAGGGGAGAGAGCAAGGCAAATGAATTAGGGGCATGAGGGAATAGAGGGAGGCATGAGGGAACAGAGTCTAGTGGGACAGAGATAGTTTTAAAACACATGTTCACTATGTCAGTGTTTCATTTTGTCAGCTTAACTTTATACAATATTCTTAAAGTATTACATCTATATTTCTTTGTTTTCTCCAAAGTACTTTGTAGAGTAAGACACATGACAACCTTTCATAGTGACATTCTGACTCTGTACATCTACCACTGGTGTGAACTTACTTTCTTTTAGTGTCGCCAACTGTGGCCCCACTGGGCTCACCCTCTTCATATCGAATGGTGCCAGGTCTGGGAGTTTTGAGAAGGGAAGACAGGCCTTTCAAGATAGGCCCCTTGAGTCAAAGAAAACTAATGGAGAAAATGGGAGCCAGCATGAAAGGAAATCGAGCCTGAGCCCCCGCTACCACTGGCATCTGCATTCCTGTCCTGGGACGGGCTAAGCAAACTGAGTTGTGAAGCAGGGAAGAAAGTGAAGGGAATGGAGTGTGGGGAGGGGATAGCATGAGGGAACACAGCCAGGGATGGGGAGTAAGGAAACAAGAGTCAAGGAGAGGAACAAACTTTTTAAATAAACATTTCTTTTTATATATATGAGATGGGCACACAGCCCATGTAAGTCTTCCCAGGCTGAAAGGAGCTAGGGACAGCTAGGGACGGAGGAAGACATGAGTGGAGCGGAGTTGAAGGGAGAAGCGTAGAGTACAGGAGTGGGGGGAGGGGGGAAAGAGCTGCGTAGGAGCACGAGGGGAACAGAAATGTTTAAGGGAAAAGAGGAACAGGAGTCTGGAGAAGGGGGAACAAATTTTTTTTGTTAATATCAGATGGATAATGGGCGCATTAGTGATTACATCCCTTGCAGGTAGGATCTGGGACCAATGTGGTGGTGGGGGTACAGTGGAGGCGGTGGAACAGAGGTGGGGTGGGGTGGGGGAAACAAGGGAATGGAGACTTTTTATATAATGGGCATACAGCCCCGGATCTTTCCCTTGTTTTCAGGAGTCAGGACCAACAAAGTTAACCTGGTGGGGAGCAATGGGAATGAAGTTGGGGAGGGTGAGTGAGGGAACAAAGTTATTTTTTGCTCAAGCGAGTCCTCTCCTCACCAGCAGTGGCATCAAGAACTCCCCTGGTGTCTAGCAGGCCCCTCCCTTCTCCAGTCTCAATCATTTGGCCCAAAGATACTTAAATACCATAGTAGCTATTTTCCCATTTCAAAAATGCTCAATACTATCCCCTGCTTAGAAGCCAGTTTGGGGTGGAGGGAGCCTGACGGACCTAGAGTACCTTTCAACCATAACGCACTATGTTACTACAATGCCTGTGGAGAAAGGATGCCATACCATTGAGCAATTGCATCAAACATGAGAAGTTACAAAGGGCACAAAGCATTGTGCATGGGTGTGTGGAAAATGTGCCACATCAGTGGGACAGACCACCTAAAGCCCCCCTACTTTTTGCAAAACAGAGGGATGAAGTACCTAGACTGCTGGTACCATGAAACGTTGTGAGGCACAGAAACCCAAACTATTTTGCAGCTCTGGGCTGTAGTTGACCATTATAAAACTAAGCCTTTTGGTGAGCAATATCTTGCCATGTCTCGCTGAGGTTTAAACAACAGATTGTAGTATAACAGAGGTGATCATTTTGTGAGCCACCAAAATGCCCATACCAAAGAAGCATCATTTTATTCATTTGCTGTTTCTCACCCTTACTGAATTCAGGTTTCATCTGACAATGTGTGTACATCCCACAGAACCATCTGGATTATCCACCCCACCAAGCCATCATTATCTTGTAACGCAAAGATCATCTCCAACAAAAAGCAATAAAAAGTAAGATGACTGTGACAGGGTTGAATAGAACCCTGTCCCAGTTGTTACAGAAAGTGTTTAAATGCAGGGATCTGTTATATTCTCCCCTTTCCTGTCTCTTATCTGTCTGGTTGTACAACCAAATTTTCCTGTGAGACCTAGGAATCAAACACCCTGACAGTCTCACAATTCTTGCCCTCGCTATCTCTCTACCCTCGCTTGCTGTTCTGTTTTTACCTCCTTGCATATCTGCTGGTATAAAAATATATGCAAATCATTATGTGGACATGTAACTGATATCGGGATCCATTTGTTTAGAAATTGTAGTGTTACTGTTGAAATGTATATAATTATAGTTTGAGATGACTGAAAAAGCTATTTGGAACTCAAGGGGTTAACCTGAGAGCAGTTTTAAAGCCCTTTTCAGGAGCTGTGGAAAGGGGCTTCAGTTCTGGGACACTAAGTTCTTGCTGCACCTGCCTGAAACATACAAGTATATTTTAGAAAAAAACAGGATGCTTGTTAAGGAGTGGGGTTGCAAGGATTTATAAAGCAGACCTGTAATTTCTTGCAAGAGACACAGAGATTGAAGGAAAACTCAGATGGATCTTCTCTGTCTATTCTGCCTTCGTAAACAGTTGTACTGAACAAGGTTTTTTTTATGTTACTGCTAGTACTAATAAACACTTTTGCAATTTCTACAACTGTTCCTGGTTTTTCCTCGATTCCTGACCTGTGCCTCGACGACAATCACTCACGGAATATCTGCTCTTTCCTTACCCTTCACCAGCAAAATTCAAAATTAATTTGAGAGTGGCAATCCAGAGTTCTTGCAGTATGTCCCCATGGAAACAACGTCTATGATCTCTGCTGCTTGTTACTAGAAAGCTGCTCTTACTATGGAGACTGGTTTGGATCAAATATTCTCATTTCCACTGCCTGCTTGTTAACTTGTTGATGCAACTGTGTGGGGTGGGGGTGGGGGTTATGCAAATAATCAGTACCTAGGACCGCTGGGAGGGAGTTGCAAACAACTGGGACCAGAGAGAAGAAGTAGGTGCCAGTAACTTGGAAGATCCAGGAGGGGGCTGCTGAACTAAAGTGTGGGGGGTCAGTAAATGCCAGCAACAGACTGGGTGGTGGGGAGCAGGAAGGAGTGCCGCCAAGCACGTTCCATTGGGAGTGGTAACCAGCAATGCTGGGGGTTTGGGGGCAGGGGAAGAGAGATCGAGAAGTACCACTGAGCTGGAAAAAAGATAAAAGTAATTCTGGTAAGGGGGTGGGTAACAGAAAGAAAGGTAGTGAGAAAATGCAGGGCTCTCATGCATACCAATGTAATGTGATGAAACTCCACTGCTCAGGAGAGAGCACACAATGATTCATGCATACACATTGTATGCTTCAACTCTACTGCATAGGCAAACATTATGTGATGTGTTGGTATCAGGTCATGCCCTGCCAGACCCTTATATTCTCTTCTCCTCCTCTTCCCATAGGAATATGTTAGCATAGGTCTTGCTATGCAGCCACAAAAAAAAAAAAATCAGGTGATGGAGCTGTGGATCTTTTTCATTATGATGCACACTGAAATGTAGTAAAATTCTTAAATGAGACCAGGTTCACTGATGTAGCTAATTTTATACCCCCATATATATAGGGGAGCTTGTTTAAACAAGGGGCAACAGCACTAGGTTAGCAAATGGCTGTGTCTTGAGATGCATAAACAGTGCTACCTGAAAGACCTCCTGTTGCACTACACCTTTCCGCCTCGTCATTCCACCAATGCAGGCTTGTGCTCTGTCTCCCGAAGAAATCAGGAGGCAGGGCCTTTGGGGTTGCTGCTCGTTGGTCTGGAACATCTTGCCAGACACAGTTAGATCTGCCTGTACAGTTACTTGGCACTTGGTAAAACAGAACAAAAGTAGGCCTTGGCCCATCAGGATTGTCCCCACAATTGTGGGTCACTGTTCCTAAATGTGGTTGTATGTGAACCAGTTATCTAATCTCTTTTGAATGTGCTGAGGTTAACTCAGTCCACTAGTGTGGGCCTTCACACAAACGGAAGACTTATTTGCATAGTTCTTCCTTTACTAATTCATTAATATTTGTATTTCTTCTATTTAAATATGTTATTGAAACTGTTCATGCTGTTTTATTGCATCCTGAGCCTTTGGCGAGGCACCACATGAATAAAACTGCCTTGCTTTTAAGTGCAATTCTGGATTAGAAGTGGAAAATCTACGCTTGCAACCCAAATGTCTAAAAATAGTCATAGTTATGAAGGCTAGGTCTCATTTTCAGAGGGCAGCTGCCAAGACAGAAAACTAAGAGGCACACACTGACTTGACATAGAGAGCAGTGATTATCTGGAATGAGACGGATTTAGTAGGTCAACAAGCTTTGAATCCAAACCGCTGTAAACAGATGCTGGTTGGTTAGGGGTGCACAGACAAAGTATTCTTGTATACATTAATTAATTTACTAAATCCAGAACTGTTGATGAGAGAAAACCATTGCACTGCAACTGCTTAAGAAAGTGTAAAACATCTCTAGGTCCAAGATGACTGAGAGTCCCTTTAAATCACTCGGATCAAGCAAAGGTGGATCCGTTTTTTTTTGTTTGTTTGTTTTTTTAAAAGAAGTTTGTTGTTTGGATAAGAGATGTCCCATTAGCAGAAAAAATAATAAAATGCAGATTTGGCTAAAATAGCCACACTTTGCTGGCTTAAGGGGGTAAGCAAGTGCTACTCAATTGCTGGATCTGCTAGTGAGATTGAGGGAGTTAAAGAGACTGTTTTGAGGGCACATAAAAGGTTATGCCTCCTTGGAAATGATTTCACATTCAAACCAAATGCAGAGGAAGAAGTCCGTTAAGCCAGCCATGCCTAACCACAGAGCACTGATGGCACACTCAGCACAGGCTGATCACAGCGCAGCAAGCAGACAGGGTACAACGTGCCATGCTGCACTCTACCTGAGGGCCTGTGGGAAGGGTCAGAGGTCAGAATCCAGGAAGTTAGGAATGTTGTGCATCTATACCTGCTGGTGTGAGGACCAGAGCCTGTAGAATGTCCGAGAGAGAGACAATACCCACAATGCTGTCAGCGTCATTTACAACTACCAACCGATGAACCTGAAAAGGAACAAAGACAGTATGAGGGTGCTGTAAGTCTGGGTCACTAAATCCAGCTGCAGTTTTTATACACTTTTATATTTATTTGTTTCACCAGGGAAAAAGATCCATTGAGCAATGCTCTTTACAAGGAGGTACTAGTTAGCAGAGGCAAAAATACAATTGGTCAAATGCAATAACATATTACAGGAGTCAATAGTAACAGATGCAGCAAATTAAAAAACACAGCATGAGGGATCTACTTCTAATATAATTAGTTAGCAGTAAATTACATGGCAACAAAAGGGATGAGAGTAAACAGACGTTAGAACAAGTGCCATCGTAGAACAGCTTCAAATATTAAAAAGAATTAGCAACATTCACATTTTACCTGCTGTCGCTGCACAGTGTAAACACAACAGTACTAAAGGTACTTCTCATTATGAACAAAATCTGGTAAAAAGCCCAAATATCGTATAAGAGGAAACATAAAAGCAGTCCCCTGCTTTACAGGGTAATCTTGGTACACAAGCTCTTCAGAGTAATCACTGTACACACAGTAAAGTGCAGTTACATAAGAACTTACGTTGACAATAGATCTTTGAGAGAATCTCTTGCAGGAAGCCACACCTTTGGAACTATAGCTGTCAGGCACTAGGACCACACAGAAACATTTTAGCTAGCAGTCTACTGGGGTCACTCACAACACTGGCCCGTTGCCAGTCCTATATATACACGTGGGTGGCCCCAACCTCCTCAGTTCTCCAGCCAGAGACCAGATATAAAGGATGTCCACTGAAGGAACCGAGGCAGGGCAGAGGTCCCCACCACTGGAAAATGAGAGACAGCATGCAAAGTACTCTGGAAAAGGAGACAGATTCAGAGGCTCAAGGGGAGGGAGGAGGGCATGGCTTGCTGCAAGAGATTCTCTCCAAGATCTACTGTTATGGTAAGTTCTTAAGTAACTGCACTATCTTCATTGAGGATATCTCTTCCAGCAAGCCACAGCTTTGGAACAGTCACACGCAGTACTCACAGAGGGACAGTCAGGGTGGCTGGAAATAACAGACCTAGGAAAGGAGGCCTTCTAGCATACTTAGTCCAAAACCTGCCCTTTTTCTGGAAGCAGTGTCCAGACTGTAGTGTCTAGTGAAACACAGAAACATAGTAGTAGTAAGTAATGATTTATTCATTATAAAATGAACATGGTATACACCCATTGAGTACAAAACTACACTCATTTACAAGGGACATCATATGAGAAATCAATTCCTGGTTACAAGGATAAAATACATTATAAAAGTACAAATACATACTCATACAAAATGTTACATAATTCATCCATCAACATTAGACACTAAAATGTCAAATAGGCACCAGTACCCCATCATAGTGTTTATCCAACAGCTCTCAAAGTGCAACTCTCTTTGTTTACCATAATTATTCTGATGCCATTTTAATTTGATACCAAGTTATATTGGAGCCATATAACCTCAGACAAGGGGTAGGCTGTTCCAAACTTTAAGCCCTCTGTAAAAAAAAAAAAAAGGAAGCACATCTAATCAGTGTTCTTTTTAGGAACTTCAAATTCTATCAATTGAGATGATCTTACTCTCCAATTTGGTTGTTTTATTTTTGGTTCATTTGCAATATACTGTAGCACAATACTTTGTTTTTGAAAGTGTTGTACATCATTTTATTATGTGTTGGTTCGATCTGACATCCAGGTGTGCCAGTTTAATTCCCTATATAACATAGAACATAGAAACATAGAATTTAACGGCAGATAAGGACCACTTGGCCCACCCAGTCTGCCCACTTCCCTACCTAATGGATAAGCTGCAGATCCTAGTTAACCAGCAGCCTACTTTTTCCTACCCCCACCCCCAGAATTGCCTTATGACTGTCCCATGCATGCTTGAATTCCACCACTGTTTTTGACTCCACAACTCTCCTCTGAAGGCTGTTCCATGCATCCACAACCCTCTCTGTGAAAAATACTTCCTTAAATTACCTCTGAGCCGCCTCTATCTCTTCAAATTGTGCCCTCATCTTGCACACCTCTTTTTCTGAAAGATGATACTCTCTTGGACTTTGTTGATTCCCTTGAGGTACTTGAAAGTTTCTATCATGTCCCCTCCTTTCCTCAAGACTATACATATTAAGCTCCTTTAGTCTCTCTTCATATGTCTTCCGGTGCAGACTTGCACCATTTTAGTTGCCCTCCTCTGGACAGCTTCCATCCTGTCTATGTCTTTATGGAGATTGAGTCTCCAGAACTGCACACAGTACTCAGATGGGGTCTCACCAGCTGTCTGTACAGAGGGATAACAACTTCCTGTTTTCTACTGGTGATGCCTCTCCCTATGCATCCCAGTATCCCCCAGCCTTCCTTACTGCCTTCTCACATTGCTTGCCCACCTTTAGGTCAGGTCCCTTTCCATTTTGTTGTTGTTGGTATCTCACCCCCACTGTGTACTCTACCCTGGGGTTTTGTTTCCCAGGTGCATTACCTTGCACTTCTAGCACTGAATCTAAGCTGCCATACATTTGACCATTCCTCTAACCTTGCCAAGTCCCTTCTCATCCTTTCCACCCCACCCTGTGCATCAACTCTGTTGCAGATCTTAGTGTCATCTGCAAAGAGACATACTTTTCTTCCAGTCCCTCTGCAAATCGCTATAAATACTAACTACTCGAACTTGCGCACCCCACTAGAACCCCCCTTCTTCAGAGTGGACTCCATTTACTTACCCTCTGTGTCCTATTCTCCAGCCAATTCTTTACCCAGGCTGTCATCTTGGGACCCATTCCCAGGCTGGCTAACTTGTATATTAATCTTCGTGTGGGACTGTGTCAAATACCTTGCTAAAGTCTAGGTAGGCCATGTCACAGCTCCTCCTGATCTACTACTTTGGTCACCCAGTCAAAGAAATCTATTAGATTAGCCTGGCATGACCCTTCCACTGTGAATCCATGCTGCCTTGGGTCCTGTGCCCTCTGGCCTCTAGGTACTGACAATTCTTTCCTTCAGAGTGATTCCATCATTTTCCCTATCAATGATGACTTTGTCTTTGTGCTTCTAATACATACTGGCCATTTTATAATACAATATATTTACCTTCCTCAGCTCGGTCTTAGTGGCCCCACCACAGACTACATCAGCGTAGCACCATCACTGTGTTAACAACATGCAACCTGAACCTCCGAGAAAATGATTTTTGTTTTATAAAGCATCCCTAACTGTTGCCCCAATCTTTTCACTAATTTATTCACTATGTATGGACCACTTACAATGAACATCCAGCCAAAGTCCTAAGTACTTGTATTCTTCCACTGATTGTAGAGTTATTCCATCTTTACTCTAACATCCAAAGCTTTCCCAATCTATGGCTCCTTAGTTTTTGCGAAACAACATGATTTTGGTTTTGCCACTGTTTAACACCAGTTTATTATTAATGTAATAGTTCTGTATATTATCAAAGGCCACCAGCAGACCTTTTGTATGTTGATTGTATCAGTACCAGATAAATACAAAACTGTATCGTTAGCATACTGGTGATATTTTAAATTTTGATGTTTGAACCAGATAATTTGTATATGAATTAAAAAGGAGTGGCCCCAGTATTGACCCCTGGGATACCCCTTGTTTTATTTCCCTATAATCTGAGTAATATGAGCTCAGTCAAACCCTTTGCTTTCTGCTGCATACATAATTACCAAACCAATTTGTGGCACTTACTGAAAAACCTAAATGAGTTAATTTATTTAATAGTATATTGTGATTTAGGGTGCCAAATGCCTTCAATAAATCGATTAATAAAGCACCTGTCAATAACCCATTATTCAAAGCCATCTGTATATCCCCGTTACTTTTATTAGGGCTGTTTGTGTACTATATTTTTCTCTAAATCCAGACTGATTGCTATTTAAAATTCCATTTTCATTCAAATATTGTTCGACCTGCTTGGCTACCATTTTTCATACATATTTGCCACTACAGAAATTAATAATATGGGTCTACAATTGTTAATTTCACCCTTTATCGTTTTAAAAATGGGAATTACTTTGCAGATTTTCATTCCTCTGACAATTCTGCAGTAGTTATATATAAGCTGAAAATCTGCGTCAAGGGGTAAGCAACCACTGGCGCAGCCTATTTTAATAGTTTACTGCAAAGTTTATCTGGGCCAGTTGCTTTCTTTTCATTTATGCCCAGCAATTCTGTCATTACCTCGCCAACAAAGATGTTATTAAAACTAAAATGTCCTTTCTTCTTTGTTAGGACATCTAATGTCCTGTTTTACTTCAGTGTTACTTTTGCCTTCATTTACAATTGCCACCATATTTACAAAGTAATCATTAAAACCATTAGCAACTTGGGTCCTAGGTCAACCTCTCTGCCATTTATATTAAAAACTTTATGGTAACATTTTTACTGGGGTTTGTAATTTGGAAATTAAATTCAAAATTTGCCAGGATTTGAAAATTGGGTATCTTTAAGTATATACCTACAGTAACCTGATGGTTAGCCTTTCTAACTTCTTTTAAGTAGCTCTTCCTTAGGGCTCTATGTTTATCCCACTCAGATGAGTCATGAGTCTCTCAGACTTTTGCCATTGCTTATTTCTCCTTTTTGCAAGGTATGCAGGTTACCATTATACCATATGGCATTTTTTTTGCACTACGATATACCTTTTTCAAAGGTGCATGTATATTACATATTTTCACAAACTCCTCTTTAAAAACTGCCATGCCTCAATTATAATAGGAATTAAGATTACCCTTTCCCAATCAACCCCTTCTGGGTCCTGCATAAAATTCACATAGTCAAAATGTTTAAATGTTTTTTAAACTCCCAGTGTCCCAGAATAGTGCTTTTATCTCTCAATCTAATACAAAACACTCCCCTGATGGTCACTAAAAGTATCCAATAGAACCCTCAGTCCTTTTATAGTTTTCCTTCTTAAGAGGTAAAATCAAATCCAGGGTTGATGATACCCTACTGTTTTTATTATTAATCCTAGTCATACCTCCAGTCAGTTGACTTAATCCTAAACTTAGAACCATGTCAGACAATCCATGTTCGGGTGCAATACAATCCCAATTAATTAATTAATCAATCAATCAGGTTTATTTTTACAGCACCTTTCAAAAACCAAGGCGCTGCACATAAAATGACATACAAATAAAATACAAATATAGATTAAAACAGGAACAATAAATAACAAATCAGCCATAATTAGAGAAGGCTAGTTGAATAAATACGCTTTTAGCTCAGTTGTAAACCTATCGATGGTCAAGCATTCTCTTAACTGACGAGGTAGAGAATTCCACAGGGTTGGAGCCGAAAAGGAAAAGCACGGGCACCAGATGTTTTAATTGCACCCTGGGAATCTCTAGCAATCCGCCGGTGGATCAGGAAGGACAGAGGGGTGCAGTAGGGTGCTCAGAAGGTCTTGCAGGTAACCGGCTACTGATCATGTTGGGCTTTAAAGGTTAGCAAGCCAACCTTAATGGTGATCTGCCACTGAACAGGCAGCCAGTGCAGCTCACGGAGCACAGGCGCAATACGACTGGACCGTGAAGTCCCAGTCAAAAGCCTGGCTGCCGATTCTGCACCAGCGGTGGATATCAACCCCTGGATGCCCTAGGTAGAGGGAATTGCAGTAATCCAGGTGGGTAGTGACAAAGGCATGTTGGAAGATCATCTGGAGGAACCAAGTGTTTCATCCAGGCGATATTCCTCAGATGGTAAAAGATGATTTGACAACAGCCGACACCTGAGATTTCAGTGTCAGACCATCATAAAATAACGCCCAGGTTACACACTCGGTCCTAACACTGAAGTCACCAATTAACAATAACTTATGTGGCCAAGGGTTGAGGGCGTGGACCACACATTGCGCTATGCCCGCGACCTGAGTTCGGAACGGGCTCAGACGCTAGTGGGTCGGCAGGGGCAGGTTGAGGATAAGAGTGCCCTAGTGGTGATCTCTTCCCAGGAGAACGAGTCGAGTTGGCTTGTGTGCCGGTGACCCCTGGTGGAGACCAGGGACGCCAGTGAGCCGGGCAGCACGAGATCAGTGTGGTCGATGCCGGCAGGGTTGCTGTGCACCACAGCGTGCCCAAGCAGGGATGGGGAACCAGCACAAAACAAGGAAAAGACCGTCAGTGAGACAGGCAACGGCACCTGTCCCCATGCCCTCCACTGGGTTCTCCTCGGCTGGCCTTCCAGTTCCTCCCTCCGGGCCCACCTGCAGCCGGAGTCTGACTTGCAAGAGAGGCGAAGGGCTACCTCCTTGGGTGGGTGAAACCAGGCGCTGGCTGCGGTGGGGGAAGAGGAGGCACAGACTGAGGGATCCACAGGCGGGCAGGATAAAGGACTGGATGCCCGAGAGAAGGTCCCACGAGCGCGACTGGAGTGAAATAGATTAAAAAAAAAAAAAACTTGTGTTGATTTGTATTTCTTTAAATGTTCATGGGGGTTTATAGACCTCCATAAGAAATATGGGTTGGGACCTTGATAGTCAACCTTGTCACATACCATTTTTATATCCAGTTGTAGCTTTGCATCCGCTATACCCCCTCCTTTTTATTTTGGTCCTGCCTGAACATTTGATATCCATCTATCTCAAAAGGGTGGACAAACTTTGGACATAACCATGTTTCTGTTAATATAATTATATCTGATTGATTTTTCCGCACCCATTCTCTCAGGGCATCCATTTTGTTGCCCAAACTACACATGTTAAAATGCACCAAGGAAAACTCTTTCATATTCAAGGTCTTCACAGTAAAAGCTTCCATGTATCGTGGCCCTGGGTTAAGATGCATGTCCCCACACAACAGTAAAAATGAAATCACCATAAAAGTTTACTAAGGACCCCTTTTATAGGACGAGTTATTATTAAAATATTTCTAACCATCCTATTAATTATTTTTACAGGAGATAAGTTGCAATATTCTTTGTAAGCTAGCCCAGTTTACATACTAACCATCTTAATTAGTTCCTTTGTAACCCAGGGACAAAACATGTGAAGACATACATCAATTTACTTCCTTCCTGCTGTGAGAAATTTCCCTTTCACGTTCAAAGTTTCATAATTATTTTCAAAAACTGTTAACCTATATAAGTTTATCAGTAAAAGTAGCAGGCCAAACATATGCACTATCTTGAGAACAGGCATTCTTTGGTTACCTCAAGGGCCCCGAACAGAAAATGCAATACCGAACTATAATTTAACCTAAGTAACCAACAGGTGCTATGGATAAGACACAATACAATGTACTTGTATCCCAGTTAGCGAAACTATTGCCCCTAACCAAGTGCCTAATTTTCACATAAAAGTTTTACCAACCTAGCCGGCCAGATGGCGCAGAGGGCTGAGGCGCTGGACATCTCACCTCGCGGCATGCTGGCGACTCCGGTTCGGAGGCCGAGCCTGGGTCGGTCGGGCATGGGGGAGGGATGGAACTGGATGGAGCAGCCATCAAGGCAGCCTCCTTCCGGGAAGTGGTGGCACCTCACAGCTACCCCCTGGTGGAGGCAGAGGCTACACAAGCAAGGGTGCTGGGTGATAGCCAATGGGGCGGGTGGAGGAGGCCGCTACTGGGCAGTAAGGCACATGCATTCCTCCATATGCATGCATACTTCTCCTGGAGTTCTCGGGCAAAAATGGGAGAAAAGTGGAAAAACACTGGCGGCAGGATGGCGACCGACTCTCTGAGCACCGCAGATCTAGGTAAGGTAAGCCCTGTAATTCCAGGGGACGGAGCTGGGTGAGTCGCTCAGATGGGGGCCATATGGGGACAGGAGAAATATAGATGTGATAAAAATAAAAGTTTTACCAACCTTAATTTAAAAGGTCTCCTTGTACCAGGACATGAATTAGGCTAAAACCTTCAAATTCTAAAACCAAATTGTAAGTGTAAAACTGTGACTTGAGTGGCACTTTACGCCAATATTGCTCGCGCAGTGGAGCAGAGTGAGTTTTATTTTACTTATTTTATTTAGCTTTTGTTGACCGGTAAGTGCACTAGACAAATTCTGCCTATTTTCAGGCATGACCGGGGAGGGATACAGATGAATGGCAACTGACCTTGAAACAGATTAAGGTTGTTGGTAGTATTTTAGTGAATGGGGAAATTTGGCCAGGACACCGGGCAAAGTCCCATGGGATCTTTAACATCCACCTGAACTACCACTAGAACAGGCAGATGGGACCTCGTTTAACGCCTCATCCGAAAGACAGTTTCTCAGGAGTGCAGCACCCTCATGCTGCACTACATTCTCAGTATTGGGATTTAACCTAAAGTGCCTGGTGTGGGATAGAACCCACAGCCTTCTGATCTCCCAGCCTCAAGAGGTGAGTGTGCTACCTGCTGAGCCACTGACACTGCTGTTTTTTTAAAAGCGCTACACCCCACCCCTTCTAGCTGACGCCTACAAACTGGCTTGCCGTCGAGCCCCTCAAGCACGCTGGTACAGGAAAAGAACTGAAAATGCAGGAATGTAGCTAGCTCAATCAGAAGCAGGAGCAGCAGTGTGATTTCAGCTGTAGTAACACTATTTCAGTCACTCAAATACAGGAAAAACAGTCTGTAAGTGATGTTTCTAATTAAGTCTCTTACTAGATGGCACAAGTAGAGATCTTCCGCAGAGATGACTGGCGCTGACAGTGCAGTTAGCATTCTCCCAAAGTTGTTGGCAGATAAATACAGGTTACTCACCTGTAACAGGAGTTCTAGGAATGGTATATGTTGTTCATCCACACTCATTGGCAGTATCCTTGCCGCTTTAAATCTTGCCGGAAGGTCTTCAAGCTTGCTCCTCCCACCCACCCGGTGGTATAACTCTCCGCTCCGCCCCATGACGCCAGATCTGGCCCGCTGGAAGCTCAGGGTTGTGCGTCGAGCCGAGGATGGAGGGATGGTAGTGGGATGAACAACATATACCATTCCTAGAACTCCTGTTACAGGTGAGTAACCTGTATTTAGGGACATGGATATGTTGTTCATCCACACTCACATTGGCAGACTCCCTAGCAGTTCTCCGGGAGGAGGGAGGCAAGACGACACCCCCATATACTTACTTGGGAAAGAGAGACTGAGAACCGAGGCCCCAAACCAGCATCCCGGCGTGACTCAAGGTCGATGTGGTAGTGGGTAATGAAGGTGTTTGCTGACTTCCAGGTAGCAGCCCTGCAGATTTCCTGGATAGGGACGTCCCTGGAAGCAGCCACCGTTGCAGCAGTATGGCGGGTAGAATGAGCTCTTATCCCTCTGGGAGGCTCCATGCCCGCCAACTTATAGCAGAGATCTATGCAGGAGGTTACCCACCTGCTTATCGTCCGCTTGGCTGCAGGTCTGCCAGATGCGGCTTCAGCGTAGGTGACAAACAGCTGGCAACTCTCTCCCGACTTCCCCAGCCGTGGCGCCTTTATAATAAGCGAGCGCCTCTTCTAGGGGTCCAGGAGTATGGAGCCTATATTCGGCCTCCGAGGTGGATTGGGGTAGAACACCGGCAGAGTCAACACCTGGTTAAGGTGAAACTCCGACACCACCTTCGGAAGGAATTCCCTCGGTGGGGCGCAGGACAACCTTGTCCCTGTGGAAGACCAGGTAAGAGACTCGATGGAAAGCGCCTGGAGCCTCCCATCCTTCTGGCTGACGGATAGCCACCAAGAAGGCGGTCTCCATGACAGGTGAGAGAGAGCACACCTGTGCATAGGTTCAATGGCTTGCCCATGAGCTTTGCCAGATAGCAGTAGATCCCACGGAGGTGGGGGTTCCCGACTGGAGGGAAATGTGATCAAGGCCTTGAAAAGCCCAGACCACCTCTCCTGCGCCAATCGACTGCTTCCCCGCCCGCCCGTAAGCAGAGATGGCTGCCAGGTGCACCCTTAGGGTCGCCGACCTAAGCCCTTGACTAGAAAGGGACCATAAATAGTCCAAGATGCTTGCCAAGGAACAGGAGGAAGGGTCCAAGCTCTTGTTCTGACACCAAATGGAAAACCTTTTCCATTTGAAGGCATAGCATTTTCTGGTCGACTCTACGGGACGCCTCAACTACATTGAGGACCTCGCCGGAAAGACCCAAAGCCTGGAACTCTAGCCGCCAGGAACCAGGCCGCAGGTGCAGGGATTGAAGGTCCGGATGGAACACCTTCCCTGATTGACTGAGAGCAGGTCCGGCGAGCTGGAAGCTGCCGCGGAGTCCTGGAGCTGAGACTGAGGAGATCTGGTACCAGAACTGGCGAGGCCAGTCTGGGGCTATCAGAATCACCTGCGCCTGTTCCTCCTCGCTTTGAGAAGCACCTTGTGGATCAAGGAAATGGGGAAAGGCGTAAAGAGGCCGGGGTCCATTGCCTCGAGAAGGCATCCCCTGCAGCGAGCCCTGCTGAGGGGGCGGGCATGAAACAGACTCAGCTTCGCTCTCCATGGAGGCAAACAGGTCCACCTGAGGTGTGCCCCAAAGGGAGAACAGATGCTGTACTACCCGGCAGGAGAGACCACTGTGGGATGCAGCCCTATCCGCCCAGGGCATCGCCAGGGTGTTGGAGGCTCCTGCCACGTGAATGGCTAGGAGATCCGCCTCCAGGCTGCGACGAGTGACCAAATGCGGAGAGCCCTTGCATAGAAGCATGGAGCGCGCCCCGCCTCGGCGGTTTAGATAGTACATGGTCGTGGTATTGTCCGCCTGACTCGGACCACTTGACCCCGGAGGAACGGAGCAAAGGCGGTGAGAGCTAGGCGGACCGCCGGAGCTCCAGCAGGTTGATGTGGCATCGGGACCTCGCGGGACCAGAGGCCATGAGCCCGTGTTCCCCAGATGGGCACCCCAACCCATCAGAGAGGCATCGGTCGACAGAGAGACCGCGGCTCGGGCGGATAACGGGATGCCCTCCTGCAAATGATCTGGAACGGTCCACCACTGGAGAGCCGCTCCACATCCCCTGTGTCACCGACACAAGCTGGTCCAAGGGATCGCAGCTGCCAGGACCACTGGCTGGCCAGTCCCCACTGAAGGGGACCGATGTTCCAGCGGGCCCAACGGACCACGCTGGTACAGGCCGCCATGAGACCCAGGAGGCGAGGAAGTCCCGGGCAGGGCGCATTGCCCAACCAGAAATGATCGGGCAAAGGAGGAAAGAACCTCGCCCTGTCCGCGGAGCCGCTCTGGCTCAAGAGAGTCGAGCTGCGCCCGATGAATAAAATCACCTGCTTCGCTCGAGTCTCGACTTGGCCTCGCTTGACAAGGAGGCCCAGTTGAGAGCAGACCTGGAGGCCAGATCTCTGGACCACTCCGCTCCTTCCTGGAGGGAGCTGCTATCAGCCAGTCGTCCAGGTAAGGGCACACCGACCCTCGGCGCCAGAGGGAATGCTGTCACCACTGCCATGCATTTGGTGAAGACCCTGGGAGCTGGAGACAAGTCAAGGGCATGGCTTGGAACTCGAAGAGATCCTTCCGCTGAAGCGAAGGAATCTCTGGTGAGACGGACGGATAGGGACGGAAAACGATGGCCCTGCAAGTCCAGAGAGCAGAACCACACGCCTGCGCTCCAAGGATGGTATTATCTGAGCCAGAGTGACCATCCTGAAGGTTCGAGACCTTAGGAACTTGTTTAGGTCGTGTAGGTCGAGAATGGGGCGCAGCCCCGTCGTCTGCTTGGAACCAGGAAGTACCTGGACACAAACCCTGGGTCTGAAAGAGGGTCCACCACCTCTTACCACCTCCTTCTGGAGGAGGAGAGCCATGTCGGCTCGACGAGCCGCCAGTGAGGCTGGGGATCCCGAAGCCCCGAGGGGCGACGGCCTGAAGGGTGGTGCCTGCTCGAATTCCAGAGGCAGGCCTCTTCCACCACCTCCAAGACCCACCTGTCCGTGGTAACAGCGGACCAGGCGGAACGGAGTGCGGGCCGTCCCCACGGGGACCTAGTGGGTGGACGGGGATGGGGCGACACCTCAGCCCGTCACTGGGCAGGCTTGGAGGAGGGACCGCCGAGGGACCTCCTGGGCCCTTCCTCCCTGCCTCCTGTTAGAGGAAGCCGCGGCTGGGTTTGGGATGCCAAGGCCGAGCCTGCTGGCCCTGGCGTTGCTTGGGCCGGGCGCACGAGGGGCACAGAAGGACGAAAGGGCTTAGGCTGTGGTTTGCGGCCTTGTCCTTCTGAGCGGAAGAGACCGAGTCCAAGGTGGCATTGACTCTCGATCCTCTGCAGGTGACCTTCCACCCCAGGGCAAGAGGTCAGTCCCAAAAGGGAACATCCGCCAACTTGTGCTGGGTATCCGGAGTAAAGGTGGATATCCTCAGCCAAGCCCTGACCGCATAGCCACCGCGGCGCCACCGATCTGGCACATGAGTCCCCTACATCCAAAGCAGTCTGGAGCTGCTGTTTGGCCACTGCTCTGCCCTGGTCCCGCACCTGCTTAACCGTAGTCTGCAGATCGGCGGGAAGATGAGGATGACCTCATCCAGGGAGCCCAACAGGGCATGAGAAAAATGTGCCATGAGGACGGCCGAACTGGCCTGACGAGGCCGAGAGGACGAGACGTAGACTTTTCGCCCGACATAGTCCAATTCTTGGACTCCTTGTCAGGAGGTTTGTCCACATCCCTGGCGCTTGCCGGCGCTACTGAACGCTGTCGAACCAACCCCTCAGCAGAGGGTGTTCAAAAACGGACAAGGAACGTGGGGACCGCATACTTCCTGGCCATCCTGGCCGGCGCAGGGCAGGAAGCAGGGCGCTGCCAAAGTTCCAGTGCTGGACCCACTATGGCCTCGGCCACCGGAAAGGCCTCCGTCGGAGAATCCCTCGGTCCAGAATCTCCGTGAGGGATACCTGGCCCGCTTGGAACGGGTTCGAGCTCCATCCCGTAGACTCGAGATGAGCCGAAGCAGTCCTAGGAAGGACGACGGGCTATCGCCCATTGGCTGACCTCTGAAGACTCCAAGTCCAGTCGCTTGGAGAAGAAGGAGAATCATCTCGGACTCGGAAGAGTCCTCGAAGAGCTGCCTCTGGCCTGAACCACCCTTCACCTGCCGAGGTCGGTCGGGAGTGAGGGTAACTGACAGCCGATGGGGTAAACCCTTAGCCGACCGAGAATCCTTGGTCGGAGCCCCGATTGTGGCTGTGGAGGCGGAGGTTCCACCGCAATCGGTGGAGCAGCTGGTTTTGGCCGAACAACCGCCTGGGTATAGGCTCCTCGGCAAGTCGAGGGTTGTCGGCCGTTCCGGTGACAGCACTTAATGGCGGGAAGGCGCGGGTCGGCTTATTCCCGGCCAGGAGGGCTGTTGCAACATAAGGTCCTCGTACCGTCGGCGTAATTCGCGAAGCCTCCCTCATCCGAGGAGGAGGGCGAGCAGGCGACGCCGCTTTCGCGGTGCGCGAGACCGAGACCGCCTATGACGGTGGGAACGGCTGGACCGCGAAGAGGTCCAGACCGACCGAGAGTCCCGGAATTTCCGGGTCGGTGCAGGAGGTGTCGGCCGGAACCGACACCCTTCGCCTCGGAAGGTCCATCTGAGGGCTCCGGAACCGAGGCACAGGCGAGCCCACGGGATCCTCAACTCCTCCCGGGGAACCGGGAGAGGGAATCGCTGCTAAAGGCGACAGCCTCGTCCAATGGGTCGAGAAAATCTCGACTTCATCAGTGGGAGTCTCGTCAACTGACCTGACGGGACACCGTGAGGCCAGTGGTCAGGTCGGCCGTCGATCGAGCCGACGGTCGACGGCCCGGGAGAGGGACCTTCCCGCCCCAAGAGCGCCGACGGAGGGACTTACCTTGTCCCTCTTTTTGGACCGAGAAAGGTCCAGCAGACGCAGGCCCTTCTCCTTTAGTGGAGAGGACAGACAAAGCTCCTAAAGGAAGCCGTGTAGGAAGAACCCAGAGAGCGGGATAAATGCCGCGGCCGAGGAAGAATACGCCCGCGCCTCTCTTCGAGGCGACCATCCGCTCGAGCTGATCCGGCCGAAATCCGCCGGACAATCGCACCAACCGGGCCTCCTTGACTTCACCGGGAGGGAAACGCTTCTCGACGGCTCCAGTTGCAATCGGGCAGCACGGGTCTCGAGGACGTGAGGGCGAAAGATGAGCACAGGTCGCAAGCCCGCGGGTCGCTCAAGGCCTAAGCAGTAGACACACGTGAGTGTGGATCCGTCCCGAGACATCTTCTGCCCGCATGGGCATCTCCAAATCCGGAGTCGATTTATCCATCGCAGGCCGCGAGGGATCAAGACTAAAGTCTTTGCAAATATTATTTTAAATCCGCAAACGGAGAAATAGGAACCAGTCACAACGCAGAGCGTTAAGGAGGGAACCTGAGCTTCCAAGCGGTAAGGAAGATCTGGCGCCATGGGGCGGAGCTGAGTTATACCACCGGTGGGTGGAGGAGTAAGCTTGAAGACCTTCCGGCAAGATTTAAAGCGGAAGGATACTGCCAATGAGTGTGGATGAACAACATATCCATGTCCCTAGAAAGACCACTTGGCCCCACCTAGTCTGGCGCTAAATTCCCTATCTGTAGTGCCTCAGAGTCCCCACTTGGACTCCAGCTTACACCCCTCTTGCTTCTAAGATTCCCTTGTGTCTATCCCATACATTCTAAATCCTGTGACCATTTTAGCTCTCCGCCACTTCCTCTGGGAGGCTCTTCCAAGCATCCACCACCTTCTCCGTGAAGAAGTACTTTCTCATGTTTCCTATCACACCCCACCTACCAAGCTTCTTATTGTGACCTTGTCCTTGAGCTTTTTTCCTTTGGAAAATGCTGCCTTTCTGTACCTTGTTTATTCCTGTGAGGTATTTGAATGCCTCTGTCATATCCCCATTCCCTCCTGTCTTCTAGGGAGTACCTATTTAAATCCCTAGCCTTTCTTCAGAGGGCTTGATGCAGGTCCTGTACCATTTTGGTTGCCCTCTTGCACAACCTTCACTCTATCTATGTCTTTTCAGAGATGGGGCCTCCAGAACTGTACACAGTACTCGAGGCAGAGTCTCACCATCGATCTATACAGATCTATACAGGGGTATTACACTACCTCCCTCTTTCTGCTAGTGATACCCTCCCTATGCATTACAGCCTTGTCACACTGTTTAGCTACCTTCAGGTTATCAGAAATGATAATCCCAGGTCTCTTTCCTGCTTTGTGACTACTAATACTTGCCTCCCCGCAAGTTGGTACATTGCCCTGGGTTTTTGTGCCCTAAGTGCATGATTTTGCACCTCTTGCATTGAATCTTAGTTGCCAAACTTGTGACCATTCTCTTCTATCTTCTTTAGATCCACCCTCATTCTTTCAACTCCCGTGTGTCTACTCTGTTGCAGATTTTTGTGTCATCCGCAAATAGACATATTCTCTCTCCAGTCCTTCTGCAATGTCACTGATAAAGACACTGAAGAGGACTGGGCCTAATACGACCCCAGAGGCACCTTGCTAATCAGCATGCCCTCCCAGAGTGTACCCAATTTACCACCACTCTTTGGCTCCTATCACTAAGCCAACTCTCCACCCATTGTACTATTTTAGGACCTACTCTAGGCTACTAAGTTTACCAGCCTTCTATGTGGATTGGTGTCAAAGGCCTTGCTGAAATCCAAATAGGCCACATCAACCACCCTCCCTGGTCCACTTCCTTTGTTATCCAGTTGAAGAACTCAATCAGGTTTGCCGGAAGTACCTCCCCTAGTAAATTTATGTTGCCTCGGATCTTGCAGACCTTTGCTAACAAGGTATTCTCAATCCTTTCCTTCAGTAGTGCTTCCATTACTTTGCCCACTACTGAAGTTGGGCTGACCAGTCTATAACTTCCCACCTCCCCTATTTCCACTTTTGTGAAGTGGGACTATATCAGCTCTCCTCCTATCCCGTGGTACCTCCCCTATTTCTAGTGACCAAAACAGAACTGCCAGAAGTGTGGACTGTACTCCAGGTAGCAGCTGCGCAAATCTCAGCAGCCAAAACATTACTGAAACAAGCAGGAAGTAGTCACAGCTTGAGCTGAGTGGCCACGCACAATGTCAGGAATTTCCTTACTGTACTTTCTATAACACAAAGTAATGCAGTAGGCCAAACATTTGGACAAGCTCTGCTTCAAAACTGGAATGCCCCTTTCCCAGGGGTGAAAGAAACAAACAGCTATGCGGGACTTCCTAATGTCCTTCATACAGTGAACATAATACCCAAGTATTCTACGTACATCCAAGGTATGGAGCAATGCTTCCTGGATTGGCTTGCTTCGGATAATACACAGGCAGGTGGATGGCTTGATTTAAAGTAAACTGAGACACCACCGTAGGAAGAAACTTAGGCTTGGTACACAAAACACCCTGTCTTTGTGGAAATTCAAATTAGAGGCTCAACCATGAGAACCTGAAGCTCAGAAATCTTCTGAGCAGAAGTAATAGCAACTAAAAGTAACGCTTTTCATGACAGAAAGCATATCTTGTAAGATGCTAATGGCTCAAACAGAGCCAAAGTAAGCTTCTAATATACAATTCACATCCCACAGAAGGGCTGGATTGCAGATGGGAGGCTTCAAGTGTAGGATGCCTCTAAGAATGTATGGGACACATCCAGCTGTGACACTGTATGGCCATCAACAGGCACGTGGAAGGCCAAAATGGCAGACAGGTGAACCTTAATGGAAGGGACTGCAGCCCAGCATAGAACAGAGAGCTCAAGTACTCCAAAATCTGATTCATGGGCAAGTGAAAAGGATCCAGGTGATGGGATGCAGCCCACAGAGCAAAGTGCTTCCACTTCATGGAATAAGTGGCTCTGGGGAGGGTTCTCTCAGGCCACCAGGACATCAGCCACCTTCTGGGAAACTCCAAACCTAGCAATGGCTCAGTCTTCAGCAGCTATGCATGAAGATGAAGAGACTTGAGGTCCAGTTGGACTAGAGTGTCCTGTTCCTGTGAGAGCAAGCCAGGGCACAGAGGCAGAGGTACAGGGGTTCCACTGCCAACTGCTGTAGTAATGGGAACCAGATCTGGCAGTTTAGAGGGAGCTACTAGGATTAGTGGCCCTTCCATCTGAAGCTTGATCAGAACTCTCTGAATTAGGGGAAGGGAGGGAGGCATAGAGGAACCTCCTATTCTAGGAGAAGGACCAGGCCCTACAGCAAGCGAGCAGAAACATGGCAGTTTTGCATCAAGTGGGGACACAAAAGGTCCAACTCTGGACCACCCCACCTGTCGAATGGGTCTTCTATGACCAAGGTTAGCAGCTCACACTCATGCATCCTGAATTGTGAGTGGCCGAGACTGTCCGGGATGGCATTCTGCACACCTGGAACATGGACGGCGGAAAGTTCTAGACCATGTTCTAAAGCCCAGTACTAGATCCTCATCGCTTCCTGGCACACGGGTACAAGTGAGTCCCCTGTTTATTGATGCAATGAACTACACTGGTGTTTTCAATCTGACCAACAGATGTCCCAGGGACGAGGGTCTGGAAGACCTGAAGAGCATACAGAACTGCCCTCATCTCCAGGACGCTGATGGGAGGGTAGCCTCCACTGGAGACCGTGTCCCTTGAATCTGATGGGACCCCAAATGAGCCCCCAACCCCAAGGCATCCGTCAGAAGGATCTGCTGGGGAAGGAAGGAAGAAGGGAACCACATTCAGTAGGTTGCCAGGTTCCATCCACCAGTGCAGCACCCTTATGACTGTACAGGAGACTAGAACTGGCTGTTCCGAGGTTGTCTGTGCGTTGATCCCATTGGACCCTCAATGTACACTGGGAATCCTCATGTGGAACCTTGCTAGAGGCACAGTAACTATAGCTGCAGCCATCAGACCCAGAAGCCTCAAAAGGATCTGGCCATGACATACAGACTGTTGTAGAGCAGTTTGGCCTGAGCTGTGTCCAGCACTGCTCCAATATACTGAAGGCATTGACCAGGGTCAGGGCTGACCTGGTCAGGCTGACCGTGATGCCCAGCATCTAGAACAACTGAACAGTGTGCTGCAAAGTCTGAAATAACAGGTCCCTGGACGGCATCTTGAGCAACCAATCATCCATGTATGGGAAGATGTACAAGCCCTCCTTTCTGAGGATGGCCGCTACCATTGCCAGACACTTGGTAAAGACCCAGGGTACAGAGGACAAGCCAAAGGGCATGGCTTAAAACTGGTAATGGACTGTTAAACGTCCGTGGTGAAACCAGACACCCTGAGCCAAGAATGCCATCTGAGATAAATGCCTACTCGCGGCTGCCCTCATAGAAGCATCAACAGCATCATAGGCAGACCTAAGGGAGATGCTTGCCTACATCTGCCCCGCTTGAAGGGCCTGAGCAACACTTGCTTCTGAGTGCCTTTTGGGAGAGCCTCTGCAGCAGTTTTGGCCATTCTTCAGAGTGAATTTTTGTATTTCACCATATGACTAATATAGTCAATAACCCAAATTGGCAAGGTGGCAGAGGCGAATGTCTGTCTGACCATCAGGTCCAGTTTTTTAGATTTCTTGTCCAGAGGCAGAGAGCTAAGATACTTGGACTTCTTGATCTTATCATGGACTGCATTAATGACCTCGAATCCACTCTGAGGTTGCTCCCAAAGAAGGGTTTCCTTGAGGAGGCCTGGCATAATTTATGGGACTTCCTGGGCACGGCAGGAATCATGTTCGCCTGTGCCAAGCTGCTATTGTGGTATCTTCATAGGCGTCTATCAGAGGAGCAATTATGACAGATGGGGAGTCTGGCAACCCAGGTACACCGAAAAGTTCCTCCTGAAAATATCCTGCTCCTCTGCCTCAAAACCCATGGCAGTTTGGAGCTGCCTCATGATGGCAATAAAAGAGGGATCATCGTGGGGAGGTGGGGCACCGCGTGTGTAATTAGTAAAGTCCTCCCCTAGAGGAGACCAAAGAGAAAAGAGAGAGCAGGGCTAGTGGCGCCATCATCATCATCATCGCTCCTCCTCCTGGCAGGAGATCTGGGTGATACTCATCCTCATCACTGTGGTCAGGAGTGGTTACTGACGGCATGTGAGAGCATGGACGCTGTGCTGTAGGAGGCAATGGCATGGGAAGGGGTGCAGTAGGTCCTGGTGTCGAGCCCCAGATATCATCGGCCCCAATGGAGGGGCAAGATGATGCATGAATTCCCAAAAGACTGCATGGTCTGGACATTGATGACAAATAGCATCAGAGTGGGCTGCAGCATCGAGAGTGGAAACTGAGGGCCCATAGGCATCGCTGGGGTAGGCTACGCGTCAGTGGGGGCAACTGCACACCCAGCACTGGCAAAACAGGCTGAGGCATCGGCGGCAGGAGCGAGAACCTGGGCGCTCATTGTGCATGGGACGTTGATGAGAGAGACTGGGTTCCATGCTGAAGAAGCAGTCTGGGGCAGTGACAGGCTGGAATTGGTCAAGGGCAGGCCAGCTGAGAGGCCTTGTTGCAGGCCCTGAGAAAGGACCAAGGATGACACTGGAGGAGGTAAGACTCCAGCTGAAGATGGACCCATGCCCACCGGGCCAAACCAGCGGAGCTCCGGACTGTAGGCCAGCTGAGAAGAGGGGCCAAAACAGGAGGGCTGAGCAAGTGGCAGGGGCAAGAGTGGACCTGAGGCTGAAGCCCCTCACCCAAAAGGGAGATGTGGGAAGAGGGAGCTACAAATGCTGACCCAGCAGAGGAAAGGGTGCAGTTGCAGCAGAAGTTGACACCAGGGACGATGATGACCTGGCCACAGCTGGTACCTTACGCGACCATGAGTGAGTAGTGGAGGACTGGTCTATGTGTTTGTCCTTCTCCTGTTGTCGGTGCTTCCCAGCAGTCTTGTCCCGGGACTTGGAGGACTGGGAGCCAGAGGACAGGACCAGTGAGGCGGAGGAACTTCTGGCCTGGAGCTCCATTTCCATAGCCTTAACTTGCTGCTCCAGTAGGAATTTCTTGAGGTCCTTCTGTCGGCATCTCCATGTGGCCTGGTTGAACCCACGGCAGACCTCGCAGGCTTTTACGTAGTGGTCCGGGCCTAGACAGCAGATGCAGGTGACGTGGCTGTCCTTATTGTAGATTTTCCACCGCAGGCGAAAGACAGAAAAGTTTAGAAGAATCGGCTGGCATACACCACTGAAAGAATGAATCACGTTAAAATAAAGTGAACAGATGAACTAGGAGAAAATAAAACAGAAAAGTAAAGAAGTTTTGGTGGTCGACTGAAGGGACCTGTCTCCATGGAGTTTGATGTGCACTGGTTGACAGTGAGAAAGAACTGAGGGCTGCCCACATATATATATATCAGAGTGGCAATGTCAGTTGACGCCGGGTGGCCCAAGTAGACTGCTAGCTAGAAAGTTTCCACGTGGTCCTAGTGTCTGATGGCTACAATTCCATAGGTGTGGCTTGCTGCAAGAGATTTCAATGATGATCAGTAATTTAAAATCAGGAGGGTTTCTGGGTCTGTCGTGACTGCCATTTATGCTTTATCAGTAGGAATGAATAAACATACTGTACAGACATGTGCAGCACCAATTTATATGGATTTTCTGCCTCCCTACTACCCAGGGTACCCTGTGATTCCTTCAGTAAATGGAAATCTATCCAGGCTTAACAAACCCCCTCTACAGGACTTCACACAATTTACAGCTCTAATTTTAATGATCCGGCAAAGGTTAAACATACAAAAGCTCTGCAGCAAATATTCTTTTCCTTTACATTTATATCAACAGATGAAAACTTTCTCCGCTAAACTTGATACCACTTTTAATTCATGGAGGAGGCTGGGTCTTAGTTACTATTACCAGTTCCTTTCGACTCAGGACCAGTCCCCTCTTGGACTTACAAAACACCTATTGTCTTCCTAAAAGAAATATGTTCCATTATACCCAGCTGAGAAACTACATCTTAAGACAGAAGGAGATAGTGGCACATTCTCCTCCTCCCAACGCTACTGAGGCTGTTTAAAGACACCCTGGGGTAAAAACCTTGGGATAAATTAATTAGCCATATATATATGTACAGAATACTAAGAGATTTCTATGGACACCTCATTGTCAATACTAGAAGCATGGAATAGGGACTTGGAGTTGGAGATCCCTTTCAATCATGGAATGAAGCATCCTCAAAGCTATCAAAATCACCTCTTCTAATATTAGGAGGAATTGCATGAAATCTTGATCCCGATATTTTCACTCTCCAGCGATACTCACAAAGTTATCTTCCTGCCTCTTACGGTTTCTGTTGGAGGGGATGTAATCAGTCTAGCTGATTTAGGACATATTTTCTGGTTTTGTCCTAAATTAATACCGCTTTGGTGTATGCTGCAGCTCGAATTGGTGGATGGTGTGGAGAGGAGATTGAATTAACTGCAGAGATAGCCATCTTATCCATTTACCCCTCACAGACCTCGGTGGATAATACTTTGCTCCCATTGTACATCCTAGCAGCCAAAAGACTATAACCCATAAATGGATGACCACTCTGATACCCAACATTGAAGATTGGCGACAAATATTAATGAAATCTACAACCAAGAACATCTTACTGACAAAATTCACAACAGACTGCTGTTTTGAAATAAATGGTGTAGACGGGTTTTCTATATGTCTTTAAGAGATCCAGATTTTGGCCAATAAGCAGATATATGAAAACTGGGGTAATATCTCCCATGGCTATTTGAGACCTCCTCGCCTGCAAAAATCTTCTTTGGCAATGGCACCATCTCAGCACAAACTGGAAATTCTGGATGCTTTCAACAACCACTTCGCTACCACAGGTCTTGCCTTTGATAACTCACCTGCATGTTCCCTACAATCTCAATGTAGCATTACACGACCGGAACCTCTCCTAACCAGTTCAGTCTTTTCCCTTCAGCACACTTGCATGAGGGAGGTCAAGATCTCCTACTAAAGCTGGATGAGAAGAAAAGTGCCGGCCGACTCTCTAGATCCCTTCTTCCTAAAGGTTGCCTTCCATGTCCTATCTGTACCAATTACCCACCTAGTCAATCTTTCTCTATCCAACTGAATCCTCCCGCCCTTATGGAAAATAGCTCATGTTGTACCTTCGTTCAAATCTGGGGACCCTTGCGACTTACATAATTAGAGACCAATTTCATTAGTACCTATCCTGTCTAAACTACTGGAAAAAATAGTAAGTAAGCAACTGACAACTTACGTTGAAACTATGAATCTTCTAAATCCTATTCTATCTGGCTTTAGAGCCCAGCACAGCACTGCCACTATCACGGCCCTTGCCAAAGTGACCAATGATTAGCAGGACCTGGAAAACAAGAAATTTGTCTGCGCAGTGTTCTTAGATTTAAGCAAGGCCTTGACACTGTTACCATGATCTGCTCCTCGCCTCTCTCAAGGCTATAGGACTGGATGCTATGTCCCTTCATTGGTTTGCTGATTACCTCCAACCGTTGGCAGCAAGTAAAATCAGATGGTGAACTTTCTCCTCTTAAGTTCTTGAAAAGAGGGGTACCTCAGGGATCGATCCTGGGCCCACTATTGTTTGCAATTTACGTGAACAACTTAGATAACAACATAACTAAGGCCAACATTCATCTATTCGCAGAAGACAAGGTCCTTTATCTAAGCCGCTCCCTGAAGAAGCCTACAAAGATCTACAATCGAATTTAACCTCCTCCAGAGCCAACTTCTTAACAAAATTGTTATTAAACGCATAAAAAAAAAAAAAAAAAAAAGGCTATGCTGGTCTCACCTTTCCTCTCGGATGCAAACCAGCCACTGCTGGTTCCATCCCTCAGATCACCACAATCTTGGGAGAAAACTTAGAATATGTTAGCAAATTCAAGTATCTGGGGTGTGGCTTGAACACAAACTTTCTTTCACGGAGCATATTGAAGACCTCCTAAAGAAACTAAGGCAGAGGCTTGGCCTCTTTTATAGGATAAATAACTACCTCACCTGTACTGCCAAGTGGCGCTGGTACAAACCACATTTCTCTCCTTAGTCGACTATACCAACTTTCTTTATAGTCACTGCCCTGCCTCACATCTTGCTAAACTTGATACTTTGTATCACAGGCCCAGAGATTCATCACTGGACTACCTCACGCCACTCACCACTGTGCCTTTACACAGCCGTGGTGGCCCTCCCTCCACTTCAGGAGACACAGAAATGCTATATTCTGGACCTTCAAAGCCATTATCAAGAAACTTCCCTGTATATCTCCGCTTGTCTACCGCTATGCGAACCTGGTACCTATGCCTTGAGAAGCTACTCTCATCTACCTTAAGGTACTCTAATCTAAAAACTCGCCTCGAGAACGGCCATAGGTTTTGTGCTGCCTCTTTGTGGAATACTGTAGAAAAAACACTGAAGCCCAGCTCTCTGATCAGCCTATTCTCCTTTAAGACCCTATAACTGTTCAGTGACAGAACTCTGCAACTGTTTCCCCATCGTTAAAACCTGCACCTTGGCTGCCTATGCCGCATGGGCCCCTGCATCTCAGCCTAGCTCATGCCCTCCTGCTCTTTCCCATTCCATCTTTTGCGTTACACGCCATTGCCATGGGCCTTGTCAGTGGCCTTCTGTCCTGTTATATCCCCTTCCCTTGTCGGTACCATTCCTGCCACATCCCCTATCCCTCCTTCTGCTTCTCTGTCCCTATTTTGGGTCCCTGAGAACGAGTAGGTCTCCATTAGATCTTTTGATTGTGTATGTGTCACCAGTTAGTCTATGAACTGTCCTTATTGTTCATCTCCAAACTGACCCTGTCCATGTTCACTTGCACACGAGCACTTTTCATTGCTAAATTTATATTGAAATGTTGTTTTCTATGTTCATAACTGTGCACTTGTAATGCTGTTTGGATTGTATCTGCTTTTTGTCACTTGTGTAACAGGTCCATCTTGTAAATGAACTTGCTCAATGATGATCGCCTGTATAAATAAAGACTTTGATTGATTGAAACTTTACCTCGGGTGGGGGAGGGGATGGATTAGATTTCACAATATCCCATTAATTATAGGGAAGGATCAGCCACCTGCCTTGGATAGAATGTAAAATTACCATTGGATCAGCTAGAGAGAAGTTACTCAATGAAAAGTGTGTGGAATTAATTATAGCAAAATTACTTATCTTTTAATACAAACATTGTAATACTAATCAGCTATTGATGTAAGATAATGACAAACTTGACCATGTAAAATGTCTCTCTGAACAAAAACAAACTATAAAAAATAAAGAAAATGTATCCAGGCTTGCCTTAAAGGAACTCAATCTAGGCAGATGCTAAGGCAAAAAGCAGGATCAGAAATCAAAAGATGAACTGTCATACCAAAGGTCCTGTGGTAAGAAACACGGGCCCTATATTCAAAAGTGGCAGGCTGCATCATGCAGTGAATGTGCGCGATCTCAACTGCGCTGGCCCAAAATAATGGGATGGATATTCAGAAGATGCACTGTAAAATGTGATTCGCATGTGTGGCTAAATATCCTGAACATGTGCAATCGCACAGTGTGACAAGCACAGCAGGTTACCAGAGACCAGTGCTGGAGCATATGCTAACTGCGCTGACGGTAATATCCAGCCAGGATATGCAAATGGATCCATTGCACAGTCAGCGTCCAAACAGCACATTTGCATCTCATTACTGGAATGTGCAGGCCATTTGCATACCATTGGCATGTGCAGTTCCAGCACTGCAGGGCAGTACCTCCACCCACTCCACAAAGGTAATGAGGAGGTACTGCAGCCTAGCAGGCAAGTGAGGCATGTTTGTGTGTAGGAGGACTGCAATGGCCTGCATACAGTGCTATATACCTCCCAGCCTTTTATCACCCAAATGTGTGACAACTGGACAGAATGTGACACACATCATCTGACATGACATTGCAAGCTCGAATACTGTGGAAATAGGAGCACTAATGTGTCCAATGTACGCTGATCACCTAGCATCTCATATTATTATACAATTCTGCATGACACTTTCAGTGATTAGTGTGTAATGCTGTCCTATGTGGGTCAGAGGGTGTCTGAGAATTAACATGAGTGCCATACCCCATAATGTGCGACAGTTGAAAGGTGTGCATTGCTACTACCCATGGCCATGTCCTAGGTGGCTACATGCACAACACTGGAAGGGTCCGGTGTCCTTGGGGCATGCCCTGCCACCTCTAGGCTGCAGGTGGTGCCACCACTGACCCGCACTGTACACCACAGTGACTTGAACCCAGGGCCCTGTGGCATTCTCATACTGCATGAATGGCATTAGTGGCGTGTATGTAGTTCCTGGTGGTGAGAGTCTGGTATGGGCATGCCGTAGGCACCCGTGGTGTTCCACTCTGGTGGGTGCCACTGGGCAGTCCCTGACCCATGCCATGCTGCCACCCTTACCACCATGCCTCTGGGTGCAGGCCAAGGCACCTGGTACATGTGCTGCATTGTAGCTGTCTACTCCACTGGTGTGCTGGGGCGCCTGACTAGCATGTGGCACCTGGGCGCCCGGACCTAGGTACAGTGGGGGGTTTGACTGGACGGTGCTGGTGGTGTCACCCACCAGTATCCAGCAGGTGCCTGGTGAGCAGGCACAGCATGGCTATGGCTTTGGGTGCTACTGTCCTGGAATGACTGCTGTGAGTGGGTGCCTGGAGCATATCCCTGAGCACCTGGTAAGGGCCGTCTCAGGATTGTCTCTCTGCAGTTCAGCAGCATGCCTGTGGGAGGCTGGCCGATTTAGGGCTGCCCTTTGCTGGCCTAACTGTGTGTGGCATAAATGTGGGATGCCGGCACATGCGCGCTCATTTAGGCTAAATATACACTTGCATGGCATATTCAGGTGCCCACACCCTTTTCTGCCGCATACATTATTTCTGCACAATCGTGCATTCTGACATGGGTGGTGCATTTCCCTTTCGAATATTGTGTTTCTCGCATTTTCTGGGATGCGCCTGTACATTTCCACTTTGGGCATGCATCTCCTTTGAATATGGGGACCACTGTCTGTGACATTACAATTTTGACTTATTTACTTACATATTATTATCTTCATCTTCTTGTCTTTGTATTGTTTTGTACTCTCCCTTCCCCTAGGGCGTATCTGGAAATGAGCTGCTACCAGCTCAGTATATCTTTTCTGGTAAAACATTTGAAATAAATAAATGAATACACAAATGCATTCATGAATTGATAATCAGTGCTGCTCCCATTACTGCCTTGGTGTCTACCTACACATTTTCATACAGTGGGATGCCCCATGTTGATAAAGAACAGCCTGACTCATTGCTAGTATTTGTGCTATATTGGTTACTTAGCAGAAATGTATTTATTTATTTGAATCTTGGTAACCAGGTAAACCCACTGAGACAGAATGTCCCTTTTTCAGAGTGACCGGGAGGTACAGAGATACAATAAATAGCAGTATATAAGTGTGCAAAGACACTTTTACAATCGTATGTAGTCCACAGTAAAATAAAAAGCCTGTACATTATTTACAAATATTACAGTAAATACAGGCACAGAAGTAGCAAAATGTACAGATATATACAAGTTGCATGGACAAGGTTTTAATTTTATACAGTAAATATTTTAAAAGTAACGAGTAGAATAAGGCAAAGAGGCTGTCCTTTCCAGTGACTGGATAACAGGAAATCAACAGAAGCCCCAAATCAAATCATTACAGAGCAGGCGTGGCATTTCTGGGCACAGCAAGGCAGAGGAGCAGGAGGAAACATTGGGATTGAGGTGGGGGGTAGGGTGGGGGAGCTAGATGCGAGGAGGGAGACCTTAGGTACAAGTCCAGAGCTGAGAGGAGGCAAGATGAGATTTAAGAGAACTCTTGAAGGAGTAGAGAGAGGGCAGGTCAGAACCTGCACTGAGTAGTGCATTTATTTTAAATATTTCTTTCAAGAAAAGGCATACTGGGAGTGGCGGTCCATTTCCTTTTGTTTTTAATTTTCTGCCAGCGCCACTGGGCCAGACGCAAGAACCTCCCTCAGTGTCCCGTGCCTGACCTTGGTACCCCTGGTGACTAACATTCCTTTCCTGCATTCACTCACTCTGTCCACAGAATCAGTAAGTTATGACTTATCCAACACAGGTGGGACTCCAACGGTGGGACAAGGCCTCCGAGAACATAATACCTTTTAACTCCATGGATGACAAGGAGGAGGCAGGACAGACAGCCCAGATGGGCATGGTGGGATGAGTGGACTTCATCTGTTCAAATTATGCCCTCTATTTTTGCCCCGAACCCCACCCTTATCCCTCCCACGGGCATGCTCCTGTGATATGACATGGCATTCTGCCTATCAGAACCAGAGGGTAAGTGATCCCAACCCTCCTTTGGAACTCCCATCATTCCTGATCTGGTGTGTGACGCCAATGTGTCACATGCCAGGTTAATGGGTACATGCCAATGTAAGGCAATTTCATAAGGAACCACGTTTCCTCCTCATGCCCCCACCCCACTTGGGCCAACAGGGAACGGTCATGTATCAGAAGGAGATGTCCAAGACGGATACCAGAACCCTGTCTTTCCAGTCGGCACAAAATGCACAAGACTCCAGGCGTGACCCTGGGTCACCTGTATGGCAAGTGGCAGCAGCACTGCAGCGCCAGCGTCCGACTTGACAGTTCATTTTAAGTCATCTCTTGAGGTACAGGTTGTGTCAAACCTTCAAAGGTGTGATCTATACCTATAGATTTTGTAACCCACAGAGATCCTAATTTCAAAGTTCTGTGACCTAATAAATTGCACAGATTCTCTGACTACAGTATAATTGCAGGGTATTGTTACACAGTGAATATACATCACAGAAATACTTCACATAATATGCAAATGACTGAAAAAGATAGAAATACTAAAACTAATTGCAGTAATGCTATTAATAGAACCCAGAAATTGTAATACTTTTGGTACTTTTATATGCTATAAAGTATTATCGTATGGCAGGGAATAAAGTTTTACTCTGATTGGCTACTGCCCCATGGTAGATGGCACTACTCCCAACAGACAGTAACCAGAGCCAGTCTAGCAGCTCAATCACTGAAGCACTAGATCCTTGTGCCCACATTCCAAAGCAGTTACAGATATTCTGTTTCTTCATGGAAATAAGCTCCCCAGCCTTTTCTTTTTAGACTTTTTATTGCATGACCAATGTAACCAAGTACATCCAGTACGCTCCAGAAATATTACAGAAATTCCTCTGTCCCAGTAACACTGAAGTCTGAAAGACCGCAGTCTCACCCATATTTTGAAAATAAAGACCTGGACAAAGTTCAAAATGTGACACATAGTAATAATCTGTTCTGTTGTCCACCCCACCCCAAATCTTGGGACTACTTTCTTCAGCATAATAATATAGACAGAAATAAACAATTTGACTTTTAAAATGCATGTTTTTGTCTGGAAAGTTAGTTTTGTTACAAAATACCATATAATAAGTGCATTAAGACATGTCAGGGTAGGTAGTGTGATCAATGCACTTTTGGAGGCATAAGACACTCGCCTGTGGCCTTATGCCTCATATGTCCCTAGGTGTGCGGTGATCACACTACTACCCACACCCTGTCATGTCTTACTGCTTACATAATATCCTTTCAACTTTATTCCTCACTGTAAGAACAGACGGCGTTAGGGGTTGAGGCCATCTACCCACCCCTATATGCTCACACAGAGACTGGGCTCAAAATTGGGAAGGAAAACTGATTAGCTGATAATTGCTGGCACTCCACAGTTCGGTCACTCACGTCTTTGACCTGGTGTGGTATTCTAACTACTGCACAAAACTGGAGTATGCGTGTGTGTGTAAGAAATGCTTACTAAAAGGTAAATGGTTCTCCGAGATGTCTCCTGGCTAATCAAGGGTGTCATCGTGAGATATCTTTACATTCCAGAACTGTTCAGCTTCACTTTGCAATTCTCAAATGCCAAGAGACATCTCAGACATCCCATTTACCTATACACAAGGGTTTCTTTTATTTTCTACAAGGTTACAACGGTTTCATTGTAAATTCAAGTTGATTTTTTAACTTGTATTTAAAACAATAAGTTTTACATTTCATGTCAGATACTGAAATTAATGTACAGGATACATCCAATGGAAAGAAACAAAAAACAAAAACAAAACAAGGATATAGATATCTAAGCAATCCGAATTGCATACAGGTAGGTAGTACGAACGTTTCTCAGATAACCATATATATTCCTAAAACAGCTACACCTTGCATTAGTGTGAGAGTGTTCAAAGCTTACAATAGGGTGGGCAGTACTGGGCTATACTAGACCACCTCAGGGGCGTAATGAGGCCTGATGTCCATGTGAAGGCCTTATAGCCCCTTGAAGATCCAGTATAGTCTAACACTGCCCACTCTGGAGGGTATTATTGCACTTAAAAAACAGGTTACTCACCTATAACAGTAGTTCTAGGAGTGGTATATGTTGTTCATCCACACAATCTGGCACTGTCTTGTCCCCTTAAGATGTGCTAGAAAGTCTTCAAGCAGGCTCCTCCCAACTACCTGGGTGATAACTCCCTAGCACCGCCGCTAGAAGCATACCTGTCGCCACTGCCAGGGAGGTCAGGTGGATCTGTGTGGATGAACAACATATATCACTCCTAGAAAGTACAGTTACATAAAACTTACCATAACAGTAGATCTTTGAGGACTGTCTCTTGCAGTAGGTAATACTTTTGGGTATCCAGCAGAGGTTGCTGTGGTGCATGGCAGCTCTTCTAGCAGTTTTCACCAGGGACTGCTCACACATGACATCAGCTTCCTGTTTCCTATACAAGTGTGGGCAGTCCCTGGTATCCTAGTTCCCCACCAAATTCAGCTTGCAAAGCGAGGACGAAGGGAAGCAGAGGTACAAAGGACTCCCAACCCTAGTCACTGGACCAGAACTTGCTCTCTGAGAGGAGGGGATGGAGGGTGGAACTGGCTCACTGCAAGAGACACCTCAAAGATCTATTGTTACGTAAGTTTTCACATGACTGTACTATCTTCCATGGAGTGGTCTCTGCAGTAGGTAATACTTTTGGGATGAATCCCAAGCAGTTATGTCCATGTGGGAGGACATTATTATAGGAGACCTTGTAGGACTGCATAGCTGCATGCCGTCCTACATCGTGAGACAATATCCAGATTATAGTGCCTTGTGAATGTATGGATCGTGGACCAGGTACCTGCACTGTAGATCTCTGAAATGGAGGCTCCTTTAAAGCAAGCGCATTGGTGGCCATAGCTCTAGTGGAGTGGACTTGGATAGGTTGAGGAAGGCAGTATAGCACAGTGGTTTAAGGCTCTGGGCTGCAAATCTGGTGACCTGGGTTTGAATCCCTAGCCCCCACTTGCATACTGTGTGACCCTGAGCAAATCACTTAACTTCCTTGTGCTCCCAGGTCACACCTGTAAACAAGCTTTCAGCTTAGTGCGTCTCTCCTGGTTAAATAATTGAAAAAAGGTCCAGGTAAAGGCTTGTTGTACTTTTGTAACAAAAGAAACACAATGTGACAACCAGGATAAAACAGTATGTGTTGTAACCGGAGACATTCGTGACCCGGGCAAAAGAGACGGACAGCTGAGACGCCTTTCTAATCGAATGAGTTTGAACAGTATAGTAGCATAGTATACAATGGACATCTAAAGTATGCAGTAGATGTTCACCTTGATTGGATAGTCAGGATAGTAGACTGGAAGCTCCAAAGACTGATTTAAAGTATGTTCAGAAACTACTTTAGGAAGAAAGTGCTGGCATAGGACCACCCTGTTATTGTGGAAAATCAAATAAGGTTCCCACACATGAGGGCATGAAGCTCGGGAATACATCAAGTGGAAGTGACAGCCACCAGAAACAGGGTTTTCCATGAAAAAACGGAGTTCGCAAGTGGCTGCTGACTCGCCTTTCTAAAACATCTTAGCTAGATGATGTTGGTACAGTAACCTGCCATCCAGTGGCTCATGGAAAGCCGAGATGCCGGCCAAGTGGACTTTAATGGAAAAATAACAAACTGGACTCAGATAGTGAGGCCAGGTAGTCCAGAACTTTTGTCAGTGGACAGGATTAAGGGTCCAAACATCGAGAGGCTGACCAGATGGAAAAGTGTTTCCATTTGGAATTGTATGTTGCTCTTGTTGCAGGTTTACGGGAGGCCACAAGTATACTGGCAACAGGAGAGGACACTTGTAATCGAGTTATGAAAGCATCCGCAGGAGCCAAGCGTGAAGGCATACAATCCCCAGGTTGGGGTGTAGGAGACTCCGTGACACAGTCAAGAGGTCTGGTCTGATTGTCAACGGACGGGTTCCTGTACTGACAGTTGTAGGAGCAGGGAAACCACGCCTGAGAGGCCACAGTGGGGCTATGAGAATCATTGTGGCCGGCTCTAACTGTAGCTTCAGTACAGTCCACTGCAGGAGAGGGACGGGGAAGAATATAAGAAGAGACCCGTCAGGGTTGGGACAGGCATCTATAGATCGTCCCCTGGTTCTCTAAAGAGGCATTTTCTGCACCATCAAATGTCCTTGAATTTCAAGCAACTGTCATCATTAGTTGCTTGTTTATTTATTTTTAGTTTTGTTGACCGGTAAGTGCACTGGACAAATTCTGCCTATTTTCAGGCACGACCCGGGAGGGATACAGATGAATGCCAACTGACCTTGAACCAGATTAAGCTATTGGTGGTATTTTAGTGAATGAGGGAAATTTGGCCAGGACACGGAAATTCTCTACTCTGCTGCTGCATTGCTGCCAGCAGGGGACCCTTGGCCACTAGTGTTGCTGTGGTCAGTCTGCCTAGGATGTTGGAGGAGATGGATGCATCTAGTACAGGGAGCTGGCCTCCTCTCCTGTACTGTCTGATCCAGAGGCTGTTGTTGCTGCTTGTGATGTAGCTGAGGTTGTCGACCTCAGTATTCTTACTTGATAATGCTTGCTATGGCTTGTTCTGCTGGTGTTATCGTGCTCCTTTGCCTACAGATAAATCGGGGCTGATCGCTGTATCGCTTCAGTTGCTGCGGCAAATGGCCTTACTTGACCGTAAACTTGCTGGTCTTTCAGATGCTCTAACGATCCTCTGCATTGGTGTCTGCTGTTTCTAGTCAGGCGACTTTGGCTGACGGACCGGAGGAAGGTGTGTTTCACAGAATTGATTTTCCTGCACTTCCTACAGACTGTTTCCTTGATTCTCGGGCTGGCAGTTCAGCGGATTCTGTAGCCGTGTGCTTAAAGCCCCTGCTGACTGTCTCTTGAAAACCTATTGCTGGTGCCCATGTCTCTTCTTTACAGACTTCAGAGGTGTCTTTGCTGGACAGGACGCTTTTTCCTTCCCGAGACCAGAGACCTGGATGGAGTAAACTGCCTGGAGTTCCTTCTGCTTCTGGAGCTGAAGGGTTGAGCACTTCAAACCGGCGATTTTACCTGTGGAAGCTTCTTGGTCTCCTGATCGTACATTACGGGAGGCTGGCTGGGAACAATCAGGTGGTGGGTCTTGGTCTCCAGACTCGCAAGATCCTTCCTATATTTGGATGCTGAAAAATGCTGGTACTTTGGTGAATGCTGTGTCTTCTGTCCCTCTGAGCTCCAACTTGCCCGGGGTAATTTATCTGCTTCTTGTACTATGGACTCTGTGTATGTTGATAAAACTGTTGGGGTGATTCTGCAGTGTTGGGGATATTGTGGTTACTGAGGCTCTTGTTTCTGGTGTTGGGGTGCATGGCTCCACTTCTGGGTGTCCCTCCTCGAGCTTGGTTTCGCCAGCTTCCGAGGAACCGAGTGGTTCGACCCCTGCTACACCAGGCTGTTTAGGTCAGGTCCCTGAGGCTGGGCAGGAGGGTTCCCAAACCTAGTGTCTCAGTGGGTTTTAAGCTAACTGATTTGTTCCAATCCATAAATGTGAGCCTGCTCCTAGACGTAATGCAGTCAGGTTTTTATATAAGGGAGGTTGGATACTCCCGACAGGCTGTATATTGCTAAAAATTTGCTTAAAGGGTCGATGCATTTCTTTTCATCTGAAATTTTTGCCTTGATTAGTTTAGGGAATTCTAATTTGACGCTAAGTTTTAAACATGTTTCTCATTTGGACCGTTATTGGGTCCAATATGGTAAATTTAAAGCTTTCCCTTTGGGCCCCTTTCATGTTCTCCCTTTAACGAAACCTACTGTTAAGACTATTACTATTATGTTTAAAACGAAGGTGTCAATGTGGAGGACATTTTATTTTGGCTCGACAGAGATGTGAGGTTTGAATAAACCCACTCCAACTTTGGATAGTGAACAGATCTGGGATGGGGGTTGGAAAGTTTGGGTTAAGTTGTTTCCTCAGACTCTGGTCCAGCTCACTTGCTAATTTTTTTTCCTTGGAAAAGATAAGGGTTGATTTTTATGCAGGGCAGCCTAGGTCTTGTTTTAAATGTGGATCTCGCCCATTTAGCTCTGCTTGTGATACTCTTAAATGCAGCCATTGTTTGGAATTTGGCCATTCCTCCAGTGCTTGTTTGAACCTTTTAAGTGTAACCTCTGTGAAAACACTGGTCATGCTTATGGTCGTTGTCCTTGGGCCTCACATAACCGGATGACTGTCCCTCCATGTGGGCCTCATTAACTTTGCTCAACAACAGCTGGCACAAAAGTCTGCTGAGAGTCGTCCTTGTTCTGCGGCTCTCCCCTTCCCTCTTCGGCCACGGCTGATCCTGTTATAGAGCCTGCAGTTGGGAAGGCTCCTGCTTCAGCCCTCAGGATGACTCTATGTTAACTGAGCCTATTTCTCTGGTGGCCCCGGAGGGCCTTCCCTTGGTTTCCTGACACTGCTTCTCCTCTGGTTATGCCCTCTCCCGTGGTTTTGCCTGTCCCAGAACAGGACTCCCTTTTACTGTTCCAAAAAAGGACCAGGAAGGGACTGACTGTTTCTGGTAAGGGTAAGGCCCTGGGTTCCGTAATAAATTTGCGATTCTAGCTCCTGATATTATTGATAGGGATTCTGGGATGATGAATCAGACACCTCCTCCCTTGTGTCTAATACTGACATGGACGGAGGTGGAGAAGTCGATCCCATTGCTAAGCAGACGAGACAGAGTTGGCGTGGTAAATCTCCCTAATCTTTGATATGGATTCTTTGTCCATTCTCTCCTTTAATGTTAACAGCATTAAGGGAAAAACAAACTTGGTGGTGTTCTGCTCTCTGTACAAGAGATGCATTGTGACATCACTTGTTTAGTGGATACCCGCTTAAAAACTAATACTGACCTTCAGCAAGCTTCTCGTGCTTGGTCTCAGGGGTGGATAAGTGTGATGGCGTTGGTATTTTGTTTTCTAATTCTGCCCTTCAGGTATCTCGATTGGTGGATATTTTCCAGGTCGTGCACTGCTGCTTGACCTTTCCTTTCACACTGAACGATTTCGGTTAATTGTGGTATATGCCCCTCAGACTAAAGCCTTGCGGTCTGCTCTTTTCGATCTATTCAACCATTTTACATACTTCTAGACTGATCATTTGGGCTGGGATTTTAATTGTGGTCTCCATCAGTCTGATAGGGGACTTCAGGCGACCAAATTGTTTAGTGATTCTATGACTTTGAAGAATGTTTTGTCAACAGCTAATCTCCAGGACGCCTATAGGACTTGTCACCCCAGAGGTGGATTTACTTATTTTCGGGTTCTTTGTCGAACTAGGATTGATTTTGTCTTTCTTTCTCATATGCTTACTGTTCGAGATTGTCGGACTTTGGTTAGTGAATTCTCAGACCATTTAGCCTTAAAGGTTGTATTGTCCTGGTCTGATGTTCCTCGGTGTAAAAGAACAAGTGGAGACTTAATGACTCCATTCTGGATGATCCCAAAATTCAAAAATTGTGGAGGCGTGACTGGGCACGATTGTCTGTTGCTGACATTTATGAGGATATTTTAGAATGGTGGGAGGACACTAAGGCTGGTTGGAAGAAGGTTTTCAACAGAAAGCCGCTGAGGCTCACACCTGTCAATATAAGAAGTACCTGGCCTTCTGCAACAAATACAGAATTTGATTTCTCTATCTGAGGAAAATCATTATGATTATAGTTCACAGATTTCTGTTTTATGTGATCAGATGAAGGCATTACAGTATGATAGAGCCAAATCCTTGGGATACGAGGCCCGCTTTGGGACTAAACTCACTAAAGGGGCTTGACTTTTAAAGAATGTCAGAATAGGGTGGACTCGGGTTATTTATAACCTGGTATCCCCTCGGAGATCTAGTTAGTTCTCGGAAGCCTTCTCCAGGTTGTTGAACATTTTGTTTCGGCATGTTTGGGACTGAATCTCCGTCACTGCTGATGAGTTTTCTTTGACTCATTATCTTTGCCCTCCCTATCTCCAGCAGAATGTGAGATGCTCTCCGCCCCTATTGCTGAGGGGAAGTATTACAGGCTATCGTTGGTTTAAACGAGATTCTGCTCCTGGCTCTGATGGCCTTACGGCAGGATTCTATTCTACGTTTCACACTGATTTGGTTCCTGCTTTAACTCTTTTGTTTAATGAAATGTTGTCTAAAGCCTCCTTTTCAAGTCCATGAAAGAGGCAATCTTGGTCCTCATTCATAGAAGGGGAGGCTTGGATATCAATAATTGGAGACCATTGAGTTTACTTAATGTGGATAGCAAACTTGTGGCAAAAATTTTGCTCGCTAGACTTGTTAAGGTAGCTCGGCTACTTAGTCCTGTTCAGACGGTGGCATCCCTGGTAGGTGCCAATCTGATAATTTGATTTTATTATGTGAACTATTTGCCCTTGGGGACCTGAATCGTGTTCAGGGTTGGTGTTGGCTATTGACCAGGAGAAAGCCTTTGATAGAGTGTCCATACATATTTGTTTTCGGTTTTAGCTGCATTTGGATTTCCTCCAAATTTATTGATTGGATTCGTGCTCTTTATTTTCAGGCTGTGATCCTCCCTAATGTTAATGGCTGGTTGGGACATCCTGTCTTGGTAGAAAGGGGTGTGTCAGGGTGTCCTTGAGTCCCTCTTATATGCCTTTGGTATTGATATTTTGATAAGGGCGATCCTTCATTGCCCTGGGATCCTTGAGTTACAAGGGCCTTCTGGCCTCCCTCCCATCAAAATACTGGCCTCGCTGGCGATTTGGTTCTGACCGTGGCATCTCATTCAGATGAGCAGGCGGTACTTGATGTGTTCCATCTGTATTCCTTACTGGCAGGATCCCGGATTAATTTTTTTAAGAGTGTTGGGCTCCGTTGGGTTCCCCTACTTTTCCTGAGTCTGGCGCCTTTGCTGGCGTCCGGCTCTCTTCTGAGCCATTCGGTTCTCGGTCTCTGGTTTGGGTCTGGAGATTTACCACTGTTGAACTGGTCTGGGGCATTAGCGAGGGCTGATAGGCTTCTGGCTGGGTGGTGGCAGCAGCAGCTGATTGGGAGAAAAAAGAGTTTATTTACTGAAAACCTTGATGGTCCCATTTTCTTGTACCTGTGTTATGTCCCCCAAATGTCTTTATGTACCAGATTATATAGTGTTTTCTTTCAGGGTCTTTGGGGTTCTAGGTTGAATCCCATCAAGCGAGGTTTCACTTATCAGCCTCCCAGTGAGGGTGGGATTGGGATGGTACACCGGTAGCTTTTTTTATAGTATTTTTTTAGTTATAATTTGGGTTGTGCCTTAAAACAGGTAATAAGGGTTGGAAACCCTTTCTTTGCTCTGGCTTCTGCCTTGTCTCTCTCCTGGGAACAAGGCAAAAGGAGATTTGTGGCTAAACTTTCAGGCCTTCCAACTTTTGGTGCGGAGGTCGTGAAACCTGCCATGGTCTGGGGTTAAAGCCTGATGATTTCTGTACACAAACTAGGAAGGCTAAATATGCCCACATTTGGAGACGAGAGGCTCTGGATCTTGTTGACTTTCCATCCTGTCTGCCTGCTTGTCAGTCTTGAGTTTCCTGAAGCAACTTTTGAATCCTAGACTCCTCCTTAGTGTGGGATATGGTCTGGCTCTGTAATTCACGGTAGACTTAGTGTTAAGGGAATCACAAACATAAAATGCTGTGTGATAGATACTGTCCTAGGATTCCTGTCTTTCAATTATAGAATCTCAGGCTCATTTATTTCATGATTGCGCATTTGCTTCTGATTTTTGGTCAACTATTGCTGTTCTCTGGAAAGAACCTCTTTTTACTGAGCTGTCTTATGTTGATATTATGTTTGGGACGTATTCAGTTTTACGTACTAAATATCATCCGAAACTATATATATTGTATTATGTTTTATGCGTTGTTTTTATGGCAAGCTAGATGTTTGCTAGTTTTGCACCAAAATGGATCCCTATTTTGGAAATTGTAATGAATGTTAGAAATGCTGTAATTACTTTGAAAAAGTTTGATTTTTCTAGATGTTCTAGACCGCAATTTCTTCATTAATGGATTAACTGTGATTCTTGGAATTTGACTTGATTTTCTGTATCCTTCCTTTTCTTTTTTGTTTACTGTTTCTCTTTGTCATTTTGTGAATGTTTTGTAATGAAGCCCACCTTTTCTCAATAAAATTCCCTATTCTTTTCGATAAGTGCCATGGGATCTTTAACATCCACCTGAACTACCACCAATCCAGGCAGATGGGACCTCGGTTTAACGTCTCATCCGAAAGACGGCACCTCAGAAGTGCAGCACCCCTCTCATGCTGCACTACAGTGTCAGTACTGGGATATTAACCCAAGTGCCAGATGTGGGAACTGAACCCACAGCCCTCTGCTCTCCCGGCCTCAGAGGCGAGTGTGCTACCTACTGAGCCACTGACATATGCTGCAGGAATTGGTGTTGTGCATGGGTCCCAGACACCTTACACAATGTGGGATTGTCAAAGCGGTATATCTTTCTACCGCAATGGCAGGAATGAAATAAAGCTTGTTTAGTTGAAGAATCAGACATCTGTCTTAGTTCCAAATTTCGTCAATGACTGCTACACAGAAGTGCGCAAGCTGAAGACGGCAGGAAAATGAACTGAGGATACCAGAGACCGCCACACTTACATAGAAAACAGGAAGCTGATGCAAGTGTGGGCAGACCCTGGAGAAAAACTGCTAGAAGAGCAGCTGTGCACCTAGCGACATCTGCTGGATACCCAAAGTATTACCTATCATAAGAGACCACTCTGTGGAAGATCTACTGTTGCAGGTGAGTAACTCTGCTTCTAGGACATGGATATGTTGTTCTATCCACACAATCTGGCAGACTCCTAGCTGTGCTTTGGGAGGAGGGAGGCAAGGCACACCCCTACTTAGGAATATGGATTGGAGAACTGAGGCCCTAAAACCAGCATCCGGTGCACTTCGAGGTCAATGTGGTAATGGGAAAAGGTGTGTGCTAACTTCCATGGAGCAGACTTGCAGATTTCTTGGACAGGGACATCCCTAGAAGTAGCCACCAATGCTGTGGTATGGCAGGTGGAATGAGCCCTTAGCCCTCTGGGAGGCTCCAAACCCACCAACCTATAGCAGAGGTCAATGCAGGATACCTGTCAATCATCCGCTTGGCTGCAGATCTACCAAGTGTGGCTTCAGCACAGGTGACAAACTGCTGGTGAACCTCTCCCAAACTCAACCGTGCGCTCTTTGTAGTATCACGTGCGCCGCCTCAGGTCCAGAGTATGGAGCTTGTGCTCAGCCTCCGAGGTGTGGTTGATGAAACACACTGGGAGATTAATCACCTGGTTAAAGTGAAAATCTGACATAACCTTTGGAAGGAACTCCAGGTTGGGGCACAGGACAACCTTGTCCTTGTGCAAAAGCAAATAAGGAGACTCCACCGAGAGCCTTGAGCTCGACAATCCTTCTGGCTGACTTGATAGCCACCAGGAAGGCGGTCATGCATGACAGGTGCGACATCTCACACATGTGAACTTTCAAATGGTTTGCCTATGAGCTCTGCCAAAACCAGCAGTAGATCCCAAGGTGGTGGTTCACGCACCAGAGGGAAATGTGGTCCAGGCCTTTGAGAAGTGCCAGACCACTTTCTCCTTCATCACCGACTGCTGGACTGCCTGCCTACGGTAAGCAGAGATGGCTGCCAGGTGCACCCTGAGGGTCGCCACTAGAGGCCCCTTAGAAAAGGAGCAAAGGTAGTTGAGAATGTCGGCCATCGACAAGCCAAAGGGTCCAGCCTTTGCCTAACACCAAATGGAGAATCTCTTCCATTTGAAGGCATAACAAGGTCGTTTACTTCTGAGATGCCTCAACAATGCTGAGTACATCTTCGGAGACACCCAAAGTCTGGAATTCTATCCGTTCAGGTACCAAGCTGTCAGATGCGGGATTGAAGGTCTGGATGGAGAACCTTCCCTGACTGACAGAGCAGGTCCGGACGTAGGGGAGATGCCACGGAGTCTGTTGTTGAGGTTGAGGAGATCTGGGAACCAGAAATGGTGTGGCCAGTCCGGGAGCCACTAGGATCACCTGTACCTTGTCCCTCCTGATCTTGTGCAGAACTTTGTGGATCAGGAAAATGGAGGAAGGCATAGAGAAGGCCCAGGGTTCAGAGCCTCGAAAAGGCAGCATTTCCTGCTGGGGGTGGGCACAATACAGCCTCAGCTTGGCGTTCTTCCTGGAGGCAAACAGGTCCACCAGAGGTTTGCCCAGTGGGAGAACAGGTTCCGCACTACCTCAGGATGAAGAGACCATTTGTGTGATGCCTCGCCCAACTGGCGGAGGGTATCCATAAGCTGGATGGAGACACAGGCAACATGGATGGCAAGGTCTGCCTCCAGACTGCGCACAGTGTTCAGATGTGGAGGGCTTCCCTGCACAGTAGAAGGAGTGCATACCACCATGTTTGTTGAGGTGAGTACATAGTCGTGGTGTTGTCCGTCTGGCCCTGCACCACTTGACCCTTAGATGTGAAACAAAGCAGTCACCACCAGTCGAACTGCCCTGAGCTCCAGCATGTTGATGTGACATGGCACTTCAGAGGACCAGAGCCTGTGAACTCTGATCACCCGGTGGGCTCCCAGCCCATGAGAGAGGTTTCAGTTGTCAGGATGACCGTCGGCTCCGGATGGACAAGCGGGTTTCCCTCATGCAGATGTGCCAGGATTAGCCACCACTGGAATGCATCCCACATCCGCTGGGTCACTGTGACCAGCCTGTCGAAGTGACCCCTGTGCGAGACCACTGGCTGGCCAGCTACCACTGCAGGGGTTGCATTCTCCGGTGGATCCATTGGACCACGCTGGTGCAGGCAGCCATGTAGCTCAAGAGGTGCAGGAGGTCCCGAGCAGGGCACAATTGCCCAACCCGAAATGACTGGGCAAAGGAGGTAACAGCCTCCACCCTGTCTGCCAGGAGCCAAGCACTGGCTCTACAAGAGTTGAGCTCTGCCCCAATGAAGTGAACTGCCTGCAAGGGTACAAGGTCTGATTTGGTCCCACTGACCAAGAGGCCCAGAGAGATGCAGGTCTGGTGGGCCAGGTCTCTAGTCTACTCCACCTTCTGCCTGGAGGGACCCATGATGAGACAGTTGTCCAGGCAGAGGTAGACCGGACTCCCAGTGCCTCAGGTGGCCAGCCACCACTGTGATGCACTTGGTGAAGACCCTGGGCACCGAGGACAGGCCAAATGGCATAGCCTGGAACTCATATAGGTGCCCTCTGCCTGAAAGCGGAGGAACCATCGGTGGGACGGATGGATCGGGACGTGGAAGAATGTGTTCTGAAGACCCAGACAGCAGAACCACATGCCCTGCTCCAGGGACGGTATGATCTGAGACAGAGTGACCATCCTGAAAGTGCGGACCTGATGAATTTGTTCAGGTCGTGCAGATCTAGACTGGGGCACCAGTCCCTCCTGCCTGTTTGGGATCAGGAAGTAACTGGACATGAACCCTGGATGCTGTGGAGGGTCTGGGACTGGAGCTACCACCTTCCTGAGCAGGAGCTGGACAATGTCATCCTGAAGGGCCGACTGGATGTCAACTGACAGCTTGTCTTCCTGTGGGGCATGGGCCCGGCTGGGAGGGTTCTGCTGGAATTCCAGAGGCAGAACCTGGCCGACCACTTTGAGAACTCACCTGTCTGTTTTGACAGCGGACCAGGCAAAGCGAAGTGGTGGAACCGGCCCCTTTGAAGACCCAGGGGTTCAGGACAGGAGAGGGAAAGGCACCCACTATCCTGTCACTGGGCAAGCTTGGAAGCAGAGGAGGGTCTGGTCGAGGGACCACCGGATCCCTGACCCCTGGATTCCAGATGCCACAGACTTGAGTCTCAGGCGCCAAACCTGCTACTGACCAGCATGGGGTTGGGCAGATTTGGCCACAGGGGCTGAGGCGGGCTGAAAGGGCTTTTTCTGGTGGACTTAGAGCCTTTCTGGTCCTTTTAAGCAGACATCACAGAGTCCAGGGTGGCACTGGACTTTTCAATCCTGGTGATATGCCCTCCACACCGGGACTGAGCAAGTCGGTCCCCAAGAAGGGCACATTTGCCAACTTGTGCTGCGTATCTGTGGTGAAAGTAGAGATGTGCAGCCAAGCCCTGCAGCGTATGGCAACTGCTGCGACCAGGAACCTGAAGCAGGAATTGCCAATGGCCATAGCCATTTGGAACTGTTGCTTCGTTATGGCATGGCCCTGGTCTTGCTTGACAGTAGTTTGCAAGTCTGCAGGAGGTGGGAAGCATCTCGTCCAAGGACCCCAGAAGGGCACACGTAAGTGGGCCATCAGAAGAGCCAAACTGGCTTGAGTGAGGCCAAGCGAGGTGGCATACACCTTCTTGGCTGAGTGGTCCAAATTTTGGACTCCTTGTCAGGGCTTGTCCATGTCCCCACATTGCTTGTGTGCTGAAAGACAGAGTTGGCCACCAGCCCCTTGGCTGAGGGTGGTCAGTAAATCCTGAAAGGAAAACTGATGGGGACCACGTACTTGCAGCAATCGGGGCCAAGGTGCCAGGCAAGAGGTCGGGTGTTGCCACAGATCCAGAGCAGGACTGAGGATGGCATCTTGAGCCGGAAGGCCTCTATCAGTGTCACCCAGTCCAAGATCTCGGTCAAGGGTACCTTTCTCTCTTCTGAGCGGGCTCCAGCTGGAGGCCCGTGGACTTGGAGATGAAGAAGAGAAAGACCATGAATGAAGTGGGACCCTGCTCCTTAGAGAGATCCTCAGCTGACCTCACATCCACTGAGTGGGAGTGAAGAGAGGAACACTCAGATTCTGAGGATTCATGAAACAGAGGCCTACCACCTGTGTCACTGCTCCATGTCGGGGGCAGCTGGGGTGAGGTAACTTTGAGTCAATGGGGAAGCACTTTCTTGGGCTGAGCATCTTTAGTCAGGATGCCATCCTCTGGCACAGGGCAGTGGTTCCACCACTATCAGTGGAGAAGCCACAGTGGGCCATGCCAGGATCATCTGGACCGGCTTCTGCTGGGGCAGGGTCTGCTCTGCTCCAGTGATGGCAACGCAGTTATGGCTGGGCTGGGTGCCAAGGCTGGCTTCACCTGTGAAAACAGAAGCTGCTGCCACATCAACTCCTCGTAGCAGTAACGCAGCTTGCGCGGTGCCTCTCTTCACCCAAGGAAGCATAGCAGCAGCGCTGCTTGCCCGAGTGCTAGAGCGCGACCGAGAACAGCATGGGCTGCCCACGTCCGGGCTACCAGAGGGACCTCAACCGACACCGGGAACTGACGGGTCAATCTGAGAGAGATGGTGACTGCCGACCCACCCCTTGGTCAGGGAGTTCTGGAGTGGGAGGTGGCGGAACAGTGACCTGCCCCCAAGTGAACTGGAGTCCTCGAGAGAGGTGTCAACCTCCTCTGAAGAAAGGATCGCTCAACCGGCTTAATAAATATCTCAGCTGGAGAGTAGGTCTGATCCTCGGTCGACTGGCCCAACAGGGGTACCATGGAGCCGCAGCCAAAAATAAAGCCTCAGTCAAAGCTGGGAGTTCCTAAGAAACATGGGAATCGGAGGCCCAAGAGTGCTCCCGATCCCACGAGGCCAACGAGACTATTTCTTGGTCTCTTTCTCCTTGGATTCCTTCAACTTTTAGATTTCTTAGAGCCCAAGGTACTCTCCTCATAAGTAGGGAGAGACTGGCACAGTTTCTGGAACACACCGAGGACAACGACTTCCTAAGCGCAGAAGACAGAAGTTGAGGATGAATGCGCGCAGTCTGAGCTGCTTCCTCTTCCATGGCCAGCTATCTGCTCGGCAGAACCCACAGCCACGGAAACCACCTTCCATGCCTCCTCTGAGCAGATGGGTGGATCCCATTCACTTGGTCATCCAAGGAGCAAGCAGGCAAGGCAACCCTCTATAGTCAAAGGCAAAAGGCGTGACAAAAATCGCAGGCCTGGACATCATGCTTGTGGCTCAGACTGTATACATATGAGGAGTGGGTCAGATATACAGGTTACTCACCTGTAACAGGAGTTCTAGGAATGGTATATGTTGTTCATCCACACTCATTGGCAGGTATCCTTACGCTTTAAATCTTGCGGAAGGTCTTCAAGCTTGCTCCTCCCACCCACCGGGTGGTATAACTCGGCTCCGCCCCATGACGCACATCTGGCCCGCTGGAAGCTCAGGTTGTGCATCAAGCCGGGAGGATGGAGAAGTGGATGAACAACATATACCATTCCTAGAACTCCTGTTACAGGTGAGTAACCTGTATTTCTAGGGACATGGATATGTTGTTCATCCACACTCATTGGCAGACTCTAGCAGTTCTCCGGGAGGAGGGAGGCAAGATAACACCCCAATACTTACTTGGGAAAGAGAGACTGGAGAACGAGGCCCCAAAACCAGCATCCCGGCGTGACTCAAGGTCGATGTGGTAATGGGTAATGAAGGTGTTTGCTGACTTCCAGGTAGCAGCCCTGCAGATTTCCTGGATAGGGACGCTCCTGGAAGCAGCCACTTAGCAGCAGTATGGCGGTAGAATGAGCTCTTATCCTCTGGGAGGCTCCATGCCCGCCAACTTATAGCAGAGATCTATGCAGGAGGTTACCCACCTGCTTATCGTCTCGCTTGGCTGCAGGTCTGCCAGATGCGGTTTCAGCGTAGGGTGACAAACAGCTGGACGAACTCTCTCGACTTCAGCTGCAGCCTCCTTATACAAGCGAGCCTCTAGGGTCCAGAGTATGGAGCCTATATTCGCCTCCGAGGTGTGATTGGGGTAGAACACCGCAGAGTCAACACCTGGTTAAGGTGAAACTCCGCACCACCTTCGAAGGAATTTCTGTGAAGAGACAACCTTGTCCCTGTGGAAGACAGGTAAGGAGACTCGATGGAAAGCGCCTGGAGCTTCCTCCCATCCTTCTGGCTGACGTGATAGCCACCAAGAAGACGGTCTTCCACGACAGGTGAGAGAGAGCACACCTGTGCATAGGTTCAATGGCTTGCCCATGAGCTTTGCCAGTACCAGCAGTAGATCCCACGGAGGTGGGGTTCCCGCACTGGAGGAAATGTGATCAAGGCCTTGAAAAAGCGCCAGACCACCTTCTCCTGCGCCACCGACTGCTTCCCTGCCGCGCTCGTAAGCAGAGATGGCTGCCAGGTGCACCCTTAGGTCGCCGACCTAAGCCCTTGACTAGAAAGGGACCATAAATAGTCCAAGATGCTTGCCAAGGAACAGGAGGAAGGGTCCAAGCCTTGTTCCTGACACCAAATGGAAAACCTTTTCCATTTGAAGGCATAAGCATTTTCTGGTCGACTCTTCGGGACGCCTCAACTACATTGAGGACCTGGGCGGAAAGACCCAAGGCCTGGAACTCTAGCCGCTCAGGAACCAGGCCGTCAGGTGCAGGGATTGAAGGTCCGGATGGAACACCTTCCCCTGATTGACTGAGAGCAGGTCCGGGCGAGCTGGAAGCTGCCGCGGAGTCCTGGAGCTGAGACTGAGGAGATCTGGGTACCAGAACTGGCGAGGCCAGTCTGGGGCTATCAGAATCACCTGCGCCTTGTCCCTCCTCGCCTTGAGAAGCACCTTGTGGATCAAGGGAAATGGGGAAAAGGCGTAAAGAGGCCGGGTCCACTGCCTCGAGAAGGCATCCCCTGCAGCGAGCCCTGCTGAGGGGGCGGGCATGGAACAGACTCAGCCTGCGTTCTCCTGGAGGCAAACAGGTCCACCTGAGGTGTGCCCCAATGGGAGAACAGATGCTGTACTACCTCCGCAGGAGAGACCACTCGTGGGATGCAGCCCCTATCCGGCCAGGGCATCGGCCAGGGTGTTGGAGGCTCCTGCCACGTGAATAGCTAGGAGATCCGCCTCCAGGCTGCGCACGCAGTGACCAAATGCGGAGAGCTTCCTTGCATAGAAGCATGGAGCGCGTCCCCGCCTGGCGGTTTAGATAGTACATGGTCGTGGTATTGTCCGTCTGGACTCGGACCACTTGACCCGGAGGAACGGAGCAAAAGCGGTGAGAGCTAGGCGGACCGCCGAGCTCCAGCAGGTTGATGTGGCATCGACTCCCGGGACCAGAGGCCATGAGCCTGTATCCCCAGATGGGCACCCCAACCCATCAGAGAGGCATCGGTCGGGAGAGACCGCCGGCTCGGGCGACTTAACGGGATGCCCTCCTGCAAATGATCTGGAACGTCCACCACTGGAGAGCCGCCACATCCCTGTGTCACCGGCTACAAGCTGGTCCAAAGGATCGCAGCGCCAGGACCACTGGCTGGCCGTCCCCACTGAAGGACGTGATGTTCCAGCGGGCCCAACGGACCACGCTGGTGCAGGCGCCATGAGACCCAGGAGGCGCAGGAAGTCCCGGCAGGGCGAATTGCCCAACCAGAAATGATCGGGCAAAGGAGGAAAGAACCTCGGCCCCTGTCCGCCGGAGCCGCGCCTGGCTCAAGAGAGTCGAGCTGCGCCTGGATGAATAGAATCACCTGCTTGCTCGAGTTCGACTTGGCCTCGTTGATAAGGAGGCCCAGTTGAGAGCAGACCTGGAGGCCAGATCTCTGGACCACTCTGCCTCCTTCCTGGAGGGAGCTGCTATCAGCCAGTCGTCCAGGTAAGGGTACACCTGGACCCCTCGGCGCCGCAGAGAATGCTGTCACCACTGCCATGCATTTGGTGAAGACCCTGGGAGCTGGAGACAAGCCGAAGGGCATGGCTTGGAACTCAAGAGGGATCCTTCCGCTCGAAGCGTAAGGAATCTCTGGTGAGACGGACGGATAGGGACGTGAAAACGCGTCCCTGCAAGTCCAGAGAGCAGAACCACACGCCTCGCTCAAGGATAGTATTATCTGAGCCAGAGTGACCATCCTGAAGGTTCGAGACCTTAGGAACTTGTTTAGGTCGTAGGTCGAGAATGGGGCGCCAGCCCCGTCCGCTTCGGAACCAGGAAGTACCTGGACACAAACCCTGGGTCTGAAGGAGGGTCCACCACCTCTTATCACCTCCTTCTGGAGGAGGAGGGCGATGTCGCTCGACGAGCCGCCAGTGAGGCTGGGGATCCCGAAGCCCCGAGGCGACTGCCTGAAGGGTGGTGCCTGCTCGAATTCCAGAGGCAGGCCTCTTCCCACCACTCTCCAAGACCCACCTGTCCGTGGAAACAGCGGACCAGGCGGAACGGAAGTGCGGAGCCGCCTCCACGGGGACCCAGGGTAGGGTGACGGAATGGGGGACACCCTCAGCCCGCCACTGGGCAGGCTTGGAGGAGGACCGCCGAGGACCTCCTGGGCCTTTCCTCCCTGCCTCCTGTTAGAGGAAGCCGGCGGCTTGGGTTTGGGATGCCAAGGCCGAGCCTGCTGGCCCTGGCGTTGCTGGGCAGGGCGCAGAGGGCAGAAGGATGAAAGGGCTTAGGCTGTGGTTTGCGGCCTTTGTCCTTCTGAGCGGAAGAGACCGAGTCCAAGGTAGCATTGGACTTCTCGATCCTCTGCAGGTGACCTTCCACCCCAGGGCTCAAGAGGTCAGTCCCAAAAGGGAACATCCGCCAACTTGTGCTGGGTATCCGGTAAAGGTGGATATCCTCAGCCAAGCCCGCCGACGATAGCCACTGCGGCCGCCACCGATCTGGCACATGAGTCCCCTATATCCAAAGCAGTCTGGAGCTGCTGTTTGGCCACTGCCCTGCCCTGGTCCCGCACCTGCTTAACCGTAGTCTGCAGATCGGGCGGAAGATGAGGATGACCTCATCCAGGAGCCCAACAGGGCATGAGAAAATGTGCCATGAGGGCGGCCGAACTGGCCTGACGAGGCCGAGAGAGGACGAGCGAGACTTTTCGCCCGACATAGTCCATTTCTTAGACTCCTTGTCAGGAGGTTTGTCCACATCCCTGGCGCTGCGGGGCGCTGCGAAAACGCTGTCGTGGTAACCAACCCCTCGGCAGAGGGGTGTTCCAAAACCGGACAAGGAACCAGTAGGGACCGTGATACTTCCTGGCCATCCTGGCCGGGCGCAGGGCAGGAAGCAGGGCGCTGCCAAAGCTCCAGTGCGGACCCACTATGGCCTCGGCCACGGAAAGGCCTCCGTCGGGAGAATCCTGGTCCAGAATCTCCGTGAGGGATACCTGGCCCGTTGAACGGTTCGAGCTCCATCCCGTGACTCCGAGATGAGCTGAAGTAGTCCCTAGGAAGGACGACGGGCTATCGTCCCATTGACTGACCTCCTGAAGACCCAAGTCCAGTCGCTTGGAGAAAAAGGAGGAATCATCTTCGGACTCGGAAGAGTCCTTGAAGAGCTGCTCTGGCCTGAGCCACCCTTCACCTGCCGAGGTCGGTCGGGAGTGAGGGTAACTGACAGCCGATGGGGTAGACCTTTAGCCGACCGAGAATCCTTGGTCGGAGCCCCAGTGTGGCTGTGGAGGCGGAGGTTCCACCGAATCGGTGGAGCAGCTGGTTTTGGCTGAACAACCGCCTGGGTATAGGCCTCGGATAAGTCGAGGGGTTGTGTCGGCCGCTCCGGTGACAGCACTTAATGGCCGGGAAGGCGACGGGTCGGCTTACTCCCGCCAGGAGGAGCTGTTGCAACATAAGGTCCTCGTCATCGCGCGTAATTTACGCGAAGCCTCCCTCATCCGAGGAGGAGGGACGAGGCAGCGGCGACGCCGCCATCACCGTGCCGACCGAGACCGCCTATGACGGTGGGATCGGCTGGACAGCAAGAGGTCCGGGACCAGAGTCCCGGAATTTCCGAGGTCGGGCGGGAGGTGTCGGCCGGAACCGCACTCCTTCGCTCGGATGGTGCATCCGAGGGCTCCGGAACCGGAGGCACAGGCGAGCCCACGGATCCTCAACTCCTCCCGGGGAACCGGGAGAGGGAATCTCGGCTGCTAAAGGCGACAGCTCGTCCAATGGGTCGAAAATCTCGACTTCATCGGTGGGAGTCTCGGTCAACTGACCTGACGGGACACCGTGAGGCCAGTGGTCAACGAGCGTCGACCGGGTCAGACGGCTCGACGGCCCGGGAGAGGGACCTTTCCGCCTCCCAAGAGTGTCGACGAGGGACTTACCCTTGTCCTCTTTTTGGACCGAGAATAAGGTCCCGCCAGCGTGGCCCTTCTTCTTTAGTGGAAGGGACAGACAAAGCTCCTAAAAGAAGCCGTGTAAGAAGAGCCCAGAGAGGCGGGATAAATGCGGCCGAGGAAGATCTGACGCGCCGCCTCCTCTTGAGAGCGACCATCCGCTCGAGCTGATCCGCCGAAGCCCGCGCGCGGACACCACCAACCGGCCTCCTTGACTTCACCGAGGAACGCTCGGGACGGCCCAGTTGCAATCGGGCAGCACGGTCTTCGAGGACGAGGTCGAGAAAGATGAGTACAGGTCGCGAAGCTCGCGGGTCGTGCTCAAGGCCTAAGAGTACACACGTGGAGTGTGGATCCGTCCGAGACATCTTCTGCCCGCATGGGCATCTCCGAAAATCCGAGTCGATTTTGTCCATCGCGGCCGCGAGGGATAGAAGACTGAAGTCTTTCTCAAAATTTGTTTTTAAATCCGAAGCGGAGAAATAGGAACCAGTCTCAAGCGTGGGCGTTAAGGAGGGAACCTGAGCTTCCAAGCGGTAGGAAGATCTGGCGCCATGGGGCGGAGCCGAGTTATACCACCCGGTGGGTGGAGGAGCAAGCTTGAAGACCTTCCGCAAGATTTAAAGCGGCAAGGATACCTGCCAATGAGTGTGGATGAACAACATATCCATGTCCCTAGAACACGACATCCTCTGTCCACAACTGCAGTACTGGAAACCCAGAGTGGACTTCACGTCATCCATTGGAGCGTGAGACGACAGAAGACAAATATTTGCTGAAAACTATCAAAAGGGTATTTAGAAGGTTTTAGGCCTCAGTAACTCAGAGCGCTAAGGAGAGAACCTATTCTTCCAACCAGAAAGAAAGAACTGGCGCCACAGGGTGGTGCCACGGGATTTACCACCCGGTGAGTGGGAGGGCCAACTTGAAGACTTTCCGCACATCTTAAAGAAACAGGACACTGCCAAATCGTGGACAGAACATATCCACGTCCCTAGAAAAGGAGTTATGTGCTGGCCCAGTGGCGCTGAGGGTTGATGTGCTGGATGCCTTACCTCATGTCATGCCAGTGACCGGGTTGTCACCACTGTAGTTCCACTGCCCCGGATAGAGGTCCGAGGGCAGTGCAGGCGGGGTGACACAGCAGAGGGAGGTGCCTCAGTACTGTGGAACATGGGGATGGGAGGGACAAAAAAAAAAAAGGGGAAACATTGGGTACAAAACAAATTAAAAAAATGAGTTACTTATGAACTTTTATAAACTAATTTTAAAATGTCACAAACTTACTTAAAATGACTAATGGAAATGTACTATATTTTGCTGTAAAGTAGTCCATTTACTGGTACAGCTGCCAGTAAAGAGCGCTCCTGTTTTGAGTACTATGCCCTGTGTACCTGACTGGTATTTTTTTTTTTGCAATCCCACCAAGCCCCCTCAGCGACTAGCACCACGACTTAGACCTTTATGGATTTCAGGCTGCCTAACTGGCTTCCCTGCCTGTATGACTAGTTTTCTCTTTTGTTTTGCAAAAGGGACTGTGGCTGGGTGACAGTGCGAGAGTGACACTGAGATCGGCAGAGCGGCGCTGTTTAGTATGACTGGCAGAAATGTTATACTGGTCTCCTCTGTACATACTTGCCAACTTCATTTTTTTTTTTTAATTTGTTTTATGACTATTTGGGTGCCAGGACATTACTCGGGAGCTGCCATATTAGAAAAGCGGTAAGATGGCTCACTTCTGGGTTGCCGTGCGTGAGGCAGAGCGGAGACTTTCGGATTTCATCTGTAATGGGCTTCAGCGCATCAGGTATCAGTGGGAGAGATATCAGTGTCCAATTGTAAGAAGGTACTAATTTAAAGAGAATTTAAAGTTTTTTTTTTAAATAAAGGGCACCCATGGGGGGGGGAGTACAGAGCGCACATGGCTCAGATGTGGAGCGAACCTGAGGGGCAGCTTTGTTAATAAGAAAGAAGCTTCTGTATGTGTTAGCAGAAAGAATAACAATAAAAAAAAGGCCAGTTTCTGCCAGTTTTCGCTTAGGACTGCTGTTGTAGTAGGGAGGGGAGTCAGTTGCTCAGTAAAATAAAAAAAAAATGGCTGCCTTTTGTTTTGAACACTTTTAGGGGCACAATGATTTACTTGGTGGTGAGTAGGTTGGCGCAGGACTCGTCATTTCCGAGCTCTGCTGGCACATAAATGTACCCCTTGCCAGAGGTCTCAGCCAATCAGAGGCCAGAAATTTTCAACCCATTTTCTAAACACCATTAAACAATTCCCAAACAGTTTACTGATTCCGCCTTTGATCCTGGATGTACCTGATCCAACCACTGCATCCCAAACATGCTTAGCTCTATCCTTCACTGCCCCACTCCCTCACATCCAAACGGAGTTGAGGAAAACCTTAAAAATATTTAGTAACTTGTAGAGAATAAACTGTATCGTCTTGCTATTATGACATTTTCAATATTCAAACCTCGTAACCTGAAGCAAAGAATGAGTTAAGGATATTAGCTGCTGTGGCGGGGCCAGAGACTGGTTCACCATCAATAAGGAGGAGGGAGGGAGGAGGATACGGATGGGGGTTGAAAAGGAGTGGAGGCCTGCCTGAATTTAGTGGGCAAGTGCAGGTTTTGATGCAGGGTTGCCTTGTAGTACTGCGCTGTTGCTACTCTTAAGGCCTTCATGCAGGCATTCCTTAGGAAACGATATCTTTGCAGATCAGGAAGGAGAGAGAGGCTTTATGGCATTACCCAGAACTGGTCGCTGGGTCTACAAAGCTTTAGCATGTCAGCCGAGATTCAGGAGGTGAATCTTTTGATTCTGTGCCTGGGGTAGGGGTGTATGGGCATCCCAGATTTTGTTTAGGTAGTGGCAGAAATGGCAAGGGCAGAGTCGGTGACAGGTGCACAGTAGAGAAGGGACCAGTCGATGGAGAGAGATTGTGAAGAAGCTATCTGTATTTAATGCCCTAAGAGACCTGATCCATTTGTAGGTGGGAGGGGTGAGGTATGTGAAGCTTACGCATGCAGACGGTCATGAGGTGATCACTGAGGAAGCCAGGAGCATGCCAGCGCAGTGATTCAATGTAGGTGAGAAGGAAGTACCAAATCCAAGAGGAGTGGAACTCTGAACATTCCATCTCAAAAACAAAATGTAGCAAAGCACCCACAAATAAAGTCACCACTTTCAAATATATAATAGAGTTATACTTTTATTACATCCTCTCTCAAACAAACCTCAAACCTCATGCAGTCGGAACGACCTAGCGTGGCGCTCACATAATGACGTTTCGCCTAGAAACCACCAGGCTTCCTCAGATTGTGCTTCTAGCAATCTATTTGTTGCTTAAATATATTCCTTTAATTAATTACATCTGTGCATCATCAAATTAATTACCAAAATCTTAACATACTCATGACATATCTTAAAACATCATGACAGATCCAGAGTACAAAACTGTCAGGCACAGAATTAAAGGCACAGTTGATTTGCTTCCATGGGTAGAGCACCGTTACAGAATTATAAATACTTATACATTTATATATACATATAAAGCATTCTTGACTTATATGGCTTCAATTTATTTTATTGGCATGTATTTATTTTTTATTTTATTATACATATTTTATTCTCATTTCATCATTTCAGGTTAGTTAAAAATGCTGCCAGATCAATATTTTCATTTAACCCTCTATCAGATCTAGCACCCAGGGTGTAGATCCACCAAATCTCACGCTGTCCATTTTTTGTTCCAGATCACCTCCCGTAGGGCATACGTCACTTTAATTTCATGCTTTACCTGAGGATTCATAGCTATATGCTTAACAACTGCATAGGTCTTATCTACTCTCTGTACAGCCCTAATGTGTTTGCCCACCTGTTTTAAAATGCACGGTGGGTACAACCCATGCAGAAGCTTCCACAATCACAGTTCAAAATGTAAACCACACCCTCTCTGTAGTAAGGGTTATAAAGTCTTTAATTTCAATAACCTGTCCTGTTGTTGGATTTACAAAGCAGCATTGTTTTACATAGCTGCAGTAAAGACATTTACCACATCTGTGTGAGCCCATTGGAAGGGGGGGAGCCATGTTCCTGAACCAATCTTACCCAAATTAGGTGCACTCAGTGACACTATGTTTTTTGTAGTTTTCCCCTTCTATAAGTAATTTTGGGACCCATTTCTACTAATTAATGTAACTTGGGTTCAGCAGACAGTATTCCTGACTGCATGAGGTTCGAGGTTATTTGAGAGATGTAATAACAGCATAACATTATATATTTGAGAGTGGTGACTTTATTTATAGTGCTTTGCTACTTTTTGTTTTGAACTGTGATTATTTAGCAAAAGCTATGGCACCACTTCACTCCCGGTGCTCTATTTTTTTTTTTTTTTTTTTTACATTCCATCTCATAATACCATTGCTCTGATGTCACAACAATGTTTTTATGACTTACAAAACAACTCTGGTTCCTGATTGTTATTGATTTCATATAACAAAGACATGACCAAGTCATACTAAGAATAAACAGGTGCAGAAGGCCAACAGACCCATAAAGCCCTGAACTACATATGGCTTGAGGCACTCGGGTTGGCAAGTCTTGGCATGTTACTAATGTTACAGGTCAGTCTTGTGGCATCTTGTCAGATCCCATCTGCACATGCTGTACTTTACCTTATACTGTGCTATCGGGCGATCGCCTGACCTAAACATATAATTATTAACTGTTAAAATGTAAAGCTATTAACTGGTACAAACTTCAAACTCTGGGTTGTAAAAGTTCATGTAGGTGTATATATCTCACTGTTGTAATCTTTAGTCTACTGGGAAGAAAAGGATAACCCATAATAAAGAAAACATTTATATAAGGTTGTTAGCTCATCCTGAGTTCCATGTTTTTATTAACAATGCCTCCACAGTGGACACAGAGTCTAAACAGGGGCCCAGGAGTTTTCAAATTACCTTCCCTTTCTTGTAGTGGATAAATCACTATCCCCAAAGGCAGAATACTAAAGAGGAGGTCCTTCCACATTTTTTTTTTTTTTTTTTTTTATGCTTTGTTTATTGCTTTTGAAAAAGGCAATTACATAGAGAACAATCATCTGTAAGGCATCACAGTGATAGAAACATACAGATACATCCAATGTATATAGTAATTGTAAACCTACACAGAATTGAGTTAGGCAGTGGGGGTACAACATAATGTATTTTATCAAAATCATTGGTAAAAACTAAATAGCTACAGCCATCTAAGGCTTTTGGGGTACAAGTTCAAAATATTTTAGCCTGAAATGTCCAGAACTCTGCAACCAGTGTTGATATGTCCCCAAGTTCAAAATGATTGCCATTACATATTTAGTGCCTAAGAAAACTGCCTGTACATAACAGTAATTTGCAACCAGAAGTCAGACATTTTAACAAAATAGTCTGGGCATACGGATCCCTGTCGACAGGTTAATGCAAAAGTACAGTTACGTAAGAACTTACCGTAACAGTAGATCTTCGAGAACAGCTCTTGCAGCAGGTTACACCATTAGGACTGAAGCCGGCAGGCGTCAGGACCTCACGGAAAAATTCTAGCTAGCTATCTTCAGCGGGGACCGCTGACGTCGGTCCCGCCTCCGATGTCAGGCTAGTACTAAGGGGCGGTCCCGCCCAGATTCCCCAGTTCTCCGCCGGAGACTCCGCCACAGGCTGACATCGAAATGGGAGACGAGGATCCACCACAGAAGACAAATGGGAAAAATCCCTGTTAACAAGGCTTAGCCATGCCTCCTCCAAGGGGAAGGTGGGGGAAGGTACCTGCTGCAAGAGCTGTTCTCAAGATCTACTGTTACGGTAAGTTCTTGCGTAACTGTACTATCTTACCGAGACACAGCTCTTGCAGCAGGTTGCACCATTAGGGACTGATTCCCCAAGCAGTAGCGCTTGCAAACACTCTGGGAGGAGGAAAATCAGAAAGAACGTTCCAGGTCCTGAATCTAGGACAGGAGACCCTGTAGCACCGCCAGGTCAAGCCTGCTCTCTCGCCAGAAGTGATGTCCAGGCTATAATGCCTGATAAAGGTATGTACAGAGCTCCAAGTGGCTGCAGCACAAATGGCAGAGGTGGAGACGTTTGAAGTGCTGCAAAGGAGGTGGCCACACCCTAGTGGAATGGCCCCGGACTGATCCTGGGAGGGGCTTTCGCTTGAGATCATAACAGTATGAGATGCACTGGACAAGCCAGCGAGACAGGGACTGTTTGGATGTTGGTTGGCCCATCATCCTTTCAGCAAAGGAAGCGAAAGTTGCTCAATCTGAAGCTGCTTAGTTCTGCTTCGGGTAGTACCTTAAGCTGCGTGAACATCCAGGGTGTGAAGCAGCGCCTCCTCTGTTAGAATAATTAGGAAGTAGACCGGCAGGTCAATATCCTGATTGAGAGGAGTGTGGAAACCACCTTAGGCAAGAATTTAGGATTCGTCCTCAGGGATACTCTGTCCCGGTGGAAAATTAAATAAGGCTCTTTGCACATGAGAGCATGAAGCTCAGAAACTCTTCTCGCTGATGTAACAGCAACTAAAACAATGTTTTCCACACAGAAAACACAGCTCGCAATCCTGCAGGCTCAAAGGAGGAGCGGAGTTGCTCCAGGACAAAGAGCAAGTCCCATGGAGGCACTGGGTCCTTAATGGGCGGCCTAAGATGTAACACCCTCTCAAGAATTCGACAGGCATACAATTGTGCCACTGGTGCGCTGTCCACCCCGGGAGGTGATAAGCTGAAATGGCACAGAGGTGCACCTTAATAGAGGAGCAGGCGAGACCCGAACGGAAAAGGAGAGGCAGGTACTCTAACACCACTTTAACCGGACAACCTAAAGGGAAAGACTGCGTGCTTGCGACCATAGACAAAAGCAGGCGCCATTTCATGGCATATGTCGCATCGTTGCCGGCTTTCTGGCTGCAGAAAAGGACTTCCATAACCTCTTGCGAGACCCTGTGACGCAAGATAGCTATGTCTCTAAGAGCCATGTGTGCAGGTTCAGTGAGCGTAAGTCCGGATGGACCAGTGAACCCTTCTCCTGAGACAAGAGGTGGAGCTGAATGGCAACGGAGCAGAGGTTACTGGGACAGCTGAATTAGCAAAGGGAACCAGATCTGCCTGGGCCAGAATGGGGCCACCAAGATCATTGTTGCATGCTCCCTGCACAGTTTGAGAAGAACTCTCTGGATCAACGGAAGGGAGGGAAAGCGAGAGGAATCTGCCCGCCCAGGAGAGGGACAACGATCTTGCCAGAAAACACCAGGCCTGGATCTAGCGAGCAAAAATTGGGCAGTTTTATGTTGGATGGGAGGCGAACAAGTCCAATTCTGGAGTTCCCATCGAAGAAACAGATCCTCTGCTACCTCCTGGAGAAGTTCCCACTCGTGGACTCTGGCCTGGGAGGCGACTCAGGCCGTCTGCAATCGTGTTGTCCACCCGAGAACATGTACTGTGATCAGGTTCACGCCGTGTCGGATCCAATCCCACACCCTCATGGCCTCCTGCAAAGGGGTAAGTGTGTGCCTCCTTGTTTGTTGAGGTAATACATCACCGCCGTGTTGTCTGTCTGAAGCAGGAGAGTACTCGGCGGGATTTCTGACTAGAAGGCCTGCAGGGCATAAGGACCGCCCTCATCTCTAATGCGTTGATATGGAGGTGGACCTCAGAGGACCACATACCTGGGATTTCACCCGTCCAGGTGTGCTCCCACCCTAGACCTGGAGCGTCTGTGGTGAGGATTACCTCCGGGAGGCGGCGCTATGAGCAGGGCCCAGAGAGTGTCCTGGGTCTAGCCACCACTGCCAGTCTCGAATCGCGGTATTCGTGATTCTGACGGATGCTGCATGTGGTCTTGCCTTTGGTCCCATTGCACCTTGAGCATCCACTGAGTTACCCACATGTGGAGCCTTGCGAAGGGACAGTAGGAATGGCTGCAGCCATGTGTCCGAACAAGCGAAGGACCGACCTGGCTGGAGGCGGTCTTGTCTGACAAGCTCCTTGATGAGGGATCTGATGCGCTCCGCTCTGTCGTCTGGAAGAAATGCTCTTCCCTGAGCGGTGTCCAGTACTGCGCCTATGAACTGCAGTTTCTGTGACGGTACCAGGAGAGACTTCCGTGGTTGATTAGGATACCCAGAGATCGAAACAGGTCCTGGGTGCTCTGGATCGCCCGTAACAAAGCGCCTCTCTGGGCGGCCATGGAAGCCAATCGTCCAGGATGCGGGGAACACATAATGGCCCTGTCTCCTTAGAGATGCTGCCACGACTGCCATGCATTTGGTAAAGACCCTGGGTGCGATGACAGCCGAATGGAAGGACTCGGAACTGAAGATGATGGCTGAGAAACTCTAAGCGCAGGAACCTCTTGTGCGCTTGAGCTATAGGGATGTGCAGGTAAGTCGCCTGCATATCTAGAGGCGCTAAAAAGGCGTCCTGCTTCAGCATAGAATAAGACCGGAAGAGTTACCATACGGAATCTTTTGTAGGCGACCGACAAATTGAGGTCCTCTGTCTTCTTTGGAACCAGGAAGAAGTGGGAATAGTATCCGTGTCCTCTCTGGTTCTTTGGGGCGTACTCTATCGCTCCCTTTTGCAGGGCCTTGAGCACCTCTTGCCTGATCAGTGACTTGTGCTGACCCGGTGCCGGAGAGCAATGGAGGCCTCGAGGTGGCTTTTCCACGAATTCTATAAAGTGGCCTCTTCTGACCAACTGTAGAACCCACCTGTCGGTGGTTATAGTCTGCCATCCGGCAGGAAATTAAATGTGACCCCCGACCGTGGCGTCCCGTTGATCCTGAGGCGGGGCTGGGAAGGAGTCAGGCTGTGGCGGCTGAGGGTCCCGCTGGCTGGACCAGCTTAGGAGTGCGCTGGCTCTGACCTGCGGGTTGTTTTCCTTGGCTCTGCGAAACCGGAGCCCCTCTGCTGTGGAGCAGGGGCGGGACTGTTGTCTCTGCGTTAGATCCACGAGTGGCTTTGGTTCCCTCTGAAGGAACTAAGCTTGGTGGGATACATGGCCTGAACCAACCTCACGCCTTCCGGCTTCTTGGAGTTTGGTAATCATCTTCTCTGAGGTTTACCAAACAAAACTTCTCCCTCGAATGGGGCATCCATGATGTTTTTCTGGATATCTGGGGTAAAACCGGAGACACGGAGCCAAGAGTGCCTCCGAGACATACGCCTGAAGCTGCTGCTCGGGCTGAGGAGTCCGCAGAATCGTGCAGCGCTCGTAGCACTGGGTTCCACGTCCGAACCGTGCGGAGGAGCTGTAACATCTCCTCCTTCTGCTCATCTTCCGGCAACTTCTTAGCTGCCTCCAGACCCTGCTCCCACAGGGCATTTTGGAACTGCACCACGTGGGTCAAATAATTCAGGGATCTAATGGCGCAGGTAGTGGAAGCTACGTCGCCTACCCATGGAGCCCAGCTGCTTGGACTCTGGGTCGGTGGCAGGGTGCTCAGATGTTGCGGTCTCTGGGACCGGTCATGAGAGGCTGTTATGACCAGAGAGTCGGCCTGAGGATGCTGGGTCAAGTACTGGTCTTCTCTTGGAGCCTTGTACAAGCGGTCAGCTTTCTTCGGCATTGCTTGGGAGCGAATGTGGATGCTTCCATGCTGCCTTGGTGGCGTCCACGAAAGTGTCTACCAAGGGTGGCACCACCACAGGCTTGGGGTCCTTCTGCCGAAGATACTCGCAAGGCACAGCCTTTCAGGGTCTAACTCTTCCGCATCCCATCCCATGTTCTCCTGGATGTGTCTCATGATATCCGAGCGAAGGGTCATCCGGAGGAGACTTTGGCAGCTCACGTGGGTCCGGAGAAGGGATGGAGAGGGAGATGGGGATCTGGATGTAGAAAACTCTGATCCGTGTCCTCCATCGAGGCGAGACGGCGTCTTCTGGGTCTCTTGGGACTGAGTGACCTAGAAGATGATCTGGATGGGTCCTGGGCTCCCGGGAGGAGGTAACTGGCCTGCAGACCCAGGCGGAGGCAGGGGCACAGGAACCAGAGGAGCAACTGGTGTAGGAGGAGGAGGAGGAGGAGGTGGAGTGGGGACCATGTCCTTTTGATAGTATCCCACCAGTAAGTGAAAAGCTCCTTCACCTCTGAAAAGGAAGGCCCAATGACGGTCCGGGCGCGGTGGACAGTCGTCCGGGACCGCGTTAGCTCCACAGGGCTCGGGTTGCGGCGAGGGTTCCTGGGAGTCTCAACAGGACCGGGTCACCCGTCCTGGTCCTCGGGCTGGGTTAACTCCTCCTCAGTGATGGTCTCCTGACGGCGTCGGTCGGGCGTCGGGGTCCTCTTCTCAACTGGAGCGGGTGCGGTCCCCCTACCGCGTCGGTGATGAAATAGCCCTGGCGGCGGCGGTCTTCTGGCAGGCGAGCGGCTCTGGGGACCCTGTGGCGAGAGGCCGGCGCGGACGAAACCAGCGTCCGGGTCCTGCGGCCTCTTGAGTGAGGTGAGCTCCTTGGTTTTCCGAGAGGCAAGGAAGCAGACCTGACGTCAGGTTCAGAATGGCGGAACCCGACTTGTGGTGATGGTGGCGATCCCGACTTAGCCAGGGCCTTGGATGACAAGGAAGGCCTGGGAGTCTTAGCCTGAAAAGAGGAAGAAGATTTTCTCACCGCAGCGGGGAGGCTGAGAGCTGGCCGGGAAGGAGGCGGTGGGACCTGGAGCCAGAGCTGCTGAGTCGGAGGCCCTAGAGACGGGACCTGGAAGGGCCTTCTCTCTGTGCTTCTCAGCATGCTTGCGGGCCTTCTCGAAGAATCCCCTTGAAGCCATGGACTTGAGTTGCTCCTCTAACAGGAACGCCTGAAGGGCCTTCTGGCGACGGATCCGGGTTCTGCTGTTGAAACCCTGGCAAAAGAGCAGGACATGGTGTGCGTGGTCTGGGCCTAGGCACGGACACAGGCAGTGTGGATCCTTAAATGGGATCTGCTTCCAACAGGCGCAGTTCGAGGAGTGACCGGAGGTCAGGGAGGACATCAGAGAAAACTAATCTCGGAGAACAAATTTCCGTAGGAAAGCACTTTACCATGCGTCGTAGCGCTAGAAACGAACCGAAGGGTCGAGACATGCAAGTCGGCCGACGGCGGGAAAGAACTGGGAATCTAAGCGGGACCGCCCCTTATGTACTACGCCTGACGCTGGAGGCGGACCGGACGTCAGCGTCTCCGCCTGAAGATAGCTAGCTAGAATTTTTTCTGTGGGTCCTGACGCCTGCCGGCTTCAGTCCTAATGGTGTAGCCTGCTGCAAGAGCTGTGTCTCAAAGTAAGATCTTTAAATCTCTTAGCAGATAATTTAATAAGACACCAGCTAGCCCAGAAATATTCTATTCCATGTTTTATAACCAGAAGCAACAGATTCCAAAAGATACTTAAGTTCAAGGCATTAAAGTCCCAAACCAGCTCCAGCTCAGGTCTCCTCATCTGATTCTACAGACCGTTGTCCCTCCGGTTTGAAATTCTCGAGCTATGGCCTCCACTTTCTTCCAGCGTCGACCAGGTTACTAAATTGGAATATGCGCCTCCATAATGGATTGGAGCCTGGCAGGCATCAAAGGGAGAGAGAGACCCCAGGCCTCTCAACCTGGCCCAACACCATCAGATTTTTTCCTCCTTGTACAGGTAGCAAAAGAAAGGTCTGGGAACAGATGAACCGTCGCCCTTCAAAATAACCCCTCCGCTGATCTTGCGGCTTGCAGGATTATGTCCCTGGTCAAGAGCTGACCATAATCAGCAGAATCACCCATGGCATATCTCCGCGTGGACCAGCAGATCGAGGGGTAATCTGAAAGGCTTTGTAGAGGTGGTCGATCAATCGATCCGTGGTAGGTTTAATACTTCTGGGAGCTAAGATTTCAAGAAAGTTAGCAATTCCAGCCCTTCAGGGAGCCCAATGATTCTCACGTGAGAGGCCTAGGTTGAATTCTCTAGGCCTTTAGTCTGTAATGTAGTTGGGCATGCTCTTGGGTTAATTTGGCAGTTGTGGTTAATGCCCGAGTCATCAATTTCTCCGCCATCGCCGCAGTGTTTGACGCACGCTCTATCTTGGCATCCTGCCCTATGAACCGCTGGAGAATGGACTCACTTTAAATTGATAGCCTGCATAAATGATTGCAGAGCATTCCAAGGGGCTCCGGTCCCACTGTCTATGAGGCAGTAGCGGTCTGGTCTGGTGTAGCCACTGAAGTTTCGCCCATCGCCAGTCATTTTCTGATTCGACCCCATGAGTAAATTTGGTATCTGCTGATTCCAGAAATTTTACCAGTTCAAATCTGGACCTTCTGATCACTTTTATCCTACTTGTTGGTTATTTTAGAGATTTTAGCTGCTGGATGTACAGAGCTGTCTCAATCAATCAATCAAATGAATCAAAATTTATTTATAAAGCGCTTTCAATAAATCAAAGCGCTGATACAAAACAAGAAATAAAACATCAGCAATAATAAATAAAACATAAAACAATGAAATAACCATAAAATAAACTAACCAAATGCCAGTGAAAACAGATGACTTTCAGGGATCTCTTAAATGATTCCACGGACAGGCACTCTCTAGTCTGGACAGTGTAGGAATTCCACAGGGTCGGGGCCATAAAGAAAAGGCCCTTGCCCCAGATGATTTAAGACAAACCCTGGGAATCTCTAGCAATCCTCGCCAGAGGAGCGGAGAGGAGGCGGTAGGGACAAAGGAGATCTTGCAGGTAGCCTGGTCCCTGACCGTGTAGGGTCTTACAGGTCAGCAATGCGACCTTGAAGGTGATTCTCCATCGCACTGGCAGCCAGTGCAGTTCGACAACACAGGTGTGACATGACAAGTTCTTGGTAGCCCAGTCAACAACCTAGCTGCCGCGTTCTGCACCAGCTGTAGGCGACGGAGATCTACCCCGCAACCCTAGATATAAAGCATTACAGTAATCAAGACGGGAAGAAACAAAAGCGTGGACCAAGACAGGAAGGTCATCATGTGGAACAAGGTGTTTTATCCGAGCGATATTCCTCAGATGGTAAAGAAGAAGATTTGACGAGTGGCCGACACCTGCATCTTTAATGTCAACGCACTGTCAAAAATAACGCCTAGACTTCTCAGACCTGTCTGTGAAGGTCTCAACTGGGTATCCCCAATAAAAGACCAGGGGGACCCCAGGAGTCAACTTCTTCGCATAATGACCCGGTCAACAACTAATACCTCAGTCTTATCTGGATTTAACCTCAACCAGTTCGCATTCATCCAATCCTGAATCTCAGCGAGGCAGTTGTTAAAAACCGAGACTGCATCATTTGCTCAGGCACAAAGGACATATAGAGCTGAGTATCATCTGCATAGCAGTGAAAACTCAGCCCATAATGCCTTATAATGTCTCCCAATGGCAGCATATGCACCGTGAACAACATGGGGGAAAGCACAGAGCCTTGTGGCACCCCAAGACAGAGCAAAGGGCAGAAGAAAAAATCCTGAGACTACCTTTGACTTCTGCCTGTGAGGAAAGAATGGAACCATCTGAGGACTGTCCTGACAGTCCTCAGAAGTATCCAGAGGTGATCTAGCAACATCCCACGGTCCACGGTGTCAAACGCTGCAGAGAGATCAAGGAGAACCAAGATCGACGCTCTTCTGATCTCTTGCCATTAGGAGATCATTAGCACCGAACTAATGCAGTCTGGGTACTATGCCTCTTCCTGAAACTGGATTGGAGAGGATCATAGACTTCATGGGTGGTAAGAAAGTCATCAAGCTGTAACACGACTCACTTTCTCAATAACCTTGCCCAAAAGGGCAGGTTAGAGATCGGTCTGTAGTTAGCAGGGCAGTCGGGGGTCAAGGAAGGTTTCTTCAAAGGGGTGTCGACAGCCTCCTTCAAAGACTCGGAAACACCCTTGATCCAAGAACTCCAGACTATCCTGGCGAGATTGGTCCAATCACATCCATGCATCCCACAAGGAGGCGCGTAGGACCAGGATCTAAACTACAGCAAGTCGGTTGCAAGCCTTGACAATCTTCATGATATCCATGATCGCTGGCTGGTCGAAATCCATCCAGACAGACCGGGGACATGCAACCCCATGTTGGTCGCTGCAATGCTCGTTTGAGCGCATGCTGCAGATCTCCGACCTGATAGATGACACCTTATCATCAAAGAACCGAAGCAAACTCATCACACTGCATTTGAGAAAAAGCTCTCCGACCCGCAGACAGGCTGGATTGCACAGCCTGTCGGCGGTCCGGAAAAACTGAGCAGGTCGGTTTCTTGGCGCCAGTTATCTCCCTGGACAGGAACTCTGCCTTCTTATGGGAGATTACTGATTGACAGTCAAATAATGGGCCATCAATCTAAGTTTGTCACCTTCAGGCGGTTCCGCCAACAGCGCTCAATCTCGCCCCTTTCTTCTCACTCCCTCAATGTCCCATCAAACCAAGGGGATCGAGGCGAAGGCGAACCGGACAAGCGCAATGGAATCGATGCCCTCAACACCATATCATTATAGTGCTACTAAGGCATCTGGTTCCATACGCACTCCATCGGCCAACTCGATGGGTCCAGCACCGCCGTCAGACCCTCAGCGGTAACTCCCTCAAAGGGCGGTACTGGACCATCTCCAAAGGGTGGGTCTCATAAGGGGGTCGCAAGTGAACCTTACAGAGGTGATGGTCAGACCACCCAACTGGTTCCACCACCAGTCCTGTGATCTCCATACCCAGGGTGAACACTAAATCCAAAGAATGACCATGAATATGGGTAGCAGTAACTACTACCTGTGTGAAGCCCAACAAACTCATTAGTTGGAGAAAGTCTTGACCAAACTGAGAGTTCATCGTCGACCCGGGCATTAAAGTCCCCAGGACCAACCACCTGGAGGGCTCAATACCAGGTCGGCAGTGAAATCCCTTGACTTCTTCTGAGAAAAAACTTTCTCGTTACGGGTGGGCGGTGGCTTGAGCAGAATTCTGCAGCCACACCTGCTCCATGATGCATTCAAAGGATCTAGGGACACCACTGGAACCTCTACAAGGCCCAATTCCAATTTAAAACAAATGGCGACCCTCCACCCTACGATCCAACCTCGGGCGATGTATTATCCAGTACCGGCTGGAACAGCTGACTCCAAAATAGGGCCCAAGCGTTTCGTCAGCCAGGTCTCGATAATGCATGTCAGGTCAGATGATTCAACAAAATCAGCAATTATTGCTGTTTTGTTTTTATGAACCTGGCATTGCATAACAATGCCGGGTTGGATGAGAGGCCTGGAGGAGCAGGCTATGCCACTCTCGGTGGAACCCCCGGGTATGGGGACCGAGCACACTCCCCTGTCCTGGACCCATTTAAGCCCCAGGCGTCTCCCGACCCACCGTCTCAATTAGCCTCCGCTCACCCCCAGCGGGACCTCCCTCCCTCTCCGCCTCCTCGGTGCAATCCCAAGGCACGGCAGCGCCCTATACACTGGCCGCACAGGGGGCAGTCAAAGGGCGAGGTCCCTCAGCCTAGAGGGGAGTAGCGCCCGTCCATGGATATTTGATCCCAACACATAACTATATAGTTAGCGGTCCAAAGACCACTTTAATAAAAATGTTGTCAACACTAGCAACAGATTCAAAATAATTAAAACAATAATACAATTTCTCATTTAAACCAATTCCAGAGATAAAACAAATCTGGACAAATTTTCATAAATTCCACAGAAAAAGAAGTCTATAGTAGTTTAAAGCAAGAATCACAGTTCTTCTAGTCCATGCTTTTATTAGAACAGTAAAATCCCATGAGCTCTCACCCCTGGAGAAACTGTCCCATGGCCTATCTCTCACATAGGCCAAATGGAGTCTTTATAAATCTACCATATACTCCTAAAGTAGAAATCAATCTGCAAAAGATCAATCCGGCTGTTTTTGGGGGGTATAGTCAATCAGCCAACAAAGGAAAACTCTCTCCTATGGTCGCCCCCTAATGTATCTTCCAGAAAGACCAAGCCTATAACTGGACCTATGTGAGCAGGTTCTCCAACCTACTCCAACAACAGTCCATAAACCACGGGTGCCCTAGGTCCATCCTCAATAGTACTCCCGAGCCCCATGGTAGCTGTTCACCCTAGAAAATCACACCAGGTTCAGGCCGATATTTTTATAAAGAGAGCCCCCTGATCATCCCAAGGTCTCTAGGCATGTCTTGCCAGATAGCAGCTCCACAGCACCCCCACATCTTTATTGGGGGCTGCTGATGGGACACCACTGTGTTTTGGATGCACTTGTGTCATCACTAGCATAATTCTGAAAACCCTCAAAGGGGGCCCAGTCTCCTCCTCCATCTATTTCAATTCCAAACACTAAGGATATGGGTGTGTCTGGGATGTGTAACCTCATCTTCTGGTTCATCTGCAAATATATCTCAGACCAGAATGTTTTAAATGGAAAAGTATGCACTAACAGCTTCACACCTAAGTGTCTTGAGGCTAGTCCCAATTTGCACATGTGCAAAACATTTTCTCTTATTGTTTACTGTAGGAATTGTATCAAGGTTGTTTTGCTTACTTTCAGGCTGACATTTGCTGTAACTACAAATCCTAGAATCCCTGCAGTTGACATCAGAGCAAAGGCTGCAGTAGTGGGAGATTAAACAGTCTGCAGTGCATGTTAGTGTTTAATAAGATCTGATCAGATGTTTTCTGGTCCGCTTTTCTCCTGGGGCTAAGTGTGACTGTACTTGGCCGAGGGACAGCAGAACCAGCAAACAAGAGATCATAAGCATATAAACTCCACCATGCACTGCAGAATGTCGACTCTCCCACTGCAGCAGCTCCTTCTGATGCGTAGCTGCAGGATTCTGAGATCTATAACTACAGAAGACGCCAGCCTGAAAGTAAGCAAAAGTAGTCTGATACAATTTACTATACTACAGTAAACAGTAAGAAAAATTACTCCTTAGTAATGTTTCTTCTACTGAGTCTTGCTATATTATGACATATGCAGTTTGTCCCAACCTTAGAACTGCTCCGGAGGTGAAGAGTTAACTTCCATGCCAGGCATGGGAATCTGGAGCGTGAGCTGGGTTGAAAAAAAACTCTGTCTGTTGATCTTCAAACTGAAACTGTCAGATCTTTACAAGCAAAACTCACTAAGGTTCTGTGTGGAAGCTGTAAACCTACACTAGCCAACTGGCTACTAAAATATTAACACATTTTTCTGGTCCCAAAACCAAGACTCAAGTCAGGGGACCCAGAAAATAAGATAAATAAAATACAACACCCAAACACCCCAAAAGGAGGGTGGAGAACACAAGGTGGGCATCATTAAGTGCCAACACTGGACTGCCCACCCACATCCCAAGAGTAGAGGTTCTGAGAGGGGCAGGCAGGGGAGGTCATAATATAGCAAGACTCATTAGAAGAAACAACATTACTAAGGTGAGTAATTTTTCTTCAAACAACATGAAGTCTTGCTATATTATATTTTATCTAACTACACAGCAGTACCTCCATGGAGGAGGACAGAACCTGCTTGGAAATAGGCTCTGAAGCACAGCTGTGCCAGGCGAGCATCCCTCCTAGCCTGGATGTCCAGGGGTAATGCTTGGTGAAAGTGTGTACTGTTTTCCAGGTAGCTGCTTGACATATCTCTAAGATAGGGATGTCCCTGGCCGCAGCTAGGGCGCAGCTGTACCTCTGGTGAGTGAGCCCTCAGGTCTGAAGGAACCTTACCCAGTTTTTGATAGCAAAATTGGATACAAGAGACAATCCACCTGGCAATGGATCTTTAGTGGCAGGTTTCCTTTCCCAACCTCACCATAAGTGAGGAATAGTTGGAGGAGTCAAACCTGCTGACCCTTGGTGCGCTCTATGTAGTAACTAAGAGCTCTCTTCACATCTAAACTGTGCAGCCTCCTCTCGCCAGAGGAGGAATGGTCAGTAATACACTGGAAGAGATATAGATTGATTAAGGTGGAAATCTGAACCACCTTAGGCAAGAACTTCCTGTTAGTCCTGAGGACTACCTTATCTCTGTGAAAGGAGATAAAATCAGGCTCCACTGACAAAGCTTGTAATTCACTTATGCGCCTGGCAGAAGTGATGGCTACTAAAACACAGTTTTCCAAGTCAAGTACTTAAGCTCTACTGAAGACAAAGGTTCAAGGGGTTGCATCAGCTAAGCAATGCAAACATTAAGATCCCAGGCAGGAGCAGGATCCTGAATGGAGGGTTGGTGTGAAGCAATCCTTGAAAACTTGGAAAATACAGGGTAAGCAGAAGAGAGAGGCTTTCCTGCTGAAATAAAAGCAGAGACAGCTGCTAAATGCACTTTCAGGAGTAGCTGGCCCCAGCCCCAAAATATTTAGATGGACCATATAGTCCAAGACTGTGGGCAAATCAGCAGATTCTGGGGGAATATGCTTCCCCAGAGCACCACTCTGGAAAACCTTTTCCATTTAGAATTATAAGTAGCCCTGGTGGAAGGCTTCCTAGAAGCTTTCAAGATTTCCAGTACATCTTGAGAAAGGTGTAGGTCAGCAAACTCTAACTCCTCAAGAGCCAGGCCTTGAGGTTGAGGATTGAGATTGGGATACCAAACTCTCCCTGGGCACGGGTTAACAAACTGTGGTTCTCGGGGAAGACACAGGGGAAGATGGACTGCGAAGGACAGAAGGAGTAGATACCAGGGCTGTCTGGCCCAATCTGGAGCAATCAGAATCATCTTGCAAGGTTGAGATCTGATTTTGCCTAGCACCTGAACAAGAGAGGAAGCGGGAAGGCATAGAGGAACTTCCTTCCCAATTGAGAAGGAAGGCATCCAGAGGGACTGAGCCCAACACTGGGGCCTGCAACAAAAAGCGGAAGTTGGGTGATTGTCTGGGGCTGCAAAAGATCTATCTGAGGGTGCCCCACCTGGCAAAACTAACCCCAGTACTAGGGGATCAGTGGCCATTCGTGATGGCCCAGGAAATCCTGTGAGAGCATCTGCCAGGACATTGTCCTTGCCTGGGAGGTGAACTGCTATGAGGGCGTTCAGGGAATAAGCCAGAGACCACAACTTCATTGCCTCGGTGCACAAGGTCAAGACCGAGTGCCCTTGCTTGATGATGTACCACATTGTAGTGGTGTTGTCTGTTCTGACCTGTACCACTTTGTTCTGAACAGATGCAGAAAAAACCTGAAGTGGTAGAAAAACAGCTCTGAGTTCCAACAGACTGATGTGGAGCAGAGATTCCTGAGGGACCACAATCCCTGGGTGGAGAGGTCGCCCATGTGAGCTCCCCATCCCAAGAGGGACGCATCTGTAGTAAGGGTCAAGGAGTGAGATTGAGGGATGAAGGAACCCCTTTCTCAGATTGCTCTGATCCTGCCACCACTGCAGGGCCTGGATCAGGGTTGAGTTACTGGGATCAATCTGGTTAGGGATCTCTCCTTTGAGACCAGAAGGCTCTCAAGTGGAACTGAATGTCCTCATCTGAAATCTTGCTCCTTGCACTACAGCTGTGGAAGCAGCCATCGTCCCTAGGAGCTGTAGAAAGTGCCTTGCTGGTCGAGAGACCTGCAGAGTGAAGGAGGAGGCCAGGGCCACCAGGGTCTTTACCCTTTCTAGAGGAAGGAAAACTCTGGCCTGCTTTGTGTCCAGTTCTGCGCCTATGAAGGTGAGTAGCTGAACAGGTTCTAAAACTGACTTTGGGAGATTGAGAAAACCTAGAGATGTAAGCAGCTGCTGGGTAACCTGAAGGTGTGATTTGACTTGGTCTGAAGACTGACCCACTATGAACCAGTCGTCTAGGTAAGGAAAGATGGCAATCTTTTGCCTTCTTAAGTGAGCAACTGCTACTGCCAGGCATTTTGTGAATACCCTTGGGGCAGAGGTAAGGCCGAAGGGCATTGCTCTGAACTGGTAATGGCCTGAGGCAGTTCGAATCTGAGTACTTTTGGTGGGAGCTTCTGATGAGAACATGGAAGTAGGCATCCTTGAGGTCCAGGGACGCTAGCCAGCTCCTGGCCTTAGGGAAGGTAAAATCATTCCCAGAGTCACCATTTTGAATTTTGGTTTTAAAGGTGCTTGTTTAGGTATCTTAGATCCAGGATGGGCCACCATTCTCCTGTCTTTTTGGTGTAAGGAAGTACCTGGAGTACAGTCCTTTACCCTGGTGTGGGGAGGAACCCTTTCCACAGCTCTGAGAACCAGGAGGGTTGAGACTTCTGTTTCCAAAGCAAGAGCCTCTAATGGATTTGCAGGTGGAAAAGATCTGGTTCTCATCTTTGGAAATTTTTGAAGCTGAGAACCAGTCCCTGGCTTACTACTTCCAGGACCCACTTGTCTGATGTTAAAGACTCCCAGTCCTAGACAGTAAGCCAGCCTGCCCTACGGTAATGGAGAATCAGCCCTGGGCATCCCATCAGGGTGCCTGTTTGGCAGGGGCTTTAGGGTGAGGGGTGGGAGCAGGCCTGCTGGGTCCCCGTCTGCCTCTCCTCTGAAGAACCCCTCTGGGCATAAGCTGAAGAGGAGGCCTGGGCTTGAGTAAAAGGCCTGTGAAAAGGCCTGCCCCTGCCCCGGGAGGCTGCCTCTGAGGAGTGTCTTGCCTTTCCTTGGCCTGTGCACTCCTATAAGTGGTCCTATACTCATCCATTTTCTTCATGTAATTCTCTGTCTGCTCCCCAAACAGAGAATTACCCACAACTGAGGAAAATCCATGTCCTTAGCCTGGGTATCCTGTGACAGGCTAGTACACCTGAGCAAGCCATTCTATGAAAAGCTACAGATGTAGCCATGACTCGAAGATACATCATTAGAGTCCACTGCAGCATGGAATTGCACCTTGGATGCCTCAATACCATCAGCAGCCACCTGTTCAGCTCCTTGGCAAGCTGGCCAGGGGCCTGTTTAGCTAAAGCCATAACAGTATCCCATCTGGATTTCTGGTATCTTGCAACATAAACCTATAATTTGCCTTCTGAGTCCCAAGAATGCTGCCATGTATTGTTTCTTAGCATGGCATCAATCCTCCTGAGTCCTTGTCAGTGTGTGTGAAGCCAAGGAATATTTGCCTTATCACAGGCTGCAGCCTGCACTACTAACATGGCTGCATTGTGTGAAAGGAACTCCGTATCAGGGCCTGACAAAGTGTACCTCCTGTCCATCTTTTTATCCACAGGAGGTAAAGAATCAGGAGCTTTTAAAATTTTTATTGTTTGTTTCCTAAAGGACTTATGTAAAGGAATAGACAATCTCCTGGACTCTGGGATATCCATCATTTCCACATAGTCAGGCTCCTCCTGTTCATCCACAGCTTCTTCCAAAGGAGCTGGAGGGTTTCAACAACTTTTATAAAACAGAAAATGAGAAGGGACTCAAAGCCTAGGGGAGACACTCCTGAAGGTCTGTCTGGGGAGATGTCGGTTCAATGGGCACATCCAGACTTTCAAAATCACATTCACACTGTTCATAATCCTCCTCCCCTCCTCCGGTTCATAAAATTCCTCTATATCATATTCTTGAATCGTGAAACCGACCGAACCGACAGTTACCTGATAGTGGCGGTTCGACCGGAACCAAAGCGACTGGACAATTTGGATCGCTTTGCCTATCTCTGCAGCGGTTGGAGAAGGAAATTTTGGCTCCACACCTGCTGATTTTCTAGTCCTCTTTGCTGGAACTGGCTCCTCTGAGTCAGCTCTTCGTTTCCCGAGGAAGTCTCGCCTGGTCAGAGGGCACTCCTCCCGGTTCGGTTGGCACCGAACCGGGCTGTCCAGCGGTCAGCGGACTTTTAGCCTCTCATTCCCTGAGCCTACCAACTCTCTTATCCAGGGTAGCTGCAGGGAAATTCTTGCAAAGCTGGCAGTCTGCATTGAGGTGGTCAACCCCAGACAATAAACACATGTGTGTGTGGGTCAGCCTTGGCAAAGGCTTCCCCACAGACACTACAGTGCTGAAACAGTGGGCCCGGTTTTTCTTTTGGGTTTCTCAGACATAATGCCAGCCTAACCAAAAACTTGCCCTTTTTCCGGCAAATCGCCAAGCAAGACACCCTTATCGGTTCCCAACTGTGTCACGGGCTGTGGAAAAACCGTAATGAAATCTGTTTTTGGAACCGGGAACCACACTCTAAATGTAATTTTAATAAGTTTTAAAACAACCTGATCGGTTCAAACCGAACCGATAACAACGTTACAAGTTCCACACAGAGAATGTAAACCTATCTATTACTTACGATACCACAGACAGAGCTTGAACCGACAGGTTTGTGGTTTAAACAAACGAGAAAAAACACTTTTTAACTGAGAAATGAACCGAGCAGTAGGAGGAATCTCCGGAGCGACTGTTCAGTGAGGCAGGTAAAAAGAATCTGACAGTTTCAGTTTGAAGATCAACAGACAGAGTTTTTCAACCGAGCTCGCTCAGATTCCATGCCTGGCATGAGTTAACTCTTTCACCTCCGAGCAGTTCTAAGGTTTGGACAAACTGCACATGTCATAATATAGCAAGACTTTATGTTGTTTGAAGTAAAACAGGTTACTCACCTGTAAAAGTAGTTTGGTATATGTTGCTCATCCACACTTTTTGGCAAGTCCTTTCCCTTTAATTGTTGCCAGGAGGTCTTCAAGCTGGCTCCTCCACCCACCCTGGTGGTATAACCCTCGCTCCGCCCCATGACCCAGATCTTAGCCCGCTGGAAGCCAGGTTGCTGTGCAGCCAGGGGAGGTGGGGTGGGTCAGTGTGATGAACAACATATACCACTCCTAGAAAGTACAGTTACTTAAGAACTTACCGTAACAGTAGATCTTCTGAGGACTGTTTCTTGCAGCAAGTCATTACTTATGGGAGTATCCACCAGGTGGCACTGTCACGGCAGCTTCTTCTAGCAGTATTCATGGGGTCCGTCCATGGACATCACTTCCTGTGGATGTGTATAGAGTGGGCAGCCCCAGTACCCTCTGTTCACGGTGGCTTTTGGCGAGCCGACCTGGACTGAGGTAAACAAGGGCAAGAAAAAACAGAAAACAAGCGATCACCCAATGTCCCAAGTTGCAGATTAGGGGTGAAAAGGCAGGGGACGGAGGGTGGGGGACTTACTACAAGAGGTCCTCAGAAGATCTACTGTTATGGTAAGTTCTTACGTAACTGTACCATCTTCTACGGACCGGTCTCTTGCAGTAAGTCATTACTTATGGAGATTACGAAGCAGTAAAATCCAAATGGGAGAAAAAGTAAAGCCAAAGAAGTAAATGCACAATAAAATATCAACTTCAACCACACAGCTTGAGGCAGACAGGCTGAGGCAGCGTAAAGACCAAATGTTTGATATGTAACCAGAATGTCCAACTCAAACCTCTTCGGGCAGGCAGATAGGCCAATGGTTAGACGTAAGACATTTGGCATGAAATCAGGAGAAATGTTAACTCAAACCACCCTCTCAGGCAAAAGGCTCAGAACTGTAGGTGGCTAGGCACAGTGATTCACCCTAATGAGACAGAGGCAGACAGGCTCTAGCATAAAGTCAAATTCAGAAATATACAAGTAGAGTGGATCAGACAGCAGAAAAAAGGAGCACTGGGAAAACACATCCCGGATGGTGAGAGGAAGGAAAAACTGCAGGGCTCCAGGAGGAGAGTAGCAGGAGTACCCATCAGAACCGCATGGAGGAGTGAAGTGTTCAGTCCAGAAGCAAGCCTCCAAGAAAGGTAAAGAGATCCCCAGGCATTGCCAAGGCCTGCAAGAGGAGGCAGGGGATACCTGAAAAGCGGTTTAGGGTGCAGAAGTGAGTCCCGCCCAGTGTGAAGGATGGGAACATCGTGGAGGGGCAGACTGAGCTTTCCTCCGGAGGCCCTGCCACGGTCCCAAGAGACACCCTGGAAGTGGGGCCGAAATTAGATGCCTCCACCGGGGCGAGGGGTGGGCCTGGGAGTTGATAGAGGTCCTGAACAGACCACAGAGTATGCCCCAAGTCAGAAGGGGATCCAGGATGGACTGGGCACCTGGTCCAAACAGCAGGGTCCCAGAAAAGGGACATCGGTGATCGACAATTGGACGTCGGGTGACAAACCGAAATCCACAGCTAGGCAAACGCCGAAGGGCAACACTGGAGGCCCAGAGTCAGGCCAATCGTCCAACTGCATGGAAGCATGCACAGAGCAGGTGATGGGAAAGGAGGACATGGCAGACAGCGGCTGCCCAGCCTGATCAACTCAGGCAAATCAAACAGGAGGTCCAAAGCAGAGGAACTAAGAGTGCGAAAGGTACCAGACCATTTGACCCAGAGAAGTAAGAATACAAAGTAGCAAAGCACTGGAGGCATAAACCGAATGTGAAAGAAATCCATGCACGGGAATCAGCATCCGGCAGCACGGAACTGCTATGGCGAGGCTGGGCGGTCGGTCATGGGCGCCCGCTGACAGTCCGCCATAAGGGTGGTGGACAAGTAAGGGTGGTGAGGAAGAACGCAGTAGAGCCAATCAGGGCCATGAAGGGTGGACTGGGTGGAAGCAGGATGAGACCAAGCACGAGAAAGTGTGTTAAAATACTCAGGAATTAAGGTGGAGCACCACAGCAGGCTCCTCGGGAATTTCGAGTTAGGCAGCCATGTCTTGATGCAAGGAGTCCTGATCTGCAGCAGGGAAGTCAAAAGCGTCCCGGATCTGTGGCATGAGCTCCATGAAGGAGGGATCCGGGTGAGGAGGGATCGAGAGTCAGGTGGGCGACCTCCATAAGGGAGGACGCGGACCGAGGGGAACTAAGGTCCCTGGGGTCCAATGGGTCCAAGCCAGGACATCCCATGAAGGGATCCCACCTCCAAAATCCCCATAAAGGCAGACCTCATAAATGGGAGGTGGGACCAGGCAGGAAGGCTGGGTCCGAGCATGCCGCTCGGGTGATGGGGAAGAGCGGGACAAAGCTGGACCCCTGACCCATGCCCGCAGGACCTCCATCACAATGTGGGCAATGCCTGGAGCCTGTGACGGGTCCTAAGAATGGAGAACACCAAAGGCGGCATCAGGAGGAAGGAGAGCCAGCACGGGAACCGCCGACCCTGAACAGCAGGGAGGCACCCGACCCCTGTGGACCGGGACCAGAAAGGAGCAAAGGACTCATGGTGAGGGCCATTCAGTGGGGCCAAAGGCCCGGAAAAAGTCACGACCGAAGGGGCGCGAAAAGAGCGACGGGGAGGACCCTGAGGACGCCACCCGGGTGCTGGGACAAGCGGGGATGCGGTGCATGGAAGCACAGCCCCAGCAGGCGGAGTCCCGGGTGGGAAGACATCATCGACAAGGAGGCAGCCCTGTTGACGAGGGAATGAGAAGCCGCCTCCAGCAATGGTGGAATCATCCCGTCGCGAGGGATCAAAGGAACCTCTCTGTCGACAGGAGGCGCGCCCCATCAATGAGGCATGCAAGGCATGCTGTCCTGTCGATGGGAGGCTGCCACATCGACGAAGGATGCTCCATCAATGTAGAAAAGGCCTCCATCAAGAGAGAGCAGGAGAAACATGGCCCGTCGATGGGAGAAGAGGCCCATGGATGAGGGAGAAGAAAGAACATGTGCCGTTGACGGGGAAGCATCCACGTCAATGAGAAGCGTCTTATCGACGGGCAACACTGCCTGTCGATGGAAAACATTCAGAAACAAGCTCCGTCAACAGGACATGGCCATTGATGATACAACAAGCCCATCAGGCTCTGCCAGTGGAGAGGACATCCCGTGGGCGAGGAAGGTACCGTCGATGGCCGGAGGAGCCATCGTTGACAGAGAATATGGATCCCATTCTCTCCTATGCCTGGAACAAGTGCCCTGGGCCGGGAGCCTTGAAGGCCACTCCCCCACAAGGTCCGTTTCCAGCCTGGCTGAGTGATCAGCCAGGAGGAAGACCCAAGACCTGGCAAGAGGTGCTGGGGCTTGGGGGATGTGCAGGTGGACTGTGAGCACTAATGGAACACCGGGCCTGCTGTAAAAAAAAAATTGGGCTAGGCCTGGAGAAGCCCCAGACCTAGCAAGACAGCCAGAGTCTGGGAGTAGCAGGGTACTGTGAGGTGGGTACAGGCCTGCTATGGAAGTCTGGGGATGCTGAGAGCTAGTCCCAGGTCCTGGACCCAAAGGTAGAAAATCAGTTCAAGTTTGAGTCAAGACTGCACCCAGGAGGTGAGGAGATCTAAGTGTGCGAGGCAGAAGCTGGCAGGAAAATGAACAGAGAGTACTGGGGCCGCCCACTCTTCTACACATCCACAGGAAATGTCATGTGGACGGCCCCGTGGAAGTCTGCTAGAAGAAGCTGTCATGTGACAGCGCCACCTGGTGGATACTCCCATAAGTAATGACTTACTGAAAGGGACCAGTCCGTAGAAGATCTACTGTTACAGGTGAGTAGCCATTTTTTCTAGGGTGTGGATAGGTTGTTCTTATCCAAACTTTGCATTGGTTCAAATGGCTTGCCCATGAGCCCTGCCAAGACCAGCAGTAAATCCCACAGAGGTGGAGGTTCACACGGAGGGGATATCTGAAGGAGGCCTTTGAAAAAGTGCCAGACCACCTTCTCCTGTGCCACCATCTACTGACCGACCCGCACCTGGTAAGCAGAGATGGCTGCCAGGTGCACCTTTAAGGGTCAAAGACCCCCTTTGGACAGAGACCAAAGGTAATCTAGGATGCTGGCCACTTGACAGGACAGAGGGTCCAAGCCCTTACCCTGACACCAAATGGAAAATCTCTTCCATTTGAAGGCATAGCACCGTCCTGGTCGACTCCTTCCTGGATGCTTCCACTACAGTGAGTACATCCTCAGAGAGACCCAAAGCCTGGAACTCTACCGCTCAGGAACCAGGCTGTCAGGTGCAGGGATTGAAGGTCCGGATAGAATACCTTCCCTGATTGACTGAGATCAGGTCTGGGCATGCTGGAAGACACCTTGGGAGCATGTTGCTGAGACTGAGGAGATCTGGACACCAGAACTGGCAGGGCCAGTCTGGGGCTACCAAGATCATCCTTGCCTTGTCCCTCCTCACCTTGAGGGCACCCTGTGGATCAAGGGAAATGGAGGAAGGCACAGAAGAGGCTTAGTGTCCACGGCCTCGGGAAGACATCCCCTGCAGCGATCCCGCTGAGGTAGGCGGGCATGAGAACAGCCTCAAGCTGGTGTTTTCCCTGCAGGCAAACAGTCCACTTGGTTACCCCAGTGGAGAACAGGCTGTAAGCTACCTCTGGATGGAGAGATCTTCATACCGGGCCACTCGGAGATCAGATGGAGAAGGCCCAGAAAGGATGTGAGACCCTCATCCATCGAGAGAGTACCCACCGACCGACATCAACCAGACAGGAGTGCAGTGAGGAACCCTCAGACTCCAAGGAGTCGTCAAAGAGAGGTCGCCTCCCAAGTCCCTGCTGAACCTCCAGCGGACAGTTAGGGGTGATGGTGACCAACAGCCAATATGGAAGCCTGGCAGTTAGGACTCACTTAGATGGAGTGCCACCCATCAGCTGTTTGGTGGCGGTTCCACACAATCAGCACAGATGCGGCGGCTGAGGCAGGAATAGTTGGTCAGCTCCACAGAAGAAGGCTTTGGCCTTTCGGGCAACAACTAGGTCATGGCCGGCGTAGAAACCGGGTTGGTCTTGCACCAGTCAACACCTACTACTGCTACATCAAGTCCTTGTAGCGTCAAAACAACTTGCACTCAAGTCTCTCCTCACCCGAGGAGGAAGAGCGGCGCGCTTCCCGTGGCCAAGAGCAGGAGTGCCGATGACAGCCAGACCGGCTTGACCCATGGGAGGAAGAACTCAACCTTGACTGCTGGGGGACCAGTGGAGGGACTCAGAGGGAATCAAAGATTGCCGAGGCTCCTCCTAGTCAGGGTCAGGGGACCAAGAGTCAGCGGACTGATCCATCCCTCCAACAGTCTGCATCAGGACTGGAGTCCTAGACAAAGAAGTATCGGGTTCTTGGTTTGACAACTGGTCATTCGGCTTGAGAAAAATCTCGGCTGGGACTTTGATCAAGCGTCTCGGCTATCAGGCTCGACAGGGTTACTGTGGAGCCAGCAGCCAAGAAGAAGGGTGGAATCGGAGGCCCTCGATTGAGAGTGCTTCCGATCCCACAATCAGCAATGAGTTTTTTCTTTTTAGACTCTTTTCAGATTCAGATTTGCCAGTGGGTCACTGACCAAAGGTAGGCAGAGACTGGCACAATTCCTGAAGGAGCCCCAAAAGTCGAGCCCAGCTGAGCGGCACAAAGGCAGAAGCCAGGAGGAATGGGCCACCTCCTCTTGAAAGCCACAAGCTGCTCGGTGGACCCGCGCGCGACAACCCAACAGGCATCCTTGGATTTGACTGGCAGGTTCCACTGCACCGGATAGTCCAGTTTCAGGCAGGCAAGACAGTCCTCCAGAAGCGGTCGGGTGAAATGAGTGGCAAAAGTCACATGCCTGGGAATCATGGTTTTGCCCCAGGCAGTAGATGCACGTGGCATGCGGGTCGGTCCTGGACATCATCTGCCCACAAGGGCACGGTGGAACCAGGAGCAGATTTATGTCCATCGTGGTCGCGATGGAAGATCAAACTGAACAAAAAACCACAAGAGTTGAAGTTTTAAGTAATTCAGAAGAATTTAAGCGCTAGGGCCTACTCAACGCGGAACGTTAGGAGGGAACCTGCTTCTTCCAGCAGAAGAGAAGATCTGACATCATGGAGTGGAGCCGAGGGAGATACTACCTGGGTGGGTGGGAGGAGCCAGCTTGAAGACTTTCCAGCAAGCTCTTTAAAGGGAAGGAAACTGCTAGAAGTGTGGATAGAAAGTACAGTTACGTGAGAACTTACTTAACAGTAGATCTTGAGAGGTTCCTGCGGTAGGTCATAACCTACAGGACTAGCCCCTGAAGACAGGACGCATGGCAAACTTTTGCTAGCAACGTCTGGCAGGGAACTGCCCACCTGACATCATGTGATGGACGTCAGTGGGACACTATATAGTGGGCAGTCCCCACTGCCTTCCAGTTCTCCCGCTGGAGACCAAAAAGGATACAACAGGAGAAAGGATGGATATCCTGGAGCCCAATCCAGAACAGCTTGTAAGAACACGCGAAAGCTGAGGGAAGGAGGAGGAGGAAGTGTGACCTACTGCAGGAACCTCTCGAAGGTCTACTGTTACAGTAAGACCATACGTAACTGTACTATCTTACTTTGAGAGGGTTCCTGCAGTAAGTCAAAACATATAGGACTGGCGGCCCAGTGGCACTGAGGGTTGAGGCGCTGGGCGCCACACACTCTCACGCCCGGCAACCGAGGATTCGAAACGGACTCGGGTTGCGAGAGGTCGGCTAGGGAGGGAGGATTAGCGTCCCAGCGGATGCTCTCTCCCTCAGGGGTGGGAGCCATGAGCAGCGTCCTGTGTTCAGCATCACCCTCACGGCGGTGGAAAGCACCGACCAAGAGGGATGGGCGGCTCCGCTCGCGGTCGGGGAGGGGCGACCGGCTGCGCGGGAGGGCTTGGTGTGCGTCAGCACGCCGCCACTCGGGACGTACATCCCAGCGCAGGATGTCTCCAGAGGCGGGAAACTGGGGAAAAGCGAGAAACCCCTCGGCAGCCCAAGATGATAGCCTCTCGGTACCATCCGGACCTCCGATAAGAGGGACAGACCCCGCTGTGCAGGAGGGAGAAAGGAGGCACTCTAGGGGCAGATCCACCGGAAGTGGAATGGAGAGTTGAGAGGAAGGAAGGTGGGCTCCGGGAGCAGAGAAGGAGGCATAAAAATAAAAAGTAAAAAAAACAAAACACATAGGACTGAATCCCAAGCAGTCACCCTCAGTGAGACCCACTGAAACAAAGGAGGAGGAAGGATAGCAGACTGACCAAAGCAGGTCTAAGACAGCAGACCCTGCAGAGCAGCTAGGCCAAATCTGGTCCCTACGCCTAGAGGCAATGTCCAAACTGTAATGCTTAGGTAGTGTGGACTGAACTCCAGGTTGCTGCGGCACAAATCTCGACTGCAGAAACATTTTTTAGGAAGGCTGCAGAAGCAGCCATCCCCTAGTGGAGTGACCTCTGACCTCCCCTGGAAGAGGTTTCATCGTCTAATAACAGAATTGGATGCAGTTAGCCAAACCATTTGGACAAACACTGCTTAGAAACTGCCAAACCCAGAGTTCTCGGCAAAGGAGACAAACAACTGATCTGATTTGCGGACATCTTTAGTCCTGTGGGCGTAGTAATGCAAAATCCTATGTACATCCAATGTATGTAGAAGGGCCTCACCCTTATTTGAATAAGGTAATACACCGACAGTTCAACGGTCTGGTTCAAGGTGAACTCAGAAACCTCCTTAGGAAGAAACTTAGGATTTGTTCACAGGACTGCCTGGTCTCTGTGAAAAATTAAATAAGGCCCCTTACACATCGGGCTTGAATCTCAGAAGTCCTTTGAGCAGAAGTAACCGCAACTAAAAGAGCACTTTCCAAGACAGGCAGCGCATCTCACAGCTTACCACCAGTTCAAAAGGAGCCAGCGTAAGCTTTCTACAATAAAATTCAAATCCCAAGGCAGGGTAGGGTTGCGGATAGGGGCTTCAAGTGGAGACCCTTTCAAAAGGTTTTGAGATCTCCAGTTGTGCAACAGTTTTCCGTCCACCAATGTATGATGGGCAGAACTAGCTGACAGGTGGACTTTCAGTGAGGAATAGCTTAGACCAGAGTCAGACAGGTGCAAAAGGTACTCCATTACCTGGGGCACTGAGCAGGAAAAAGGGTCCCAACCTTCAGCGGCCACCCAAATGAAAAAGCACTTCCATTTACAGTAGTGTAGGTAGACCTAGTGGAAGGTTTTCTAGCTTCCACTAGGACTTGAGCGGCACTCTGGGAGACTCAAAACACGACACAATTATGTCTGAAGGAGCCATGCATGCAGATGTAGGGACCTAAGTTCTGGGTGCACTAGTCTGCCCTGTTTTTGCATCAACAGATCATACTGAAGTGGTAGGGGTACTGGGGGTTCCACGGCCAGCTGTTGCAGGAGTGGAAACCAGATCTGCCTGGGCTAGAGGGGGCTAAAGGATCATCTGAATGCCCTCTGCCTGGCGCTTCAGTAGGACACGCTGTAGAATGGCCCTAGAACAAGCAAGCAAAACAGGGTAGTTTTACATTGGATGGGGAGGCGAAGAGATCTATCTCTGGCACGCCCCTAATGATGGAACAGAAGTTCTGCTATGTCCTGATGAAGTTCCCATTCGTGAGTGTGACAGGGCTGAATAGGACTTTGTCCCAGTTTTTATGGAAAGTTTGAATGCAGGGATCTGTTCTGTTCTTTTGTTTTCTGTCTCTTCTCTGTCTGGTTGCACAACCAAATTTTCCTGTGAGCGTGGGATTTGATCACCCTGACACTCTCCCAATTCTTTGCCTCTCGCTATCTCTCAGTCTTCCCTTACTGTTCTATCTTTTCCTCCCTTACATATCTGCTGGTATAAAAATATATGCAAATCACTGTGTGGAAATATAACTGATATTGGGATCTCTTTGTTTGGAAATTATATAGTGTTAATTTTGAAATGTATATAATTATAATTTGAAATGACTGCAAAAGCTATTGGAAACTCAAGAGGTTACCAGAGTGCAATTTTAAGCCTTTGCAAAAGCCAGTGGAGATGGGGCCTCAGTTCTGGGACATTGTGTCCCTGCCAGCACCTGAAACATACAAGACCACTTCAGAAGAAAAATAAACAGGATGCTTAAGAAGGGGGTTGAAAGGCCTTATAAAGACAGAGCTGCAATTGTTTGCATAAAGGGACACAGAGATTGGAGGAAAACTCAAGATGGACTTTTCTGGGTTTTTTGCCTTTGTAAATAGTTATACTGAACAATTTTATTTTACTGTAAGTCATAATAAAACTCTTGTTGCAAATTTTACAACTGCTTCTGTTTTTTCCTATGCTTCCTGATCTGTGCCTTGACAACAGTGAGCCTGTGTTGTTGTTTGGCTGAGGCTTTCCCCAGGATGTTGTGGGCGCCTGGGGCGTGTATGGCTGTGAGGTACAGGTCATGCTGGACTGCCCATACCACACGCACTCGCATCCCACAAAGGGGTACACCACTGGGTGCCTTCCTACTTGTTGATGTACCAGACCACTGGACATGTTGTCGGTCTCAACTAGCAGTGTTCCCACAGACAGGAGGGGCTGAGCAGCGTAAACAACTGCCCTCATCTCCAGAATGTTTATATGGAGAGATGCTTCCAGCTGGGACCATGTCCCTTGTGTCTGATGATCCCTTAGGTGGGCCCCCAACCCAGACCCAAGGCATCTGTAATAAGGGTCCAGGAGGAGGGAGTGTTCTGAAAGGCAACCCCAAGACAGGTTGAGAGGATTCTGACACCATAAGAGGTCTTTCTTGAGTCGCTGGACACCAAGACTGGAAGACTGAGATTGTCCAAACACTGATCGCATTGGACTCTTAACGTCCATTGGGCGACCCTCTATGCAACCTGGCCAAGGAGTCTGTAGAAATGGTCGCTACCATTAAGCCAAGAAGGTGTAAGAATGCTCTGGCAGGAATATGCCTGGAGGAGACTACCAGATTGACTTGCTCCGGAGAGTATCCGTTCTGTCCGAGGGCAAGAAGGCCCTGTCCTGGACCATGTTCAATACTGCCCCAATGAATTGGGGTATTGAGAGGAACCAGGGATGACTTGGGTAGTTGACAGTAATCCCCAGTTGGGAAAAAAGATCGGTGAAGGACAGGGACTCTTCTAGGCTGCTCCTGGATGGAGCTGTCAAGAGTCAATCATCCAAGTACAGGAACACTGCAATGCCTGGACGCTAAGAGCATGCACACCACTCAGGCACTTGGTGAAGACCCTGGGTGCTGAGGAAAGACCAAAGGGCAGGGCTTTGAATTGGAAGTGCTTCCCTTAGAAAAGGAAATGTAGGAAGCAGGTGTGGCGGGAACACTGGAATGTGCAGACAGGCATCCTGCATGTTCATTGCACAGAGCCAATGGCCTGTCTGGAGCAAGGCATGAGACCCTGTATTGTCAGCATGTGGAACCTTTGTATTCTACAAAAGTTTCAGTTGGCTGAGGTCCAGAATGGGTCTGAGGTCACCGTCTTTTGGGAACGAGGAAGAAATGGGAGTAAACCCTTTCCCCTTTGTGCCCAAGGGACTGGTTCTGTGGCTGACGTTTGAAGTACAGCCAGTATTCCTTCCTTGACCAAAGACACATTGTTCGGGAATAGCGGATCAACCTGGAGGCGAGTCTGGATGTCTTTCCAGAAACTCAATGGTGTGGCCCTTGATACTAGTTGCAGGACCCATGAATCTGACATGATGCCCTGCCATTCCTCTGGGTGAAGGTAAATCTTCCTCCCACCTGCTCCATGCTGTTGGGAGGTGGAGGTCTGAACAAGTCAGGAAGTGGAGGGATGGGAGGGAGGGATCCCCAGCTGTCCTCTGGGTTTTGGAGGGAGGGGAGCAACGGCTGATGCTGGTGCTCTCCTTCTGTTCTGACACCTGGAGAAGGTTGTTTACCTTGCTGCTTCTGCTGGCATCAAAGGGCTGCTTTGGTTTAAAGCCTGCTTTGTACATGGATTTAATGGCTCTCAGGGCTTGTCCTGAAGGCCCGTAATTATGTCCTTACTGTACCCTCCGAAGGCGCATACCCTCAAATGACTGCATGTATGTCTGGGAAAGTCCAGAAATATGCAGACAAGCATGATGCTGGGGCATACGGCCATGGTGGAGGAAGAACCACTGCATCTACTGAGTCATAAGTGGCTCTAAGTGCATGCCTGCAAGATATTTTGGACAAGCATAGGTCCTCATTAAGTTCCACCTTAAGGTCGGAGTCCTCTACAGTCTGAAGATGAGCCTCCAGCTTAGCCATGGTGGCCTTCTGAAAAGAGACCATGTGTGCTATGTAGTTGAGAGAATGAAGAGCACAGGTAGAGGAGGCATAAAGTTTCTGCCCAAACTGGTCTAGCTGCTTAGAGTCTTTATCAGGAGGTGGAACGCATGTGTTTTGGCTTGGCAGCACGGTCATCAGCTGTGGCTATTACAATGGAATCTGCCTTGGGTCGGGAATCAAGAAAGGAGACATCCTCCGGATGTATGGTAAATTCGCTCAGCCTTTTTGGGACAGCCAGAATGGAATGGGGCAACTGCCAAATGGTGGCAGTAAGATCCTCATGGGGCAGTCCAAGGAGGAATAGGAATAATAGATACCGCTTCTAGATCTAGGTGTTCAGCTAGACGCTTACATTTGGGATCTTGTTCTTCTGCGCCTATCCATAGGCCTGCTGGATGATGCGGAGAAGTTCTTTGAAAGAAGGGTCTTCTGAGGCAATTTTGGCAACTCCTTGCCCTTACCCTTAGCTCCTGTGGTTCTGGACTGCTCTCCGGAAGAAGAATCAGAGGAGTCCTCCTCTGAGTCGGAAGAGTCTTCTGTGTCAGAGGTACTAACACCTGGTAATGTGACCTCCTGAGTGGCACCTCAGAATATGTGCACCATGGTGGACTGAAAAGCCAGGATCCTTTATCCAGGTCAGAAACCAACTGAGACCTGGCTTCCTGCCACCAGGACTGAATCATAGTCTGGAAGTCCTGTTGTGGTGGAGGAGGCTGATAGTAGTGGGTGCCCATCCCGGGTAACGAGGGAGGGTACCCAGGTGGCTGGTAAAAGAAGGAGTATAGCCTTGTGCCTGATACCTGGGATAATATCCCTGGGGAAAAAGGGCCATCATCTGACCAGAGAGCTGAAAACATGACATCGGAATGCCCGGTAAGGGCAGTAGCCTGATGGATGGCCATGATCAAAAGAGGCCTCAAAGGGCCTGGAAAATTACCTGGCACTGGGAAAGTCGACATCAGAGGTTTGGCATCAAGATTCGGCGTCAGGTTGGCTGGCGTCAGGGCAGTAGTAAGGTCTAGACGGTGGCTCCGAGGCAGGTTGTCGAAAGGATCCAGCGGAACACCTGGCGTTAGGTGCGCAGTAACCAAATGGAGGGACCTCTGATGGTGGGGCTAAAGATAGGCCCGTTGTAAGAGAGAGGTTCCCTGGAGCTGGTGAAAGAACCATTTCTGATGTCAAAGTCTCAGGAAGAGTATCCGAGGGAGTGATGGGGGTACAACCACTGGAGTGAGGGGAGGTAGAGTCACATCCAGGGCCCTCTTTCCCTCCATCCCAGTCATAATGTTTGGGGCTGGAGGTTCTGCCTGGGAGGAGGCGGAGGGAAGGCTCCTGTCCAGGGAGGCCTGGGAGGAGGGCTGGCCAGCAGAGGTCAGCGAGCTCGACCGGACGTTGAGTGGTCGGCGTCAGTCCCGACGGGTGGGCTTCAACTGGGTGGTCACCAGAGTCTTCAGCGCAACTTATCAGTTGAAGGAGAAGCTGAACAGATGGGGCGGGGGGGACAGGAGAGAACCCTGACTGGCTTATCAGCAGGTATCAGAACAGATTAGCTCTTGGCGGGAATCTGTCTGCTCGACTATCGGGTGGGCTCGGGGACCCAGTCCGACTTACAATAATAACAGGGCTCTAGAGGAACACGCCGAATGGCTTATCGGTTGGAGTACCAGGTTTGGGGACCATTTTAATAGGCCTAAAAGAAGAAGAGGTACCTGGAGAACTTTGGACGCAGCCTGAACAATCACCAGGGAAGGTGGCAGGAAGCGGCCTTGCTCGTTGTGGGGCCATAGTCTTGGGCCCAGCGACCTTAATGGAGAAACCCACTCCCAGTCCTTCAAGTGTTCCCACTCTATGCTTCTCTTTGGCTTTCTTTTCTTCTTGAACTCTTAAGAAGGAGAAGAAGCAGATTCCCTGAGCTTTGCATTTCTTTTTCCAAGGTGGCCATTCTGGATTTCAGAAGATGGGTGTCCAGGGCTTGCTGCCTGCATTTGTGCATGGCCTGGTTGAAGGGTTTACAATCAGGGCAGGCATCGGTATTATGACCGGGCCTAGGCAGAAGTGGCCGCACTTGAGGCATTTTGTGCCGCAGTTTCTCTTGGATTTCAGAGTCGGAGGTGAAGAAGACATTAAAAATTAACAAACGGACTTTAAATTGAGAAATAAGTAATACTTATACAAAATGGTGATCGACTGGAGCAATGTTCATCAGTCATATGTGCAGGTCGACTGCAGGAAAGAACTGAAGGCGGCATGGGGACCGCCCACTACATAGGGTCACGCTGACATCAATCATGTGATGTCGGGTGGGCAGTCTCAACCAGACATTGCTAGCAAAAGTTTGCTGTGCGGGTCAGGCGCCAGGAGGCGCTAGATCCTATATGTTATGACCTACTGCAGGAACCTTCTTGTAGTAAGATCATCATATCCACATCCCTAGAAGCTAACACATAGTCCAACAACAGAGCCGCACCCCCACACACCCGGTTCTACTATTCTCTCTGTAATAAATGTTGTAGCCCTGTTTCTCACATAATAGCACCAAACTGCTAATTTGTGGGCATGGCTTCAGCAAGAGACACCAAAGCTATGTGGGACACTGGATTTACTATCTAACACACAAAGGTGTCAAACCACCATTTTTTTTGGTATATATTTTTGTCTCTCTGTACCGATGGTGCCCCCATCTGGCAGGGGGACATGCATCCATCGCCCGCCACAACTTCTTTTTACACTTATCACGTTCACATCTTACCCTCTATGGTGGTGTCCTCGGGGGCCTCAAGATGTTGTCTCTCTCTTCCAGGAGAGACTCCAGAATAGGTGGCCAGTTGCAGGGTGGCAGCCGAGAGCACTGTGTTTCATCCTGCCTGCATCAGGGATTTACCTCCATTTCTTCCCAGTCCTCAGGAAGCTGGCATGCCAGGGTACACAGCATGCTGGCCGCAGACCTCAGCTGATGTATTCCCTCCCACAGTGCCTCTTTTGCACTGCCACCTGGGGTCACCCAGGTGGCAGTGTTCTGAAGGCAGGTTCCCCTCCCTGAAGGAGGGGTATCCTTATGGACCCCTAATCCCCCTCAGCCAAACCTTTAATGGCCCAGGCTTAGTCCTGAACCCGGGTCACCAGTACTGCATACAGCCACCCTGCGCTGTGCTGATGGGCCGACCTCAGGTGCCACATTACTTAAAAACTGGCGAAATAGATTTTGAATTCTCTGTTTTCTAGATCTTGGGGCAGGCAGCAAGTTTGAGTGCCTCACTTACCCTGAAGGTGACAGCTGCTCTTTAACTGCCACATTTGATCTGTAAATGACAAAGCAGCACTCGGATGGCTTGTTTTTTTTTTTTTTTCACCATCAGCTTACAATACATGTCTAACAGCAGTAAAATAGCAACTCCTGCTGTTGTAAACATAACTAAACCATTATTTTTATAACTGAAAGTTGTCAGTCAGTTGCCTCTGGCTATTTTATTTTCCTCTTGAGCATTCTGCCACTGGACTTCTTGCTAGCAAATCTGACTGCCAGTGTTTCTGTTAACCCATGTCCTCTGACAGCCGCTTCGCACCCAAACACAACCCTCTCTCACTCCCACCCTCCTGTTCCACAACTGTCCACCTCTCCTACCATCTACTACCTCCCCTTGACAAAGCCTCACCTTGGCTGCTAAAACTGCATTTCTGCAGAATGGGGAGCTCCGTCTGAACTGTAACATGATTGTTAAACACTGTACCACACTTAATTAGTGCTGCATTAATGTTTCTCCACAAGTGTGGTCCTGTTTTTCCTCACAGGTTGTACCCTGCTTAATGTTGTAACTGCACACTAATACTACTTTTTTTCCCCAATTGTTTAACCAGGTGAGACACACTAAGCTGAAAGCTTGTTTACAGGTGCAACCTGAGAACACAGGGAAGTTAAGTGACTTGCTCAGGGTCACACAGTATGCAGGTGTGGGCTGTGGGATTCAAACCCAGGTTTCTAGATTTGCAGCTCAGAGCCTTAAACCACTGCGGTATACTGCCTCCTAAAAGATGCATGATCAGGATTTGAACCCTTCGTGTTCTCATACTTGTTAGTTGATGTTCTTTCTGTTCTGCAATGTTTCATCACCTGTAAATGTCTTGTAAACCTTGCTGACTTGGAGCCTTTGTAAACAAGCTCCCGGCTCAAAGGTATTAACCGAATTTGAAATAAATAAATAAATAATGCTTGCTAACCAGAGGTGCTGGTGTTATACAGACTAATAACTAATTCTAGTTTCATACTAGCCCCTTGAGGTAAGCACGATGGCTTTATTTGCAGCTGCAGTCAAAATTTTCTACATATATTTTCTCACCTCCCCATATACTGCAGGTATATCCCCATACCAGTTGTGGGACAGTGTTTCAAATCACTCCTGTGGTGACTTCTTAAACAGTTCTTCCAGCTCTGCTCACAGCAGTTTCTATTGCAGTGTTACCATGATCCAGAAGAAAGTATTTTATAAACTAAAAGTCCCACACTTAATATCTGTGAAAGAATGACGGTTGCTGATCTTGAAGGAACAGTGCATGATGGCATATCGCTGAGAAGCAGAGAAGATTGAAAGGTTTTTGTCCCCGTTCACTGTAGGTTCTCTCCGGCCAGGCACACATTGACCTTTTCTGTCCCTGAGCAACCACACAGGCCCATCAGCCACTGAATGTGTCACTTTGAGTCCCGGTGGTGGGCCCCTAGGGAGGACCATCCCAGGATCCTAGGATCTGAATTTCATGGATGACTCCATGCAGTGGGGCCTGGCTGTAGTACAGCATATAGATGGTGACCTGGGGTTTTACCCCTTTTTCTTTCTCTCCTGTTCACCCACATGACTGCAGCTGTACTGGGTGGGTGGAGCAAACTCCCTGGCCTGCCACAAGGGTAACTATGGTGCTGAGCACAGCGCCATACCCACCCCAGGCTGGAAGAGCTTCAATCATTAGCACTGTGCCCCAGTTTGTGTGCTCTGAACTCTAGCTGCTGACACAACTGGCAGACCCACAAATGTTTTTGTTACCCAGATACAAAATAGATGCATATTTAATACAGGAAGGTAAATAAAAACAAAATGAAATAAAAATAAACTTAATTCTAAACATGCATTTTAAACATTACTGAAGTGACCATTACATGTCTTCATGGCTTTCTTACTTTATACTGTAATTCTGATAGTTTAGCTAAAAAGCAACAGAAAATGGCACTACAGTAATTTCATGGCATAAAGTAACAAACTGTAATGCTCTGTACCACAGACAACATTCTAGAACTACTCGACGATCTCATGACTCGATTCCCCCCCCAAATTTAGGACTCACAACCTTATGGGGTCATTACAGTACAGAAACAACATTTCAGAATTCAGTCCATTCTTCTCCCAACAAACAGTTTAAACCTACAGTACATAGCGGAGCACACTAAGCTGCTGTTCCTTGTCTCCTTCCACTGATCTGTAGAAGAAGAGAATCATCAGCATTTATATAGGCGCTTTCATACACAGTATCCCAAAGCGCTTTACAAGCAATGCTAGACTGGTAGTGAAGTAACTGAATGTGTGGTGGCGACCATATCGCACATCATCACCCACACACAGCCTGAATAATTGCATGAACTGGTTTATGGGAAGAGGAATGTTGGCCAGGACACCAGGAATGTTCCCTGCTCTTTTGCGAAGAGTGCCTGGGTTCTTTACTTCCACCTGAACACCCACCAGGATGGGCAGAAGGACCTCGGTTTAACGTCTCATCCGAAGGGCGGCACACCCAGCAGTACAGCACCCCCAATACTGCACTCGGATGCCAGCGATTTTTAGGTGCAATCTAATCCGGTGTGGGGCGAGAACCCAACCTTCTGGTCCAGAGGCGGATGTGCTATCAACTGAGCCACGCTCTACCCTTTATGGCAGCTGAATAGTTATCGTAGGTGGGTCAGAGTGCCTGTTTTGATCCACAGCAAGTAGTACCACCATTTTCTACTATTTCCCCACCACTGACACGAGACTGACTGGCCTGTAGCTACCAGCGTTTTCCTTACTGCCACTTTTGTGAAGCGGGACTACATGTGCTCTCTTCCAGTCCTCTGGAACCACTCCTGTACCTACTGAGTTGATGAATAGGGATGCCTCTGATAGCCCTTTTCATCAACTCACTTAATTTGAAAGTGGTTCCAGAGGATAAGAGGAGGACAGATATAGTCCTGCTTCACTAAAGCAGCAGGGGAGGAGGCTGATAACCATAGGTCAGTCAGTCTACAGTCAACAATGGAAAGTTAATGGAGACACTTTTAAAAGGAAAGCTAATGGAAAATCTTGAATCCAGCAGATTACAAGACTCAAGGCAGCATGGATTCCACGGGGTGGGGGGGATCATGTCAGACCAACCTGACTGACTTCTTTCGACTGGGTGACTAGGGAAATAGATCAGGGTGGGCAGTACACATGGCCTACTTACACTTCGCAAGGCTTTCGACACCATATCACACAAGAGACTTTTAAGACAACTGAGCAGTTTGGGTGGGACCACAGGTGGTAACTACGCACACATCTGGTTGATGGACAGGTGATGAAGGGTGGTGGTAAATGACACTTGATCTAATGAGGGAGAATGGCCAGTGTGGGTACCTCAGGGCTCAGTCCTGGGACCAGTCCTCCTTAATGTCTTTATAAACGACACTGTAGATGGGCTGGAAGGGAAGATATGTCTCTTTAGGAAGACACCGAGGGGCTATAGAGAATGAGTAGAGACTGAGGAAGGTGGTCCATCATTAAGGAAGGAATGCTGGTTGCCACAGATGAGTCGTTAGGCTCAGGGGAAAAATACAAGGGCCAAGGTGCCCAGCTGGTTCTGTTAAGGGAAAAGAGGTTGGCCTATAGAAAATTCAGGAAGATCATGAGAGAGGTGAATAGGGAAAATTACATAAGGTTGACTAGTGAGGCAAGTAGGGAAGTCCGTGAGCTGAGGCACAGAAGGAGCTGCAGATAACTGAAGGAATTAAGAAGGGTAGAAGGCTTTCTTTTGCTATACAAGTGAGGAAAGGGACACGAAGGACAATGGGATTGTTAGGCTTAAGAAGGGAGGAATGGGTGGAGGAGAGCAGTGAAAGCAGAGATACTAAATGAATACTTTTGTTCTGTCTTCACCAGGAGAAGGACAGACCAGTGCCTTCAGGAAGGAAAACAGGAGAAGGGGAACACAGATGTAGTGACAGAGGAGGATAGCGTGAGGGAGGGGCTGATGGCATTGAAGGTGGACAATTCACCAGGCCCAGACAGAGTACATCCAAGGTACTAAAGGAACTGACTAAGGAGCTGGCAGGGCCACTGGCAGACCTATTTAACAGTTCACTTGAGTTAGGCATGGCACTGCGAGGACTGGAGAACAGCACCGTAGTGCCTCTTCACAAAAGCAGTCCCAAGGATGACCCAGGGAATTACAGACCAGTCAATCTGACCTCCATTGTGGGCAAGCTCATGGAGACCATACTAAGGAAAGATTGGTGGAATATCTAGAGCAGCATGGGTTCATGGTGGGGGAAGATCATGTCAAACAAATCTGATTGACTTCTTTGACACGGTCACTAAGACAGTAGACAGGGGCCAAGCAGTTGACATCCTCTATCTTGATTTCAGCAAGGCCTTCGACTCTGTGCCCCATAAAAGGTTGATCAGGAAGTTGGTGGATCCCAGGGTTGGGAAAAGATGGCCAGATGGGTGGAAAACTGGCTGAGGGACAGGACCCAGAGGGTGGTTGGTGGGGAGAGTTATTTGGCACCAGAGAGGTGACCAGTGGGGTCCTGCAGGCCTTGGTGCTGGGGCCTGTGTTGTTCAGTGTTTTCATCAGTGACATTGGGGATGGCATTGAGGGCAAAATGTGCCTATTTATGGATGACACCAAGCTCTGTGGGAGAGTGGACAGAGCTGAAGGGATACAAGGCCTACAGGAAGATCTGGAAAAACTGAGGAGGTGGTCCAGGATCTGGTAGCTTGGCTTCAATGCCAAGAAATGTAAAGTTATGCATATTGAGTCAAGAATCCCAGGACAGAGTACTACCTGGGTGGTGTCCGAATATCTGCATCAGAGGAGGAGAAGGACCTGGGAGTGATGATCATTAGTGACCTGAAGTACTCCACGCAGTGCAAAAAAGCAGCAGCAAAGGCAAACAAAATGCTGGGATGCATATCTAGGGGAATCAGTAGTAGAAGAGAGGCGGTTATACTGCCCTTGTACAGGTCCCTGGTAAGGGCTCATCTAGAGCATGGGGTTCAGTGACTGGTGCCCAAACCTCTAAAAGGACATTAACCTGCTGGAGAAGGTCCAGAGGAGGGCTACAAAGATGACAGCAGGTCAGCAGGGTAAGGCATATGAGGAGAGGTTGAGGGCACTGAACATGTACTCCCTGGAAGAGGAAGACAGAGGACATGATTGGGACATTCAAGTACTTGAAAGGGATAAATAAGGTGGTTAAGGAGAGTCTCTTTAAGCTGAGTGGCAATCATAACATGAGGGGCACAGTCTTAAGCTGGAGGGAGGGAGGTTTAGGAGGGAGGTCAGGAAGCACTTCTTCACAGAGAGGGTGGTGGACACTTGGAATGCACTGTTGGAAGAGGTGATCTGTTGAAGACAGTGGGCAGCTTTAAGAGAGTCTGCGATAGGCACAGGGAAGGTAAGGATCACAGGTAGGGAGGATGGGCAGAGACAGTAGCTCAAGCTGTGTACCCTGCAATCTGAGTAGATTAGATAGACCAAATTGCCTTCTTCTGCTGGCTTCTTCATATGTTCATATGTAGGAAACTCAAGGAGTGGTCCAGGGTATGGCAGCTAGGTTTCAATGCAAACAAAAGTGCAAAATCATGCACCTAGGGCACAGAAACCCAGAGGCAGTGTATAACATGAGGGAAGAGGTATTGATGGTTTTGATCCGAAAGGAGTCAGGCAGGCTTGTCTGCGTGGATCTGCAATAAAATGTTTATTTCATTTCTCTTCCCCCGCTTTCTTTTTATCCCTCCTTCTCGCCCTCAGCGTTAGACTCCTTCAGGTATTGCTCATGCCATCCATGCCTCCTTGACCTTGAGTCTGCCCCCTAGAGTGCCTCAGTAATTCCTTTTCTCTCCTCCTACCTCTGTGGAGCACCTGCACAGCAGAGGTCTGCCCGTGGTTCCTGGACTGGATGGCGTGGAGGCGGCGTCATCTAGGCCTGCTGAGGATTCCCCCGCTTTTCTCCCTTCCCTGAGGGGCTGGCTCGGGCAGTGCGTGCTGGCCGCCTGCCAAGTGCCTAACAACATCCTCCCTCCTGGCTCCAGCCCTCTGGAGCCGCCAATGCCCATGAGTCGGTGCTCCCACAAGCCCCCAGGGGCGTCGGTGTGTACAGCACCCCTGGTAACCCACCCAAGGAGGAGAGCATCCGTTGGGGCGGCTCCAGTCCTCCTTCCCCTGCCGACCCGAGTCCGTGCCCGAACCGGGTCGCCGGCGTGGTGTAGGTGTGGCATCCAGCACCTCAGCCCTCAACACCACCAGGCTGGCGTGTTTATTTCATTTTAATCTTGCCTGGTGTCCTTACATTTTGGAGGTGGTGATGCGCCACTTTTTTTGTGTAGTGCGTATTAATGGTTACTAAACAAGAAAGGGACCTTGGGGTTATCATATCTGATGACCTCAAGATGGTGAGAAAATGTAACAAGGCAGTAGGCAAGGCCAGCGGGATGCTGGAGTACACAGGAAGGGAGTCACCAGCAGAAGAAAAGAGTTGGTGTTACCACTGTATCCATTGTTGTTAAGTCCCGACCTGGAGTACTGTGTCCAGTTCTAGAGACCATATCTCAGGAAGGACACAGAAAGGGTGAGAGGGCTGTCTAGGGAGGGAAACTAAAATGGTACAGGGGCTGCATCATAAACCCTATGTGGAGAGACTGGGGATCTCGATACACCTCACAGGGGTGAAAAAGATACAGGAGGGAGTATTTTTCAGAAGAAGGTGCATGAAAACAAGGGGCATGTAATGAAGCTGGAAAGGGGAATTTAAGAGGATGTAAGAAATATTTCTTCACTGAAAGAGCAGTGGATGCCTGGGACAATCTTCCTGTGCAGTTGGCGATGGCAAAAATAGTGGTAGAGCTGGGACAGGCATAAAGGAATCTAGTAGGAAATTGGGGGAGGGGCGTTGGCGGAGATTGGTTAAGATCTATGGTGATAGTATAGGCAGGGCCAAAAATGGGCCGAACTTGGTGGGCCAAGTGGTCCTCATCTGCTGACAAATTCTGTTTCTGTGTTTATCTACTGGGTTCCTGCCTCATTTTGAAGGACCTCATGCCACCACAGCTTTTAATAACTAGGGCACTGCTGCTGATAGCATGAAATTTTCTTCAAAGTCAAACAGGTGAATTGCAAAACTTTGGCAGATAACAATGCTGATTTTTTTTAATCATTGCTAAAGACAAACTAATGGATGAAATGCTGATTCCAACTTTTATTTTCTATTTTAATGTGCCTGTAATCACACATTTAATTTCAGGGAGGCAGTTTGGTTCAGTGGTTAGAGAGCAGAGTTGAGAACTTGGACATCCAAGTTTGAATCCCACCACCACTTCTCAGAACAGAGACCAGGACCAGAACTGAGGTAGGCTGCTGCTAGTGATGGTGATAAAGATGGAATAACATAACGGACCCATGGCTTCTACCTAGTGATTTAGTAGAAGCCTTTTGAAACTCCCTTCCATGCAACAACACAGATTTTGTGGTTAAGCAAGATTACCTGCTATGATGATAGCTCCCATCCTGCCAGCCACAGGAGGTGGGTCTGAACCCAGAGGTTCCCAGTGAACAAATCCATCTGTTCTGGAAAAGGTGTCTCCAAAAGCTGGGTCTGAGCTGTCAAGGTTCCAGTGAACAAATGTATCTGAGACTCTGAAATGGCTCAACGAGAAGCTGGTCTGACACCCCAGGTTACCAGTGAACAGACTCCTCCAGGGCTCTAGAAAGGGTCTCTCTTGGAGCTGTGCCTAAACCTGCCAAGGATCCCACTGGACAAAAACATCTGAGACTCTGGAGATGAACTCAACAAAATCAGAGTCTGAATCCTCAAGGTTCCCAGTGGAAAGACTAACCAGTGTCTCTGGTGAGGGTCTCTGAGGAGCTAGGCATACCCCCTTCCAAGTTTTACTGTGAATAAACTCAACCGTAGCTCTGGAGGGTCTTACCAGGAACTAGGCCAGATCACCAAAGTTCACAGTGAAAAGGCTCGCCTGGCACTCTGAAGAGCTACCAGGAGCAAGGCCAGGACCAACCAGGTTCTCAACAAACAGACAGACTTGTGACTCCGGAGAGGGTCTTGCCAGAAACTGGATATGAGCGTCCAAGGCTATCCGTGAACAGACTTCCCCTAAGGCACTGGAAAGGATCTCAGCTGGAACTGGGCTAAAGCGTCCAAGGTTCACCATGAACAAATTCATCTGGGGTTCTGAACAGTCACTGGAAGCAGGTCCAGAATCACCCAGGTTCTTAGTGAACAGAGTCACCCATGGCTCCAGAGAGGGTCTAACCAGAAACTGGATGTGAGCAGCTCAAGCGTTTTAGTGGACAGACTCCCCGAGGCTCTGAAAGCGTCTCAACTGCAGTTGGGCCTAAACCTCCCAGGTCAGCCACAAACAAACTCACCAGGGGCTCTAAAGAGTCACTGGGAGCAGAACCAGAACCACACAAGCTGGCAATGAACAGACTTGCCCATGGCTCTGAAGAGGTCTCACCAGGAAGAGGGTCTGAACTCCCATGTTCCCAGTAAATGGACAACAGCAGCTCTGGAGAGGGCCTCACTAGGTGGGATCTTGAACAGCTTACATAACAACATAGGACTGTGATGGCAGAAGGGACATAGGGTCCATCTTGTCCACCCACCTGCTGTACTGCAGTGACTACCCGTGGCTCTGGAGAGGGTCTTAACAGGATCTAGATCTGAATGCTCAAAGTTCCCAGTGAACAGGTTCACCCGAGTCTCTGGAGATGGTCTCACCAAGAGCTGGTATTGACCCTCAAGTACCCAATGAACACATGTACTAGTGGCTTAGGAGAGGGTCTCACCAGGAGCTGCACCCAGATCCACCAGGTTCCAATATAACAGCCTCAACCATGGCTCTGGAAATGTTTTCACCATAAGCTGTGCCTGAGCTCCCCAGGCTGATAGTCAACAGCCTTAGCTGTGGTTCTGGAAACGTCTCACCAGGAGCAAGGCATGAAATCCCCAGGTTCCAAGTGAACAGACACACTCAAAGTTGCAGAGAGCGTCTCACGGGAGCTGGACCTGCACCCCTCCGCCCCAGGTTCTCAAGTGAAGATCTGAAGATTCACCCAAAGCTCTAGGAGCGTCTCACCAGGAGCTAGATCTGAACCCCATGTTCCCAGTGAACAGACATGGATGGCTATGGAGAGGGTATCACCAGATGCTCTTTAATAATTTACATAGTAACACCCTGTGATGACAGAAGGAACTTAGGGTTCATGTTCTCCATCCCCCTTGCTGAACAACAGTGACCATTTCCAAGCTAAGTCTGGACATACATCCAAGCTTAGCAGCAAGAATGATACCCCCAATCCTGCCATGTAACTCTCAATGTCATTCCCTCTCAGGAATCTGTCTATTCCTGCTCTGAAAGCCTGAACAATGCTAGGCCCCACAACTTCACTGGACAGGCTACTCCGCCTGCTAACTGCCTTTTGTGGAATGTAATGCTTTCATGTTTCCCTTTATTCTGCACCCCCAGCATGAGTGTGTGCCTCTAGTTCTGCCTGCACTCACCAGCTCAAACATCTGTGTATACTCCACCATGTGCAGCCCCTGAGTGATTCTGTACATTTCAGAATGAAATGCATTGCTTGCATCTAATCGTAGCTGATGCTGGCAGTAGTCCCTTTCTGTAAATCTTGAACATTTTTGTGCAGCTGTTATTTAACGGAAGGAATCATGTTTAGCCCGACAAGGTGGCCAGCCGATCCCTTCCACTTTCATAGCACATAGAAACTGTCGGCAGATAAGGACTGCCTGGCTCATCTAGCCTGCCTGTAAACCCTTGTACTGGATTAGTGCTTCCTACCCACCCGCTGCAGTACCTCTATGGTTCCCTATGCTATCCCAAGCATGCTTGAATCCATCCACTATGCTTGCTCCCACCACCTCTTGAAGGAGAACATTCCATGTGTCCACCACTCTCTCTGTGAAGAACTTCTTCACATTCCCTCTTAACCTCCCACCTTCCCATTTCATGTCATGCCCCTCATTCTTGTGCTCCTCCTGTATTGGAAAATGTCTCCCCTGCACCTTGTTTATACCCTTGAGGTACCTGAATGTTTCTATCATGTCCCCTCTTTCCTTCCTCTCTTCCAGCAGTACATATTGAGGTCCCTTAATATGTACAATGTAACCAACCGACCCCTTTCACTTCCCTACTGATTTCCACACCCCTGTGCTCAGACATGTTATGATGTGAAGCAAGGGAGGCGCAAAGCACCCCATTGAAATTAATGGAAGTATTTTTTATTACTATTTTATACATTTGATGGCTAGCTGGTGATTAATGAAGGCCACTGCAACTAGCAGAGTGTTAGTCAGCGGTGACCTTCGGTAATCTCTAACTCACCATCATAATGTATTACATATTAATGAAGGCTGACTCCTGTTCACCTGAATGGGCACGCCCTGCGCCTCCCTTGCTGCATGTCATAACATGCCTGACAACGGAGGGCGTGGAAACCAATAGGTTGAAGGAACGCTGGCCACCTTGTTGGCCAAGCTACAATCCCTTCCCGCAAATGGTTACACAAAATGTTCCAGATTTTCTGAAAAGGACTATCACTAGCATCACCTATAATCTGATGTAAGTTACCCCTCACCCCACCCACCCCAAGCTCCAAAATCACTAAGTATTCGGAAAACTGTTAGTAAGTCAACTATCAGCCTTCTCTTTCTGGGCTAAATCTTCCGAGTATGTTCAGTCTCTCGTTTAGGTCTTGCCTCCTAAGCAACTAATCAGCTTTTCGGTCCTGTGATGAACCTTCTTGATCTTTTCAATGTCCTATCAGTGCTGCACTGAGCAGAACTTGACACAGAACTCCAGGTGTGGTCAAACCAAGGCCTTGTACAGGGCAGGATCATCTCCCATGACTGCTGCTTACTCCTCCTAATACATTCCAGGGCTGCATCTGCTTTTATGCCTGAAGCAACACACACAGAAACATAGAAATTGTCGGCAGATAAGGACTGCTGGACCATTCTAGTCTGCCCGTAAAGCCCTACACTTGTTTGCGCCTCTGACCACCACAGCCTACAGCCTACCTGGCTTCAAGCTTACAGTCCACAATTACCCCAAGATCCTTTTCCTAGTTCTGCTATCCATTGCTGTACCACACAGGGTGTATGCACAACCCAGATTCCTCACCTACTAAGCATAGTACCCAGCCATTACCTACATTAAATATAAGCCCCCATTTCTTAGTCCATGCCGCTAATGCGCAGATCCTGTAATACATCCTTCTTCTGCTGTGTCCACTCCTCTTGTCAACTTAGTGTCTGCTATTTCACACCTCAAAAGTCATTTAGTAAATATGTTAAGAGAAATGGCACAACAGACCCAGCACCAATCCCTGAGGTACTGCACTCAGCACAGCCCTCCACTCTGAATGGTGACCAAGCACCACCATTCTCTGCTTCCTACCATCAGTCACTTAGCTATCCACCTTCTGTGCACTTTGTGGACTCCATATTGTGCTACCTTCTCCATGCAGTACATTATCCAAAGCCTTGCTGATGTCCAGATAACCAGGTTTTGTGAAACATTTGCTGTGTGCTAGAGAAAGCTCATTTTCATCCACACACTGAACATCTTTTCGACTGATGCAAGCGCTTTGCCAAGCCCGAGGCACAGCTTACAAGTTTGTAGTTACCAAGTCTGACTTTGCCCCCATCTTGAATTGGGGAGGGAAGAGATGACACTGGTTTTTTCTAGTCCTGCAGTATTATTTCCCTGTCCGTAAGGAGTCCTGATTTATAGCAGTAAGAGACTCAACCAAAATCCCTTTAAACTCCACTATTACCCTTGGATGGATACCACTGGGACTCTGGGATTTTCCCATATTCAACCCTCAGATATTCACCAACTAAATCTGGTGTGATCAGCACTGCCTGTTTTGCTATACCTTTCCAATAATTTTCACCCCTGACTGGCCATGCTCCCTCACTTCCTGGCTGCATACTGGCACCAAGTAGTTATTCAGTGCCAGTACTATTCTGCCAGCTTTTCTCAAAGGCACCTTATCATCTCCAATGATGAGCAGCCTCATCTTATTAGTCTCCTCTTGTCCCATATGCATTAAAAAGGATTTATTATTCCACTTGACTCCTTGTGCGATCCTGGCTTTCAGAATTTTAGACCAGCCTGGGCCCTCGTGGCCTGCTTTCTTTCTGTAATGCCCTATATTCTTTTTGCTACTGCTCTGTCACCAGAATCCTTCAACATATCATACATCCTACTTTTATACAATAACTTCCCTGAAGTTCTTTGGACAACCAAGGAGGCCTCTCTGTCTAGCTCCTTGCCCCTATTGCACATGAGAACATATCTAGACACTTTCCTACATTGTATTCAGCTTACGCTCTCTCACTTGCAAAGAACTCCCTTCTGTGGTACATTTGTCAAATTTGCCACAACCATCTCCCCTGCTTATCAAAATCAGCTCTCCCAAAGTTTAATGTCCCACTCTTATTTTTAGGAAACCGCTTCCTCCTATCACCTCAAATTCAATTCTATTATGGTCGCTGTTACCCAGATGGCTCCCAATCTTTACTGCTATGACCATGTCATTCCTACTACTCAGCAGCTGATCAAGGACAGCATCCCTTCTTGTTCCACGCCTGAGACGATGAATATAGAAGCAGTCCTTCACGACTGACCAGACATTTCTCCTGCTTTCCTTTGGGCACTTCCTTGTTTATTTCGGTGGTTAAAATCCCCTTGAGAATGAAAGGCCCATAGTTGTTGCCCTTTTAATTTTATTTGACAACTCCAATCCTGCCCTGCTGTACTACTGGTGGTCCATAACACACTCCAAAATGTTTTTACCTTCCTGTTGATATTAATTACAGTCACAGGCTTTCTGTAGGGCCTTCATCCCTGTGCCTCCTCTCGAATACCACCCTTGACATATGCACGCAATCCATCCACCTCTCTGACCTTCCCTGCCCCTCTAAAGAGTCAGTAACCCTCTACCCTTACATTCCAGCTCATTCCCTCATCCTGCCTGGTCTCTGGGAGCCCTACTACATTGTAGCTACCTCATGGAGTTCTCCCTCCAGCTCAGTCATCTTGTTTGTTACGTTCTGCAAATTCACACACATGCAGCGTCTCCAGTCTTGGTTTTGCCTCTTACAGCTAATCTTATTAACCCCTCCAATACTTGGCTGGGGCATAAGTGCTTTCCTACCTACCCCTGTCTTAGGTTAAAGCCTCCCCACCACACTATCTATCCTGTGCGGCAGCATTTCCACCTTCTTGGCTCAGGTGAAGCATGACCACTATGTACAGGTTTTCCTGTCCCAGAATACCTTTCAGTGTGCAAGTTACCTATAACCTTGCTCCATGCACAAAACCCTAGCCATGCATTCAACTGCCTAATCCCCTGCTGTCTTGCTGTCCCACTGTGAGGCACGGATAGTATTTGAGAGAATATTGCCTTGGCAGTCCTGCTCTAAAGATACTGCTGGATTCATTAAATCTATGTTACAGGACCTCCTGTCTGCCTCTGGCTATGTCACTGGTGCCAACATGTAAAATTACAGTTCCCCTCTGACACAGGCCTGTCTACCTGTGCCTTGATATCTAAAAAATCTATGCACCAGGTAGGCAAGTGACTAAGCAGTCTAACTTTGGCAAGGAGTTTGAAATGGGAGATGGATTTAAAGACGAACCACACAATACCTCAAGAATGTTCTGCCTTTCTTTGCCTTTACTTCATGAAATGTGATGCCCAGTAGCAGTTACATGAGAACTCGTGCTGGTCATGTCACTGTGCGACACCTAGTCCCTGACTCTCTGCTCCGGTATGAATCAGTACCCTGCTCAATTTGTCCGACAACTCCCCAGTGTAATACTAGAAAACAAACTCATTCTAGGGGCCAATTGTGCAGGGTAGGGAGATCAAGCTGGAGCAAAGAGTCTGCTGAGGTGCTGTATGACACATGACCTGCACAATCCTGACGTGTCCCCTAGTGAACTGTATAAAAGCTAAGGATATAGGGAAGAAGTTAAAGTTAGAAAAATAATGCTTTGCTGAACACTTCTGTTCTTACCTCAGCCTTGACTATCCTATACACAGTGGTCTCAGTGTTTCCAGCTTGTTGCATTTCTAACACCTTCAAAATACTGTGAGCGGTGCCGCCAGAGCTTGAGTCACAGTGATATCTAGGTTATTGCACGCCTTCTCAGCAGCTAGGTTCTTAAAGAAACAAAATTACACCGTTATTGGCTCTGTATAGCTCCGGATGTGACAACAAAATGAGGTTACTTGGCAAGTAAATGCAGTCATTCCGTGATTTGATCTAGCACTGTTCAGTGTGACATAAGAGAAAATTGACTCAGAGATCCTTCAGGAGCATTTGCAGAATGTGTTGTCTTCAGTTACTACAAGTACTGAGGGGAACAGCCTTCCGAGGAGGTTGTGGGGTCAAAACAGTGGGGAATTCAAGAATGTCTGGGATAGACGTAAGGCAATTCAAGTTGGGGGTAGGAGGAAGTAGGCTGTTGGTCAAATAGGATCTGCTGCTTATCCAGTAGGTAGGGAAATGGGCAGACTGGATGGGCCAAGGGTTCTTATCTGCCATCAAAGTCTATGTTTCTATGTCCAGCCCTCTACACTGAGGATTGCCAGGCACATACTAACATTGCCACAAGCACTGGGAATCAAAACAGCAAGATAAATACAAAAGATTTTGAATATTTATTTGAATTTTGAACCGGTAAGACCACTGAGACGGTTACCATCCCTTTTCAGGATCGACCGGGAATATAAACATTTGCTCCTCACTGGGAGCCTACTCTCCTCACCCCACCACCTTGCACAGAATGTGGGATACATAGCAAGTGTGACAGAGACTGACACATCAGAGGAGTGTCTGAGAAAACCTCAAAGAGAAATACAGGACCTCAGCCCCTAGATTTCATCTTCTCTGGCTGCTTGTTTCTCACCAACATACCAATTAAGCAATAAGGCAAAACAGGGTGTGCCTTACTGTGGGAACGGCAAGCCTTGGAAGTGAGGCATGAGGCAATGTTGAATGCCTTATGCACCAGAATTGTTGTTGTATCATGATTACACAATCCTGGACTGCCTTATTGCGATTACAAAATGGTCCCATTGATTTTATTTTTACAACTCAGTAATGAGGTTCAGAACATAAGCATATTAGATCAGTGTTGTGCTGGAATAAAGCACAGACATGTGGTCACCTCTGACCAATCAGAGAGGTCTTGGTTTCTCTTACCCATTTTAATGATCTTATTTGTTTTACCTGTAGGTGGACTTGGCCAAAGTCCCATTTTCAGTAATGCCTGAAACAGGTTTACAATAATAAAATACAGGGACAAAATAACATTCCTCAGTGGTATATAAAACAGTTATGCAAAACCTTTACTTAAAAGTGATTTATTTAAGTTTTTGTTCTGCTGTTTTTCATAACCTGGTAATAGCACTGGTGTTGCTGATGCTCTACTAGCCACTTTTTTTTCTTTTTTGCAGGCAACACTATTATTACAGTTATTGGTATTGATGCTGTGTGTGAGACTGCCCTGTAATTTTCTAAGCCAGCTACTGTTTCCCGCCTTTCTACAGCGCCATTCAAGGGTGGGAGTGTGACTGTCACTGTGGGCTGTCAAGATCTACGTGGAAATGTAAAGTGTGTTCTTCTACTGTGCATTTCATTGTGCCTACCACAAAGTGTTGGAGAATGAATCCTTAACTTTAATCGTGTCTGCTGTTTCACCTGTTTTGATGCTTTTCAATCGCCTGCTAATTCCTTTGTTACGGTGCAATACTCCAGTTGTGTTCCTTGATGGTAGCTGCCATTTTTAATTTTTTTCCCCATGTGCAGTGCTTCACACGTTTCATTGTTATGCGTGGTTCTTGATCGGAGCAGTCTGATAAATTGGGGCTAATTCTGTAGTGTGGTGAGACTGTCTGTTAGTACTGTCTCACACCTACAGCCCCCACACCTCCCTGCATACTAGCGAGGATCCATTTCACAAAGATGATCAGGATCTACTGGGAGCTCCTCTCATATATTACCTGGGTGAACACTGGTGCCCTTCTTTATGCTCATCCACCACATGGTATCCAATTTTTACACTTATTTCAGTATTTGTCACTCAGGTAATATATGATTCAGTGCATTGCTGGTGTGTAGCAATAATATTGTCACAGACACCTGTAGGTGTGCTGCAGTCCCTGGGGCATTGAACATCTCACACCTGACCTTGTCCACGTGGAAAACAACACTGATTTACATTAATCTGACAATGTGATCAATGTATGTGTTGTTGGTGGATGTGGCAATACACCCAGTGTGAAAGTGACTGTACTGGAGTTTACTAAACAAGGCAAATCTCCAGCGAGATTTCAAATATGGGTGGATTTTGTTCTACTGATCGTCAGTGGGAGTGGCAATCAGCTTCATCTCCCCATAATGCTCAGAGCATTTCTCTGATGATAACTTTCACAATTTGAAGCAGTTTTGCATGGGGTATGCTAAGTTTCTAAAATTGAAAAGGACTGCAGTCCCAAATATATGTCCCCAAAAGTAATGCTGACATGTCTGCACTGTCCTCAACAAGCGGGTCCTATCAGACCGTGACAGTCATAACAGTCCTAAACGCATTTGTCACACTGATCACTTTTACTGTCAGGTAAGTTTGGTGCTTGACACACTACTTATGTGTTAGGGGTTGATTGGTATGTCCTGTGTGACTGTTATCCTGGCACAAGACTTATCAACACTACTTGGAGGTGTAAGAAGCTACAACGCTTCTGTGACTGCACTCCGTAGCAGTGCTGGGTGTCCTTTGTTGTCGTGGACAGTGGTTCAGGTGTTGAATAACACAATATGTGTCTGGAGGACACAATTGTGTAGATGATGATGATGGAGCACCACTATGTACACTGTGCTGCTGTGGTGTTTCTGGGCATGGTTTGATGGTGCATGGCATGTCGCCTGAACTGATATGTACACCTAGGTGGTCACTGTCATGCTGGTCTGTTACTACTGGGTGACTGTGCTTTGCTGTGGGTATGGTGGTCAATGTCTGCAGTACATAGTATAGCATGGTTACAGTACAGGAGACAAAGTGCCTACCATGCCAGGATGATGCTGGTAATGAATGGTGCCCGAGTGTGATGAGGGATGGAAAGTTGAACAACAGCACCTTTCTGCAGGCTGTCCTGCAGCATCATCAACAGCAGTACCTGGCAGGTCTGGATGATGATGTTGGGGTATGATGGCTTGCTATGTGGATGGGGGCAACCTTCATTACAACCCCTCTCAGCTGGCCAGACTGCCCAACACACATCAACAATCCTTTTCGGACAGCATGACGGTGATAGGGAAGGAACATTGTTTAACCAGGAGTAGCCCAATCAGTCAAAGCTTGTTTCCAGATGCGACCTGAGAGCAGAAGAGAGTTAAGTGACTTGCTCAGGATCACACTGTATGCACCTAGGCAGCTGTGGGATTCAAACCCTGGTCTCCAGATCTGCAGCTCAGAGCCTTAATCCACTGCGCTATACTGGACGGTGCGTGCCTTGGGGGGTGCAACCTTGATAGTAATCCATGTTTGCTGTTTGGGCTGGTGCCCAAAGAACAACACTCATTCCATGCCAGTGGGCCTGGTGCTGGGGACAGTTGCTGGTGATGAGTGCCAGGCAGTGTGGTGGGAGGTCAATCTCAACAGCAATCCTTTCTGCTGTCCCTGCTGCTCCACACACAGCAAGATTCTCTGCCATGCCAGGGTCAAAGTCCTGCTGATGAGTTTATTCCTTCTTCACCACCCCTCACACTCCATGCACCCCTCCTTTCCATCTGCCTCCCCTTAATCCCTTGTCATATCACAGCCCTATCCCCTGTTATACAAACCCCCAGTGCCGCCCTCCTGCCCTCTTCATAAGGCCCACAGTTTATCCGCTCCACAGTATAGGCCCCCACCATCGCCATCCTCCCCACCAGCCAGGCACACCACTTCCGCCTCCTTCCCTCACCCTTATTACCACTACACCTGAATTTAATGTATAGTCTGATTAGAATGTATCCTTAGACTGTGTGTATACTGAATATTCTATGTAGTATCCTAGAGTGTGTATATTGAATATGTTTTATGTATCTATGTAAATTGAACCTTGACCTTACCAGGTCCATCTTGCAAATGATCTGTGCTCAACGATGTTTGCCTGGATAAATAAAGATTTGATTGATTTTTTGGCCAACCACAAAATCAAAGGTAATAACTCTTTTGACGCTGGGCTGCTACCCACATGGCAAAAGTCCCTACAAGGCCAGCATGAGGGTGCCAGGAAGGGTGGCTGCGCTCTGGGAAAGTGGGTTCACCTCAATAATATATCCTTTCAGCTAGCCAGGCCGCAGAACACACAGCAACAGTCCATGCCAGTCCACAATGATAGTGGTACCAAGTGGTGCCTGCCCTGGTGGTGGGCAACCTCAATAACAACCCATGTCTCTGCTGGCTGGGAAGCTACACAAACAACAACCAGCCCTGCTAGGCCACTACCATAGTGCTAGGTAAGGCTGTCTGCACTGGGACAGTTGTGAAACTGTGATAAGTACCCTTTTACCTGGCACCTCTGCTACTACACACACACACACACACACACACACATACTAGCAGTCCCTATCGGCCCATAATGATGGTGCTGTGAAAAGGTGCTTGGCTCTGTGAAGGTTGAAACCCTCAATAACAGCACCTTTCTGTTGTCATGAATGTGGTGTGCACGACAGCAGTTCCCACTTGGCCAGAAAGATGTTGCCATTGAGGGGTGACTGACAGGTGAAGGGTGGACAACCCCAATAACAACCCCTGTCTTGGTCGGTATGCAGCACATTGAGTAACACTCCTTGCAAGGACAGCACTCTGGTGCTGGGAAGGCTGTTTGGCTGTGTGGTGGAGGTGGCATCATCAGTAAGTCCTTTCTATTGGTCGGGCTGATGCATACACAGTTGCAGACCACCCTTGGCCAGAGGATGTTTCCAGTGATCTAAGCCAGGCTCAGGGGAGGGTGGGCAAGGCCAATACCAACCACTATCTGTTGGCCAGGCTGCTAGACACATGAACAACCACTGACAGGTCAGTGGACTGGTGCTGGGGATGGCTGCCTGACAGTGTTGGTGGTGGGGACCTCATCAGCATCTTCTTTCTGCTGGACTGACTGATACACACAGCATCAGTCCACCCTTGGCCAGGAGGATGTTGCCATGGAGGGGTACACTGGGTAGGACAAGGGTGGGCAATACCACTAGCAACCCCTATGTTATGGCCAGGCTGCTGCATAAACAGTACCAACCAACCACGTGACAGGGGTCTGATGCTGGGGAAGACAGCCTTGCTGTGGGCTTGGGGGCAACCACATCAACATCTTCGGATGGCCTGACTGCTACATACAGTATCAGTCCACACTTGACCAGGAGGATGTTGCCATCCAAGGGAGCCAGGCTCACAGGAGGGTGGTCAAGGCCATCCAACCCCTGATGGCCGAGTGGCTGCACACATAGTAACAACCACAGACAGGTCATGGATCTGGTGCAGGTGAAGGCTGCATGGGTGTGGTGGTGGTGGTGGTGGTGGGGGAACCTCATCAACATCTCCTTTCTGCTGCCATGAGTAGTACACACACAGCAGCAGTCCATGCTTCAGCCAGGAGAATGTTGCCAGAGAGGGGAGACAGGGTCGGGAAGACACAAGACCAATACCAACCCCTAACCGATGGCCAAGCGGTTCACACACAGTAACAACCACAGACAGGTCACGGGTCTGGTGCAGGTGAAGGCTGCATGGGTGTGGTGGGTGGGTGGGCGGGGAAGAGAACCCCATCAACATCTCCTTTCTGCTGCCCTGAGTAGTACACACACAGCAGCGATCCATGTTTGGCCAGGAGGATGTTGCCAGAGAGGGAGCAGGCTCAGTGGATGGTACATAAGACCAATACCAACCACTATCTGATGTCTGGGCTGCTACACACACGCTGACAACCACTGACAGGTCAGGGGTCTGGTGCTGGGAAGGCTGCATGGGAGTGGTGAGGGGGAGTGGGGAGACCCTTGCCTGAGTAGTACACATACAGCAGCAGTCCACGCTTGGTCAGGAGGAGGTTGCCATGGAGGGTGCATGTCTCAGAGGAGGGTAGACAACAGCAATAGCAACCCCTCTCAATCAGCCATGCTGCTGCACACCAGTGCAACTCTCGCCATGTCAGGGATCTCGTGTGTGGAAGACCTCTTGCCTGTGGGTTTGGGAGGCAACCCCACCAACAACCCTTTCTGCTGGCCGGACTGACAAACACACAACAGCACTTCACCTGTGCGCAGAGGATGTTGCCATGGAGGTGTGACTGGCTGAGTGGAGGGTGGGTAACAGTAATACCAACCCCACCTGCTGGCCATGCTGCTGCAGACACAGTAACAACCACAGACAGGTCAGGGGTCTGCTGCTGGGAACTATGCCTGGGTGTGGTGTTGGGGGTGAACTCATCAACATCTCCTTTCTGCTGCCCCGAGTAATACACACCTCACAGCAGCAGTCCATGCTTGGCCAGGAAGATGCTCCAGCAAGGTGGCCTGACTCATGAGAGGGTATGCACAATAGCAACCCCTATCTGCTGGTCGGGCTGCTGCACACAGTAAAACCACCAACAGGTCAGAGGTTTGGTTCTGGGAAGGGTTGCCTGGGGTGGTGGTGAGAGGTACCTCATCAACATTTCTTTTCTGCTGCCATTAGTAATACACACACAGCAGCAGTCCATGCTTGGTCGGGGGATGTTGCCATGGAGGGGTGTATGTGTCGTGGTAGGGTGGACAACACCAATCACAACCCTCTCATTAGGCTGGGCTGCTGCACACTCAGTAAGACTCCCCATCATGCCAGGGGTCTGCTGCTGGGGAAGACTCTGCCGCTGGGTGGAGCCGATCCCACCAACAACCCTTTCTGCTTGCCTAACTGATACACAGACACGCCACCACTTCACCCTTGCACAGCAGGATGTTTCCATAGAGGTGTGACTGGCTCAGGAGATGTGGGCCATGCCAATACCAACCCTATCTGCTGGCCTAACTGATACACACACACACCACCACTTCACCCTTGCACAGCAGGATGTTGCCATAGATGTGCGACTGACTCTGAGATGGTGGGCCATGCCAATACCAACCCCTGTCTGCTGGCTGGGCAGCTGCAAACAGTAACACCCACAGACAGCTCACGGGTCTGGTGCTGGGGAAGGCTGCCTGGGTGTGGTTGGTGGGGGGGGGACTTCATCAACATCTCCTTTCGCTGCCTTGAGTAACACACACACACAGCACCACTCCATGCTTGGTTAGGGGACGCTGCAGCGAGGGGGCCTGGCTCGGTGGAGGGTTGACACAGCAACAGCAACCCATTTCACTAGGCTGGGCTGCTGCACCTATAAAGACTCCCTGCTATGCCAGGGGTCTGCTGCTGGAAAGATCTCCTTGATGTGGGCTGTAGGTCAACCCCACCAATGACACCTTTCTGCTGCCCTGACTGATACACGCACACCAACACTTCACCCTTGGCCAGGAGGATGTTGCCATGGAGGTGTGACTGGCTAAGGGAGGGTGGGCAATGCCAATACCAACCCCTATCTGCTGGCCATGCTGCTGCAGACACAGTAACAACCACAGACCGGTCAGGGGTCTGCTGCTGTTGAACTATGCCTGGTGCTTAATCTGGTTCAAGGTCAGTTGGCATTCATCTGTATCCTCCCTGGATCGTGCCTGAAAATAGGCAGAATCTGCCTAATGCATTTACCCGTCAACAAAACTAACTAACTAAATAAATAAAATAGTAATCTCCCCAACCACCACAAACAGGTTATAGGCCAATGCCTTTACAAGGGATATCCTATGGCATTGTAATGTGCCTAATGTTGTAACATGACGACGAAGAACAGATACTTTGGTAAGCCAGACATATCTGTGCATCTTCACACTGGGCAACCACACATAGGAGTCACCCCTCCCGGCAAACACAATGTGCCATAGGTGGGTTCACTGAATGGTCAACCCCACAACCACCCACCACAATTAGTGAACAGTAGTGAAACAGCATGGTTCACCCTCCACCCCCACCTTTACTCACTTTATTGCTGTTTCGTGACATTGGGTAAGGTATGAGGGTGCTCTGCAGTAGCATCTTGCACCATCATAGCATTGAAGGATGTGCATTACAATCAGTAACCCATTATCCAAAACGAGCCTCCTGCCCCCACCCTCATGCTCAGTGCAGTGAATATATTACTTTTGCTTTAGGCTTGGAGAAGTAATTCAGAAATGTAAATTGCATGCCTGTTACATGGTATTGGCATAACCTTCATATTACAACTTGACACCTAAATATCACCCATGTCCCTTCAGTACAGCCAACAGAGCAACCCTGTTGGCTACCGACCCTCTCCCTAACATAACAATTATTATCACCCCATTCACCTCCCTGAATACAACACAAATATGACATCCAGCAGCAGTCGATGGGTCACAGCCATCCAGTAACCAACAAGGATGGGCCACGAGTGAAGTATGACAGATTCACATAGCTGTCATTCAAGTAGTACATGGTACTGCAACTATGCATTCCAGGTCAGTTCAGTGGTCCACCCAGTTGTGGTGTGGAGCAGAGGGATTTGCTGGTTGACCACATCAATACCAGCTGACAGGGTCATAATTTGTGGAGACGGAAAGCAAAACAGGGATGTTGTTTCACAAAAGTAAAGGGCGATGGGGGAGATATCGAGGCAGCAACTCAACACACCTCAATGCCACATAACACTTTTTATAATCAGGTGCTTGGCACAGGGAGCTGCTGATATGGGAATGACTGCTAGTGATTGTGGAGCGGACTACTGTGATACCTGGCACACATACCGGAGGTGTCTCTGGATGAGGAGGAACCAGTACACCACAGGGTACCTTGGTCATTCTGTACTGGTCATGAGCTGGGAGGGGTGACCCAGAGACTGCATAACATGGGTGGATGGTGCTCCTCAGAGTAGCTGGGAAATAAAAAAGGCAACATATGTTGCACCTTGCAACACCAGGGTAATACAGACTGCAATGAACATGCAGTTCAAACTGTGAATATTGCTCAGCTCCGATGATGGCGTTCTCATGAGTCAAGCAATGGGCTGAATAAGAGCTGGCACTGTAAACAGTGTCCAAATTTGCCTTTGTTACTGGCATCATAAAGTGGCACAGTTTCAGGTAAAGAAACACTGTCAGTAAAGGAAATGGAGAAATGTTTACTGCGAATGCAGAGCCACAATTCACAACAGGAAAAAACTGTGTGACCTGGGAATAAGGCAAAGTATGCAATATGGTAACACCACTCCATGTGTAGTCAAGGAGGAAACCATGCAAGTCTGCAAAATAACCTGATACCTCAGAAAACTTAACAGTGCACAAGTCATGAAAAGACAGCATAGGAAAACTTTACCACCCATGGTTTCCCAGCCACCGCACACTACGGTATGGAGGGGCCACAGTTTCATCATCCTCACTTGTGGAATCAGATGAACCCGAGCTTGCATTACAGTCATAAGGGTCATCTCCTGTATGGATTAAAATGTCCCTTCATCTGCCACCGAAATCTGATCAGAGGCACTAGAAGAGTTACGCTGCTGGAGAGTCGGAAGTGCTGACCTCCACGTTTGTTTCCTTGCAGAAGCACAACAGAAGTGCCTTCCTCACAGTTACCCTTACATGATGTGTAACAGTGGAAGGTCACAACACTGAGAAAACAAGCACTTGTCAATGCTGAATGTTTGCTTGCTGGCATTGGCATTGGTAGTGTAGGACTTAGAGAGCTGCATAATAGAAATGACAGTGAAGTATTGAACTGAAGCCAACCCACCACCACCCTGCAGAGACTGACAGGCATTGGGTGTGCCTTTGGGGCATCAGGCATAACGGCCACCATCTCACCACACCACACCCTACCCTGCAGACACCGACAAGTGTCACGGGTGTGCCTTGGGGTCTTGGTCTTATGCTCACCCCATTCCACAAGGAAATACAGTGAGATGGGTGCAGTATAGGAGAAAGGGTGAACTCTGGGGCTGAAGAATCCAAGGCACACCTCGGTGCCTGTCACTGGCTGCAGGGTGTGGGTGGGGGTGGAATGGTATGAGCATTACAGGCGACAATCCCAAGTCACATCCCTGATGCCTGTCAGTCTCTATAGTGTGTGGCATTATGGTCAGAAACCCTAATGCCCTAGGCGTTCATTGGTATTTTACTCCAATTTTTCAACATGTTTTTTTGTAACCCCACCTCATGAACAGTGGCAATATCAGTTTGTTAGCCAAGCTGATTTTGCACAGCGAAATACCATTTGACACCACAGGTGCGAAAACATATTTCTAACAGGATGTGAAACTGACAGCTGTACTGTTCATGAGGAGGTGTAAAATGGCAATGTTGAAAATCTGGAGTGAAATATAAAAAACTGGTTAAGTCACAACACGTGCGTAGAAACTGTAATTAGTTTGGGGACTACAGAAGATTGTCAACACAGGCATTTTGGGACCTCCGTTCATGAACAGTGTCACTGTGATTTTCGTAATCTATCCATCCCGAACACCCGATTTCCCACAGCGACCACGCACTTCTGCACCAGAGTGTGAAAACACATTCGGCCAGGGTATGAAAAATGACAACTGTATTGTTCATAAGGAGGTGTGGAAAAATACCACTGAAGAAAATCTGCACTAAAATTTACAAATTCATGAACTTATGAGGGTGCGTGGAAACTGAGCAATGCATGCTTGCAACACAATCATTTTATGGTCTTTTGTCACCAAATTTTCAACATAGCCATTTAAGACCTCTGCTCATGAACAGTGTCACTGTGATTTTCTTAATATGTCCCAAACATTGATTTCGCACTCCTACCGCGCATTGTGCGTTACATGTGCATAAACACATTTTGGGTGAGATGTGAAAATGACAGCTGTACTGCTCATAAGGAGGTGCTGTAAAATAACAATGTTGAAAATCTGGAGTGAAAATATTAAAATTTGCGAGTTACGAGCTGGGTAGGAACTGCGCAACACACGCCACATAAACAGTCATTTTTGGAATGTTTCCCAAATTTTCAACATAGGGTTTTAGGGGCCTACCTTATGAACTGTGATACTGTCGTTTCATTACTCGGTCCCGAAGGTGGTTCCCGCAGTGACCACGAAATCACCTTCGGGACCGAATAACAAAATGACAGTGACTGAGTTCATGAGGTGGGTTCCAAGAACCCCATGTTAAAAATGTGGTGAAAAATTCCAAAATTTCTGAGATATGCATCAAAGTTGAAAAAACCCATTATGCCATTATACAGCTTACTGGTATTTCTTCAGTTCCGGTCAGCTTTGAAGAGGCGCAGAGCGTGTTCCCGGTCCACGAAGATGTCCGGCGCCGGGCTCGGAGGTAAGTATGGGGGTGGAGGGGTGTGTGGGAGGTGGACGTATAGGGTGGGCACGGATTGGGAGGGAGTGAGACAGTCAACGAGGGACCGCTTTTTCTTACAGTTTTTTTTCCAGGAAGGCGACGCTGGACTTTTGCCACGATGGGGTGGGCTACAAGGCGTGGCATCTGGAAGGCTGTTTGGGGGGGCCAGTGGAGCCGGCGGGGTATTGGGCACCCCATTGGCCACATGCATGCTGGGGTGGCTCCCAGCGTGGCACCTGGAATTCTATTTTTTGAGGCGCAGTGGAGCCCGACGGGGGATTGAGCACCCCCATGGCCATACCAGTGTGCAGGTGGGGAGTGCATGAGCGCGCTGGGGTGGGCTCCCAGTGTGATAGTAGGTGTTCGGGTCGGGAGGAAGAACTGTCTATGACAGACCAGTTCAGATGCAGTGTGTGACGTGCAGGCAATTTGCATACTGCCGGCCGACAGTATGCAAATTGCCTACACGTTGCCACCATTGACAGCAGCGTTTTTCACTTTCAACTGTCACGCCACTGCATCTGAACTGCTGTCATAGACAGCTCCTACATGTATTGGTGTGGTGAGACAGTGCCTGCAAAGGGAGCAGGGCACTGGAAGCAGAGTGGCACACCCACGAATTTCAGATGGTGGCACTATGTTTTTGCACATGCATGCAAGCAAACATAAAAATGGTTGGGGTTATGCAAATTGACAAAGTGGTTTAAAATTATTATTTTAATGTAACAAAACGGAACCTCACAGCAATTTCAATGGTAGGACTGTAATTAGGAACACATGAAGTTAATACACGAAATTTATACCCCAGGTTCCATAAATCACTTTAAAATGGGCACAACTAAATTAAGTTTCCCAAGTAAATGAAACGTTATGTTTTTCAATTCAATAATGGTCCCACCAAGGTGCATATCATCAGGAGGTTAGTACGGAAACAGGGGCCACAGTATTAAGCCTCCCCTTGATTTGCTTTTACAATATTTTACAAAGAAATACAAAACTGACAGCAGGTAAGTACTGCTAGGCCCATCCAGTCTGCCCCATTTCTCTACCTTTATTAGTGGCCACTGACCTAATTGGTCATCAGTTTGAGCCTCTCTTTCCCACCTCTAGGGTTCCCTTATGCCTGTCCCATGCATGTTTAAATCCTCCACTGTGCTCGTTCCCACCACCACCTCCTGTAGTAGGCTATTTCATGCATCCACCACCCTTTCCATGAAAAAAAAGCTTCCTCACATTTCCCTCATACTTCCCCTAGTCTCATATTGTGCCCTCGTTCTTGTATCTCTCCTATAGTGAAAGATGTCACCCACTTGCACCTTAGTTAATGCCTTTATGATACTTGAATGTTTCTATCATATCCTGCTCCCTCCTCTCTTCCAGTATATACATATTGAGGTTTTTAATCTCTCTTCATGTGTCTTCTGGTGCAAGCCCTGTACCATCTTAGTCACCCTTCTCTGAACTGCCCATGTCTCTCACGAAGATGCAGCCTCCAGAACTGTACACAATATTTCAGATGAGGCCTCACCAGTGTTTTGTATAGTGGAATCACCACCTCCCTCCTCCTGCTGGCGATACCCCAACATGCAACTGGCCTCCCCTACAGCCTTTGCACTCTGTTTGGCCACCTTTAGGTCATCAGAAATGACAACCCCAAGATCCCTTTCTTCCCTGGTAACCATTAGCAACTCCCCCAAAACAGTAGCTCTCCCCAGGGTTTCTGCATCCCAGGTGCATGACTGCACTTCTTTGCATTGAACCTCATCTGCCACACTACACACCATTTTTCCAGCTTTCCTAGGTCCCCATTTCTCCCGGGGGAGACCTAGGGAAGGGTGACGAGGTTGGGGGCTTATGCTCTCAACCAGTCACTGGCAGGCTTGGAGGAGGAACCGACGAGGACCTCCTGGGCCTTTACCTCCTTGCTTCCCATTAGAGGAAGCGCTGGCTAAGGTTGGGATGCCAAGCGCAACCCGACTGGCCCTCGGGCTGGTGCTGTTGGGCTGGTCGGTCCGCAGGAACCAAGGACAAAAGGACTTGCGCTGTTGTTGCCGGCAGCCCTTGTCCCTCTGGGCGGAGGTGACCGAGTCCAGAGTGGCGTTGGACTCTTCGATCCGCTGGAGGTGTCCCTCCGCTCAGGGCAGAAGAGGTCAGTCCCCAAGAAGGGATGTCCTCCAACTTGTGCTGGGTATTCGCCGAAAGGTGGATATCCTCAGCCACGCCCTGCGGCGCATGGCCACCACAGCCGCTACTGACCTGGCACAGGAATCACCTATGTCCAGAGCAGTCTGAAGCTGCTGCTTAGCCACCGCCCTTCCCTGGTCTCAGCAGCTGCCGGACCATGGTCCGAGGTTGGCCGGAGATGAGGATCACCCTCATCCAGGGAGCCCATGAGGCGTGGGAGAAGTGTGCCATCAGCGCAGCTAAGCTGGCCTGTCGGAGGCCGAGGGAGGGGCGCAGTGTGCACCTTGCGCCCGACATAGTCCAGCCTTTTGGACTCCTTGTCGGGGGCCTATCCACGTCCGAGCATTTCCGGAGCGCCGGAAGGCGCTATCGTGACTAACCCTCGGCAGAGGGGTGCTCCGGAAACCTGGCAGAGAGCCGATAGGACCGCATACTTCCTGGCCATCCTGGCCGAGGGCGAGGACAGGAAGCAGGCTGCCAAAGCTCCAAGGCTGGGCCGAATGGCCTCAGCCACAGGGAAGGCCTCCATGGGTGAATCCCTCAGTCTAGAATCTCCGTCAGGGGATAACTGACCCGCTTGGACACAGGCTCGAGCTGCATCCCGGTAGACTCCGAGATGAGCCTAAGCAGACCCAAGAAGGACGATGGGCTATCATCCAGAGACTGGCCCGGAGGACTCCAGGCCAACCCGCCTGGGAAACAGGGAGGAGTCGTCATCAGACTCCAAGAGTCTGCGAAGAGCTGCCTCAGGCCTGAGCCACCTTCCACCTGCAGAGGAGGCTGGGAGTGAGGGTGACCGACAACCTGTGGGGCAGGCCGTGGCCCGACCGAGGTTCCACCACAATTGGTGGGGCAGCTAGATTTGGTCGAACAACCGGCCCAGAAATGGGCATCTCGACTGGCGGCGAGCGTTGCTTCGGCCGCTCGGGCAGCAGCCACTTGATAGCCGTGGAATGAATCGGAGTCGATGACCCTAGACAGCAGCAACTGCTGCCACATAAGCTCTCGTAACGCTGACGCAGTCTCGCGTCGAGGCCTCTCTCATCCAAGGAGGAGCGGTGTCGCTACTTAATTCGGTGCCCAGATCGAGATCACGATGTCGGGCGGAGCGGCTTGAACAAGATGAAGTCCGAAGACCGAGACCTCGGTGAAACCGAGAGCGGGCCTGGGACACCTGCTTCTTCCTCGCTCGACATCTTTAACGGGGACTGCCACCCCAAAGGCGGGGGCAGATCCCGGTCTCCACCGGGGAACTTGCGCAAGAGGGGTTGACGACTCTACCAGACGACCACCCGGCTGTCGGGTCGAGATATCTCGACTGCACGACAGGTGTCTCAGCAGGCTGGCCTGACGGGACGCCGTGAAGCCAGCGGCCTGAGCCACAACCTCGATCGAGTCGACGGTCGGGTTATCCGGGGAAGGAGACCTTCCACTCCCACGAATGCCGACGATGGGACTTCTACCTTCATCTCTTGGGCCGAGAGAATGTCCGATGGCCCCTCTCCTTCATGGAAAGGACTGGCGGCTCCCGAACGAGCCGAATAAGAGGAACTCAGAGGCGCTGGATAAACGCGCGAGCCAGGAGGAGGGAGATGCGGCCTGGGCCCCTCCTCGAGGGCGATCAAGTGCTCGAGCTGCTCAGCCGAGCCAGCCATCCGTGGACACCGTCCAGCGAGCCTCTTTAGGTTTACAGGCGGGAAAAAGTCCTCGGGCGAGCTGTCGGTCGACAGCGATCCTCCAGGGCGTTGGCCAAAAGGTGCGGCTACAACTCGCAGACCTGCGGGACGGGTTCAGGGTCGAGGCAGTATACGCACGTGAGTGCGGATCCATCCTGGACAACTTGCCCACCAGGGCGCTCCGAAAGCCGGGAATCGAATTGTCCATCGTGAGCCATGAGGGATGAGGAAGACCCAAGTTTAGAAAACTTCAAAACTAGATTCGGACGAATCAAGAATTAGGATCCACTCTAAAATGCAGAGCGCTAAGGAGGGAAACCTGAGCTCCAAGTGGTAAGGAAGATCTGGCGTCATGGGGCGGAGCTGAGAGTTTTACCACCGGTGGGTGGGATGAGCCAGCTTGAAGACCTTCCGGCAAGATTTAAAGCGCAAGGAACCTGCCAGACAGTGTGGATGAACAACATATCCATGTCCCTAGAACTTCCTTTTGTTTCACAGGATTGTAAACTGTATGATATATTGTTCTGTGTTTAATTTTACAATTTTATCATATTTTAGTAAACAACCATTTCTTTGAAATACTGCCTGGGTGTCTTCTCAGTTTCTTTTGCATGTGAGGTATATGGGGTTAAGTCTGACAGTTGTTAAAAGGCTTGATGGTGTTACTAAGCTTGGAAAAGGTAAGAATATAACGAAGGTCTCTTACAGAGTTTTAAGGGTTCATTTTTGAGGGCTGGCTGGGTGCTCCTTGTGAAAGATTGTACTGCAGTCCCAAGAGGTACATATCTGAGCCTGTAATTGGGTATGCTAGCATAAGGTTCACAGTTTGAATCCCTCCAGAACTTGAGGCTAAAGGTGATTCGACCCAAAGCAGACAGGAGGGTTAACCTGTCTGTTACCTGTTGGCACTGTGAGAGCAGAGGGCCTGACCTGTGGAGTGCGTTGTGACACTACATACTTGCCTCATCCCTGGCTAGGTCATTTGTCTCGAGATGGATAACATCCAACCTCCTCCTTCTCCTTGCTACTGCCTTGGCAATCCTTTGGATCTGCTCCCCTCTCTCTGAGCTGTGCCTCCTGGAAGGCACATCACCTCCCTCTTGTCCCCACTCACCTGTGCCCAAATCTATACCCCGGACAATGGAGTCCCCCACCAGGAATAGCTTCCTCCTCCCTTGGGGCCCTCTTCCTACCGCACTGGTCTCCTTCTGAAGGATCTGCACATCCTCCCTTGTCACAACCTCAGATTCCCTTACAGGACTACCCCTCTCCTCCAGTACAGCATACGAGTTTTAGGTTGGACCAGATTGGGGTGGGCTTTGGACTCTATCTCCTGAGCCCACCATAGTCCATCCAGCCCTCTTCCCGGCACCTGTTACGGCAGTGGTTGGGGACATGGTGGCCTGTGGGTGGGGCGAAGGTCCTCAGCATTCCTGCCAGCTTGGCCCAGAGACTGACCTCCGCCTCAGACCAGAGAGGTGCCTGCATACAGGGCAGCACCACAGTACCCAGAATGTTCTTCTGAAGACTGCTGCCCCACATCCAGCACACTGCACCACTCCCTACATCTTTCTCTACTGCTCTGTATCTGCTCTTGTATCTTACTGGCTAAACTTAACAGCTGCTGTGGACAGTATCCTGGTATAATTGCTTGCACACTCTGTCCTGTGATTTGCCCTCAACCCAAAACATTTTATTTTTTTCATTATATACTGCCTCCACCTTACTCTGTGCCTCGGTGACTTACCACCTGCTCCTGTGTAACAGACAAAGAAGTACACAGGAGACTGGTCAACAAGCTAGAAAGCATGGGATGGGGCACAAGGTGGTAACTGGATTGAAAATTGGTTAAATGACCAACAACAGAGGGTAGTAGTAAATGAAACCCAATCAGAGATAAGGAGGTGACCAATGGGTACATCAAGGGTCAGTTCTGGGGCCGGTCCTTTTCAATGTCTTCATCAGTAACATTGCAGATGGGCTGTAGGGAAAGGTTTGCCTGTTTGTGGATGACACCAAGATCTATAACAGGGTGGATACCCCGGATGGGGAGGAAAGGATGAGAAAGGACCAGGAACGGCTGGAGAGATGGTCAGATGTGTGGCAACTAAGGTTTAATGCAAAGAAATGCAAAATCATGCATGTGGGGAGCAGAAATCCTGGAGCAAGCTACAGGTTTGTGGGGGAGACTATTGGCAGCTACTAAGGAAGAAAGGGACTCTGGAGTCATAATCACACATGACTAGAAGTCCACAGGGCAGATGGCCAAGGTGGTGAGGAAGGCCACTGGGATGTTGGAGTGTATTGGAAGGGGAATTGTAAGCAAGGAGAGAGGTGATAGTTCTACTGTACAGGACCCAGGTGGGACCTCACTTTGAGTACTGTGTCCAGTTCTGGAGGCCACATCTTTGATAAGGACATTGACAAAAGAGAGCGATCAAAATGGTGAAGGGCCTGCATCTCAAGCATTATGAGGAAAGAGTCAGAGACCTCAATTTGTATGTGCTGGAGCAAAAGGGAGAGAGGCGACATGACAAATGTTGAAATACCTCAAGGGCATGAACAGGGTGGAAGGGGACAAAGTATTCCCAGAACAAGAGGGCATGATATGGGACTGATGGGTGGCTGCATAAGGGTACTGTCAGGAAGTTCATTTTTTACAGAGAGGGAGGTGGCTGCATGGAATAGCCGGCCCAGAAGTGGTACACCATAAGGTTGCAGGCTTCAAACATGCATGGACGGGTATAAAGGAATATTAGAGACAGGAAGAAAAGCTAAAGCCAGTGACCAGATAGGGTCATTGGCCACTTAGCCTGGTAGCATAAACAGAGAGACTTGCTGGGCCTGACAGCCCTTATCTGCTGACATTATCTATGCAAGTATCAATCCAGTGGCTGCCTACAAAGGCGGAGAGTAGCTCGAGGTGGGTGGGAGCTAGCCCCGTTGTCGAAAACAATCATTTAACTCTGGTGGCTAGCTCAGCAATAAACACCTCTTCTTTTGTTAGAATGGACAAAAGTGAAGTATCACACCAGAACAAATGCTCCCAAGCAAAGCAGCCCACTAACAGAGCTACTGGAGCCCCTACCTGTTGCTACAACAGACAAAAATTGTCTTCAAAAACAAGAACAAATAGCTCTAAGCAGATCAGCCCTTTAACACCACTTTTAACTGAAGCACTGAATCACCCCTTCCTTCAAAATGTTTCCAGCCTCCCAGACCTAATTCACATAAAGCCCCTTCCCTCATTCCTGCTTCACACCACAAATAAACACAAGTAAGTTGCAGGATACTCCCCTGCTTTCTTGGTGTTCTTCCCAGAAACACTCAGGCAGCCACAAATGCCTCTCTCCCAAGCTCCTCCGTCCAGCTGACTGCTGAATGCTCTTTTGTTATTTAGTTGATAAGGCGCCTACAGAAAATGGGTCCGAGATACTGGACGGCATTTCTTTGCCAAATCAATTATGTATTGTTAGTAATACCATGCAGCAAGCTACAGTTTTTAACTGAATTTTGAATGATTGTGGTAGTAATACAGGTTACTCACCTGTAACAGGAGTTCTAGGAATGGTATATGTTGTTCATCCACACTGTCTGGCAGGTTCCTTGCTGCTTTAAATCTTGCGGAAGGTCTTCAAGCTGGCTCCTCAAACCCACCCAGGTGGTAAAACTCGGCTCCCCATGAGCCAGATCTAGCCTGCTGAGCCAAGTTGTGTGTCAAGCTGGGAGGTCGGTGGTCGGTAGATGAACAACATATACCATTCCTAGAACTCCTGCTACCGTGAGTAAACTGTATTTCTAGTAACATGGATATGTTGTTCATCCACACTGTCTGGCAGACTCCTAGCAGTTCTCCGGGGAGGAGGGAGGCAAGGCACACACCCCTACTTGGGAAATAAAGACTGGAGAACCGAGGCCCCAAAACCAGCATCCCGACATGACTCAAGGTCGATGTGGTAGTGGGTGATGAAGGTGTGTGGACTTCACATGTAGCAGCCCTGCAGATTTCCTGGATAGGGACATCCCTCGAAGCAGCCACCGATGCAGCGGTATGGCAGGTAGAATGAGCTCTTATCCTCTGGGAGGCTCCATGCCCACCAACCTATAGCAGAGATCTATGCAGGAGGTGACCCACCTGCCTATCAAGCCGCAGCTGCAGGTCTGCCACGTCGCGGCTTCAGCGTAGGTGACAAACAGCTGGCGAACCTCTCCCGAACTTCCAGCCGCCTGCTCCTTGTAATAAGCTAGCTTCTTCTAGGGTTCAAAGCACGGCTTATATTCGGCCTCCGAGGTGTGATTGCCAAAGAACACCAGCAGAGTTAACACCTGGTTAAGGTGAAACTCCAACACCACCTTCGGGAGGAATTTCAGGTGGGAGCACAGGACAACCTTGTCCCTGTGGAAGACCAGATAAGGAGACTTGATGAAAAGCACCTGGAGCTCCACATCCTTCTAGCTGACGTGATAGCCACCAAGAAGGTGGTCTTCCACAACAGGTGAGAGATTTCACACCTGTGTATCGGTTCGAATGGCCTGCCCATGAGCTTAGCCAATACCAGCAGTAGATCCCACGTAGGTGGAGGTTCTCGCATCGAAGGGGATATGTGATCAAGGCCTTTGAAAAAGCACCGACCACCTTCTCCCGCGCACCAACTGCTTCCCGCCCTGTGCCAGTAAGCAGAGATGGCTGCCAGGTGCACCTTAAGAGTCGTTGACTGAAGCCCTTGCTGAGAAAGGGACCACAGGTTGTCCAGAATGCTTGCCAAGGAACAGGAGGAAGGGTCCAGGCCCTTGCCCTGACACCAAATGGAGAATCTCTTCCATTTAAAGGCATAGCATTTTCTGGTCGACTCTACAGGACGCCTCAACGATGTTGAGGACCTCGCCGGAAAGACCCAAGGCCTCGAACTCTAGCCGCTCAGGAACCAGGCTGTCAGGTGCAGGGATTGAAGGTTCAGATGGAATACCTTCCCTGATTGACTGAGATCAGGTCTGGGTGGGCTGGAAGCCACCTCGGGAGCCTGGAGCTGAGACTGAGGAGATCTGGATACAGAACCATGGGCCAGTCTGAGGCTACCAGAATTACCTGCGCCTTGTCCTCCTCGCCTTGAGAAGTACCTGTGGATCAAGGGAAATGGGGAGAGGCGAGAAGAGGCCCGAGTCCATGGCCAGGGAAATGGGGAAAGGCGAGAAGAGGCCCGGGGTCCACGGCCTGGAAGGCATCCCCTGCAGAGAGTCCTGCTGAGGGGCAGGCATGAAACAGTCTCAGCTTCGCATTCTCCCTATAGGCACACAGGTCCGCCTGAGGCGTGCCCCAGTGGGAGAAGAGATCTTGTACTACCTCCGCAGGGAGACCACTCGTGAGACGCAGCCCCTATCCGGCTTAGGGCATCGGCCAGGGTGTTGGAGGCTCCTGCCACATGAATGGCGAGGAGATCCGCCTCCAGGCTGCGCATGGTGACCAAATGCAGAGAGCTTCCCTGCACAGAGGCATGAAGCGTGTCCCGCCCTGGTGGTTTAGGTAGTACATGGTCGTGGTATTGTCCGTCTGGACCTGAACCACTTGACCCCGTAACAAAGGAGCCAAGGTGGTGAGGGCTAGATGAATCGCTCAGGCTCCAGCAGGTTGATATGGCATCGGACTCCAGGGGACCAGAGGCGGCGCCTGTGCTCCCCGGATGGGCACTCCAACCCATCAGAGAGGCATCGGTCGATAGAGAGACCGTCGGCTCGGGCAGACAAACGGGATGCCCTCCTGCAGATGTGCTGGAACGGTCCACCACTGGAGAGCGCTCCACATCCCCTGGGTCACTGTCACTAGCTGATCCAGCGGATCGAAGTGCTGTGACCATTGGCTGGCCAGTCCCATTGAAGGACGATGTACCAGCGGGCCCAGCGGACCACGCTGGTGCAGGCCGCCATGAGGCCCAGGAAATCCCGGCAGGGCGCCGACTGCCCAACCTGAAATGACTGGACAAAGGAGGAAAGAACCTCGGCCCTGTCCGCCTGGAGCCGTGCTCTGGCTTGTAGAGAGTCGAGCTCTGCCCCAAAGAATTGCATCACCTGCTTTGGCATGAGTTCGACTTGGCCTCGTTGATGAGGAGGCCAACCTGAAAGCAAACCTGGAGGGCCAGATCTCTGGACGCTCACCTCCGCTCTGGAGGGGCTGCAATCAGCCAGTCATCCAGGTAGGGGTACACCTGGACCCTTCGGGTGCACTAGGAATGCTGTCACCACTGCCATGCATTTGGTGAAGACCCTGGAGCTAGGGAAAGGCTCAAGGGCGGGTCTGAACTCAGAAAGGGATCCCTCCGCCTCTGAAGCAGAGGAATCTCTGGTGAGATGGACGGATTGGGATGTGAAAGAACGTGTCCTGAAGGTCCAGAGAACAGAACCACACGCCTGCTCCAAGGATGGGATTATCTGAGCCAGCGTGACTCACCCTGAAGGTCAGAGACCTTAGGAACCTGTTCAGGTTGTGCAGGTCGAGAATGGGGCCAGCCCCCATCCGTTTGGGACCAGGAAGTACCTGGACACAAACCCCGGGTCTGAAGGAGGATCCACCACCTTCCTGATTACCTCTTTTTCAAGGAGCAGGGCAATATCGGCTTGGCGAGCCGACAAAGAGTCTATGACTCCTATAGCCCCGAGGGCGACGGCCCGGAAGAGCGGAGCCTGTTGAACTCCAGGGGCAGGCCTTTACTATCACCTCCAAAACCCAACGGTCCATGGTGATAACAGACCAAGCAGAAAGGAAGTGGCGGAGCTGCGTTCCCCAGGGGATCCCAGGGGAGTGATGAGGTGGGGCAACACCCCTCAACCCGTCATCAGAGCAGGCTTAGAGGAGGGGCCGGCCGAGGGACCTCCTGGGCCTTTACCTCCCTGTTTCTTGTTGGAGGAAGCCACAGGCTTGGGTTTGGGATGCCAGCGCCGAGCCTGCTGGCTCTGGTGCTGTTGGGCTGGACATGCTGCAGGTGCAGAAGGACGAAAGGACTTGTGCTGCTGTCGGCAGCCTTTGTCCTTCAGAGCAGAGGTGACCGAGGTCCAGAGTTGCACTGGACTTTTCGATCCGTTGGAGGTGACCTCCATTCCAGGACCGACAAGGTGGGGTCCCCAAGAAGGGACATCTGCCAGTTTGTGCTGGGTATCTGCCGTGAAGGTGGATATCCTCAGCCATGCTCTGCGGCGCATGGCCACCATAGCCACAACCGATCTGGCACAGGAGTCTCCGATGTCCAGAGCCATTTGGAGCTGCTGCCTAAGAGAGGTGGTGGCTGAACCTCTGGCTATCCTGTTTAGCCGATCACTGGAAACAGGGAGGTACCCAAAGACTGGAGGACAGCAGATGTAGTCCCTTATACAAAAGTGGGAACAAAGAGGAAGCAGGGAACTACAGACCAGTCAGCCTCACCTCGGTAGTGGGGAAGATCATGGAAGCACTACTGAAGGAGAGATTGGTGGAACATCTGGTTGTCAATGGACTACAGGACCCAAGGCAGCATGGTTTCACCAGGGGGTCGGTGTCAGACCAACCTTGTTGAATTTTTTGACTGGGTGGCTAGGGAGGTGGATCAGGGAGGGCAGTGGACATGGCCTATCTGGACTTCAGCAAGGCCTTTGACACTGTGCCACATAGAAGACTATTACACAAACTGGGAATATGGGTGGGCAGAACAGTAGTGTGGTGGGTAGGTAACTGGCTGGGTGGCAGGACACAGAGGGTGGTGGTAAATGGCTGTCACTCCACAGAGGGAAGAGTGACCAGTGGGGTACCACAGGGATCAGTGCTGGGACCGGTCCTATTCAACACCTTCATCAGTGATATTATGAGGACCTAGAAGGCAGAATTCTCTGTTCGCTGATGACACAAAGCTCTGTAACAGAGTAGACACACTAGAGGGTGTAGACAGAATGAGAAGTGACCTGCAGAAACTTGAAGAATGGTCAGGGGCTTGGCAGTTGAAATTCAATGCAAAGAAGTGCAAGACAATGCATGTGGGGCACAAAAACCCTGGCACAATATATATCAGTTGGGGGTGAGGATATAGCATGCACCAAGCAGGAAAGGGACCTTGGGGTTGTCATCTCTGATGACCTCAAGGTAGGGAAACTGTGTGACAAGGCAGCAGGTAAAGCAAATAGGATGCTGGGATGTATAGGCAGGGCATCACCAGCAGGAAAAGGGAGGTCATAATTCCGCTATACAAGACACTAGTGAGGCCCCACCTGGGTACAGTGTACAGTTCTGGAGACCATACCTACGTAAGGACATAGACAGGGTACAGAAGGTTCAGAGGAGGGCAACAAAGATGGTGCATGGATTGCATCACAAGTCCTATGAAGACAGGTTGAAGGAACTGAACATGTACTCCTGGAGGAGAGGAGGGAGAGAAGGATATGATAGAGACATACAAGTATCTTACAGAGGAGGAACAGGGTGCAGGAAACACTATTTTAAGCGAAAAAGATGTTCCAGGACTAGAGGGCATGGGATGAAGTTGGAGGGAGGACGATTCAGAGGAAACATGAGAAAGAATTTCTTCACAGAACGGGTGGTGGACAAGTGGAACACCCTGCCAGAGGAAGTGGTGGGGATGAAACAATCACTGGATTTAAGAATGCATGGGATAGACATAAAGGAATTCTGGAGGTCAGGGTAAGGGCAACAGACTTCAAGGAAAACAAACTGAACTTACAAGCTCAAATGGGCAGACTGGGTGGGCCATAGGCCCTTATCTGCTGACACTGTCTATGTATCTATGCTTAGCCACTGCCCTACCCTGGTCCTGCACTGCCGGACCGTGGTCTGCAGGTCGGCCGGGAGATGAGGGATCACCTCATCCAGGAGCCCATGAGGCGTGGGAGAAGTGTGCCATCAGCACGGCCGAGCTGGCCTGGCGGAGGCCAAGGAGGATGCAGTGTACACCTTTGCGCCCAGCATAGTCCAGCTTTTGGACTCTTGTTGGGGCTTGTCCACATCTCTAGCATTCCTGGAACGCCAGAAAACACTGTCGGTAACCAACCCTCGGCAGAGGGGTGTTCCAAAACCCGGCAAAGAGCCAGTAGGGACCGTATACTTCCTGGCGATCCTGGCCAAGGCGAGGACAGGAAGCAGGCCGCTGCCAGAGCGCCAAGGCTGGGCCAACAATGGCTTCAGCCACCAGAAATGCTCCTGGGAGAATCCTCGGTCCAGTATCTCCGCTGGGATACTTGGCCGCTGGATACGGGCTCGAGCTGCATCCCCGTGGACTCCAAGATGAGCCAAGCAAAACCCATGAAGGACGATGGGCTCCCATCGACTGGCCTCGGAGGACTCCAGGTCGATGGGCCTGGAGAACAGGGAGGAGTCGTCGAGGAGTCTGCGAAGAGCAGCCTGGGGCCTGAGCCACCTCCACCTGCTGAGGACGGTCGGGAGTGAGGGTGACTGACAACCTGTGGGCAGGCCCTGACCCGACCGAGAGTCCTTGGTCGGCGCCCCAATTTCGGTTGTGGAGGCGGAGGTTCCACCACAATCGTGGAGCAGCTGGTATTGGGCGAACAACCGCCCAGGCTTGGGCACCTCGACTACAGCGAGGGGTTGTTTGGCCCTGGGTGACAGCATTGGCTTGTTCCCAGACAGAAGTACCTGCTGCCACATCAGGTCCTTCGTGAAGGCCGACGCAACTTGCGCCAAGCCTCCTTCTTCTAGGAGGAAGACGAGACGAGGGCGGCGCCGCTTACCTCGGTGTTGAGACTAAGACCCGGTGTCGGGCGGATCGGCTGGACCAAGACGATGTCCAAGACCGAGATCCTTGGCATTTCCGAGTATGGGTCTGAGAAGTGGCGGGGACACCCACTCTTCCCTCAGCTCGAAGCCTTAACCGGGACTGCGCACCGGAGGCACAGGCAAGTCCCGGTCTCCACTGGGGGACTGGTGAAGAAGGGTTGTCGGTTCACCATTCGACAGTCTGTCCGGACGAGTCGAGAAAACTCGACCGCGCCGATGGCATCTCAGCCGGCTGGCCTGACGGGGACGCCTGCGGAAGCCAACGGCCTTAGCCGCAACCTCTCGACCGGGTCGAGTGTCGACTGTCTGGGGAAAGGGACCTCCCGGCCCCACAAACGCCGACGATGGGACTTACCCTTAGAGTCCTTCTTTTGGACCGAGGAATGTCCCGATGGCTCCTCTCCTTCGTGGAAAGGGATTGGCAAAGCTCCTTGAAAGAAGCTGAATACGGGTACCCAGAGAGAGCGGATAAATACCGCGATCGAGGAAGAGGAGGATGATGCGCCTGTGCCGCCTCCTCCTCGAGGGAAGGCGATCATCTGCTCGAGTTGCTCAGCCGAGCCAGTCACCGCGTAAACCGCCCAACGGGCCTCCTTCGACTTAACCGTGGGTAGCGCCTTAGGGCACCCAAGCTGTAACCGGGCAGCGCGGTTCTTCCAAGACGCTGGTCAAAACTAACGGCATAACTCGCAAGCATGTGGGTCGTGTTCTGGGCCGAGGCAGACGCATGTAGAGTGCGGGTCCGTTTTGACATCTTCTGCCCACAAGGGCACCGCCGAAAACCGAGTCGATTTGTCCATCGTAGCCGGACAGAGAAACTTGACCAAGTCTTGAGAATTTTAAAATAAGTTTTGGGTGAACCAAGAATTAGGATCCAGTCTACACGCAGAGCGCTAAGGAGGGAACCTGAGCTTCCAAGTGGTAAGGAAGATCTGGCGTCATGGGCGGAGCCGAGTTTTACCACCCGGTGGGTGGGAGGAGCCAGCTTGAAGACCTTCCGCAAGATTTAAAGCGGCAAGGAACCTGCCAGACAGTGTGGATGAACAACATATCCATGTCCCTAGAAAACAAGTTATTTGTAAAGATGTCCTCCACAGTATGCGCTCCTGAAGGCAGCCAAGGCAAAACGTCAGATAAAACTACCTCGTATTTTACGACAGACATTTTGGGTACATTTTACAGCAGATGGGGACCTGTCTAGAAAGTAAACATTTTGCTTCACAAGTAAGATAATTGTTTATTCTCTATGGGTACCCTAACTTTCAGTTAACCTTAGTAGTCATTTCTACATTGGCAAAAAGGAATGATATGAATCAAGAATTGTTTATTTCAAAATTGTTACCGGGAAGATGTACTGAGCTGATAAAAGCTAGAATCGGAGCAGTGACCCTAAGTATCTGAAGATCTGTACATATTCTATCGGTGTCCACATTGCCAGTAATTATAATCTGTACTGGAATATGAGCCAATTTTTAGGTACTGCCAGAAGTAATTAGCTTTGTTATTTTCATTTAAAATTAAACTATTCTGAGCTGGTCCAGTGGTTTGGTGATATCACTGCTGCACACCATGATGGTGACCCAGGTGTGGAGGAGACTTGGGTTACTTACTGGGAGTTGGCTACGGAGGAGGATCATGTGTCCCAGGGACTGGTCTCCTCTCGGGAGGGGTGGTTTGTTGCTTCACGGTTCACGGACAACAGGTGGAGAGGCCTGGTGTCAGTGCAAGAAGAGGTATGATGGGGAATCATGTGATGCAGCGCTGTGGGAAGAAGCAAAGAAGCTCTGTCTGAAAAATCTGTTGCTTGTGAACATCACTGTTTAACCTTGAATTCCAAACCTAAACCGTAATAGTCAAGCACAGGAAACTTCAGTCTCCTACCCAGTTACACAGAATATGTCTACAGATAAGGACCATACAGCCCACCTAGTCTGCCCATTTACCTACTCATTGCTGCAGCCCTAGATCCTATTTGATCAGTTCAAGGAAAGTCCTAAAAACAAGCACAGAGAAAGAAATGGACTTTTGTAGCACTCTGTCCCTGTCGCACTAATAGGCCCACAAACATGGCAAACCAGGGTCCTCACCTGATCCCACACTGCAGCAACAGCCAGATGCAATGGGAACCAGCAGTTAAATAGAGAGCTGGCTAGCATCAAAGGAGCAATACTTGCCTCTAGCAGAGGATTTTAATCCTTCAAGCCAGCAATTTAAGTCCTAACCTGAAGGATGGGGGATGCAGTGAGTTAGATCAGGTCACTAGAAGACAAAGCAGAAAGAGAGCATAAAGAACTAATGCTGCTAAGGAAAAAGGTCACTAGGCTGGACGAGGAGTGCTGGATCAGGAGGGCGCAGCAGGTGCAACAATTCAGTGACAGTTGGTTTGCTGGAGAAAGTCAAGGGTCCAGACACCATACAGTTTGTCCAGGAATTGTGGGAGAGGCTAGCAGGACAGTTGCCCAATGGCCCTGCATATATAATCAAGCAAGCGCACACTTCTCTCAGACCACTACTTCAGGAGGGTAAAAACCACGAGTCCTAATTTTCAAAATGTTAAACTTCTTGAACAAAGTGTATGTGCAAAGCAAAGTAAAGGCCCTGCAAAACGTGGAATGGAAGGGATGAAGCTCTTGAATGTCAGTGACTTCGTCCATAAACCTGCCAAGTACAAAGGAATACAAAGCAAATTATTAACAGCTGGCATAAAATTCAAACTAGCATATTCAGCAAGACTAATTGTTGCCCTGGGCAATGGTACACAAGAGCTCGTACTGGCAGAACAAGCAAGAAAGGGGTTACCAAAATTTCTCTCAAATCTGTTCCCGCAATACTGGACAAAAGGTGGCTAAATGACCAGAGGAGAGACTCCATTTTGAAATGAAAGACAGATCTATACTGGATCTCTACTGAAATAAGATGGAACAGAATATGCAGAGTAAACAATAACTTGATTTGCAAGTGGGCCACCCGATGGCTCAGTGGAAATGCTACGCACTTCCATATCAACGACCCAGGTTTGGAAGCAAGCCCAGATCTGCTAGGAATGGGCAGACAGCTGGGGTGGAGAGGGCCAGGCTTGCCCGCAGTGGCTTCTTGTGGTGTGTTTGCTCCCTTGCAAGGGTGGCACATGCCCAGAGCGTGTTGCTGCTGTCGTGGTCGCCAGAGAATGCACTTGCCATCATGTGGTGGTGGGAGGAACATGGGAGTAAAACCAGGAGCAAAAACAAAGCCAGGGCTACATGACATACTGCTCACTCACCACAGTTCGACACTGTTGCCTTGGACACCTCAGCACACATCTGATGCATATTTGGGCAAGAGGACGGTCCTCCCTCTCCACTCTGCCACAGAGGAGTAATCCATGGGACAGTCGAGAGAGCTGAGGTAAGTCCCAGGGGAGAAGGATACTGGTGGTACGGGTAGCTGTGTGAGGCTGGAAACAGCTGCCCAGACGCTCAAAGAGGATAAAAGTAGACAGGACGGGACTTGGTCTGCGATAAATGTTGGGACTATCTCACAGTTATTTACAGTGTAAATATCTGAGAATTCTCAGAGTTAAGAGTGGGAAGAGAAGATGAGCCTACATGAAGCGTGAAGTACTGTGCTTATCTATAAACTGTCAGTACACCCCAATCTTGTAATTAATGAATGTGAAATAAAAGTCTAACTAAAATGATACCCGGCAAAAACTAATAACTGCAATACACAAGGGTCTATGTTATTTACGTCAAGACCTGACTTTAATTTTGTGTTTATTAATTTTATAAAAACATCTTACAGGTTAATCCACAGCATACATTTTACATAAATGTTTGATCAATAGCACATACTTATTATATGATATAGCAAAATGCAGCCCAGTGTTGGTCAGCATGTGGGGGCGCTACTGGAAAGGTAATCATGTTGGTTTGTACAGTATTAGGGGGTGGGCGCTGAATAAATACCACTGTAGACAGCTGCTTCAGATATTGATTATTTTTTTAGTATAAATTCGACAAGAAGTAATCTGAATATCTAAAGCAACTGTCTAGTGGTATTTATTCGCGCTCTTCACCCCTTTCTGAATCAGAGATTGCTTGCATTATTTCCACATCGGAGAGGCAGCTTTTAAACATCTTTAAAGAGGACAGTTCATTTCCGTGGATTTCTTTCTTCTTTGGTCTTTATTAGCATTAGACAGCACTGCCATTATGGCACAGACCCTTTCAAGATTAATTTTCAGATAAGGCTAAACAGTGTTTTAGCGGCTGAAATGGTAAGTATTCCCAATATGGATAATGAAAAATGCATAATATGAATTTGCCCTCTCTCCTGCCAATTGATCCTAATTCCAGTAGGGCTATTAACTTTTTAGATAATAATGGTACTGTAACTTACATTAGCAAAATCACATCAAAGTATAACCTTAAATGGGAAAGAAAAGTTCCCAGATACCATCAATTCAGTTCCAATATTCCTACCACAGATGGAAACAGAAACACAGAAACCTTAAACACAGTAGGATCTAACCAGTAGAGTCCTAAGTTCTTTGGCTGAACATGCATGGCCAAGATATTTTCGTCCAACTGCACTTTAGAATGCACTTCCAAAACGTTTTAAACATTGCACTGGGGAGTTGTAGCAATTCAGGGAGACCATGTGGTTGGCGCCATCTTAGGACTGGCATGAACTTGCCGTCCACCAGCCCCTACATTCAAACACTGTAACAGAACCAAATGATAGAAACGTAGAACAAAAGACAGCAGAAGGAGACAAAGGGCCCATCTAGTCTGTCCATGTGTTCCTTGGACCTTCTCAGATCCCAGGACCTAACCCCTTTCTGCCTATAGCCTCCTACTGCTCCTGTTGCTTTCGTTTGTGCTTTAGCCTTATCCCACCCAGCTTGAATGATGTCACAGACTTTGCTTCAACAATCTCAGCTGGCAGTTTATTCCATAGCTCCAGGACTCCTCCTGTAAAATAGTGTTTCCCAAGCTCCCTCCCCTCAACTTCCACTCATGCCCGCTAGTGATAGAGTCAGAGACTCTGTTGAACAGGTCCAAGGATGGCACCTTATTTATTCCTCTCAGGAACCTGTATGTTTCAATCCTATCTCCCTCTCCTCCTTGTCTCTAGTGAGAACATATTTAATACTTCCAGATGTTCCTCATACAAGTACCCTTGAAGGCCCTGGATCATTTTGGTCACTTTTCTCTGAACAGCCTCCAACCTGTTTACTTCCCTTTTCAGATGTGGACTCCAAAACAGGACACAGTACTCCAGATGGAGCATTACCAGGGCAGTATTACCTCCTCCCTCCTGCTGTCAAATCCCTCGCTAAGCCCAGCATTTTTTGGCCTTGCTATAAGCTTTGTTGCATTGGCTTGTCTGTTTAAGGTGCTGCTTATGATGACATCTCGGTCCCGTTCTTTCTGTGTGGTGCTGAGCTGGACCCATTGAGGTTGTACTCTATCCTTGGGTTCCCTTTACTCAGATGCATCACCTTACATTTTTTTGCACTGAATTCAGCCGTCAGACACTGGACCATCTTTCCAGCCTCTGTATGTCATTTTGTAGGTCCTTCACCGCCTCCTCACTGTCAACCCTTCCTCCTAGCTTGGTATCATCTGTGAATACCTATGCCGAAGTCACTGATATAGGCATTAAACAGGACTGGCCCAAACACTGCGCCTTGAGGCACACCACTAGTGACGGTGCCATCATCAGCCCTCACCCGTTGATCACTACTCTCTGTTTTCTGTCCCTAAGCCAATTACCCACCCTACTGACTATGTACTTGGGTGCACCCAGGTCCTCCAACTTTTCAGCAGGTGGTTGTGTGGCACCAAATCAAAGGCCTTAGAAATCAAAGTAGAGGAGGTCCACTGGGTGGCCTCTGTCTAGTTCCCTAGTCACCCAGTCAAAAATGTGATTAGGTTCATTTGGCACAACCTTCCTGCCACAAACCCAGTTGCCTGTCATCCTGCAGACCGTTCTTATCTAGGTACTCTACCAAGTCTTGTTTTATTAAGGTTTCATCAGTTTCCCCACTACCAGCGTAAGGCTGACCGGGTCGGTAGCTGCCTGCTTCCTCCTAACTTCCTCCCTTGCAGAGAGATACCACATCTGCTCTTCTCCAGTCTCCTGGCACTAACCCCATCTAAAGTGATCTGCTAAATAAACATGCTAAAGGACCTGCCAATTCACTTGCTAGCTCTTTAGCACCCTTTGGTGTATTCCATCAGCCCAGATGACTTCTCCTCCTGAGTTGATCCAGGGCCTTTCTAAACCTACTATTGGTGACTGATGGTGTTCCATTTGTGGAACACCTTTGTCAACAACCTTGATGCCACTGTCTGCTACTGGGCTATTGTGTTCCTCAGTCAACACTGAGCAAAAAAGTTGTTCAGAACAGTGGCCTTCTGCCTATCCTCCTCCACTACTCTGTCACCATCTCTGAGTCCAACTATTCCTCCCTTTCCTTTGTTTTGTTTGTATATATCGGGGAGCATCTGTTCCTTTTTGACCCTTCTGCAAGCCAAACCTCTGTTGCAGCCTTAGTCGATTTCACCATCCTCTTTAGCTCTTTTGTTCTTCTGAACGTAGGCTTCCCATGCGCTGTCTTCCTGAGTTCTTTTATAGTTCCAATAGGCCTGCCTTTTGGTTCGATTGGTCCTTACCGGTTACTGAGCCATATTTTTTTTGTGTTTGTTCTTTTGGTCACTGTTCTTACGCACATCCTAGTAGCCTCTAAATTGGCTAACTTAACTAGCACCCATATTTCTACTACATCTAAATGCTCCTGGATCCTTAGCTTGCTTCTGACTACATTCCTCATTTTGTTAAAATTGGCTCCTCTAAAGTTTAAAACCTCTGTCTTGGATTGCGATTTTTCTACCCACAGGGCTAACTCAAACCACACAGATTGTGGTCACTGTTGGCCACTGGTTCCCCAATCCTTGTAGCCCTTATTACTTCCGAGTTAGTGAGGATCAGATCCAGGATGGTGTCCGGCCTAGTCAGGGCACTAACTAGTTGTGTAAGGAGGCAGTCTTGTAGGACATCAACCACCTTTTGGTTCCTAGTAGAACCTGCCACTGGGATGCTCCAGTTAACATCAAGTATATTCAGGTCTACTACCACCACTGTATCCTCTTTCTGTGCTACACTCTGATCTCCTCTAGGAGCTCTTCGTCCTCCCTCTGCCAGTCCTGGAGACTGGTAGACCACACCTATGTGGATCCTCTACCTGTTGCCAAGCTGAGTAGCTTATGACATGATATCCTAGTTCAGGTGACTGGGTGGCTCAGGTATTCAGAGCAGGCATGACAAGAAAAAAGGTGCTATCATCTTGGCTGCAAAAAGACTAAGTTTGTAATGGAAAAGAAGTCAGATCCAGAGGGTTAATATGTTACAGTTCAGGAAAGCTGCATAATACTAGAGTCACATTAGGAAATGTCTATGGATCAAATACTGGTTCTTCTTTTTTGTTTCATGGAGCTGCTAACAGCTCTAACTCCTTTTCGTACCCCATGTTACTGGGGCGGGGGGACTGGAACCTAGTATAGAACAAAGAACAGGTAGCAGAAGACAAGGACTAGCTGGCTAAAAGAAGCCTGAGAGACTACAAGTTATGCTAGGCCTGCCAGATGTATGAAGAATGCTACACACAAATGAGAAAGAATAAACATTTCACTGCATACTACACCAGATGATGTCACAACTAAATTTTTTTCTGGTATCTAATGACTGGTTAGCAATCCAGAAGTAGTGCACAGGTAAAGGAGAATAATAGGGAGAAAACATCAAAAATGCTGACAAGAATTTATTGAGTATATAACTCAAAGCAGGCAGACTGGTACAGATAATAGCCACTGTACTGCTGCCCCGCTTCCCTTGCTAGTACTTTGTCAGGGACCGGGTTACAGGCTGAATGCACTAGCTACATAGTTCTGCTACTTTGATGTCAGAACCTGATTTAGATTGATGTTTACTTGATAGTAGTAAAGGTGGAGCGACCAAATGCCTGATGCAACACACCCGAGAACATTAGTGGCATCAGTAACTGTGAAAAACTGACTACTACAAGTTTATATGAGGACAAGTAAAACATTAATAGAGTTTAGAGATCATCAAAACCAGAGAGGACTATCAAAAGACAGTAGAACACAGCACTGCTATGTGGAATAGGATTTTATAACAAAGAACCTAAAGTAATACTTAATGAATTTATTAAATCATATCCAGGTAGCAAACAGTAGTAGGGGTAATAAGACTACATAGCATTAGGAGGCAGTATAGTACAGTGGTTTCGGCTCTGAGCTGTAAACCTGGAGACGTAGGTTTGGATCCCGCAGTCCCACCTGCATACTGTGTGACCCGAGCAAGTCACTTAACTTCCTGTCTGTACTCCCAGGCTGCACCTGGAAACAAGCTTCGGCTTAGTGTGCCTTTCCTGGTTAAACAATCTCCCCGCACAGTAGGAAAAGAAGGCAGGCAGGGCTTCCCAGTGCTGCGATCACCCAATTCCTGGCAAGAACTGCTAAGAGTGGGGCGTGCTTGCATCAACGAGATGCTGACCACCTATCCAGAAATACCACAGATGCAGTGTCCTTCCTAGAGATTGTCATTGTTCTCTAAGAACACTTCCCCTAATGCCTGCACATTAGCGAACAATCTGCTCCGTCCTTTCCTGTAAGTCTGTTTGTCCATGTTCACGGTTTCCTTCTTGATCCGAGTCAGCAGCAGTGTCCATATCCACAAATATGGACAAGAAGTTGGTGAAGTCCATCACTGATAGGTCAATAGTATATCCCATGTTGGTACCTGGATTAGGATTCCTGCAATGGTAGTTTTAAGCCAAAGTTTTCTGAATAGTTTAAAATGTCTTTTTTTTTTTTTTTTTTTTTAATTTTTTGCTAGTTAGAAAATGTCAATTGGCAAAGTGGGAACAAGTGAGAGACATCAGGACAACATATTAAGGAGAACTACTGGCTAACGTGAAACCCGGCCGCTGCAGAGATCGGTGGCTTCATGTTACAAATCCCCTATGTAGTTCTCATAGGAAATGTAATATATTTGTACCTCATCACTTGTAAAAATGAATCCAAGTCCCTGGAGCCAGCATATTCCAACATGGGCGGTCATCTCCATCAATCTCACTGCAAGAACCGCTGGAGGATGACGCACCACTGCCCCTTCCTCACTGATCCATGTGTATATGCCATATATAGATTATATATAAATATTTAGCATTTAGGCATATTTTGTAAAAATAAAATCGGGCACTAGAGATAACGGTATTAAATCTCCTACACAGACGGACCAAAGAGAAGGCAGCCTCCATGTTGGAATATGCGGCTGCAGGGGACTGGATTCATTTTTTACAAGTGATGAGGTACAAATACTGTATATTACATTTCTTATGAGGACTACAGGGGATTTGTAACATGAGCCCCGATCTCTGCAGCAGTTGGGGTTTCACATTAGCCAGCAGCACTCCTTTAACCTATGCTTCAGTCAGTACTGTATCAGACAGATTAACTATTATAAAAGGGTCTGAGAAATACAGCTTTCTGATTGGTTGTAAACATTCTATCAGCCCTATGTTAATCTTTGATTAACATACATGTACAACCTAATCATATGCTGAACAAGGTTTAACACTATTTAAAAACGTTTTTATTATAATAGCAATAAAGGCACTCCCAGGGGTTATGTTAATGGTCAGTTAATCACCCTCTAGGGCATGTAGCATCAGCTATGCCTCGTTACATTACACCCCTAGAAGGTGATTAACAGACCATTAACATAACCTCTGGTCATGCTTATTGCTTAATTATAAAAAGGGTCTCAGAAATGCTGCAATCTGATTGGCTGTAAAGATTCTGACAGCCCTACATTAATCCCTGTTAAACTGTCATGTACAGCCTGATCACAATGGCACATTGATTCTTCCTATCAGCATTTCCATTCTGTAGCACTCCTGAATGACTAGAGTGCAGCATTCTGATTCTGAACCAGCATTCTTAAACTGTTGGTGGAGGAACTATTTTACTAAAATCTCCCTCTAAATGAGTAAAACATTTGCAACGTATACTTGTGACACTCTTCTTGTGGAATAATTTTTTATAATAGCAATAAGGCACTCCCAGGAGATAGATTAACAGTCATTATAACAATGGTCTGTGAAATGAAGCTTTCTGATTGGCTGTAAACATTCTAACAGCCTTATGTTAATCTTTAATTAACATACTTGTACAGCTTACTCATATAGTGAACAAGGTTTAACACTGTTTAAAAACATTTTATTATAATAGCAATAAGGCACTCCCAGGGTTATGTTAATGGTCAGTTAATCACCTCTGGGGGCAGTACGTCCGTGCCACATTATGCCCCTGAGGGTGATTAACAGACCATTGACACTTAACCCTTGGTCGTGCCTTGTAAATCACCCCATAGGGGCAATCGGCATAGCTCACGGCATTGCCATATTACGCCCCTAGGGGTGATTAACAGATTGTTAATCTAACCCTGGTCATGCCTTATTGCTTAATTTCTATTGTCCCTTCCTGCCTTTCTCAGTTTGTATCATTTTCCTCTCCCTTACTTACCCCTTCTGGTCTTATGTTTTGTTTTTTATTCAAAGCTGTTTTCAGTAACAAAAACAAAAACACCTCACCTCTTTAGGTGGTGTTGGTTGTGGTGATCCCACTTCAGGTTTTTGTTTTTGTTACTATAATCAGAGTTTATCAGATTTTCTGATATACACAAGGACACAGCCGTACAAGAACACAAGACAATATTCCAAGACAACGGTCACAGTAAATTTCTTCTGAGGAACTTTTTTTTTTTTTTACCTACTCGGCCACCCTTTCGCTCCCATATCTTCGCATCCTTATTGGGGATCCAGCCGCCGTCTGCCTCTACAGATACTCCATGCCAACACCCTGTACCCTGCAGCTTGCCCACCCACAGCGGGGTGGCAGGAGCCCAGTTACCCACTGAACACAGATCCAACTCGGGTGTTGTGTAAGTCCAGCGAACATACAGACGGCCATCAAGCATTCCCGAAAGGTGCCGTTTTCCACTGATTTTCTATCCCTGGAGTCTGGGGCATGCACTGACGCCGGTGGAAGGAAGCACGCTGCATCCGCACACGCCCCTCCAGCTGTCTGCCCAAACTCCTCCCCAAGTTCTTACCTGGCACCCTGTCCCCAGCCTCTGCCAGGGGCAACTGGGCACCAACTAGTGAGACCCCCCTCCCCAGAGAAGAAGAGCAGTCCAGCCGGACGCTCAATCCCTTCTCCACCCCTGCCAACTCGGCGGCCCATGCTTGCTCCCCAACATGGGTCACCTGGGCGTAGGCGAGGTAAGGCATCCAGTGCTCAGCCCTCAGCGCCACCGGCCGGCACATCTGAGGGTATTTAACCAATTTCACATCCAAAAAAAAAAAAAATCAGAACAAGGGTGCTACCTTTCCCTGTGCAGACCTCCACTTGTCTGACAGTGTACATCTACCCTTCTCTAGGTTCTGCCATTCTGAGCCTCCTTTTTAGGGTACAAAGATGGGTCCCCGTTCATGGCAAACAGATGCCTGCGATTCCATCTGTTATGCCTTTTCCTCCTGCTGTCTCACTGCATAGGTTAGTGTTGCAATAGTGAAGGTGGCGTTTACTAACATGATCCACTCCTCAATGGTAGGGACCCCAGACATGAGCTGCTGTTCTATGATGCACTTTTGATCACTGTAATAAAACTCCTAGCAGATGGCTGGTAGCAGAGTCTCTCATACTTTGTAGGCACAGTGTAAAGAGGAACAGGCATTCAGACAGATGAAGCTGTGGAGAAAATCTTTGCAGTGACCCTACAACAGAGCCCAGAAAGGCAGGCCCATAATATGTGTTAATGTTTGCCTGTTCCTCTCCAGGAAAAAACAAACAGTGAGTAGTGCCACATGAGACCAATAAAGCACTTAAAGTGCGGTTAGACAATAATCATTTATTGCTGTATTCAAAATAAAACAGCCCATTTACCAAGGTCTACAACAAATGTTGCTGCTCCAGAAAGCGGACCCCAGCGCTTTGACTCTCTCTCACAAGTCTTCCCTGTGGAAGACTTGTGAAATCTCAAAAGCTGGGCTCTGTGCTGGACAGCAATAAATGGTTATTGCCTAAGTGCTTTATTGGTCTTGTGTGCCACTACTCACTGCTTGGTTTGTCCTGTACTATCTGGGGTTCGCTGCCCCTGTTGTAGTGAGCACCAGCCCTGCACTGCTGGTCGTGGACACACCCCTCGGACTTTGTCTGTGCCTCTCCAATCTGCCTCCAGCCATGGCTAGTTTGTGCTTTTCTGCAGTGTATCTGATGGACTGGGGCTAGAAAGTAACCCTATAAAGCTGGCCCAGTGGGGCTGAGGGTTGAGGCACTTGATGCCACACCTCATGCCATGCCAGCGACTCGAGTTTGGAAATGGACTTGGGTTGCCAGAGATCAGCCGGAGGGAGGTGGGGATGGCTGAGTATCCAGAGGACTGCTCTCCTCTGCCGGGCGGTGGGCTTGTAGGCCTGGTCCATGACTGTTACCAGCTGGAGGGCTGGTGACAGTGCAGACCACAGTGGCATGGAAGGGAGGGCTGCAGCCTGGTAAGTGCATGCCTCCACATGCACACATCGTGTGGCTGAGGCAGGGGCATATGAGAAAAGTAAGGTGGAAAATGGAACCTGGGCTACATGAAGCCCTGCACACTCGCCGCAGACCCACAGTGTCGCCAGGATGCTTCGACCCAGCTGGATGAGTGATTTGGTGGAGAGAACACAGCCCTCCACTCACCAACCCTGCCACAGGGTAAACTGTGAAGGACCAGGTTGGGGTAAGCCCTGGGAAGATAGATGCAAGTGGTGCTTCACGGGTAGAAGATGAATAGTTGCAGAGGTGCACCTTGAGGGTGCATTCGGCTGAGGGGCTTGACAGAGAGGAACCAAGGTAGTCAAGAATGCTAGTCACAGGGCAAAATAAGGGTCCACAGCCCCTTGCCCTGGCACCAAATAGAGAACCTCTTCCATTTGAAAGTAAAGCACTTCTGGATCAACTCCTTCTGAGATGCCTCAACCACAACAAGGACATCGTAGGAGACCCAAAGCCTCGAACTCTAACCGCTCAGGAACCAGGCTGTCAGATACTGGGGCTGAAGGTTCGGATGGAATATCTTCCCTGATTGTAAGAGAGCAGGTCCGGCAAGAGAGAGGCACCTCGAAGCCTGCTGCTGAAGCCAAGATCAGGTACCAGAACTGGCAGGACCTGTCCAGAGCCGCAGGATCATTCATGCCTTGTCCCTCCAGGCCTTGAGCAACACCTTGTGGATCAAGAGGAGCGGAGGAAGGCATAAGAAGAACTAGGGTCCTAGGCCTGGAGAAGGCATCCCTGCAGCGTTCCTCTGCTGAGGGGTACAGCCTCAACTTGGCATTCTCCCTGGAGGCAAACAGGTCCACTAGAGGATGCTCCATTGGGAGAACAGGCTGTGTACTACCTCTGGATGGAGAGACCACTCATGAGAAGCCTTGCACACCGGCTGAGGCATGCCAGCTGGTTTGGAGATGCTGGCCACATGACTGGCCAGAAGATCGGCATCCAAGCTGAGCACGAGGTCCAGATATGGACAGCTTCCCGCACAGTGGAAGGGAGTGCGTCCCACCCAGTTTGTTAAGGTAGTACATGGTCAAGGTGTTGTCCATCTGGACCTGAACGACCTGACCCTGAACATGCAGAGCAAAGGTCTTCAGTGCCCACAGTTCCAACAGGTTGATATGGTATCAGGACTCTCAAGCGTCCAGAGCCTGTGGGCACCCCAGCCCATCAGGGAGGCATCGGTCATCAGAATGACCATCAGCTCTGGGAGGACAAACGGGATCCCTTCCTGTAGATGTTCTGGGACTAACCACCACTGCAGGGTATCCCACATCAACTGGGTCACACTGACCAGGTGGTAGAAAAGGCCCTTGCGCTAAGACCATTAGTGAGCAAGCTCCCACTGCACAAAGCACATTCTCCATCGGGCCCAATGGACCACGCTGGTGCCGATGCCATGAATCCCAAGAGGCGAGGAAGTCCCAAGACAGGGCACAATTGCCCAACCTGAAATGATCGGGCAAAGAGGAGAGGGCCTCCACCTAGTCTGCAGGAAGCCTGGCCCTGGCTCTTCAAGCTGAGCTCCCAATGAAGTGAACCACCTGTGAGGGCACAAGTTCTGACTTGGCCTCACTGACCAGGAGGCCAAGGGAGGCACAATTTTGGAGGCCAGATCCTGGACAACTCCACCTCTGCCCTGGAGGAACATGCGAGTAACCAGTCATCCAGGTAGGGGTAGACCCAGACTCCTTGGCACTACAGGTAAGCTGCCACCACTGCTATGCATTTGGTGAAGACCCTGGGAGCGAGGACAGGCCAAATGGCATGGCTTGCAACTCATAAAGGACACCCTCTGCACTGAACTGGTGGTGGGATGGACAGATTGGGACATGGAAGAACATGTCCTGAAGTTCCGAGAGTAAAACCACATGTTCTGCTTGAGAGATGGTATGATCCGAGACAGAGTGACCATCCTGAAGGTGCACGCCTACAGAAACTCGTTCAGGTTATACAGATGTAGACAGGGCACCAGCCCCCATCCGTTTGGCACCAGGAAGTACCTGGAGACAAACCCTGGGTGTTCTGCAGGGTCAGAGACTGGAGCCACAACCTCCTTGAGGAGGAGCAGGGAGATGTCGTCCTGAAGGGCCAACTGATAGTCGGTGGACACTATGTACTCCCATGGAACACGGGCTCAGCAGGAAGGCAAGCCTCGAATTCCAGAGGCAGACCCTGGCTGACCACTTCCAGAACCCACCTGACCATGATGACAGTGGACCAGGTGGAAAGGAAGAGGCATAGCTGGTCCCCTATGGGAGGGCCCAGGGAGGTATGATGGGCATGGAGAGGCACCCCTGTCCCGTTAATGGTCAGGCTTGGAGGAGGAGGCAGTGCTGGCCGAGGGACCACTGCAACATCGACCTCCTAGCTTCCGAACAACTGAGGCAATGTACTTCAGCCGGGGACACCAGGACTGAGGCCAGGGTGGTTTGGCCGCAGGGGCAGAGAGGTGCCAAAAGGGCTTCTTCTTCTGAGGTTTGGAACCCTTGTGATCCCTCTGGTGGAAGTCACCACGCTCAAGGTGGTGCTGGATTCTCAATATGGGTGAGGTGCCCTTCAAAACCAGGCCCAAACAAGTGGTGCCCAAGAAGGAACATCCATGAGTTTATGCTGGTTATCCGCGTGTGAAGGTTGAGATCCTCAGCCAAGCCTGCGGTGCATGGCAACCGTGGGTGCCATGGATTGAAACACAAGGTCTTCGATATCCATGGCACTCTGGAGCTGTTGCTTAGCAACCATTCGGTCCTGATCCCAGACCTGCTTGACAGTAGTCTGCATGTTGGCCAGGATATGAGGAAGCACCTCATCAAGCATGCCCAAAAGGGCGTGGGCAAAGTGACCATCAGAAGAGCCGAATTCACCTGCCAAATGCCAAGAGAAGAGCCAAATTTGCTGCCAAAGGCCAAGAGAAGAGGCAGCATAAACTTTCTTGGTCATGTGGTCCAATTTCTTGGCTCATTGTCAGAAGGCTTGTCACATCCCCAACATTGTCTCAGCGCCAGAATACTGAGTCAACCACTATACCTTCAGCCAAGGGTGCTTAGTAAAACCCAACAGGGAACCGATAGGGATCGCGATACTTAGGGCCATCCAGGCTGAAGGTGCAGGACAAAAGGACAGATGCTATCAAGCTTCAGAGCAGGACCAAGAATGGCCTCTGTGACCAGGAAGGCTTCCCCAGGGAGTTAACCCCGTCCAGAATATCAGTGAGTGGGTACCTAGCCCGTTTTGACAGGCTCCACTGGAGTACCTGTGGACTCTGAGATAAGATGGAGGAGCTCCATGAAGGAGGTGGGACACTGCTCCATTGACAAATCCTCTGCCAATTCCTCTTCCACCAGGCAGGCTGTGAAGGAGGAGCCCTCGGACTCAAGGATTTGTTGTACAAAGGTTGACTGCCGAATCCTCTGACCCTACGAGGTGGGTTGGGAGTGATGGTGACTGGCGGCCAATGTGGAAGCCCGACGCCAGCAGGAATCCTTAGGAGGAGGGCCAAACTTCAACTGTTTGGTGGCGGATCCACCAAGATCCTAAACTAATATGAGGGCCAGCTGTGCATTCGAGCAGACTAACTTGATAGACCGCAAGGCCTGGTTCTGCAGGCAGGTTCGTATGTATGTAAGACAGGCGGAGAAGTCGGGAGGCGAACCAGTTCCGGCTGATCTGGCGGCTGCAAAGTCGGGTAAAGTTGAGGCCTCTGCGGCGAGAGCCATGTGACAGCCAGGGTAGAGGTTGGAACTGGCTTCACCCCCGTGAACATGAGCTGGTGCCACATATGGTCTTCATAGTGCCGAGGCATCTTGAGGCAGATCCTCTCCTTGTCCAAGGAGGAGAAAGAAGAATAGTGGTGGCGCCCGCTGCCGAGTATCACGAGCAAGACAGTCGATATCAACGCAGGGCTGCTTGACCCAGGACTGTGAGATCAGGACCCACGACTTGACCGTTGGGGGTGCTGATGGCGGATCCCAGAGAGAGCTGGTGAAAGCTGAGGCTCCTCCAAGTCCACAGGATCCTGAGGAAGAGTGGCAGATCAGTGGACTGGTCCATCCCACCTTGAGAAGTCACAGGCAAGACAGGAGTCCTAGACAGGGAGGTCTCAGTCTCATCTGGCGACAATGGATCAACCAGTTTGAGAAAAATCTCAGCAGGAAAGTCAACTTGTGTCTCGACCAACTGTCTGACAGGGAGACCATGAAGCCAGCTGCCAGGGCTGAAGGATGCGACCATAGTCAAAACCTCCATGGGCGAGAATCCGAGGGCCCAGAGCGTTCGTGATCCCAATCGATGGCGAGACTTTCTTAGCCTCTTTCTTTTTGGATTTAGTGCCTGAAGCGGGCAGGCCTGGCACACGTCTCTGAACACCCTGAAGGAGGCGCCCATAGAAAGGGGCAAAAGGTCAAGCTGAGGAATCTTGAGCCATGGCCTGAACTGCAGCTTCCTCGAATGCCTAAGCTGTTCTGTGAACCCTGCAGCTGCGGAGACCACCCAATGGGCGTCCTTAGATTTCACGAGAGGATCCCATTTGTCTGGGCACCTGAGAAGAAGTACGCATGCTGGTCTTCCAGTTCCAAGGTAGAAGGATGCAAGGTGTGACATAGGCTGCAAGCCTTGGGATCGTGCTCATGGCCCAGGCAGCAGACGCACATGGTGTGCAGGTCCAATTATGACATTTTGTGCCTGCAGGCACATTTCTGAAACCCGCATTGACTTCACATCGGCTATCATGGATAAGGTGAAGGAGTCGTCAAGACAAAAAATACGCAGTTAAAGTTTTAATATAAAGCAAAGGGCTTTCTCAGAGCAAGAGCAATAAGGAGGAACCTTCTTCCAGCAGAAAGGAAGATCTGACGTCATGGGAGGTGCTAGGGGAGTTACCACCTGGATGGGTGGGAGGAGCCAGCTTGAAGCCATTTCGATGGGACTTAAAGGGAAAGGAACACTGCCAGAAGTGTGGAACTGTACATCATATCCACTTCCTAGAAGTTAGTCTCATTTATTTTTCAGACTTTTTTATCCTACAATACCAGTCATTTGGATGGACTCAGGTGACCTCCCAGCCCTGTGACAGCTTTTACCCTAGTGGAGGAAGGTGTGAGCCAAGACATGGAGACCAACAGTACCAGCAACCATCAGCTAGATGCCAAAATGGGTTTCTGCCTTGTTTGCCCTACCTGACTACTGAAAATCCCTGCTCCACACTGCAACATTCTAAACCCAAGAGGTGGTCACATGTACATACAATGCACCCCTGCCAACAAAGCATCAAGATCTTGGCCCAATCTATGAGGTTGCTGCAGCAGCAAGGAACACACTGCTAACCCAACGGAGGCTGGGGCAAGGCAGCACTCCTTCCAGCCGCCTGACTGACTGCCAGCCTCCCAGGGGTTGCTCCTGAATCTGATCACCAGCACGGCAGCGTAATCTGCTACTGTTGGGCCCTCAGGCGGCTCTATGAGCTATTAATTTTAAATATGGGAGGCTATCTCCCTCCTTGTACTCTGTGGTCATTGGGCCTATGCAGTCTGTAAATTATCTAAGTACAATAAAACTTACAGGCATTAAAGATTATCAAACTAGCAATAACCCCACAACAGTATGTGTTAAGCTTATTTTCTTACGTGCTTAGTTATTTGTTGACCGACTAAGCACACTGGTCCAAAGGACCTTTTAATAAGCTGGGCCAAGACAAGCAAAGAAAAGGGTGGCAATCACAGATTACATGATTATGAACAACTTAGGAAATACAGTTTCAAGAGTAACAAAGTCCAGACAAAACCAAAGTAAAAAAAAACATTTGGATACAATTTCAAGTCAGTGGCACAAAAACATATGAGCTGAACATTTTGTAAGAATGCAATACTTGTGTTAATACAGGATAGTGTGCACAAGCAGTGCTAACACAGACACACAGATACATACTGTAAGACAATGATGGCAGAAAAAGGCCGTCGGCCCATCCAGTCGGCCCACCTGCCTAACTACTCTGCATGGCCCTGGTGGACATCCCTTCCCTTGTTTCTGCCCCTCTTCTAACTAACCACATACGCCTGTTACATCCCTCTGGGAGTAGTTCACTGATGTGGCCTGTACCCCTTCCTCCCACAGCTTATTCAACTTGTTCTCCCCTCTTTCTGTGGAAAAAAGCTACGGTTGTCCATTTCGAATCCCTCCTGGGAATTTAAGTGAGTTCCTCTCATCCCTGTATCTAAACAAGGAGAAAAGTTCCTTGGCGTCCACCCTCTTAATCCTGTGCAGATACTAGCATGTCTCAATCATGGTGGCCCTTTCCCTTCTTTTCTTAAGGGTGTATTTTTTAAAGTCCTGCAGCCTCTCCTGGTATGTCTTGCCCCACAACTCCATGGACCATCTTGGTTGCCTTGCGCTGTACTGCTTCCACCTTGTACTATGGGAGGATAACCTCCCGACTTCAACTGATTATCCCCATTCCTATGCAACCCAGCATCCTGTCTGCCTTGCACATGGCTCTATTACAATGAACTGTTGTTTTAGGCTCTCTACCATCATGCCCCCAAGGTCCTTTCCTCCATGGTGTGTTCCAGTGCCACTCCCCACTTTCATACTGCACTGGTTTCCTCTTCCCAGTGTACAACACTTTACACTTTATTGTGCTGAAGCCTAACTGCCAGATATTTGACCAGCTCTCCAACCTGCTCAGATCCTCCCAGAGTTTCCTTATCCCTTGATCCGTGTCCATCCCTGTGCAGATCTTTGTGTCATCTGCAGAGGCAGAGCTTTCCTTGATGCATTCCCCTATGTCACAAATAAAACCTTGAAAAGGACCAGGCTGAGCACTGATCCTCTGAGGTAGTCCGCTTGTTACTTCTGTTACCTCTGAAAATTCCCCACTAACTACTACCCTTTGTGTTCTTCCCTCAGCCAGTTTTCCACCCAAATTGCCAGTTTTCCCACTCCTAAGTACCTTATCTTCTTGACCAGCCTTATCTGAGGATGGAGTTTAAGGCCTTGCTAACATAACACAACACACATTAACTGACAAGACAGTAGCTAGTACCTTAGGTGCACAACTGCAGGGGACACGCCAACAGGTGTCCCAGAAGCTGTGACTTAAAGAGGAGGGAGGGAAGTTCCACCCCACTGGAAGGCCCTTCCGAGGGGTTGGTCTGCAGAGGAGAAAGCCACTTTGCTCGTGTTAGAATTTACTTGCAGTACTTCAGGCAGAAGTAAATCAGAGGGAGCAGGTCTCATGGATTTGTTTTGTGCCCTAGGAACCTCGGCAGGGAGAGAAGTCAGAGGTGCGTAGTGACTTGTCAATCAGGCAGCAGAGGATAAAGTCCCTACACCCTGTGGGAAAGCCAGCCAAGGTGAATGTAAAGTTTGCAGTGCTGTGTTCTAAAATGGCCAGTGAAGCAAACTAGCATATGCTGTTGTAAACCATGGTTAGCCAGGAGACGCCTTGCAGTGACTTGTGAGTAAATAGGACAGACAGTACAGTACTTTTGGTAATGGCGAGGCAAACTTCAGGTGTCATGGACTGCTTCAGTCTGCACAGTAAACACAGTTTTTGGTGAATTCTTTTACCTACAGAGAATCAAGGTGGTCCAAGTAGGTGAGGAAGGTGCCAAGTATGAAGTATTTGAAGGCGTGTACCTGCTCAATGATCTGGCCATCAGAGTAGGTAACATATAGGGGAGGGAGTGGACTGGCTGAAGAATTTTGGTTCAGAGTCAAAGAACACAGATGTAGTCTTTCTAACGTTAAGTAGTAGCCTGTTTCTCGGAACCAACTTTGGATAAGGAAAAGCTGTTATTCAAGATCTAGCAGTAGGAGTAATAGTCTATTTGTGACATCCTTCCCAGAGGCTCAGAGTGCCATTACAAAGAATATAAATTTTAAAATATGCAACTATACAAACTCTACTCAATCCATAAAAAAAAATTACAATTACAAAGGAATCATAAAACACATATGTACTGTATAATGATCTCTAGCCAATCCTCAAAGGCTTGCCTAAATCAAAAGGTTTCAGACCACGTTTAAAAGCCTCTACCGAGGGGCCTCTCTCAGAGTTCTGGGCAATGAATTACAAAGTTGGGATAGCCACCTCAAATGCCTGGTCCCAGATGATTTTAGTCTCACTCTTAGGACTACTTGGAGGCCTTCTCAGCAGAGCGAGAAAGTCCTGGGGCATAGGGGTGCAGGAGCTCTAAGAGGTATCCAGGGCCCAGCCCATGTAGGGTATTGTAGGTCAGCAGACCCACCTTAAAGGAGATACGCCACTTCATCAGCAGCCAGTGCAGTTTGAGCAGCACCGGCGACACATGACAGGATCTGGGAAGACCTGTCAATAGACGTGCAGCATAAGTTCTGAGAGAGATTGATCAGCAAATATCAGCAATGGAAAATGATGAGATCATCGGGTACAGGAGAGTTATAACTGCTGCAGTGTATACATGCCTTGCAGGGATTGACAAATTTCAAATTTACATGGTAGTCCAGGAGAACTGACCTACCCAAAATGGTAGTCCCACTGTTGTGAGTGGTAGCCCAATGGTCACAAGGCGTATTTTAAGAAAAACTTATAAAAAATAATGTAGCAACTAAGTAAATGGTTATGGCATTGTATTATTAACAAACAGATGTAGATTGCATGGAGGCTATATAAAACAATAAAAATGAAGATGTATTATTTAAATGTTTCTGTTAAATATAGGTTTAGTGATTTGAAGTCTGAGTCAAGGGTGCCAGAGTCGACTCTAGGCCAGTCCCACACATGCTAGAATGAAGCACAGAATAATCAGGGCAAAGATGAGAACTCTGTCTCAGATTCAGAACCGTCACCATCATCAAGTGAACTGGCGGTAGTGTTAATGCTGGGACAGGAGGATGGAGGAGCAGCAGCAGTACTAGCATGAGACACATCATCAGCTGCACCAGAGCAGCATGCCCATAAACATGTCGAGTGCCTGGACCAGACAGCAGCCAGTGGTTTATTGCTGGATCTGGATCGAAGTCGCATAGTTTGGGGCCCTCAGACATGACCTTATTTTTGCCTTTTATCAGGTTTTGAGTGGAGAACACTTGTTCACACTTTGCAGTTGACACACTCATTGGCAGGAGTATTTCCACTGACTCTAGAATATGAGCAACCTGGGGCGGATTTTCTTTCAGCAAACTTATATACACCTGCAGACAGAGTTTGTCAACCACAGATTTCAGCAGTGCCTTAAATGCAGCATATTCTGATCTAATATTTTCATGCTGCTCTTCTGTGAAAAACTTAAAGTATGGTACTAAATTAGCCACTTCATTGGTCCCAAACTCTGCAAGTTCTTCTCTTGGTAGATCAAATTGCTTAAAATCAAGACAGCTGAACCATTTCAGAGGCACCTCTGAGAAACTCTTAAATCTTACATCGATTAAGATATTGCTGCACCTACTAAAGTATGCAGCTGTGTATCTGTCCCAAAATTTATTTCAGGGCAGTTGCCTCTAAATGTAAAGGAACAGTCTTTAACTCCTTCTTAGAAATTTACAAAGTCCGTGCATCTGTCCTGAGGTTTGTATAATCTAGGAAAGCTGTCATGTATTTCCCTGGTTTTGATTTCAGTTCCATCAGCTGGAGGAGGCAAGTCTTGATGAGATGTGGTACTTCAAGAATTATTAAGTCCTCCTTGAAACTGAAGTTACATACTTTAAAGTATGGGCAAAAGATCCTGCAAGATATGAAGAGACTGGACAAAGTGTACAGACTGTACCTCTCTTAACACCACCTTGCTTTTGAGCCATCAGGACAAGCTGCACTTTGTTCCAAGTGCTGAGCAACTGTAGGCAGGTTCATCTGAACTGCCTGTACTGAATGTGATCTGCTGGCAAACCATCTCACCTGTTTAACTGCACTAAAGTGTGCCAGATCAGTATCTATCACATGTGCAATTTCTTGTAGCTCTCTCATTTTTGGGGTCTATAGTGGTAGAATTTAAGTATGCCCTTTAGAGTATTTTCAAGCTTTGATTTGAAGGGGTTTGTTTTTATCATATCAAAACTGCCAGCTCAATTTATGTGCTGTGCAGTGCATGGCAATGATGTGAGGACAGTGCTCCCTAACTTGGTGATGGTGCCATCCTTTCACTCAGCATTACACTTGCCCCATCGAAACTGGCAGTAATCAGAAGTGGCCCTGTACTGCTCCCACTGGATAGGTCAGTGATAGGAAGATGTAGTGGATCTAATGCAGTTCTTAATGCATTAAAGACAGCCTCAGCATGCGAGGATTCCAAGGGCACAGCCTGGATCAGGTATGTACGTACATCTTTGTGTTAGGATTTACAAAACACAGGAAGACATTCTCCCATTCTATTATAGCCATATCAGTGCTGCCGTCAGCAAGAACTGTAACATATTTTGCATTTTAAGGGTCTGCATCTGGGTCTTGGATAGAACAGCTGATACAGCTCTGCAAAAGTCCTGGCTCGCTTCTCATTGCCAAAATTCACACCAAGCTGAATCCCATTTTTCTTGCAATTACATAGCCAATCCATATTGGAAAATGGGTGCAGATTTTTTGCAACAGAGTATGCTGTGTTAAACAGGCGTCTATCTTCACCTTTGTGGCCTCTTCCAACTGTGCAAAGGCTTGATAAAGTGGGGACTCTGTGATATCACACAGAACTGCATGCTGGCCACTTTCCAGAATATGTTGGATCTCGTGATAGCACATGTGGACTGGACTTCTCGTGTGCAAGTAATGACTCAGTTCTAAAACTGTTAGAGCCTGTGGCAAACACATTTTTTTATATACTTTTTATTTTTTGTTATTGCACATGTATTCATATGCATTAATAGATCCATATCAGAGACAGACCATAAAGAGCAAAATTACATCTCCTGCTGGAGAAACAGTAATATTTCCTTAATATTTAGGATTACATGCATCCCTGATATATTGATACCACATGGAGGGGTAACTAAAACATTATTAAACCCAATTAGTATCAAACATCCAAATTGAGCTGTATAAACAGCCCAAGAGCAGTATGACTGAGTCCAGAGATCTTCGTCCATGAAAGTCCGAGAAAGCCTTGCCCCATCTAAGTGCTATTGGTGTCATACATTTCAGCCTATAAAGTTTAATATCACCAGTAAATATTCCTAAGGCAGCAACATCATGAAACTTTCCATCTGAATATTTCTTTTCAAATAACATTCAGGATTAGCTCATCCTATACTTTATATTTCTTATTCAAAGTAAAACAAACCCAGCTTCTAGTTAAACTTTCCACAAACAGTATGTTCCCCTTTCAAACACGTGGGGCTGGCTCATCGCAATGCTTTTATGCCCTAATTCCTTTAATTTATAAACAAATTCAAGTGTCCTCACAACAGGTACAGGGTTATTATTCTAACTTTAAAATAAGGCAGAAAACTCAAAATTATTAGTTATGTTACGTTACAGATCAACAGGGTTCAGTCCTCTGTATCCGAGTCCACTTCCCAGGCAGTCGATGACGATCCTGGGCTGAGACGAACTCAAGCCCATTTCCCAGCTTCACTGGGATCGGAGAAGGCCCAAACCTTACCCTTGTAGACTATCCTCAGTCTTGCAGGAAGATCATCGCGTGAGCAATTGATGCTTCTCGTAGGACTTTCCTTACCCCATCGAATTTCTTCCTCCTGATACGCTGTAGCATAACTTAGGTCAGGAAACAGAAAACATTTTGGTCATCCTGCATTATAGGGCTTGCTTGTTTTGCAAGACATAGAATTCTGTCCCTAGAACCGACCCCATCAGTGACTAAGAGCAATGTCCTGGGTTTTCCAGCATCTTCTCGATATCCTCTTGGTGTAATCCGAACGCCTTCTGCAAGGAAATATTCAGGTTCTGACCATCCGCATCAATTTTAAGTCTAGCCATTCACGTAAGAACATGAGAGGGTGATCGCCCTCTGTCCCTCGGGAAGACCCAGGATCCAGACATGCGAGGCCGAGCCTGATTCTTCAGGGTTTCCAGTCTAACTCTCAGATGGTGATTCTCCTTTACCAGAAGCGTGGTTGCCGCGCTGCAGATTCTGCTTGCTGCTTTGCTTCTTCCGTCTCCACCTGCATTCCTGCCACTGAATTCTCCACCAAGGTAACCCTTGTTGCGAAAGTATCCATTTTAGAATTCAAATCTGTGACCGAGTCGATTAATTTTTTCAGCTTAAGACCAATCGAGGACATAGTTTCCTCCGTTCCAGGAGTGATGCCTGCTTTTCTGGGCCTTGACTGCTGACTGCAAGGTTCCTGTAGATTTAGCGCTTGAACCACCACTTCTGTCCTTCTTAGGATTTCCCATTTTAATTGTATGAGGTTCCTTAATGCGCCCTCTGGATTTATGTCTTGAGTTAATTGCCAAAATAGTGGATTTTGATCCATTTTAAAGATTTTTATACAGAGCTGTTCTAAGTTGCTGCTTCAGCTCGTGCTCCACAGCACCCCCTTTTTTTTAAAGGCTCGTGTTGCAATAGTGGGATACTTTTCACACACTATGCAATACATCAATCCTTTTTTCATCATATGTCAACCATTTATAAATGGTCAACCAATGAAGCTGAAACAGCTTGTCCCTCTTTCTTGGTCATATTTCTAGTCTGTACTTCTTTTCCTTGTACCACTACCTCATTAGGGACAGGCACTAAACTGCGCTTCTTTGAAGTGACACGGGCTACAGGCTCGGCTAAGGCCTCACTGCTTCAATCAGCTGTTCTATCAAGTACCACAGATGCAGATGCACTTGCTGCAGACTCTTGATTACTTTCATCTGATCCTGCAGAAGTAGTAGTTTGTGTATTAGAAGAACTTGAGGATGCTGCTGCTGACCAGAGGATAAGTAAGCATTAATCCACAACAAAGGAGGGCTCTACTAGGGAATTAATGCCTGGTCAGGGTGGGGAGGTGGGGTGGCCTCATGCCACCAACCAGGCATTAATTCCTTAGCAGAGCCAGACTTTGGAGTGGGTTAATGTGCCTGTAACATGGCAAGTGCAGTGTGAATACTGTTAAAAGTCAATTCTTTGTGGGACAAATGAACAGCAACTCACAATACTGCTTAATTCAATATTATATGCTGTTTAAATTACATTTTACTAAGCAGATAGGCTGTCTAGATGTATGACTGTGCGGTGCACGCTCACTGCTCAATACACATTTATATCGGACTGTTGTTTTACTGCTATTTGTGAGATTATGTTTCCACGCATATACCAGATAAATATTACCAACTGCTCCTTCAGTACTTCTGGGTAGACAGTTCACTGCGTTTTCTTGCTTTCACATTTCAGTCATTAATGCATTATGGGAGAAGTGCAAATATGTGTATGTCTGGCATCTATTTGTATTACTCTCACAATGCATTACTGGCTTGAAGAGAATAATGAGGGACACGATCGCCCATTGCAATTCAGCACTGCTAACTTGTGCTTTCTTCCCGTGGATGTGTTTGTTTCTGTTCATGGACTCTAGTTCAATTTTGTCTTTGATCATCGGTGAAAGTCCTCGCCGGTTCCCAGGCGGGCGGCGTGTGGGTGAGTATGCCTGACCAGTATTCATTTAGCTTTAGCCATTCAGTGAGCCTACCTATTGGACAGAGAGAAAACATTAAGATCTGCAACACTCTGTGATCATTTCTCTCTCTGTCTCGCTGTGCATCGTCTCGATGTCAAGCGGGCATTACTAGGGATTAATACCTGGCTTTCCATCACATGTGGTGTTTGCACCAACCACAGTACATAAATGTACTATTACATTTCTTGCCATGTTACAATAGAGTTTGTTGTTTACTCTTCTGCATGTTGAATGTCTCAATGTCTGGCTCTGCTGTAGTGTTTTCCGCTCACTTTTTGTTCTGTGATGATGATGATAACATTTTTTCTTTTAGTCACTGTGGTGCATATCTTTTTTTTTTTTCCCTGTTGGTTGTAGACAATGTGGAGGGAGTGGGAGAGCAGACAGACATTAAAGTCTATTGCTTAACTTTTATTTACAGGCTGCAAAATAAACTAAGCCGTGTAAACTCATACTACAGGAGGAGGGAGGCAGTCAGTCAGGTGGAAGAATGGGAGGAAAAGGAAACAGCAGCAACTATACTACTCGGACCAGAACAACGGTGGTGGTGTACACTGCTGCAGTTGCTTGCTTTGGTGCTTACTTTGTTGTTGTGTCCTGTCACAAGCCAGTCGGCCGCAGGACACTCGAGCAATGGGCAGGTCACCCTTTCCACCACGACACCTCTATCCCAACACACTCCTGAACCCACACACAGGTAGTTAGGCTTCTCCAATTGTATGTTCTGTCAAATCTTTATTTTTTGTCTTTGTTTAATAGCCCCTTTATTTTTTATGTCTTCTTGTCTTTCACAAGCCAGCAAGGCGGGATGGCCACAGGACACTAGGCAAGTGGTCACCCTTTCTTTTACTACAGTTGGTCTTGTTATTATTTCCTCCTGTTGGTTAATAGGATCTGCGGCCTATCCTGTAGGTAGGAAATGGGCAAACTAGGTGTGCCAAGCGGTCCTTATCTGACACCAAATTCTATGTTTCTATGTTTTCATTTATTTTGGCATTAATTAGTTACACTAAGTTCTGCCTTTATTTTCTGCCAGGTGGCAAGTTTGGCAGCACTTCACAAAGCCCAGCTCTTGCTAGCCTCTTCTTTACTTCTCCTCCTTCAACTGCTGCTACTCTCCTGATCTGATGTTATTTTTTTTATTTCTGTAGGCAACAGGCACTGGCACTGTCACCAAGTCCACAGTGACTTTCCAGGATAGTTATTTATTTCTTAAAAATACTGGCTACAGTGCTTAATCATGACCCTTTTCTGCTACAGACATCACACACAACCACAATCCCACAATCTCCAGCAACTCCCACCCAACTGCCCTGAAACAAAAACAGACTGCTTTATCCTGTTCAATGGCACCCCTTTTTTCATTCAAATCCACACTTGCCTTGTCCCCTCGATGTTCTCCAACTGACCCCAACTTCAGTCCTTTGGTTTCATTAAGGTCACCAAGGACAAAAAACACCTACTCCTTGGCTTGTTTACTTTATCTTTTTTCTCTTCCAGTTTTAGCCTCCCTGACTGACTTGTGCAGCCACAATGACCACAATCAGGATAATTTTCCCTCCCTTAACTTCACGGATTCCCAATTCCAACTGAAATGGCAACGTTAACGATTAAAACCCTTTTTGTGTGTCCCTCTCTAACTGCAGTACAGTCTCCTCAACTCGACTGTGATGACCAAGCCTTTCTCTGACCGTCCGAGTACATCGTGACCCCCCGCTGCCTCTCCACTCAAACTGCAATGATCTCAATGCACTTGCACAGAACAAAAGTCTCCCTTTGTTTTAATGTCTTTTCCCAGTCCAATTTTTTTTCATTATTATTGATGCTCGCTCTCTCTAAGAAAAAGACACTAGCCCCAAGCCCATTAGCCTGAATACTGTATATTGCTGACTAGTGTGCACAAGAAAATTACTCCAGTCCATCCGCTACATCAAAGGCAGAAGAAATGGTCCCCTTTTGGGCAGTCTCAGACTCCTGCTTCTGTCCCTCCCGCCCTACCACCGCCAGCCAATTCCCAGGACTGACACTACTCTCTCCCATATCCACGGCCCGATTTTCTGCTGCACATGGAGCAAAGTTCTGCTGCAGGGTTCTCATTTGCCGCCAGAACTACGGCACCAGCCCCAATTTCTGCAGCAGTTCTGCGGCACATTTTACCCTTGTTTTCCTTTTTTTGCCATATCTGACACAATGCACTTCAGTAACACAGTCATTTTATGGGTATTTGTCACCAAATTTTCAACATAGCCAGTTTAAGACCTCTGCTCATGAACAGTATCACTGTGATTTTATTCATCTGTCCGGAACATTGATTTTGCACACCACCATGCCATTGTGCGCTACTATGTGCGAATACACATTTCAAGTGAGATGTGAAAATGATAGTTGTCCTGTTCATATGGAGGTGTGGTAAAATGGCAATACTGAAAATCTGGAGTAGAAAATATTAAAATGCTCAAAGTTACGGAGTAAATAGGAAATGCGCAATGCGCTCATAAAACAGTCGTTTTGGGGAATATGTTCACCAAATTTTCAACATAGAGGTTTTAGGGCTTCCTCATGAACTGTGACACTGTCAGTTTCAAGTAATCATTCTGAAAGATGGTACCGCTGCAGTGACTGCGGAACCACCTTCGGGACCGATTAACGAAATAACAGTTTCACAGTTCATGAGGTAGAGTCCTTAAAACCCCATGTTGAAAATTTGGTGAAAAAATTCAGAAATGCTGAGATATGCACCAAAGTTGAAAAATCTATTTATGCCATTATACAGCTTACCGGCATTTCTTCAGTTCACAGTCGGCTTTGAAGAGTGCAGGCGTGTTCCTGGTCCACCAAGATCACCACACTGGACTCTGGAGGTAAGTGCGGGTTGAGGTGGGGTGTGGGGAGGTGGGTATGCAGAGGGTGAGTGCGGGTTGGGGAGTAGGGGCAAAGAATCAGCGATGGAAGGTTTTTGTTTCAGGTGCTTTTTTTTATTCACATGCAAGGAGGGACTTTTGCCACGCTGGGGTGGGCTCCCAGCGTGGCACCAGGCAGCAGGGGGACAGTAAAGCGATGGGGGCTGGGCACCCCATTGGCAAAGGAGATTTTGCCACGCTGGGGTGGGCTCCCAGCATGGCATACAAACATTGGGGGTGAAGTTGCCGGGGGACTGGGGACCCCCATCGGCAAATGAAGCTTTTGCCATGTTGGGGTGGGCTCCCAGCATGGCACCAGGCAGCTGGGGAGAAAGAGAGACAGTGAAGCGATAGGGACTGGGCACCCCGTCAGCAAAGGCTTTGCCCATGCTGGGGTGGGCTCCCAGCATGGCATAACACATTTGAGAGGGGCAGTGAAGCCGACGAGGATTGGGCACCCGTCGGCAAAGGATGTTTGTTCCGTGGGCGGCCGTGAATTCCGCGGGTGATGGCAAATTCAGTGGATATTTTAGCGGTTTGCGCATCCGTGAAAACTCGGGCCCTGCCCATCTAATTTGCTGACTCACCTGTCAATCCTGGATCAAAGCTGTTCTGCTGCTGTGGGTGGAGACTGAGATCAGGGACGAGGAGGGTCCTTGCTTGCTACCATGGGCGCCACTCTTGCCTGGCAGCTCTCTCACTTGTACCAGCACCCACATGACTACAGTATCGGCGCTCATGTGACAGAGACCTAGCAGCCAACCTGGTCAATGTAGGCTAGTGCCACAAATTTCTACAATCCTCAGAAAAAAATTGGAATTTGTTTCAAAATTCAAATATCTGGGAGTTTGGCTTGATCACAGACTTTCCTTTATACAGCAACAGAGGACTTTCTAAAACCTACGACAAAGATTAGGCCTTTTTTTTTTAGGATCAGCCACTATCTAACAAAAGATGCTAAAATACGTTTGGTCCAAACAACGTTTCTCTCCTTGATCGACTACGCGATTTCTTGTACAGTCATTGTCCTGCCTCTTACCTCTCAAAACTGGACACGCTGTATTACAGAGCCCTGAGATATGTTACAGGGCTTCTTTTCACTATGCACTACTGTACACTATATGCAGCCATGGGCTGGACTTCCCTTCAGTATAGATGGAATAGAATGCTGCTCTATGGACTCTTAGCGTGATCTCCAATAAGCTCCCCAAATACACTGCTGACTGCCTCCCCATAAACCAGCTAGGCAAGTATGCCCTGAGGAGCTTACAACCATCTCTTGACAGTCCCCAAAGCCAAATCATGCTTTGGTAGCGTGGCCATTAGCTTTGTGCTGCCCTCCATATGGAACAATCTTCAGAAAGCACTGATGCCAAGTACTCCTGTCACATGCATTACTAAGACCCTTTAGTCTCGCTCATTAAGGAGACCTGTAATTGTCTCCCTTGATCCTAATCCTGCAATTGTCTACCTACTCTGTGTTGTAGGTCTCCTCTCCTTGCTTTTTACATCTGTAAAACCATCCTTCATGAGACGGTCGTTCTTGCCTTCTAGCTTCTCTGTCCAGCCCCATAGCTCTTCTGTTTATTTCCTCCTCCATTATGGTGGATGTTCCTATTTCAGCTAGCAGATCAATCTGTATGTCCCGTTTCCTTAGCTCCTCAGTTATCACCTTAATTCGCTACCCCATCACCCCATTTCCCTTAGCTCACCCCTAGTATCCCTCACCCTGATGCCTTCCACAGCACCTATGCCAACATTGCGTCATCCTTCTAACCTAATGCTGCCCGATCCTGGCCCCTAGTTCTGGACCCTAGGACTCTAACTTATTCATTCCAGCTGGGTTACTACCTTTCACCCACCATTCTTCCCTACCTGCCTCCTAAGGTACGTCTTCATGCAGTACTTAGAAATTGGCTCCAATGGGTCGCGCTCCACTATTATAGCTATACATGGATAATGAAATTGGTACATGATTCTCCTATGATATTTCCTTTTGTATATCTTATCTGTTGCAACCTATTTCTTATGTATTGTTAGTGCATTGTGATCATGTATGCATTTATATACACACCTATGTATGATTTTTCCTTTCATACGTGATTTTGTTATACCCAGGTCCATCTTGCAAATGAGCCTTGCTCAATGATGTTTGCCGGATAAATAAAGATTTTGATTGATTGACTGATTGAAAGGATAATGGGTGGCGGCACCTAGTGGTCGGACAGCAGGTGAGCAGCAAAATAATGAAAAAATCCTTTTGGTTGGTTGTCCGTGGACAACCGCAACTAAACCTGTGCTTGTCCGACTTCAAATTCTTGTAGCCTGGTATGTCGGGCAATGGGATTTGTCAACCCTTGATGCCTTGTACCTAAGTACTCAGAAAGTGCATTAATTTAGCTTATAAAATGGCACTGAAAGATCCACAAACATGATTGGCTAAAACAATGCAACATGACTGTGCATTAAAATTCTTTATAAAATGAGTAGGGAAAATCCTTACAGGACAACTGTGTGGCTGGCACTTTTAATGCCACGTTGGGCGCAGTGCAGCCCACACAGCCATGCCTGCCAGAAACTTTGAAACATACAAGTTAATGGCAGATAAGGGCCACAGGCCCACTGCGTCTGCCCTGTTTTGTATATAGTGAATCCTAGGTTAGCCTAATGGTTACTCCCTTACGCCCTCTGTCTTCCTATGTGCCTGTCTCCCACGCCTTCTTGAAGCCTGTAACAATTTCTGCCCCTACCACCTCAGCCGCAGACTGTTCCATCCATCCACCACCCTCTCTGTAAAAGTACTTCCTCAAGTTTCCTCTGAGCCCCCCATTTCATGTTGTGGCCTCTATGTCTTGGGCACTTTTTTTCTTTGGAAAATTTCATCCACTTGCACTGTTTCTTTCTGTGAGGTATTTATATGTTTCAATCATGTCCCCCCTCTCTCTCTCTCTCCTCAATGAGTTTATGTTCAGCTCCTTCAGCCTGTCTCCATAGGGCTTATTGTGCAGGCCTCCCACCATCTTGGTTGCCTTACTCTGTACAACCTCCACTCTGTTTATGTCCCCTGGAGATGGGGTCTCCAGAACTGAATGCAATACTCGAGAGGCCTCACCAATGATGATACAGTAGCAGTATAACCTCGCCCTTCTGCTAGTTATACTCCTGCTCAGCAACCCAGCATCCCGCTGGCTCTCATACTGCCTTGTCGCATTGTTTGGCTTTTCTCAGGTCATCTGAGATGATGACACAGAGATCCTGCTCCTGTTCGAACCTGAAATGTGCGCCTCCCTAGGTTGTACACTGCCCCAGGGTTATTGTTGCCCATATGCATAATCTTGCATTTGCACTGAACTCTAGCTGCCTCTCCTAGATCAGTCATCCAGTCTTTTTAGGTCCCATTGCATTTTATCCACCCCATCCGGAGTGTCCACCCTGTTGCAGATTTTTGTGTCATCTGCAAACAGGCAAACCTTCCTTCCAGCACCTCAGAAATGTCACTGATGAAGACACTGAAGAGGACTGGGCCCAACACTGATCCTCTGGTACTCCGCTGGTCACGCTTACCTCTGCAGAACATGTGCCATTTACCACCACTCTCTGAGTTCTGCTGCCTAGCCAGTTCCCAACCCATCCGGTATTTTGTACCCTACTCCCAGGCTCCCTAGTTAATTTAGCAGCCTTCTGTGTGGTACCATATCGAAAGCCTTGCTAAAATCCAGACATGCCACATCCACCGCCCTGCCCTGGTCCACCTCCCTGGTTACCCAGTTTAAAGAATTTTATAAGATTCATTTGGCGTGACTTGCCCTCAGTGAAACTGTGTTGTCTTGGAGTTCACTGCCAGGTGGTTCACTATCCTTTCTTTCAGCAGTTTTCCATTCATTTACATGCCACGAGGTGGGCTTACTGGCCCATAGTTCCAGTCTCCTCCTTGCTACCGCTCTTATGCAGTGGGACCACATCAGCCCTCCTCCAGTCCTCTGGCACATCCCTGTCTCCAGTGATAGACTGAACAATGCTGCCAGTGGTGCCGCCAACAACTCCCTCAGCTCCCTTGAGTGCACACCATCTGGACCCATCGCCTTATCTATTTATATTGCTGTTAGTTCCCTGAGGATCCTTTCCTCTACAGAAAGGACTAGCGTCCACCTCCTTGAAGAAAGTTTCTGGCAGCCATGTTAGGAAAGTTAAAAACTTTACAGCCATTCCTTGCTGTAACCCATGGAAGAACATTTGAAACTTTTCATAACCCTCACCATCCGCCTCCCCGAGGAGACCGGAGGTCGCGAGGGCTACCTAAAGCCCTCCCTGCCCCGCAGCCCGAACCCGAGACACACCAGAGACCACCCCTCCCGAGGGAGACCGGAGGTCGCGAGGGCCTGCCCTGAAGCCCTCCCTGCCCGCAGAAGCCCGAACCTCAAGACACACCAGGGACCACCCCTCCCCGAGAGACCGGAGGTCGTGGATGGCCTGCCCTAAAGCCTCCCTGCCCGCAGAAGCCCAACCCGAGACACACCAGAGACCACCTCTCCCGAGGAGACCGGAGGTCGCGAGGGCCTGCCCTGAACCCTCCCTGCCCGCAGAAGCCCCGAACCCGAGACACACCAGAGACCACCCCCTCCCCCGAGGGAAATCGGAGGTCGCGAGGGCCTGCACTGAAGCCCTCCCTGCCCGCAGAAGCCCTCAACCCGAGACACACCAGAGACCACCCTCCCTGAGGAGACGGAGGTCACGAGGGCCTGCCCTGAAGCCCTCCCTGCCCGCAGAAGCCTCGAACCCGAGACACACCAGGTAATTTCTACCTTGATCCAGGCTGCCACCACCGTTGGCCATCTGGCGCCTTTTCTGAACGGCACAAGCTCCCCTGCTCAGCGCATGATCCCGCCAGAGAAGCGCCGAGTTGCTGCCCAGGCTCAAACGGAGCAGAACTGTTACTTTTGTGCCTGATTTTGAAACTTTAAAACGAACCAGCTAAAACTATTTGCATTTGCCTGTAACTGTATTTAAAAGCTTAGAGTCACTGCAAGCCCAGGACCTGTGTTCTATCTGAAATCCCCTGTGCAAATCTCACTGGGGACTGTTTGTTAATTTGTAAAGTGCATTTCCAGTTGTAACTGAATACCCCCTGTGAAAAACTCATTTGGGGACTGTTTGTTAACTTCTAAAGTGCATTTCAGTGTGCAGAATTTCAGTTTGCCCTGCTAGTAATCACCTTCTTTTTGAATCACAATAGTACCTGATAGCCCACAGCCCATTTGCTCTTCTCCCCACACCCACTACCAGCCAGTCCCCAGCAAGTTAATCTTTTTGCCTGTGCTGCATATTTAATCCCCCTCTCCATTCTCCGCGAGACCACCCCTCCCCGAGGAGACCGGAGTCGCGAGGCCTGCCCTAAGCCCTCCCTGCCTGCAGAAGCCCCAACCCGAGACACACCAGGTAATTTCTACCTTGATCCAGGCTGCTGCCACCACCGCTGGCCATCTGGCGCTCTTCTGAAAACGGCCACAAGCTCCCTGCTCAGCGCATGAATCCCGGCCAGAGTAGTGCCTCGAGTTGCTGCCCAGGCTCAAACGGAGCAGAACTGTTACTTTTGTGCCTGATTTTGAAACTTTTAAACGAACCAGCTAAAACTATTTGCATTTGCCTGTAACTGTATTTAAAAGCTTAGAGTCACTGCACCCAAGACACACCAGGTAATTTCTCCTTGATCATTTTTTTTTCTCCATTAGCTCTTATATTGTTTTGCCACTAGAGGAGCCTGATTAAGTTCGAGCAATTTGCTCCCAATACCTCACTTGTCACATTTACTGCTCTCTAGTAGCTGTTTTCACTTGGTGATTTATATTAAAGGAGCCTCTGCTGTCTCTTTCCTCTCTACCTCACTCCTTTCTCTAGTCAAAATGTCCCTCCTCGCGCCTCCTCATGGGAATACTTTGCCTTCCTATCCTCTTTGAGCTTTACTGCTTGAACACATCAACAGCTTCTGCCAATACTTATACTCAGTTTGACTTCTACTACTCCAACATGCTTGCTACTGCCACTCCACTACCTCTACCCCCTCTGCTCTCATCAGCAAGCATATTAGCCCAATAGTCAGATACCTTCACCTTCATCTGAAGCCGCCACCCTGCATCTCTATCAGGCGTGCCTCATCACCCCGCTATGGTTACTAACCCTCTCTTATACTGTCTGGCGACATTGAGATCAACCCTGGTCCATCTCTGCGTCCCATCATAACCTTGCCCCCGCCACCACTCTCCTAAAACCGATGGACTGACTTTCGCCCACCTGAATGCTAGGAGCCTTATGGCCAACCTCCAGGCTTGGATCTATACTAACAACTCGGACGCCCTCGCCATCACAGAAACCTGGCTTAAGCCCACAGTGCTTGACTCTCAGTGCCACTTTCCTGGATACAACATGCTTCATATCGACCGTCCTGGCACTAAAAGGAGGTGGCCTTGCCTCTACTTCAAAACTCACCAAACATTACCCTTCTGCAGGACCCCTCCTACCAAACTGTGAAATCCTACACTCCCTACTGCTTCTTGGGGTGTAAAGAAACTCCATATTTTTGTACTTATATCCCCAAAAATGCTACACAAGGCATCACTGAACTCCTAGGGTTTCTGCCTTCAGTTACAGGCAAGAATGACATTATCTGCCTTGGTGATTTTAACCTTGACTGGTTCGAGAAAACCTCAGCTAACCTATCCTCCTTAGCTAGCAAGGCAAATCTATCCCAGCTCATACATGAACCCACAAGGGTCTCACGTGGGGCAACTGTGCCACCCTCCTTGACTGGATACTTACTAACAGGGCGGAATATGTTGCCTCAGCCGTGTGCTACCTGACACAATTAGTGACCACTATCCCATCTACTGTGTCTGGAACACTGTCATTCCTCCCCTCCCTGCTAAACTGTAACCTTTCCTAATCTCTCTCACCTAAGTCATGAGGACTTCTTAACTGACCTTAACCAGGTTGACTGGTCCCTCTCTACCAAACAGAGGACATTAACTTAGCCACAGAATATTTCAACTCGTCCTCTCTCTCTTCAAAACCTTCACATCCCGGTTACCACACGTAGGATGGTAGGAAAGTAACCAAGTGGCTAACACGCCCTGCTTCAACTTCTCAAATCTAGGGACAAACTTTGGTCCAGGTGGAAGATCTCCACCTCCGTGCAGACTTTGAAGACTATCGTGCATTACGTAACAACTGCAAAAGACAAATTCGTTTAGCCAAAAGCACCTAATATAGGAACCTACTAATAACATCCTCTACAAATCCGGCGCGGTACTGGCCCAAAATTAAGGACATTCTCAGCAACGCAAAAGCAACAGAATCCAGCTGATATGAACATTCAAGGTGTTCACTGCACCAACTATGACACCAATGCCAACGCCTTTCAATGCCCTTTTTTTTCTTCTCCACCAGTCGCTACTCTAACTAGCCCACAACCTGACTGTCCCTCTTCTCCTCCCTCGCCTCTTCCCACCCCTCCCTTCGTTCTGGCTCCAACCACATACCTTGAAGTTCAGAACTACTTAACTCCCTTCTGGCACGCTGGGGTCAACGGCCTGAGGGCATCCATCCTTGCATACTTAGCAGTATGCACCTTGGCAGACCAGACCTATCACCTGGCTTTTAACTCCCGACCAGCGCCTACTGTCCCATCCACCTGGAAAACTGCCAGAACCATCCTATTACATAAAAAGGGCATGTCAAACTCATGTCCAACTACCGCCTCTATATCTCTTCTGCCCACTCAGTAAGCTGCTTGAAAAATAGTCCACCACCAGCTTGCTGCTCACCTTGACATGTTTAATCTTCAAACCCCGTACAACATGGTTTCCCACCCGGTCACAGTACCACCTCTGCACTTACACAACTTACAAATGACATCAGAAATAATATGGACCGTGGCCTACTCACTGGGGCTGTCTTTATCGACCTGTCTAAAGCCTTCGACATGGTACACCATCCTCTCATGCTAAAGACTCCAATCCATTGGAGCATCTGACCAAGCCTCTCCTGGTTCCATAGCTATCTTGACAATCGGACTCAGGCAGTAGCATTTCACAAGGCCCTTTCCTCCCCTAAACATCTCCCGTGGAGTTCCCCAGGATCCACTCTTGGACCTCTACTCTTCCTCTTCCTAAATGATATTCCCACCATGTCCCGCATAGCTGCACTCTTATGTATGCAGATGACCTTGTTCTCTACTCTGGGTCAAAATCGGTTGCTGCCATCAACTCCACTCTCACTAATGACTTCCAGTTCCTGCACACCTGGCCTCTAGCAACCACCAAGTCCTGAACCTAGAAAAAACCTGTGCTATGCTATTCGGATCCTCTAAGAAACTGTCTGCCCTGCGAACAGGCTCCGGGTTCAATGCCTTGATGGCTCCCTCATCTCAAACACTGAGTCCTTCAAGTACCTTGGGGTCACTTTGATCCCACACTTGACCTGTCTCAACATGTCAATATGGTGTGCCGTGCCTCAATGCTAAAATTGGTGGAGCTTATCACGTGCACCACTTCTTCCGCTTAGACTTTCTGTTGCGAGAGGTATTCTCTTACCCCAGCTCCAATATGCTCTGCCCTCCTCTTTGCTGCAAACTCTGCTACACTCCACAAATGGGACACTGTCTACAACAACATCTGTAGATTCGCCTTAACTGCCCTCATGCCTTACCCATCATTGTCTCCTTTACGCTGGCTTAAATTGGCTGTCACCTAAGGATATTCGAGCCTACTCCTGGGCTGCTTTATCGACTCCCTGTCTAGACCTCTCGGCCCTGTCTATCTTGCCAACCTCCTGACTCCTGCCTCACACACCCGTGCCCTCAGGTCTTCCTCTGTCAACATGCTCTCCACTAGACCCTGCATGACAAAATGGGTGAACAGGCATTTGCCCATTTTGCCCCAAATTCTGGAACTCACTCCCTTATGGTGAAAACTTCAGCCTCCCATCGAGAATTCAAAACTCGCTGTTCACCCACCTTCCTAGCCTCTGGCCAATGCAAATGCTCTTAATTTGCTTTGTCCCACTGCAGGCTGTCGGGTCTGACCCTGAGTACTACACTAATGTTCTCCCATGCAATATGCTTGCCTAGGTGGCTATGAACCTTGATGTCTTTACTGTCCTCAGCTGTCTTATGGTTACCCTAATTGCTTTATTTTACATCCTTATTATGATCTATGCCTAAAATGTACCCTTATGTAACTATTACTGTGCTACCCAATGTATATCTTGTTTTGCTCCTGTACACCTATATTATGTCTGTGCATTTCTGCATATTGTAACCAATGTCCTGTGCTCTCCGGGTCATGCCTGAAAATAGGCAGGTCTGTTGCCTAGCGACTTACCCGGTTACCAAAGCTAATAAATAAATAAATAACTTACTAGTTTTTAAAAATGTATTTTCCTCTTTCATTTCTAGGCCAGGACTCCACGGACTGCAATTACTGGTCATGTATGCCCCTCCCACTGCCGCCACTGCTGTCCTCACATTATTGCTTTTTCTTTAAATCCCATTTGTCAAATACTGCTTCAGTTACATTTCTAAATGCTGCCACAGTTTGCAATGGACGAGCAACCACCAGAGCCAACTGCAGTCTGAAAATTGCTCACTTGTTCTTTCTCTCGCTTGACTATAAATGCCATCAGTTCCCCGTCTGCAGCACACCTCAAAAAAAAAAACAATTCAGTACAACTATGCAAAAACCTGAAACAAACAAAAAATGTATAACTGAATTTTCAAGTGTGGGTGGGTGGAGGATATCAGTAACTGAATCGAGCATGGCAGGGAAGATATGAGGCAGAGAGCTGCTGTACGGCAAACGTATAGCACCACTGCCCTCTAGTGGCCTTGGCCTCAACACCACCTCCATTACAAAAGCATATAAAATATAGTCTAGAAAGACTTTTTTTTTTTTTTTTTTTTTTTTATCTTTTGCTTTTAAGTTATATTACATAATTTTATTTCATTTTTTCCACAGACACTCTGAGGTAACGGGTTGTTGACCTGATAAGAGCATTTCCCAGGTGCGGCCCAGTGGCATGGATAGCTGAGGTGCTGGCACCTTACCTCCTGCCATACCGGCGACCCAGGATCAGCAATGCATGTGGGTCACTGGGAGGTTGGCTGGGGAGAGAGAACTGAGCATTTGAAAGGACAGCTGTCCTTCGGGAGGGGTTGGAAAGACCCGCTCTGTCCGGTGGCAGTGCAGGACTGCATGGTCAGGAGGCAGGGCCACAGTTGGACATATTAGGACGCTCAAGGAGATGGAGCTCGCCTGCCATACTCACTGCTCAGTCTGGGACCTAGGGGAACCTACAAACCAAGGTGGAAAACCTTGACTGCAGGATGAAGTCCGGTCCATTGCAGGCCCCACGCTGGAGACTGGGCACCACATCACAGTCTGGAAGCTAGGGCGTTGGTGCGAATCAAGTCCCAAAGAAGCGGTGATGGGGCTAGGGGGCGGATGGATGGGGCGTGCCAAGACTGACGGGGGCAAAAATGTATATCGAGGAAAAATAAGCATTTCCATGTGATGAAGGCACTCAGCGCAAGCACCTCCTCACTATGCACCTGGGGCATGCTCTTATAAAGCAACAACCCACATCTTGTCGTTTCTCATTGCTTACTTAATGAATATCCTGTTACGGCTTTGACAAAAACTAACTAAAGTGCATGCCCCAGAGCATGTTACTGCTCTTATAAAAATGGCTCAGGAAGACTTAGGTTTACTAACTATCTGAAAACTGCATAATGCATGGGTGAGTGAGAACATGACAGGAGGTGTGCTGTCACACTCGGCTATGGGCCTGGCTCAGCTGCATTGTGAGGCGCGAGGCATAAGCAAGTGCCTTCCACCACCTGAGCAATGCAAACATCAGACAATGATGACACTCTAAAGTATACTTATAAAATGGGCAAAAATTAAATAAATAGGGAAAATTAATGAAAAGGTGCAGGCGTGTGGTCATTGGTGAATAATGCATGGTTATGTGATGTGTTTGCATCAACAGCCATTTCTTAAAGTAATTCCACACACCCGTCGTGTATTGTTGCGTAAATAAAGTTGCTAGATTTTGAAATGTAGTTATATTTTCTACCTCATCACATAACAGTGAAACTATAACAGGCAATACAGGGATGCTCACCAATGTCAATAAACACTACCCTGAACAGTACCCTTAACTAAAGGGCCACTATGCTTCTTAATCTAGATGATCAACCAACATTAACCATTCAGTGTGAAAAATGGAAAAAAAATAAAAATACTTACTATAACATCAAATTTGGAATAAATATCTACAACTTTTCCTAAAACAAAAAGAAAGAAAACAAGTGTTAATTGTTTGCACAACAAAAGTGACTGACACACATGATGACAAAGAAGAGAAGCCTGCTTTTGGAACTGCTGTCTTGCAGAACCTTTTTCCTAAATACTGTAGGTTCAAGACCCATCCTCCCAAGGTACTGCTAGGGAGCCTGCGATATCTCATTGATGCCTGCTGTCTGAAGAAAAAAATTACTCGCCATAACGATGCCGTTTCTTCTCAGGAATCCAGCAATGAGCTTTACAAACCCCGACCCTGCTTCCCCTTCTAGAACCTGAAAAGAGGTTCACACAAGAATAAGTTCTTATCTCAAGGTTGCTTGAGCATTACTTACTGCAATTCCTCTACAACTGTTAAAATGTAATCATTTTAATTTTGCATCTTGTGTGCTTCAACATGGATGGAGTTTTCAAGATTTTAAAGAAACATTTTAGTAGCCATTTAGCTAGCTTTCTTTCAGACGGAGATGTTAAATCGAGGTCCTGTCTGCCTGTTCTGGTGGTTGCTCAGGTGGACATTAATAATCCCATGGCACTTCTCGAAAAAGTAGGGAATTTCCCTAGTGTTCTGGCCAAATTTCTCCCATTCAGTAAAAATACCACCAACAGCGCTAGATAAAGACTACTACTCCTCATGTCCATCCTCACATCTGAGGCCTCTTCCTCCCTGACTAATGAACCCTCTGGTACTCTACTACTTCCTGTCTCCCACCCAAACTCACTCCCCCTTTTTCCTGTCCCTCTCACTTACTCTCCGCTCATCACCTTTCCCTCCTCTCTAGCCTCCTTTGCGCCTAATGATCACCCTCTCCCTGGAAGTTTCCTTAACCTCGAAATTGTCTACCGCTTGAACCTGTTATAGCTTGTTTTTCATGAAACTTAGAAACGTTACTGCCTTTAAACTGTTAATAGCAAATTTATGATGTAACTTTCCTGTCTGGTTTTACCTGTAATGTGTATCGTGCTTTGTTAAATGTTCTTTGTGACGTGGAACCTTGTAAAGAGCCCTGGCTCAAAGGTATTAATTCCTAGACTAATAAACTAAACTAAACAGCTTAATCTAGTTCCAAAAAGGGACTTCTGGTCTCAGTGGGCCTACCGGGTCAACAAAATTCAATAAATAAAATAGTTTTAGTGGTCACTACTCCTGGCTACAGAAACAAATCTAATGTTAAAGCAGAGTCTGAATTTGTATTCTAAATAGCACAAAGTTCTACTTCAGGGTAGCACACTCTCCTGTGGACTGATGCGGTTTGTAAGGCTCATTGATGGATCCCGAGAAGAAACATTAGGGCAAGTGATTTTCTTCCTTCCACACCTCAGCCCTGTCACCCCAACTTCTCTCAGGGTTTACCTTCACACACAGTTCCCCAGATTTCTCCACTAAGACACGGATCCTCCTGTGGTGCCACCTGAGTTGTTAAGAGGGCCTGGGGCAGCAGGAACCATCTGCCGTCGGGGCATTTCTGGCTCAGTTTTCTCCTGTTGTTCTCCAAGGTCGGCGTGCATGCACTGGTATGTGCATGGAGATGGCCTGCATGTACTCGTATGCCAGCACCCGACCCTCCGAGAGGTGGCAATATGCCACGCTACTCAGCTCTGCAGGGAGGGAGTCAAGCCCCATGAAGGAGGACAGCTGTTTGTGGATGCTAAATCCTCCTTTCCGGTCGATGCCCAAGTGACCCCAGTCTGTTTCCAAACCTGGGTCACCAGTGTCTGTGTATACAGTGCCTCATTTCATTTTACGTCACCATGTTAGAGCTTAGGTTTTGAGACAAAGTTTGCACTACTGAAGCCGTGTCCCATAAGGTCAAGGAGCAGTTTCTGTTGATTATTTTACCCCAATCACAGTAAAAGCGTGTTAAAGTTTGGGTGCTCATATACAGCTGATAAACTCTTGCAGCAGTTTAATGATGTTCATTATTAATGATCTCAAATCCAGAAACAAATGCCAGTTCCATGGTGGCAAGTGGTTAGGATGCTCTGCCCATCCAGGTTCAAGATGTGAGCCTGGAATGCGAGAAGCAGAGGCTGGCAGGAGGATTTCAGAGCGCCTGTATGGATGACAAAGGGTGACGATGCACAGCTGTACCAGCAGCTCCTGTGGGAGATGTGCGGTGGTGCACTAGTCAACTTGGTGGTCACTTGATGATGGTCTCCCTTCCTTCCCCTACTGCATGCACATGAACAAAGGTAGACACCAAGGTGAAAAACTGAAAAGTGGAAGGCACAGTTGTGTACACTGGGTTGACAACAGCCATGTCCCTCCATGTCATCCGACCCTCCTGCACCATGTCCATACCTGTAGTATCATTCCTTCTTACTTACCCTAGTGGCAGCAAGATGCCTCTGCTGCCTTGGGAGGGAACAGACCTGGGCTTACAAAATGTGGAAGACCTGGGGTGTCTCATAGACAGCATGGGTCACTGAGGGACAAATCCAGCAGCCAGAAGGGACACCAGACTGGCCTGAAAGCATGGCACTGGCAAAATAAAGCAAATACATTTTTTTAAATGGTAAAGCAGGGCCAAAAAGAAACATTTTACAAGGCAGTAAGACCCAGAGGGAAGAAGAAAGGGCTGAACACGTAGGAAGCTGAAGTCAACTGCCAGGGTGATAAAGCAGGCCAAGGCAGTTAGGAGAGACGAATAGTTGAGGGAGTCCAAGAGTGAGAAGACCTTCTTCCAATACATCCAGGAGAAAAGATCAACAAAGGAGGGCACAGTAAAGCTGAATAAAGGGGGACAGAGTGGATAGAGGAAAACAGAGAAGGCGGAAGTACTAAAGGAGTACTTCTGCTCAGTCTTCACAAAGGAGAAGGATGGGTCTCTATAGGGAAAATAGGATGAGGGGGCAGGGAAGATGAGTGAGAAAGCAACTGAAGAGGACAGAGCCCTCAAAGGGCCCAAGGCCCTCAAGTTGGTACTCAGAGCGGTGTTATTTCTGCAACACCCTGGCTGGCCTGTTCAACTGCCCTCTGGACAAAGGCATGATTCCGCAAAAGTGGAGGACAGCTGATATGGTACCTCAAAAGAGTGGACAAGAGATGAGCTGGGAACTACAGATTAGTCAGCCTGACACAAACCATCCTAAAGGAAAGGTTAGTCGAGTTCCTTGAGGCGAATGGGCACCAGGATAGCAGGCAGCATGGGTTTATGGCAGGAGGTCATACCAAACATTTTGAGCAGCTTCTTCAATTGGGTCACTAAGGTGGTGGGGGGCAGGGGCCAGGTGGTAGAAATGCTATACCCGGCCATCAGCACTCCTTTTTATTTGTATTAATTAGTAGTTTATCTCCTTTTACTACCGATCTAGCCCCAATCAGACCGGGTGGTCCTCAGCCCCATCACCCAATTTCCTTGAGGCTTACCTGCTGCTGTTGTCCAGTTTCCTCAGCCAGAGGATGCCAGGAGAGGCCAGCTGCTAGTATGGTGCCTCGAGGACTAGTCCCAATCTTGCCAGGGTTGGAGATTTTCCACCTTGGGTTTCTCCCTTTGGCAATGATGCACTGTGTGCCTCCACCTCTGCGGATGCAGCCCAGGCATCGATGGGTGGGTCACCTTCCTGATGCCTGGCTGCATTGCCATCCACAGCCACTAGGTGGCAGTTGTCCAGCAAGACATCTTGTTCCCCAACCCCAAGGGAGGAGAGCTGTCCTCGGATGCTCAGTTCTCTTCAGCCAGCCCCTGAGCAGCCGGGCTGTTTCCGAACCTGGGTCACCAACGTGGCAGGAGGTGAAGCATACAGTGCCTCAGCCCCACAAGAGGTTGATTAAAAGCTGGCAGACATGGGGACAAGGTAGAAACACAGACAATGATGGCAGAAAAAGACCAAAGGGCCATTCAGTCTGTCAGAGTTCCTGTTTAGCCCTGGGACCTACTGACAAGGTGGGAGGCAAACTGGTTAGAGGTAAAATGCAGCAGGTGGTGGTGGGGAGGTGGCACTCGGGGAAGAGGAAAGTTACTAGCAGAGTTCCACAAGGGTTAGTACTTGGTCAAGTCCTGTTCAATGCATTTATTAACGATACTGGGGACAGAATCAAGCATGATATGCCATCTCGCAGAAGATAGCAAGTTTTGTGGGAGGTGGACACTGAAGAGGGCATATGGGATCTGGGGAAGACCTGGCGAGGATGGAAAGGTAGTCTGGAATCTGGCAACTGGGTTTCAATGCAAAAGTGCAAGATAATGCACATCAGGAGCAAGAACCCCAGAGCCAAGCACAGACTGTGTGTGTGGGGGGTCACAGTCCCGGAGGAAGAGAAGGACTTGGGGATACAATAAAAAGCAACCTAAAACCTTCAACACAATGCAAAATGCAGCAGTGACGAGGATGATGGCTTACATATCAAGGAGGCTCACTAGCAGGCCATTTTGACCTACAGATCTATGCTGCAACTGCACCTGGTGTACTGTGTGCAGTGCTGGAGGCCATACCTCAAGAAGCTCAAAATCAGCTGGAGGTGCTGCAGAAGGGCTGCCAAGATGATCCAAGGCAACAGGACGCCCCGTATGAACAGAAGGTAGTGAACTTGAGCATGTATTTACTAGAAGATAGAAGAATGAGAAGGGTCGGATCGAGACCTTCAAATACCTTAAACGTATGAACAAGGATGACCTTGGGGATCCTTTTGCAGAAGCGGAAAACAAGAACATCCACGGGCACAGCTACAAATATGCAGAGGGGCGAGAGGTACAGGAAGGAGGCCAGGGGGCACTTCTTCACTGAGAAGGTGGTAGCAGGGTGGAACTCATGGCCAGAGGGGTAGTTAATAACAATTCAACTGGGGGATTTAAAGCAGCAGTATTTGTTAGTTACCATATAGCCTCCCCACCCCAAAATAATATTTTCCTGGCATAACTATCAAAATACCCATTTTTCTTTATTCCTGAACACAGATACAGGAATTTTAAGTTTTAAAAGTTCCTGCTCCTTTGCCATGCCCTAAAAAAAAAAAATATCTTGGTACAGTGCTTTGCTGTTTACCATCAACATGTGGTGGTCCAGCTACTTAAAACACATATCAGGCACTAAGGCTCATTTAATTAGCAAGTCATATAAGGCCATACAAGCTAACACTACAGTATCAACCAGCACCATATTTAACCGTGGAATTTACAGCTGGGCACCACCCACAGTAATGAGCAATGGCATAAATATACTCCCCTCGCATGGGGTAATGGCAGCCTCCTACTGGAGGGAATATGCGTGTAAGTGTCACCTGAGATACTTACACACTCCAGCAGTAATTGCAAAATTCATGGCCCCCAGACTGCAGGCTGTTGGACGCAACTGCAGTGCACAGCGCTCGGCAGACCAAACTCGATACTGCTGACATGCCTCTCTTGCAGGCATTTTAGGAGGTCAAAATTGAAGATATCTTCAATTGCGAAGGCATGATATCCCTGCATTCATATTATCAGCTATTCCTCACCGTGCTCGACACTGAATCTTCCCACCATAAAAATTAAGAATCTCTTGATATTAGCGGCTAAAAGGCCATAACCAGATTGTGGCATATGGAGAACATCTCTACCCATGGTACATGGAGGGCCCTTACCTTGAGATATATACGCTTGCAGAGACTATGGCGTGATCTATCAGTCAAATTCCCTCATTTGAAAATAAATGGAGATAATGGGTTATGTATCAGCTAGACAAGTACCCTGACTTTGTACCATAGAGTCAGATACCCCTCCCCAATTATACTTTAGACTATGTCACTCTATCAATTGCTCCTACAGATTTTATCATCAGGGTTGGAAATGCCAAGGCACACCAGTCACAGCTGCTCCTGCATGCATGGTGGGAGTGGGGTATTAGGATTGAAAGCCGAGGAAGGAGTGGGGTATAGGGGTTGGGAACTTTAAGTTCCCCTCTTGTTTCCTGCATAAACAGTGGAGTGGGGTGTTAGGCTTGGGAACCCTAAGGTCGTATTTCCTACTTTTGACAGTCCAGCCCTAATGGTCCATTAACAAAGGTTTTGCATGGAGTTTCCTTACTTTATCAGATAGTTTATTTGTATCCTTATTAGGGCAGGGAGAACTGTTTTCAACATGTCTTTTTGGAACCCCACCTCAGGAACACTGCTACTGCAAAAGATGTTTGAGGCAGGATATGAACAAGGACAGCTGTACTGTTCATAATGTGGTGTAAATAAAATAGCAATGTTGAAAATTTGGAGTGAATATATAAAAAAATTGGTGAAGTTATGAGCTGTGTACAAACACGCACTACATGCTCGGGCTTTTAGAACTCCACCTCATGAACAGTGCTACTGTCATTTTGTTCACTGGTCCCAAAAAGGTGATTACACACAGTGACTGCACCATTCAGTGCTACAGGTGCGAAAACATGTTTTCGAAGGATGTGAAGAATGAAAGCTGTACTTTTCATGAAGCGGTGTGAAAATGTCAATGTTAAAAATATGGAGTGAAAATAAAAAAATCGCGTAAGTAGTGCCGGCCCGTGGCTCTGAGGGCTGAGGTGCTGGATGCCTTACCTCTCGCTACGCTGGCGACCAGTTTTCAGAACATGCACGGAGCCTCGGGGTTTGCAAAGGAGGAGAAGGATTGAGCTTCTCATGGACTGCTTTCGTTCTCGGGTCGCCAGTGGTTGGTATCTGACTGGCCCCTATCGAGGCTGAGGACAAAGCAAGATGCTTGGAGGAGCAAGGATGCGTGCACACACTCTCTGTGGGCATCACTGCACGACCCACCTCCTAGGAGAAAACGAAATGGATGCAGCGGCGGATGATGGAGGATGCCTCTCACGCTCTGCTCCCGGCTAGCCCGAGTGCTGGTCACACTGGATTCAGTCTCCGGTGGGGTTGGGGAGACCCCTTGGCCCCACCCGGGGGGGGCAAGTCCTGCTGGTATGGGTCAGCACTGGATGGTGGGGATGGGCTGAGGCCCTCCAGGAGGTAGGAGCCATGGCATGAGGAGAATAAGAAAATAGCAAAATAAATTGACGGTTACGAGCGCAAGTAGAAACTGTGCAATGCATACTGTAATTTTTTCCCCAAATTTCAACATGGGCTTTTTGTAACTCCACCTCATGAACACTGCTACGCCATTTTGTTCTTGGTCCCAAAAGGTGATTTCGACAGTGACTGCTACAGGCGCAAAACACTTTTGGCTGGATATGAAGAATGACAGCTGTACTGTTCATGAGGTGGTGATAAATGGCACGTTGAAAATTCGGAGTGAAAATACAAATTGGCAAGATTACGAGCCTGCGAGAAAGTGCGCAATGCATGCTCACGTAACGTGGTCATTTTGAATTTTTTCACTAAATTTTCAACATGGGCTTTCGAATTCCATCTCATGAACACTGCTACGCACATTTTGTTCATCGGTCCCAAAAGGTGATTTTCGCACAGTGACTGCAGCCATTCCGCCACAGGTGTGAAAACATGTTTTGGCTGATGTGAAGAATGACTGCTGTACTGTTCATGAGGTAGTGTGAAAAAATGGCAATGTTGAAAATTTGGAGTGAAAATATTACAAAATGGAAAAGGTACAAGTGTGCAAAGAAAGTGTGCAATGCTGCGGCTCGTAATGTAGTAATTTTTGGAATTTTTATGAGTGGTTAATGGGCTTTTAGGCCCTCACCTCATGAACACTGGCACTGTCATTTCGTTAACTGGTCCTGAAAGGTGATTCCATGCAGCACTGTGAAATAATCTTATGGGTCTGATTAACGAGACAACAGTAACAGTGTTCATGAGATGGGACCCACAAAGCCCATGATGAAAATTTGGTGTAGAAATTCCATAAATGCCCGAGATAGTAACACGTTCAAGACACCACTAACTGCCATTATACAACAGTTATCTTGATTCTTCATTTTGCAGTTCAGCTTTGAAGAGTACAGACATGTCCCGCCCACGGAAGATCACAGCACCCGACCTTGGAGGGTACATAAGGGAGGGGGTGCAGAAGGAGGGTGGGAATGGTTAGACTATGAGGGACCTTTTTTTTTCTTTTACAGGTTTAATAAATTAAAAGACATCGGGGACTGTTTTATTCTTTTACAGGGACACAGGGGTGGGCTCCCTGTGTTCCAGAGTGGTGGTGGGGAGAACCATGACTGGAGTCACTGGGGTGGCTCCTCAGTGACCGACTACTACAGGGCGGGATCTCCGACACGGAAAATGGGTACCCTGATGTCAGAGAATAATAAAAGTTTATTTTGGGACACTGGGGCGGCATCCCCATTGTCCCACACACTGTTTGGGGAGAAGATACACAGGATTTGGGACACTGGGAGTGGGCTCCTAGTGTCAAAATATGAGGGACCGTTTCTTTTTTAATCTGTGGGAGTCCTCCTTGAAAGCCGTTCTCGGAAATGGCTGTAGTCTGAAATTTTCAGGGTTGAAAGCCTTTGTCCCACAGATGAGCCTTTTGAAGGTTTGGTGAAAAATATTAATCCGCTCAAAACCTGTTTAGTTTTAATTTGCCCATAGGCTCCTCGTCACAGTATGTAACTGCCTGCAAAACAAGTTACCTGCACTTGAAAACAAGCTGGTTTTCGCATGGCACATCTATTTTTTCCCATCGGAAATAAATACAGCTTACTCACCTGTAACAGGAGTTCTAGGAATGGTATATGTTGTTCATCCACACTTATTGGCAGGTATCCTTGCCGCTTTAAATCTTGCCGGAAGGTCTTCAAGCTGGCTCCTCCCACCCACCGGGTGATATAACTCGGCTCCGCCCCATGATGCCAGATCTAGCCCGCTGGAAGCTCAGGTTGTGCGTCAGCCGGGAGGTCGGGTGGTCGTGGATGAACAACATATACCATTCCTAGAACTCCTGTTACAGGTGAGTAACCTGTATTTCTAGGGACATGGATATGTTGTTCATCCACACTTATTGGCAGACTCCTAGCAGTTCTCCGGGAGGAGGGAGGCAAGACGACACCCCAATACTTACTTGGGAAAGAGAGACTGGAGAACCGAGGCCCCAAAACCAGCATCCCGGCGTGACTCAAGGTCGATGTGGTAATGGGTAATGAAGGTGTGTGCTAACTCCAGGTAGAGCCCTGCAGATTTCCTGGATAGGGACGTCCCTGAAGCAGCCACTGCTGCAGCAGTATGGCGGGTAGAATGAGCTCTTATCCTCTGGGAGGCTCCATGCTCCGCCAACTTATAGCAGAGATTCATGCAGGAGGTGACCCACCTGCTTATCGCCTGCTTGGCTGCAGGTCTGCCAGATGCGGCTTCAGCGTAGGTGACAAACAGCTGCGAACCTCTCCCGAATTTCAGCCGCGCTCTTTGTAATAGGCAAGCCCTTCTAGGGTCCAGAGTATGGAGCCCATATTCGGCCTCCGAGGTGATTGGGGTAGAACACCGGGCAGAGTCAACACCTGGTTAAGGTGAAACTCCGAACACCACCTTCGGAAGGAATTTCGGTGGGGCGCAGGACAACCTTGTCCCTGTGGAAGACCAGGTAGGAGACTCGGGAGAGCGCCTGAGCTCTCCATCCTTCTGGCTGACGTGATAGCCACCAAGAAGGCGGTCTTCCACGACAGGTGAGAGAGAGCACACCTGTGCATAGGTTCAATGGCTTGCCCATGAGCTTTGCCAGTACCAGCAGTAGATCCCACGGAGGTGGAGGTTCTCGCATCGAGGGGAAATGTGATCAAGGCCTTTGAAAAAGCGCCAGACCACCTTCTCTCCTGCGCCACCGACTGCTTCCCGGCCCGCGCCTGTAAGCAGAGATGGCTGCCAGGTGCACCCTTAGGGTCGCCGACCTGAGCCCTTGATTAGAAAGGGACCATAAATAGTCCAAGATGCTTGCCAAGGAACAGGAGGAAGGGTCCAGCTCTGCCCTGACACCAAATGGAAAACCTTCTCCATTTGAAGGCATAGCATTTTCTGGTTGACTCTTACGGACGCCTAACTACATTGAGGACCTCGTCGGAAAGACCCAAGGCCTGGAACTCTAGCCACTCAGGAACCAGGCCAGGTGCAGGGATTGAAGGTCCGGATGGAACGCCTTCCCTGATCGACTGAGAGCAGGTCCGGGCGTAGCTGGAAGCTGCCGCGAGTCCTGGAGCGAGACTGGAGATCTGGTACCAGAACTGGCGAGGCCAGTCTGGGGCTATCAGAATCACCTGCGCCTTGTCCCTCTTCGCTCTTGAGAAGCACCTGTGGATCAAGGAAATGGGGAAAGGCGAGAAGAGGCCTGGGGTCCACTGCCTCGAGAAGGCATCCCTGCAGCGAGCCCTGCTGAGGGGGCGGGCATGGAACAGCCTCAGCTCGTGCTCTCCTGAGGCAAACAGGTCCACCTGAGGTGTGCCCCAATGGGAGAACAGATGCTGTACTACCTCAGGCAGGAGAGACCACTGTGGGATGCAGCCCCTATCCGGCTTAGGGCATCGGCCAGGGTGTTGGAGGCTCCTGCCACATGAATGGCTAGGAGATCCGCCTCCAGGCTGCGCACGAGTGACCAAATGCGGAGAGCTTCCTTGCATAGAAGCATGGAGCACGCCCCGCCCTGGCGGTTTACATAGTACATGGTCGGTGTTGTCCGCCTGACTCGGACCACTTGACCCCGGAGGAACGGAGCAAAGGCGGTGAGAGCTAGGCGGACCGCTCGAGCTCCAGCAGGTTGATGTGGCATCGGGACTCCCGGGACCAGAGGCCGTGAGCCCGTGTTCCCCAGATGGGCACCCCAACCCATCAGAGAGGCATCGGTCGATAGAGAGACCGTCGGCTCGGGCGGACGAACGGGATGCCCTCCTGCAAATGACCTGGAACGATCCACCACTGGAGAGCGCTCCACATCCCTGTGTCACCGACACAAGCTGGTCCAAAGGATCGCAGCTGCCAGACCACTGACTGGCCAGTCCCCATTGAAGGACGATGTTCCAGCGGGCCCAACGGACCACGCTGGTGCAGGCGCCATGAGACCCAGGAGGTGCAGGAAGTCCTGGCAGGGCGCATTGCCCAACCAGAAATGATTGGGCAAAGGAGGAAAGAACTCGGCCCTGTCCGCGCGAGCCGCGCTGGCTCAAGAGAGTCGAGCTGCCGCCGATGAACAGAATCACCTGCTTCGGCTCGAGTTCCGACTTGCTCTTGATAAGGAGGCCCAGTTGAGAGCAGACCTGAGGGCCAGATCTCTGACCACTCCACCTCCTGCCTGGAGGGAGCTGCTATCAGCCAGTCGTCCAGGTAAGGGTACACCCGACCCCTCGGGCGCCAGAGAAATGCTGTCACCACTGCCATGCATTTGGTGAAGACCCTGGGAGCTGGAGACAAGCCAAGGGCATGGCTCGAACTCGAAAGGGATCCTTCCGCCCGAGTTTAAGGAATCTCTGGTGAGACGGATTTGGATAGGGACGTGAAAACGCCGTTCTGCAAGTCCAGAGAGGAACGATACGCCGCGCTCCAAGGATGGTAGTATCTGAGCCAGAGTGACCATCCTGAAGGTTCGAGACCTTAGGAACTTGTTTAGGTCGTAAGGTTGAGAATGGGCGCCAGCCCCGTCTGCTTCGGAACCAGGAAGTACCTGGACACAAACCCTGGGTCTGAAGGGGTCCGCTACTACTCCTGATCACCTCCTTCGGAGGAGGAGAGCGATGTCAGCTCGATGAGCCGACAGTGAGGCTACGGACTTGAGGCCCCCGAGGTGCGACGGCTCTGAAGGGTGGGGCCTGCTCGAATTCCAGAGGCAGGCCTTTTCCCACCACTTCAGTACCCACCTGTCCGTGGTAACAGCGGACCAGGCGGAAAGGAAGTGTCGGAGCCGCCCCACGGGGAACCAGGTAAGGTGACGGGATGGGGGCGACACCCTCAGCCCGCCACTGGGCAGGCTTGAGGAGGGACCGCCGAGGGACCTCCTGGGCCTTTTCTCCCTCCTGCCTCCTGTTAGAGGTGGCCGCGGCTTGGGTTTGGGATGCCAAGGCCAGCCTGCTGGCCCTGACGCTGTTGGTCAGGCCGGGGCGCAGGCGACCTAAAGGGCTTAGGCTGTGGTTTGCGGCCTTGTCCTTCTGAGCGGAAGAGACCAAGTCCAAGGTAGCATTGGACTTCTCGATCCTCTGCAGGTGACCTTCCACCCCAGGGCCAAGAGGTCAGTCCCCAAAAGGGAACATCCGCCAACTTGTGCTGGGTATCCGAGTAAAGGTGGATATCCTCAGCCAAGCCCGCCGACGATAGCCACTGCGGCCGCCACCGACCTGGCACATGAGTCCCCAATATCTAAAGCAGTCTGGAGCTGCTGTTTGGCCACTGCCCTGCTCTGGTCCCGCACCTGCTTGACCGTAGTCTGCAGATCCGCGGAGTGATGAGGATGACCTCATCCAGGGAGCCCAACAGGGCATGAGAAAATGTGCCATGAGGACGGCCGAACTGGCCTGACGGAAGGCCTAGAGAGGACGAAGCATAGATCTTTTCGCCGACATAATCCAATTTTCTGGATTCCTTGTCGGGAGGTTTGTCCACATCCTGGCGCTGCCGGGCGCACCGGAAAACGCTGTCGGTAACCAACCCTCAGCAGAGGGGTGCTTCAAAACCGGACAGGGAACCGTAGACCGGATACTTCCTGGCCATCCTGGCCCAAGGCGCAGGACAGGAAGCAGGGCGCCTGCCAAAGCTCCAAGACCGGACCCACTATGGCCTCGCCACCGAAAGGCCTCGCTGGAGAATCCTCGGTCCAGAATCTCCGTGAGGGATACCTGGCCCATTTGGAACGGGTTCGAGTTTCATCCCGTGGACTCGAGATGAGCCAAGCAGTCCTAGGAAGGACGACGGGCTATCGTCCATTGACTGTCCTCCTGAGGACTCCAAGTCTAGTCGCTTGGAGAAAAAGGAGGAATTATCTCGGACTCGGACGAGTCCTCGAAGAGCTGCCTCTGGCCTGAGCCACCTCTACCTGCCGAGGTCGGTCGGGAGTGAGGGTAACGACAGCCTATGGGTAGACCCTTAGCCGACAGAGAATCCTGGTCGGAGCCCCAAATAGTGGCTGTGGAGGCGGAGGTTCCACCGGAATCGTGGAGCAGCTGGTTTTGGCCGAACAACCGCCTGGGTACAGGCTCCTGGGTAAGTCGAGGGTTGTGTCGGCCGCTCAGTGACAGCCACTTAATGGCCGGGCGACATCAGCGCCGGCTTATCTCCGGTCAGGAGGAACTGTTGCCACATGAGGTCCTCGCACCATCGACGTAATTACGCCGAAGCCTCCCCGTCCGAGGAGGAGGACGAGGACGGCGGTGACGCCGCCATCAGCAGTGCCGAGACCGAGACCGCCATGACGGCGTGGATCAGCTGGACCGAGAAGAGGTCCGAGACGGAGAGCCTCGGCTTTCCGAGGTCGGGTGCGGAAGTGTCGGCAGGAACCGGCACTCTTCCGGCTCGGAGGGTTCATCCGAGGCTCCGGAACCGAGGCACAGGCAAGCCCATGGGATCTCAACTTCGGGGAACCGGGAGAGGGAGTTCGGTTTATAGGCGACAAATCCGCTCAACGGATCGAGAAAAATCTCGACTTCCGACGGGAGTCTCAGTCAACTGACCTGACGGGACACTGCGAGACCAGTGGCCGGTTGCCGTGTCGATCAAGCCCACGGCACTGTTTACTCGGGAGAGGGACTTTCCGCCTCCCAAGAGCTACGAGAGGGATTTACCTTTGTCCTCTTTTGGACCGAGAAAAGGTCCAGCAGACGCTGGCCCTTCCCTTAGTGGAGAGGGACAGACAAAGCTCCTTAAAGGAAGCTGTGTAGGAAGAACCCAGAGGGATAAATGCGGCCGAGGAAGACACGGCCCGCCGCCGCCTCCTCTTCGAGGGCGATCATCTGCTCGAGCTGATCCGCCGAGCCCGCCGCCATGACACCGCCGACCGGGCCTCCTTAGACTTCACCGAGGGAACGCTTCGATGCCCAGATGCAATCGGGCAGCACGGTCTCGGGACACATAGGCCGAGAAGCAAGAGCATGTTTCCAGTCCTGGGGTCGCTCAAGGCCTAAACAGTAGACACACGTGGAGTGTGATCCATCCGAGACATCTTCTGACCACGCAGGGCATCTCCAAAACCGAGTCGATTTGTCCATCGCAGCCGCGAGGGATCGAAGACTGAAGTCTTTTAGCAAAACTTTCAAATCGCAAAAGGAAGAAATAGGAACCAGTCTCAAACGCAGAGCGTTAAGGAGGGAACCTGAGCTTCCAAGCGGTAAGGAAGATCTGGCGCCATGGGCGGAGCTGAGAATTATACCACCCAGGTGGGTGGGAGGAGCCAGCTTTGAAGACCCTCCGCAAGATTTAAAGCGGCAAGGATACCTGCCAATAAGTGTGGATGAACAACATATCCATGTCCCTAGAATGGGAAATTAAAACTTAAATACCTTTTGAACAGATTAATATTTTTCACCAAACCTTCAAAAGGCACATCTGTGGGGTGAAGGCTTCAACCCTGAAAAGCCATTTCTGACAGACAGCTGTCAAGGAAATTGACAAAACCCATTAAAGTTTACATTGTTCACCACTCTGTATCTCAAAATCCACAAAGGATTCAAACAAAATTTGGCAAGTCATGAGATTTCCCTTGCCACAAACCATGCCAAATGTTGAGCAAATACATTGTATTGTGGCCAAGTTATTGAAGTGCAAAGTTTGAGGTATAACATTAAACTACCCTGCCAATCCTAACATACTGGCGCGAACGCAGTATAATATATGTTATAAAAAGTTAACACCATCCTAATACATCCACATTATAAATCTAGCATGTACATTCATCAGGTGACTTCAACAGATAGATTTTTAAAAATTGCAAGTAGCAGCCATCTTTAATGCTGGGAGGTCTTAATTACAAAATTAGCTACAGAAACTATTTTAAAAATACCTGAATAAAACACACTGAAGATGAATCTAAGGATGTCAGAAACACATTTTTGCTAAAAACAACTACATAGCTACTATCAGCAGATGGCCTGTGGCCCACCCAGTCTGCCAATTTGACCTCATAAGATCACTTTAAGTTTGTCTAGAAGTCTGTTGCCCCTACCCCTGACATCCAGGATTCCTTATGTCTATCCCATGCATTCTTAAATCTCGTGATTGTTTCAGCCCCACCACTTCCTCAGGCACCTTCATCAGGTTCCACTTTGTCCACAAGCCTTTCTGTGAAGAAATTCTTCCTCACATTTCCTCTGAATCGCCTCCTCCAACTTCATCCTATGCCCTCCAGTCCTGGAACATCTTTTTGCTGGAAAATAGTGTTTTCCTGCACCCTGTTCCTCCCTAAAGTACTTTTACGTCTCAATCATATCCCTCTCCCTTTTCTCCTCCAGGGAGTACATATTCAAGTCCTTCAGCCTGTCCTCATAGGACTTGTGATGCAATCCTTGTACCACCTTTGTTGTTTGTCTATGTCCTTACATAGGTAAGGTCTCCAGAACTGTACACTGTACTCCAGGTGGGGCTTCACTAGTGTCTTGTATAGCGGAATTATGACCTCCCTGTTCCTGCTGGCGATGCCCCTGCCTATGCATCCCAGCATCCTATCTGCTTTACCTGCTGCCTTGTTGCACTGTGTCCCTACCTTAAGGTCATCAGAGATGGTAACCCCAAGGTCGTCCCTTTCTTGCTTGGTGGTACTATATCCTCACCCCAACTGATATGTTATTCCAGGGTTTTGTCCCATATGCATTATTTTGCACTTTTTTGCATTAAATTTCAACTCTCAAACCCTTGACCATTCTTCAAGCTTCTACAGGTCCCTACATCAGTCTGTCTACACCCTCTGGCATGTCCACTCTGTTACAGAGCTTCATGTCATCAGTAACGTGGAAATTCTGCCTTCTAGGTCCTGCGAATGTTACCAATAAAGATGTTGAATAGGACCGACCCAGCACTGCTCTTGCGGCACCCCACTGGTCACTCTTCCCTCTGTGGCGTGACAGCCATTTACCACCACCCTCTGTGTCCTGCCACCCAGCCAATTACCACCCATCACACTGCTGTCCTGCCCACTCCCATATTCCCCAGTTTAACAGCCTTCTATGTGGCACAGTGTCAAAGGCCTTGCTGAAGTCCAGATAGGCCATGTCCACTGCCCTCCCCGATCCACCTCCTTGTCACCCAGTCGAAAAATTAAATGAGGCTGATCTGGCATGACCTTCCCCAAGTGAAACCATGCTGCTCTTGGGTCCTACAGTCCATTAGTAACCAGATGTTCCATCAATCTCTACTTCAGTAGTGTTTCCATGATCTTCCCCACTACCGAGGTCACGCTGACTGGCCTGTAGTTTCCCACTTCCTCTTTGTTCCCACTGCTGTCCTCCAGTCTCTCTGTGCCTCCGTTTCCAGCGACTGGCTAAACAGGATTGCCAGAGGTTCAGCCACCACACCCTCTCTTAGTTCCTTTACAACCCTGGGGTGCACCCATCCATCGCCATTGCCTTATCGACTCTTATTCTTTCCAGTTCCTTTAGGACCCTTTCCTGTTAAAGGACTTGTGTCCATTTCTGTGCCCTTCCCACCTCTTGTGATCCCTTTACCTCCCCTTCCTCAGTAAAGACTGAGCAGAAATATCTATTCAGTATGTCAGCTTTACTATTGTCATCCTTCATGCTGCCCCATCCTCCCTCTTCAGTCTCACTATCCCTCCCTTCACCCTTCTTTTTTCACTCATGTACCTGTAAAAGGTTTTGTCCCTCTATCCACTGATGTGCTGTTCTGTCTGAGGTTTGGCTTCCCTTACTGACCTCCTGCCTCCCTTTGCTTCTCCTGGTACTTCTCTCTATCCCCTTTTGCTGATGTCTTTTTGTACTGCCCAGATCGATCTTTTGCCTTTCAGTTTCTCCGTGACCTCTTTGGAAAACCATAATGGCCTCCTCCTTCCTTTTTCCCATGCTAACATGCTTAACATAATTGTGTTGCTCTTGTAATCCCGTTTAAATACTGTCCACTGTTCCTCCACCCCAATTCCCTCCCCATTCCTATTAGTGCCTCTTTCAAGCATGTCCCCATTTTCCCAAAATGTGCCTCCTAAAATCCGGAAACGTGTTTTGTGTGGTTTGGTTCTGCTCCTTCTGTGATTTCAAACCACAGCGACCGGTGATCACTGTTCCCCAGGTGCTCCCCACTGTTCCCCATCACACTTTCTTCCTACATCTCAACCTATTTACACATAACATGGGGTCCTACTGTCTGACACAGTATGTGTTTGTCATGTTCAATGTCCCTAAGATCGAAACACGACATGGCACTGCAGCTATCAGCTTTGCTCTTCCTTCCCTATGGAACTACCTGCAAAAGGCCCTAAAGATTATTACGGTACAGGGGATATCCATCTTTAAGTCCCTTCTCACACCTGTCCTGAAAGAAACTTGCTCATGTCTCAGATAATTGCTGAAGACTACTGCTGACCCACTCACCGCACTTGGCTTGTCATGAAACTTAGCACTTCCTGCTTCTTGGAGCCCACTCAAGAGGGAGCAATCTTAGATCTGGTTCTCTCAAATGGAGATGAAGAGATCACAGATGAAGTGGGTAGCCATCTGGGAACTAGGACCATCGAACAGTATGGTTCACAATAAACACAGCAATAGAGTCAAGCCATACAAAGACAAAGGTACTGGATTTTAGGAGGGCTGACTTTCCAAAATGGGTGAGTGCCTAAGGAATGCACTAGCAAATGGGCAGGAAGGAGGGTGGAAGAACAATGGGGAATAATAAAAACTGCCATCACAGAGGTAACAAGCCTTTGTGTAAAGCAAATAAACAAAATGAACGAGGTAAGAAACCACTACGGTTCTCAAAGGAAGTGGCAGGGAAGGTTCAAGAGAAAAAGAAAGTATTCAGGAAGTATAAGGAATCACAGAAGGAACAGGACAGAGAACTGTATCAGTTAAAGCAAAAGGAAGCTGGAAGGCAGTCAGAACAGCAAAGGCCCAAACCGAGGAAAAGACAGCCAATCAGTTAAGAAGGGGATAAAACCTTTATAGGTACATCAGGAGCGAAGGAAGACCAAGGGAGGGATAGTGAGGCTTAATAAAGGGAAGGGAGGGTGGGCAGAGGGTGACTGTGAAAAGGCAGAGATACTAAACAAATATTTTGCTCAGTATTTACAAAGGAAGAGGGGAGGTACCTAAAGCAAACAGTAGAAACACTCTGATACAGAAGTTGATACCAGCCCATTTACAGAAGAAAGGGTTCTGAAAGAGCTCTTAAAACTGAAGGTGGACAAAGCAATGGAGCCTGATGGGATTCATCCCAGAATTCTAAAAGAACTAAGGGTAGAACTAGTGACACCACTGACTACCCTCTTTAACAAATCATGGGAGGATGGAGTGGTACCCGAGGACTGGAGGAGGGCAGATTGATTCCTTCACAAAGTGGAGCAAGGCAGAAGCAGGAAACTACAGACCTGTTAGTTTAACCTCAGTGCTAGGAAACTGATGGAATCACTTCTGAAGGAAAGAATTCTTGAGTATCTAGAGGCCAGAGGGCACAGGAACCAAGGCAGCATATGGATTCACAGCGGGAAGGTCATGCCAGACAAATCTGATAGATTTCTTTGACTGGGTGACCAAAGCAGTTGATCAGGGAGGGCTGTGGACATGGCCTACCTAGACTTCAGCAAGGCATTTGACACAGTCCCACACAAAAGATTAATATACAAGTTAGCCAGCCTGGGAGTGGGTCCCAAGATGACAGCCTGGGTAAAGAATTGGCTCGAGAATAGGACACAGACAGTAATAGTAAATGGAGTCCACTCTGAAAAAAGGGGTTAGTAGTGGGGTACCGAGGTTCAGTATTAGGACCGGTCCTCTTCAATGTCTTTATGCGTTACATTGCAGAGGGACTGGAAGAGAAAAGTATGTCTCTTTGCAGATGACACTAAGATCTGCAACAGAGTTGATGCACAAGGTGGGGTGGAAAGGATGAGAAGGACTTGGCAAGGTTAGAGGAATGGTCAAATGTATGGCAACTTAGATTCAATGCTAAGAAGTGCAAGGTAATGCACCTGGGAAACAAAAACCCAGGGAAGAGTACACAATGGGGGTGAGATTCTAACAACAACAAAAATGGAAAGGGACCGGGGTAGTCATATCAGACGACCTAAAGGTGGGCAAGCAATGTGAGAAGGCAGCAAGGAGGGTTGGGGAATACTGGGATGCATAGGGAGAGGCACCACCAGTAGAAAACAGGAAGTTATTATCCTCTGTACAGACAGCTGGTGAGACCACATCTGGGTACTGCGTGCAGTTCTGGAGACCCAATCTCTCATAAAGACATAGACAGGATGGAAGCTGTCCAGAGGAAGGCACTAAATGTGCAGGGTCTGCACCAGAAGACATATGAAGAGAGACTTAAGGAGCTTAATATGTATAGCCTCGAGGAAAGGAGGGAGGGGGACATGATAGAAACTTTCAAGTACCTCAAGGAATCAACAAAGTCCAAGAGGGTAGCATCTTTCAAAAAGGAGATGTGCAAGAACAAGGGGCACAATTTGAAGATAGAAGGGGTGGCTCAGAGGTAATTTAAGGAAGTATTTTTCACAGAGAGGGTTGTGGATGTATGGAACGGCCTTCCAGAGGAGGTTGTGGAGTCAAAAACAGTGGTGGAATTCAAGCATACATGGGACAGTCATAAGGCAATTCTAGGGGTGGGGTAGGAAGAAGTAGGCTGCTGGTTAACTAGGATCTGCAACTTATCCGTCAGGTAGGGAAATGGGCAGACTGGGTGGGCCAGCGGTCCTTATCTCGTCATCAAATTCTATGTTTCTATGTTTCCTTCCTCCCTTTACCTCTACCCTCTTCTCCCTAAACTTCCTGCTCCTCCCTTTACCACCACCCTATCCCCTTTCCTTAGCCTATACTTGCTAGCAGTTTTGTTGCATTATTACTTAGTTCTTAGTCCTTGTGTCTGCAGCTTGTAACTCCTGTAACATGTTTAAGATGCATCAATGACTGTAAATTACTATATGTTGTTTATCTGTATACCCTTGCCATTGTATTGCTGTCAACTGTGTGTGTGTGTTATTCTGGACCATCTTGCAAAGGCGTGCTCAAAGGTGTAAAGCCGGTTAAATAAAGTTTGATGGATTGACACTGTCACTGTTTGTGAGCATGAGGTCCAGTACTGCCTTCTGCCGAGTTGGTTCCATGACCAGTTGCTTAAGAAGGCACCCTGAGTGGAGCCAGGATAAATCTGCTCTAGCTGATGCTATTGCTGGAAGGCTCCAGTCCATGTCTGGAATACTGAAGTTTTCAACCAGCACCATCTCCCTTGTCTCTGTCCGCCATCCTTTGGATGGCTAGAATTAACTCCCATCTGCTCTTCCTCCTGGGCTAGTGGTCTGCTGGCCACCCCATGTGGATGGCTGACCCTGTTTTTCCTTTCCAGCTTAACTCATAGTATCCCCCATTTTGTTCCTCCTGGATCTCTGTGGCCTTTATGCCATCTTTCACATAAGTGCCACCTCCTCCCTGCCCCATCACTTCTGAATATGTTGTAGCTGGGTATGCCCATCTCCCGTTGCGGTTGTTTTTATATATATAATATTTCTTGCTGACTAACAAATACTGCTGCTGTAAAATAGGGTGCAATAAAGTCAAGGGAAAGATCAGGGTGAAGTAACATGTAGTAAATGTGCATGAGCTCCGCAATGAGCAGAATTGACAAGACCATTGGGCCTTCTTCTGCGGTAGTTTCACATGTCCGTAAGTAGACAAAAGGAGAAAAACATCAAGGTTCGAAACATGAAATAATGCTTTATATGCCCAGCTTATTAACCTCTAGAAAACTAGCCTCAAGTGAGTTTAAGGTAACCCAGTAAAATGTATCACACTCCACTTCAATGGAGTTTTGTCTGCATCACCAATTGTACCAACACAGCTTACACTTTTCGTTGTTTGTAGATTTCCATCAGCTCCAAGCAGTGACAACTTATTTATCGTGAACAGATATATTCTGATTACTGCATTATAAATTGTCAGCAGTGATTTAATCAATCTGCACCAAATCACATGTGCAAGTTTCAAAAAGTGAACCAGTTGGGCTCAGGGTGGGAACAAACATTCGGAGGGTGAAAATGGTGGAAAATCAGTGGGTAAGAAGCAGATGAACCTCCGTAATCCTCCCATGACCATAAAGTGTCCTTTTCTGCCCTGCTCAGAAAGTCGGACTCCCAGAGACTACAATAGTGGGACAGGTAGGAGGGAACACATGCCATAGTGCTTTAAAAAGGTAAGTCTCAAATCTGAGGGAAAAAAAAAAATCAGGGAGTGGGTACCAGGGTTGTTGACAAAAAGTCCAGCTGGGTAACAAATTATAGCCTGTCACACAATGTACTAAGTTGTGTATGTAGCAGTCATGAAATAATTCCCATGTATATTGAATTGGAGTATACTGTAACATAACTGCTCTCAAATACGGTCTTCTATTCACAGCGAAATAAAAATAAACTATATATAAAAAATAAAAAAAGTCCAGCTGGGTATATAGGTGGTTGGAGTGGGACTCAGTGGTTGGGCAGATGGTTAGTAGTTTCCACATAAGGGGTCTCTGACTGGTTGGACCAGATGGGAAAAACAGCTTGTCGAAAAAAAGTGGATTGTTTCACCTTTTTAAGAGGGGAATAAGTTTATTTTTTTTCTTTCATTTGAATGATCAAGTTTACACACTGATGATTTTTAAAATAGTCATTTGAAAAAAAAAAAAAAGGTGGAGTCGGTCCAAAGGGACAGGCTTACCGCAGAGACAAAAACAAAAATACAAAAAAAATACAGACACTCAGGTGACATCACACTTTCCGGGAGGTCATCCTATTGTACCAGAGTGGCAGGACTGGTCGCCTTCACTTTGTGGTCCTCTCAGCCAAAGGATGCATGAGCTGACACCCTACAGCAGGAACAGGGCAGGAGAACTTGGTGTACTTACATGAAGTACATTAACTCTTACATAGCTGTATTTTTTAAATCTGTATTTTTGTAATCTTCCATCTAAATCGCTGCCATTTGATGAAACACGTTGCCATTTATTTCAGTGTCTGCACAGTGCCATATTCATCCTCCCTGGCACTGCGAGAAAAACACAACTTTGCAGTGGTTTGGTTGTGTACTTATTGAAAGTGAATGAAATGCACACATTTAACACAATTCCTAAAGACAGAACAGTCACACAGACCTGACTCATCCACAACAGGCAAAGCTGACACCCCTCCTCTCCACGAAAATATTCAGTGCTTTAATAATGGGAGTGCCAGGATGGATATAGGCGATGTTGTAGTAGGTGCCAATCCCAAGCTCCTCTAGGCTTTTCTTCATAAAGGCAGGCTTTGGCATCTCGGATACCTACACCATTAAGGAAGCAAAAAGGCAAACCGTTAGCGAAAGCAAACACACTGCTGCTTGAGTTATGGAGACTATTCACCAGCAAGCACAAGTTCATATAGTACATGTGACCAAAAATTAAGCAATATGGCATGACTGGGTGTGCATTATTGTAGGATAAAAGCACACCTTAGGAAGTGAAGCATAAGGCAATGCAGAGTGCCTTAAGAACCTGAGAAGTGCCGCTGTCATACAATGACTCACACCCTAGACTGCCTTAGAGTTTATAAAATGGCTCCCCAGATTTTTTTTTTGCTGTCTATTTTTCCCCTTGAGCCACCAGACTGCCTACCTTACCGCTTCTGGCATCCCTTTCAGGTCTCCGGCTGCCATCTCCGGGAATCCGGCGCTCCTTGTGGGTCCCGTGGCTACCCTTGCGGCGGGTGGAGGAGCTTCTCCCCTGACTCAACCCCTGAACAGGATCCAGTGCTGTGTATCCACTGAGCCGACCGGGCTTCCCGCAGAGGCGGCCATAAAAAGCCACCGCGTCTGGTGCTCATATTTCTTTGTTCTCCCTCCCAGTCGTCTATGGCGTGCAATGGCGCCCAGGACCTGAGCATGCATGTGTCCGCACACCCCTAATCCTGGCATCCTGCCACAGTACGAGCCCCATACATCCTACCCATGCTCAGTGGTCCCCTGCCATCGCCATGGGCCACCCCATCCGGAGAGCAGTCCTGTGACGCTTGATCCTTCTCCTCCCCTGCCGACCCTGGTGGCCTGGCTCGCTTCCGAACCCGGGTGCCAGCGTGGGAGCGAGGCGTGGCATCCAGCGCCTCAACCCTCAGCACCACTGGGCCGGCTCGCTCCCCTGATTTTTAACTGTAAAGCTAAGTAATGAGATTCAGAACATGAAGTGTTTCTGACCTGTGCTGTTGTGCTGCGATAATGCATGGTCATGTAATCACATTTGACTAATCATCGTCTTAAAATTGCTTACCTATTTTATAATCTACAGTATCAAATCATGAAAGAGCAGGTTTCTACTGGCACACAATGCCCATGACACCTCCGGGTAAACGCTGGACATTACACACAGCTCTAGCTGTATTTCCAATAGTTCCTGTTTTTATCTTCCCTTATTCTTTATTCCTAGGAAACAAGATCCTTGTCCTCCGCGTTATCTGCTCTTGCAGCTTGCAAGCAATGTGAGAGGGCAGCAAGGAGGGTTGGAGGGATACTGGGATGCATAGGAGAGGCATCACCAGCAGAAAACAAAGTTATTATCCTCTGTACAGACAGCTGGTCAGACCCCATCTGCAGTACTGCGTGCAGTTCTGGAGACCCAGTCTTCCAAAGACAGACAGGATGGAAGCTGTCCAGAGGAGGGCATCTAAAATGGTGCAGGGTCTGCACCGAAGACATATGAAGAGAGACTTAAGGAGCTTAATATGTATAGCCTTGAGGAAAGGAGGGAGAGGGGGACATGATAGAAACTTTCAAGTACCTCAAGGGAATCAACAAAGTCCAAGAGGGTAGCATCTTTCAAAATAAGAGGTTTGCAAGAACAAGAGGGCACAATTTGAAGACGGGGGACAGGGGCGTGGCTCAGAGGTAATTTAAGGAAGTATTTTTTCACAGAGAGGGTTTGGATGCATGGAACGGCCTTCTGGAGGAGATTGTGGAGTCAAAACAGTGGTGGAATTCAAGCATGCATGGGACAGTCATAAGGCAATTCTAGGGGGTGGGGTAGGAAGAAGTAGGCTGTGGTTAACTAGGATCTGCAGCTTATCCAGTAGGCAGAGAAATGGGCAGACTGGGTGGGCCAAGCGGTCCTCATCTGCCGTCTAATTCTATGTTTCTATGTCTACACATATGCTACACCTATGTTCTACATAATGTTTTTCCTAAGTATGTTGATTCCAAGCAAAGCATGAGTGTCGAGTAAACCAATGAGCCAACAGGTAATTTTCAATGGTGTCCCAGCATGATACATAGAGAAAATACATAGGTGTTTATGTGTAACCAGAGTTTTATACATCTGAGGTGTGGAATGATACATAAGCCCCAAGAGCCAAGCTCAATGGGTTTATAAAAGCATCCCACACCAAGGGTATGTATAAAATTCTGATTTACACGTATTCACTCATGCCTTGTTTTTAATTATTGATGAGCATTTTTTTATTCTGTTTATTGGCATTTTAGACAAACTCAACAATTAATAATAGCCACATTTCACACCCGCTTTTAGAGTCTTTAGTTCATCTCTTTCCATTGCGGGTACACAGGGTTGAAAGGGCTCATTTACCTCTGCCCTCCACATTGGAACATCCACTTACGGAGTGGCTCCCACTCCAGAGGAAGCTGCACTTACACATAAGGCACACAGGGTTGAAAGGGCTCATTTACCTCTGCCCGCCACATTGGAACATCCACTTAAGGAGAGCTCCACTTCAGAGGAACCTGCACTTACACATAAGGCACACAGGGTTGAAAGGGCTCATTTACCTCTGCCCGCCACACTGGAACATCCACTTAAGGAGAGCTCCCACTTCAGAGGAACCTGCACTTACACATAAGGCACACAGGGTTGAAAGGGCTCATTTACCTCTGCCCTCCACATTGGAACATCCACTTAGGGAGTGTCTCCTGCTCCATAGGAACCCACACATCAGGTACAAAGCCTCAACTCAGCTCACTGGCGTATCTGTTGGCATACCAATGTGATAGAATTCATTTGCTAACTTTGATGCTGTTTTTGCTGCATTTGCCAAGTTTCTGGCGGTACTTTAATTGAACTGCTGCAGTTAGTTAGGTTAGCCTCTTCCTAAATGTACTTTATGACAACTGCTTATTTGTGAACAAACTGCACTATCTGGCTAATGTTAAATTGCTGAGTCTTGCCATAGTAACAAGTACACTCCCTGCTACCTCTATGTTGTTCTCTGCATGAACGTTTTCCAGCCAGACTGCATTAAAATGAATTAATTCCAGCCTGCTTGCTACTGCAGATTCTCTCATTCTCCCCTCTGTATCTTGCTCCAACCCCTCTTCCTCGCCTGACCTTCCGTTTCCGCCTTGTCCCTTTGTATTCCAAAGACCCTAATTACAAAGTCTCCGCATCTCACTCCTCTCTACCTCTGCTCCCTACTGCCCGCTCCTCCTTTCTCTGCCCAAATATTTCCTGCCCCATATGCCTACCTCGTGGCCCTGAGCTGCTGCCTTTATGTGTTGGACCTCTAGTCTGGTTTTAAGGACTATTCACCTCTGTATATAATGTTTGCCACTGCATATAATCAAATGTATAAATTCCTTTGTATTTGTTCCTTACTCCTCTGTATAATGTTTTACCTCATTGAGTTTTGTGCTGTCTTCAATTATTTGTTGAACTGGATGTTTGTGAAAATAGGCAGTTTTGCTCACATACTCTCCAGTACAAAATAAAACTGATGATTGGTTTTACGTTGTGCTTGTTCTTTCCAATGCAGGCACAAAGGGTTGAAAGGGCTCATTTACCTTAGCCCTCCCATTGGAACATCCACTTCAGGAGAAGCGCCTGCTCCACAGGACCCTTGCCTACACACGTAAGCCTCAGGCTCAACCTGGTTCATCAGCTCACTGGTGGAATATCCATCGCATACCAATGTGGATATAATTCATTTTCTGACCTTTATGCTGTTTTGCTGCCGTTTGCCAAGTTTCTGACGGTACCTTAATTGAACTGCTGCAGTTACTTGGGTTAAGCCTCTTCCTAAATGTACTTTAAGGCAACTGCTTACTTGTGAACAAACTGTACTATCTGGCTAATGTTAAATTGCTGAGTCTTATCACAGTAACAAGTACACCCTGCTAACTGTATGTTCTCTGCATGGAAGTTTTTCAGCAAGCCTGCTTTGTTACAATGAAATCTAGATTTAGTAGTTACCAAATTGCTACTTGCAAGAACAGATCCAGAAGCAAATGATTTGATATCTTTTAATGGACCAACATAGATGTAACAATAAGAACAAAGTGCTTAAGCTTTCAGACCAACCAGTCCTTCGTCAGAAGTCTAATGGCAGTTGTTTAGAAAAACAATACTTTTATTTTTCAAATGAGTATTTTAAGCCAATGGAATTTTTTCTGTTTTTTTCTCATGTTCTAGCTGTTAAAGTATTTTTTTTCTAATCAACGCCATTAGGCTTCTGACGGGACTGGTTGATCCGAAGCCTAAGCACTTTGTTCTTGTTGTTACACCTATGTTGGTCCATTAAAAGGTATCAGATCATCAGCTTCTGGATTTCTAAAATGAAGTAATTCCAGCCTGCTTGCAACCGCTGACTTTCTCATTCTCCCCTCTGTAGCTTGCTCCAACTCTCCCCCATGCTCGACCTTCCTGTTTACCACCCAGACCTGGGCTGTCCCTTTGTATTCAGCAAGGACCCCTAATTACAAAGTCTTACCTTGTGCTTGTTCTTTCCATTGCAGGCAGACAGGGTTGAAAGGGCTCATTTACCTTGGCCCTCCCCATTTGGAACATCCACCTCAGGAGAGCTCCTGCTCCATGAGAACCTGCACCCACACATCAGGTACAAAGCCTCAGGCTCAACTCAGCTCATCAGCTCACTGGTGGAGCTGCGCTCACGTGGCACCACTTAGCCTGATTCTGCCCTCTGCCCTAAGCTACTCCTCCTTTTATAGGGGTGGTGCAAAATAATCAGTCTACTTTTGCACCCTCCATCCTCTTCACTTGGTGTAGTCCATTTCCCCTCACTGAGTTGTAAGTCCTCCTACTAGATTACCTTCAAAAATACCTGGGGATTCACCTGAACTACAAGTACTCATCAATTAATTAAAAATTCACCAAAGACTTGGCATCCTACATCAACTAAAACATTTCTTCATACCAGAAACTAGGGCCTTGCTTGCCAACAGTTTCCTGCTCCCTATTTTAGACTACAGCTCCCTCATATACCCAACCTCCATCTTGCAGAAAAATCTAGTTAGATTAAAGACCACGTATCACAGCATTATCAGAATTATCACAGGCCTCCCCTTAGGACACACCACTGTGATCTGTACAAGGCTGCAAACTGGCTTCCCCTGGAGGATAGATTTGACAGCAGAATTCTCACTTTTTCTTTAAGATCCAGTTGGGCTCTATGCCTAGCAGCATTTCCTCCCTCTTCAATAAATCTGTACATACCAGGCCCACCAGGCACTGCAGTACCTACGCCTTTGTGATTTCTCACTGTCCTACCACCCAGGGGTAACACCTCTTCTACAAAGGTGCCAAACGTTTAACAACCTTCCCTGCCCTTGGCCCTGTGCAACACACTTACATTATTCAAAAAATATTTCAAATCCTACTTTTCAGACAAACTCCAATGCAGCTGGCCCTGACCCACGCTGTCAGCTCCAATCTCTTTTTTTTCAATTTCTACACTCTCACCTAGCACATTTTTACTCTTCTCTTTAAATTTATTATATAGCTATGTTATCTTTAACAGTACCTTCCCTATGATGTTCTGTCCCCTTTGTATGACTTATTCCTGACAATGTGACATTCACCACTGTGTGTTATTGTACCAGTTTTGTCACTGGACATGTGTGTGAAAATGGGTAATTTTGCTCACATGCCTTTCCTGTATAAACAATAAAAATGAAAGCAAACTGTTAAAAAAAAAAAAAAACTCTTAGTTATCTCATGTTAGTCCTCAACAGCATCCCATTTAACTTCAATCCTCTCCATATGTCTCATTTTCTCAACCACCCACACTTCTCAGAGTTCCATAAGTATACACTCTCTCCCCCAAATCACCACCTCTATCCAGTCAACTCACTGTCTGCCTCACCTATCGCCTCCCTCAGACTATCATGCTAATGCTTACCCCTCATGTACTCTCTCTCCTCACACCTCCCTCCCTCCTTCCACTCTCCCTCCTGCCACCTCATCTTTGGCTTGCCCCCATTTCCAAATCATACTCACCCCTACTTTCAAGACCCCCGCCCCTGGATCCCTGATGCATCAATACTACCATCCTCCTATCCCACACACCACACTATTCTGCCCTTACCCCCACCCCATCTACTAAGCCCTGCAACAGCGCCCATACTTTGTCATTTTAAGAAAGAAGAAATATACATACACTTCTCACGTTATCGCTCTGCTGCTACTCCGAGCAGGGGATGCTGAATCTAATCCAGGCCCAACAGCCCCCTCAGTTCCCCCTTGGTTTAAAGATAGCTCAATTGAACATTAGAAGCCTTCTGCAGATGTTCTCAAATACAGGTCCTCATGGCAACCATCAAACCAAATATCCTAATACTGGCCGGAACCTGGCTCACCTCAAACACCCCTGACAAAAATATCACTTTCCCAGGCTACTCTATTATGTGCCAAGACTGCCCCAGCAGGAGGTGGCATGGCCATGTATCTCACCTCCACCCTCCAGGTCACTCCGATCATGTCCTCCACCTCTCCTTCCACATAACGAGCTGTTACTTGTACAGCTTAACCTCCCTCATTATCCTTATCGCTGGCTTATACTGTTGCCTGGGCACAACACCCCCAAGTATTACCAAAATCTTTCCTCCACTGTGTCCCATACTCCAACGGTGAAACATTTATATTAGGTGACTTCACTCTAAACTGGCTCTCTTCCTCCCACAATATCTCCACCCTAAACCTGACCCATCTAATAGATGAACCAACTCTCTTAAACCCTCAACCACTCCTCCTTCATTGAATCATCAAGGCTACCATCTTACCAGATGCTTTAGCTACCACCACCACCTTTTTGTGTACGTGAGATTCACCAACATAACCCCCAAAAAAAACACTATTATACGCCTCCTTCAAATCTCTGGATCTCTCTCCCATGCACTGTGACCTAAGTCGCACTGACTGGTCCCTCATCTCATTGGCCTCCTCCATTGACTGTGCTCTAACTTACTTCAAGACCAAATTCCTCAAAATATGGGACCGCCCCCAAATGCCAGACATGAGTAAGGGGAACCCACCTCCTGGATCACGGCCAAACTCATAGCTTGCTTGTCAGCGTGTGATGTGGCCTGGTCAGAAAAATAAACGTAATCCATCCCATGTCCTTCCAGAGGTATCGCTACTACCATAACACCTGTATGAGGGCAGTAAGGCTTGCTAAAGCTGAGTATTTCACATCCACCTTCAATACCAACATTGATCACCCATCTAAATATTAGAAAGTTGTCCACAATCTCTTCTCCCTCCTACTTAATTCCCTTGCCTGTCCTCAAAGTGGGAGACATCCCAAACTCAAACCCCATCTCTGTTGCAACAGAGTTTAATCCCTTTTTACCACCTGCTTCCTCTCTCTCCTCCCTGCTGACCCACACAGCAGTCATCGCCTTCCTGACCCCTAGTTTCCTTCTCTCCAGTAACTCCATCCTCCATCACTGACACTCTTCTTGCCCTCAACCCTTCCCATGGTAAGAGTCCAGATGGCCTGATAACAACGCCCTCTCTCTCTGCTCCTGTACTCTCCTCCCCACTGGCCAACCTCTTAAACCTTTCTTTCTTCTGTTCCTCCATCCCTGCAGACCGCAAGACTGCCACGGTTATTCCTCTTCCAAAAGGCGGTGATCAATCTGCTACTAACAACCACCGGCCATTTCTCTCCTCCCTATCCTCTCCAAAATAAAGGAACGAATTGTATTGTCACAGCTCTCTCCTCTCTGGACTCCTCTTGCTTCTTCACTCCCTCCCAGTCTGGCTTCTGCAAGAACCTCCTCCACCACCACCGCCCTACTCAGGCTCACTGAATCCATCCACAATGGTATGGATCACGCCTATTCACCTCCCCATTTTCGCTGATCTAGCCAAGGCATTCAACACTATCTCCCACCCGCTATTATTAGCCAAACTCCAGGATGCAGGCCTCTCTGACTCAGCCATTGGCTAGTTTCACCCTACCTCATGGGTAGGTCCCAGGCAGTCAAAGTTGGTGACACCCTCTCTCCTCCTGCCTATATCCACTGAGGTCCCACAAGGATCTGTACTGGAGCCCTATACCCCCATCTTCCTTAATGATCTCCCTTTGTATGCTCATCAGCATCCATTCACATGTACACGGATGACATGGTTCTCTTCACAGCAGGCCCCTCCATTGATGATGTGGCACACAGACTCCAGTTCAACTCGATTAAGTTCAGCTCTGGCTGCACACTAACCAGCTTTTCCTCAACACCAAGAAGACAGTCATTTCCTTTATACCAGGTGTTCTGACATCACTTCACCAAAGGGCACAGGACTCTTGTCTCGGAGCTGTTCAGCTTCCCACAAACCTTAATAAATGGTCTCAAAAATCTATACACGGTCCCACAGGCTCCATGTCAGGGTGAATGGAGGATCTCAGACAGATTTGGCGCTGGTAGGGGTACCCAAGAATGTCCCCCATCACCAATTCTGTTTGCCTTATATATTGAGCTCCTTGCTATGGCAATAAGAGACGACCGAATATTACAGGAGTGAAGGTGGGAGATACAGAACATAGAATCACACTATATGCAGATGATGTTCTTTGTTCCTCACAAACCCGGTGTATCTATTCCCTCTGTGGGACATTCTAGAACAGTTTGGCACACATGAAGGATATGTGCTGAACAAAACTAAGACAGATATACTAAGATTCCACTATAAACCTACCTTGGAAGTGTTAGAAACATGCTCACTTAATTGGAACAAACGACAAATGACATATCTAGGGTCCAACTCACTAAAAGCCTACATAAGGTATACTCCACTAATGTTGATCCTCTCTCAACTCAGATCTCCAAAGACCTAAAAAGATGGTCACTGCTAAATTTTCCCTCTATTCGAGGATAAAGTCCATAACCATGAATGTTCTACCATGGTTTCTGTACGATTCAGGGTTTTATTTAACTCTAAAATTGATTAGGCTTTGCTCATAAAAGTTCTAAAGCATTCTGAAAATGCATAGCACTTGCCTCACTGTGTTTAACAAACTTAACACTTCTAGAAAACCTATATAAATGCTTTCTGTACAGTTAGTATTGTCCCAAGAGAAAACTGCTAATCAATTATTTAAAACCCTGGTATTTCAGTGCTCCTCTCAGAATTCCTAAAAAAACAATTCTTGATCTGGCAAAGAGTAACAAATAAATTTATCTGGTCCTCAGGCAGACCTAGACTAAAGACCCAGTCAATGCAAGCAAATAAAGACAAAGGAGGCAGAACCCTTCCAAATTTAGAGGAGTATTATTTGGCAGCACAGGCGGTTTGTGCTATTTGGAGCACCAGGGCATATGAGGCACTTTGGAATAATATAGAGACGATAACTACAGTGGGGCTCCACTGAGTGCTAGATGTACAGATCCAAACTTAGCCTGAGACAAACACAATCTACCCTTTTAAAACCCACAACATACTGTGGTGGCACACAAGATCTAGGGCGTACAAGCTGCTGGACCACACATGGCTACTACAGTGGTTTGCCTGGGATCAAACCTTTGTACCTGTCAAGATGGACCACACTTTTGGAGCTGGTCCAAATTGGGGTTTACATAATATAGTTGGTTGATGGAGGGTGAAATGGTAAAAGCTGCTCCACCAAATTAGGGACACATACCATCTGAGAAATGCAGATTTCTTCCGTTACTCTACAACTTAGAACACATATCCTGACCCAAAAGAAAAGAATTGCTCAACCACAGCAGATACAAATACTTCTCCAAACCATGCAGGATATAACTGATAGAAAATTAGAGTAGGGACATTTCTCGCCATATATAAGGCTCTCAGGTGCTTGTATGATGAAACTACAAAAAGAATCAAAGAAAAGGGGAGAGGAAATGGAGCAGTCTCTTGAGGAGGCAGAGTGGGACAGGGTTTCATCTAGCTAGCAAACCACACAATCGCCAGTATGGCGAGAATTTGAATGGAAAATTAGGGTGAGATATTTTTACATACTAGTAATACAATATCGACAGGGGAGGAGGGAGTCACAGGCCTGTTGGAGAGACTGTGGTGCCACTCAGGCACACCACTCCCATATATTTTGGCAGTGTCCTGCTCTGCAATCCTTCTGGGAGGGGTGGGGGACAATTAAAGACTTGTTCACCCTCTCAATCCCACTAAACCAGGCTGGAGCGGTCCTGGGGCTACCTCCACCGAGATAAAGGTGCAGACTGCATATATATGTGGAATATTTTGAGAACACTTGGTACACAAAGCCATTACACTAGAAAGTGGCTAGAAAGGACGCCTCAACACTGCAGCACTGGACATCTATTATTCAGGATATGGAAGAGCTAACATATAAAGTAAATTCAAGAACCCACATCTACATTCGTAGATGGACTAGTTGGCTCCTCAGATCCAAGCAGACCCCTAAAACTTAAACCCTCAAGCAGGGAGGGAGGAAATGGTACTAATTGTAGGAATGAGCCATATAAAGCAGAGAGAAGTAGGAGCTGATCGGTATGGGACTGAATGCCTGGTGCAGAATGAGATAGAAGAAATATGAAAATGTCTGAGGGAGAGGGAGGGGAAAGGATGTAGCTTTGTCAAAATATGGTGAAATTGTTGAACCTGGCTGCGACTCCAGGCACAGTTGACAAATGCAGAAAGGATACTTTGATTGTACCCAAACGTTTCAATAAACTTGAAGTTAAAGAAAAAGGGCAAAGGACATATGCCCTGTCATATCCTTAACAGTTCAGCATGCTGCATAGGGGTAAATGTATACACACGCTTACACACACTAACAAAAGAAAAAAATAAGTTTAAATTTAAACAGGAAGGAAAAAGACATGTGAGGAGTGGTGCAAAGCACTGGCTGTGGGGTGGCAGTCTTCCGGGAGATGTTCTGGAGGCTGCAATGCTGCCCTATTTGCAGGCACCTCTCTGGTCTGAGGGAGGAGGTTGCCTGTCTCCAGGCCAACCTGCGAGGATTCAGGAAACCTTCTCCCCCACCCAGGGACCACCAGAGCCGCCGCTGCCTCAGAGGTTGCCCATAAAAGGAACGGGTTGGACCACAGTGGGCTCAGGGAGGGTGAGGGTAGTGGAACAGAGGCACATCCTCCAGTTGTACCTCTCCACAATTCATACACTGTTCTGGCAGAACATAGTTCCTCTATGGAGGCTCCTGCAGTCGAGACCAAGGAGGATGCTGGGAACCTCCACAAAGAGTCCCACAGGAGGGTGGCACAGGATCCCACAGGGAAGAACAACTCCTGATGGAGGACTCAATCATTAGGGGTAGAATTGGGGAGGGAGGGCAGAGGAGGTAAGGTGCCTGCTTGGTGCCATGGCTTGGAGGGACAGGAAGTGAATACTCAGGATAGCAGGTGCAACTGCACAGGAGAGAGAGATGGATGTCACTGTCCACCTAGGGACAAATGACCTGGCAGGGAATGGGATCACAGCAGTGCAGAAGGAGCTTTTAGAGTTGGGGAAAGGCCTTAGACAAGTAGCATGAATGGTAACCTTCTGGGAAGTGCTGCCTGTCTATGGCATAGGTGAGGACTAAGTACTTCCAACCACGGATTCAATGAACGGTTGAAAAATTGGTGTAAGCTTTGGGTTTGGTTTCACTGGGGACTGGAGGTCCACCTGGAGGATACAGGCCTATACTGGCACGATGGTCTGCATCTGTCTGGGAGGGAACTAGGATCCTAGGTGATAGGTTTAAATGCTTCACTGGCATGCATTTAAACTAGCAGGGGCAGTCGTGGAGCCCGAGCAGCTAGTATCAGATTTCAACAGCTCTACAATCTAAAGCAAACATTTCCTTAATCCTCCTTTTTGGGTTTGAAAACGGATTTATTTTCATACCACTGAACTCAGCTCGTTGATTTAGTCAGTATGGGAATCCTAGAAAAAAAAAACAGCTGAAAGAGCAGAGGAAAAACAAAAGTACTGTTGGGACCTCAAGGCCTGAGACAGGTGCGCAGGCCAAGGCTGGATCTGTTCCTGGAGAAACCATGGCATTTCTAGGACATAAACTGCAGACACTAACAACATTGGTATCTACACTGAACCAAAAGTTGATGATTTTAATGGTTGAGTGTTAATACTGGAAACACTGTGGACGGACTTAAAGAGGATATGTGGAGGGTGCAAGAAGCAGGTCGACGATCGACCAAAAATGCCCTCATGACTACGGACAGCCAGCACTTAAGGCCAGACTGCAGTCACTAGAGAATCAGGCCTGATCAGCAAATGTCAGAATAGTAGGCCCCTAGAAGGCTGTGAGGGGGACCACCCTGTCATGTTCATGCAAGACAGTAACAGAAAAGTTAATGTCCAAAGGAGCGGACTGTAATTGGGACATTTGAAAGGTCTCTCAATTTATCCCCATGGCTGAGCACAGAATTCAGATGAGCCTCGCACTGTCATGATAGTTACCTCGGTGTGGGGCTCGAGATAAGATCCTCCGATGTGCTTGTTGGCGACTCCTCTGTCACAAGGCGATCAGCAAGTCCACATATTACCAGACATTAGCTATGCTACAAGACAGCGCTGCAAGAAGTTTGATGGAGTCAGGAGAGTGTTCAGTGAGGCTGGAGTTCCCCACAAGATCTTTCCAGCTCAGTTTTGGATCGGATTGTCATGCAGCTACAATCTGAGCTCGATCTGAGGACTCCAATGATGAGGAACAGTTGGGGCTACCTGAAGTATCATTTGGTGGACTCTGGAATGAGTCAACAGGTTTAATATGAACCTAAAGTTAAATTAACAATTAGAGTTTTTTTTCTTTTGAACTGAGCCGAGATGCTGAAAGTAAAAGCACATAATAATTGTATGTTGCTGTTCCCAGGAGATTTCAAATTGTTTAAATGTTTTGACCCAATTATTTAAATGTTTTGACCTCCAGGTCTTTATCTCATATCGGGGGACTTTTTGTTTTTCTAGCTAGATAATGGACTTCCTGTTTTTGAGGAGAATTGCTGACTTTAAATAATAATAGAATATAATATGATCGCTGTTTTCAAATGGCTGAGAAGGGAGGATGTTTGTTCTTGCTCACTTGACGCTGCCCCTGCTGCATAACCCATAAGAGAAAACATTTTACATTTAGTTTTAATACATAGCAATGATAGTCCTTACAAGGATGTTGCTCCAGATGGACTGGATCTGCCGGACAATCCATTTAATTTTGAAAAGCCATGTCACTCTAGGGCTTAAGTTCACAGCACATAAGGGTTATAAAATGGGTGTAATGTATTTTGTTTCCTCCAGTGATGATGTAACACTATATTGCAAATGCAATTTAATTATTTGATTAAGGGATTTGTATCCTAAATGTAGAGCTACAAGACGGTCTGTTTGCTATATGCTTTCTGATGTCAAGTCTATGATAAAAAGCACCACAAAGTTTAAAAAAAAAAACTAGCCAAGGAGGCACTGAAAAGGAGCAGGAAATTCTAGACCCCCCACACACACACAACACATGGTAGTTAGTGAGGTAAACACCAAGGTAGAGAAGTCGATAGGCAGCAGGACAGGGGTAAATGGAGAAAAGGCAAAGGCAGAAGGACAGGGTGGGGCCAAAAGGGTTAAGGCAATCAAAACATGGAAGGTAAAGAGTACCAATGCCCGTAGTCTGGGTAACAAGCTCCCTGAACTAGTGGCCTTGATGGAAGAGGGACACCTGGATACTGTGGCAGTCACAGAAACATGGTACACAGAGAACCATGACTGGGATGTCAACATACCAGGGTACACAATCTACAGGAGGGACAGGGAGGGTAAAGAGGAAGAGTCTGCCACTCTATGTAAGGGAAGGGATCAGAGCAACGGAACTAGAGAGTAAACAGGGAGGAGGCACTGTGGGTCACCCGAAACAGGATATGGCACCACAATCTGCATGGGAGTTGTATACAGACCCCCATCTCAGGGGAGGAAATGGACAAGAAATGATAGAAGCATCCTTAGAATGGCAGAAAAAGGAGATATGGTTGATGGAGGACCTGAATATGCCAGATTTTAACTGGAGCACCTTCGCTGCAGCCACATCCAAGAGCAGGGCATCCTCAATGCCCTACAAGGGGCATGTCTCAGACAGCTACTGTTGGAACCCACTTGGGAGGAAGCAATCTTAAACCTGGTACTCTCAAATGGGGAAAGAGAGGATTTCAGATTTAGAAGGGTAGCCATCTGGGAACAAGTAACCACCAAACAGTGTGGCTCACTTATAAACATAGCCATAGAGTCAAGTCCACAAAAGTGAGGGTACAGGACTTTAGGAGGGCTGACTTTGGCAAATGGAGAGTGCCTCAGAAAGCACTAGCAAACAGGAAAGAAGGAGGGATAGAGGAACAATGGGAAAAATCGAAACTGCCATCACAGAGGCAACAAACATTGAGTGACTAAATAAACAAAACAAAATGAAGGAAAAAGCCACTATGGTTATCAAAAAGGTGGCGAGGAAGAGAGAAAAAAAAGCGTTCAGGAAGTACAAGGAAACACAGAAGGAACAAGACAAAGAAATGTACCAGTTAAAGCAGAAGGAAGCAGGAAGGCAGTCAGAACAGCAAAGGCCCAAACCGAGGAAAGGATAGCCAGCTCAGTTAAGTAGCGGAATAAACCTTGTATAGGTACATTAGGCAGTGAAGAAAAAAGACCAAGAGAGGGATAGTGAGGCTTAATAAAGGGGCAGGGGTGATGGTGAAAAAGCAGGGATGTTGAACAAATACTTCTGCCCGTGACGTTAAAAGAAGAGGAGGTGCCTAAACCAAATAAAAGAAGTACCTGGAAGGTGTCGAGACCAGTTCACTCACAGAAGTAAGGGTCCAAAAGAACTCCTGAAATTGAAGGTGGACAAAGCAATGGGACCTGACTGGATTCAGCCCAGAGTTCTAAAACAACTAAGGGAGAACTAGTGACACCATTGACTACCCTTTTAACAAATCATGGGGGGATGGTGTGGTACCTGAGGACTGAAGGAGGGTGATGTGATTCCCCTTCACAAAAGTGGGAGCAAGGCAGTGGCAAGAAACTACAGGACCGTTAGTTTGACCACATTGGTAGGGAAAATGATGTAATCACTTCTGAAAGAAAAACTGTTGAGTACCGAGAGGCCAGTGGGGCACAGGACCCAAGACAGCATGGAAACAAGTTAGCCAGCCTGGGAGTGGGTCCTAGGGTGGCAGCATGAGTAAAGAATTAGCAGGACAACAGGACCATGGGGTAATACTAAATGGAGTCCATTCCAAAGAAAGGGGGTTACTAGCGGGTAATGTAGGGTTCAGTACTGGGACCAGTCCTCTTTAATGTCTCTATAGGTGTCATTGCAGATGGACTGGAAGGAACAGTATCTTCTTTGCAGGCGACACAAAGATCTGCAACAGGGTTGATGCACAAAGGGTGTGGGAAAAGATGGCACTCTTAGAATGGCAGAGAAAGGGAGATACAGTTGATGGGAGACCTGAATATGCCAGATGTTAACTGGAGCACATCTGCTGCAGCCACATCCAAGAGAAGGGCCATTCTGATGCCCAATAGGTGGCAGGACTCAGACAGCTAGTTTGGAACCCACTTGTGAGGGAGCAATCTTAGACCTCGTACTCTCAAATGGGGGCAGAGAGGATCTCAAATCTAAAAGTGGGTTGCCATTTGGGGACAAGTGACCATCAAACAGTGTGGTTCACATTAAACTCAGCTACAGAGTCAAGCCATACAAAAGTGAGGGTACTGGACTTTTAGGAGGGCTGACTTTGGCAAGATGGGAGAGTGCCTCAGAAAAGCACTAGCAAACAGGCTAGAAGGAGGTGTGGAGCAACAATGGCGAAACATCAAAACTGCCATCACAGAGGCAACAAGCCTTTGTGTGAAGCAAATAAACAAATCAAAACGAAAGAAAAGCCACTATGGTTCTCAAAAGAGGTGGCTGTGAAAGTCAGGAAGAAAAGATAGCATTCCAGAAGTATAAGGAAACACAGAAGGAGCAGGACAGAGAGCTGTACAGTTAAGGCAGAAGGAAGCACGGAGGGAAGTCAGAATAGCAAAGGCCCAAACTGAGAAAAGATAGCCAACTCAGTTAAGAAGGGAGATAAAACCTTTTATAGGTACATCAGCGAAAGGAAAGACAAAGGGAGGGATAGTGAGGCTGAATAGAATGAACGTGGGTGGGCAGAGGGGACAGTGAAGAAGCAGGGATACTGAACGAATATTTCTCACAATATTCACAAAAGAGGAGGGGAAGTGCCTAATCCAATTAACAGAAGCACTCTTGATAGGGGGTCGATCCAGTCCTTTCACAGAAGAAAGGGTTCTGCAAGAACTCCTAAAATTGAAGGTGGACAAAGCAATGGGTCCTGATGGAATTCACCCCAAATTCTAAAAGAATTAAGGAGGAACTAGTGAAACCACTGGCTATTCTTTTAATAAATCATGGGAGGATGGTGTGGTACCCAAGGACTGAAGAAAGGCAGATGTGATTCCCCTTCACAAAAGTGGGACCAAGACAGAGGCAGGAAACTACAGACCTGTCAGTCTGACCTCCGTGGTAAGGAAAGTGATGAGAGTCACTCTGAAGGAAAGAATAGTTGAGTACCTAGAGGCCAGTGGGACACTGGACCCAAGACAGCATGGGTTCACAGTGGGAAGGTCATGTCAGACCCAATCTAATAGATTTCTTTGACTGGGTGACCAAAGTAGTAGACCAGGGAGGGGCTGTGGACATGGCCTACCTAGACTTTAGCAAGGCATTTGACAGAGTCCACACAAAAGATTAATAGTCAAATTAACCAGCCTGGGAGTGGATCCCAGGGTGGTAGCCTGGTAAAACACTGGCTGCACAACAGGACACAAAAGTAATTGTAAATGGAGTCCACTCTGAAGAAAGAGGGTTACTAGTGGGGTACCTGCAGGGTTCAGTATTGGGTCCAGTCCTTTTAATGTCTTCATAAGTGACACTGCAGAGGGACTGAAAGGAAAAGTATGCCTTTTGCAGATGACACAAAGATCTGCAACAAGGTTGATACACAAGGAGGTGTGGAAAGGATGAAAAGGACTTGCAAGGTTGGAGGAATGGTCAGAAGTATGGCAGCTAAGATTCAATGCAAAGAAGTGCAAAATAATGCACCTGGGAAACAAGAACCCAGGGAAGAATACACAATAGGTGGGAGGCAGTAACAACAACAAAAAGGAAAGGGACCTGGGGTAATCATATCAGATGACCTTAAGGTTAGCAAGCAATGTGAGAAGGCAGTAGGGAGGGCTGGGGGTATACTGGGATGTACAGGGAGAGGCATCAGCAGCAGAAAACAGGAAGTTGTTATCCCTCTGTACAGACAGTTGGTGAGACCCCATCTGGAGTCACTGCGCCCAGTTCTGGAGACCCCATCTCGAAGGACATAGACAGGACAGAGGCAGTCCAGAAGAGGGCATCTAAAATGGTGCAGGGTCTGCACCAGAAGCCACACGAAGAAAGACTAAAGGAGCTTAATATATATACCGCAGAAAGGAGAGAGGAGGGACGTGATACAAACTTTCAAGTACCTCAAGGGAATCAACAGAGTCTAAGAGGTAGCACTTTTCAGAAAGAGATGTGGAAGAACCAGGGGGCACAATTTGAAGATAGAAGGGGGACGGCTAAGAGACAATGTGAGGAAGTATTTTTTCCACGGAGAGGGTGGTGGACACATGGAATGGCCTTCCTGAGGAGGTTGTGAGGTCAAAACAGTGGGGGAATTCAAGAATGCATGGGACAGACATAAGGAAATTCTAGTGGGGGTAGGAGGAAACAGGCTGTTGCTTAACTAGGGTCTGCAGATTATCCAACAGGTATGGAAATGGGCAGACTGGGTGGGCCAAGCGGTCCTTATCTGCCATCAAAGTTTATGTTTCTATGTTTCATGTCCTTTGCACAAGGCAGATACTCTCTAGGCTATCTTCCCTTCCTACTTTCCGAAACCCTGGACAGCTCCTCTCTGGAGGATGTTACCACCTTTAGGTATCTTTGTATCTGGCTAGACCAGCATCTAAACTTCTCTGACTATGTAGATACTACAGTCAAAAGCTGCACCCCAAGTTAGGTGTACTTTTCAAGAACTGTGACTGTATCCCACTGCCGGCAAACCATGCTGTCATCCAGATAATGATCTTCAACTATGGCAACGTTGTCTACAGCGCAGTCTCAGTCACTACTCTTGCCAGACTGGACACTCTCCAACTTTTCTGTCATTACACTCGACTGTCCCTAGAGCTCATCACTGTTCTATGTATCAATCACTCTCTTCCTTCTTTGTGGACAGACGGCGGCCCACTGCACCAGCTCTCATGGGCAAATTCTGGTTTACTCCCCTACCTCTCAGCCTCACTCTCCCGCACCCCCCACCACTGCCATACGCCAGAAGCTCAAATATTTGAACCATAGCAGTCCCGTCAGTCTCCACGACCATCTGCAAGCTGCATTCAGCCACCACTTTCCTAAAATCTGGGACTCCTCCCCAGCCATTCACCAATCTGCTGCCCTGGATCCTTTCAAACCACCTCAGAGGTCTCACCTCCCTCACCTGCTCTCCCATGACTGGTTTCCAATTAGGTAACAACTGTAATTAGGCATCTCTCAAATTTTTATTACTTGACTTTAATTCAGCTGTTCTTTAATTGATTGCCGACATTTAATTATTAACTCTGGTGGTTTTGACTCGCTGTACTGGCAATGTTGACTGTTTCTCCGTCACTCAAATTCTCATGTCTTGTATGGTACTGTTCCCAATGTATGCTGTGATTGTGTGCTACTTTGCTCTGTAAATAGTTTACCAACATGTATGTTACGTATTTTATACTCTTGCTGCCAAAGCCCCACTTGTACAATTCCTTTCCCCAGGGCACATCTGGAAACAAGCTCCCAGCTCAGTATGCCTTTCCTGGTGAAACTTTTTAAATAAATAAATAAATAAATAAATAAGATTCTATGATGCGTGGCTGTAACATAACAAGTATAACAAATACAACATGCATCAGTTGATTGTAGCATATAAGAAAGTACATTCAAATTGTTAAATAGGCTGCGTACATCAGGCTCTGGGAATTAACTCTTTCAGAATATACACTTTACTGGTATTACTTTTTACTGGGAGCTTGTGGCTTTAACCGCCACCATTATGTCTTGTTCCACTAGGGAAAGTGAGGTGAGGGAAGGCCCCACTGACACTCGAATTTGTCCATCCAGCCTCTCAGTGCATATGTCATATACTCTCAGGGCAGTGCTTTGAGTAGGTATCTCTACATTTGTATGGTGGGCTTGACATGAGACAGCCAGGTGTTCAGTATGCATTTTATGGTATGAGCAGTATGACTCTGACCATTCATGGATACAAGTCCCACCCTCCTAATCTCTGGCTTCACTCCAAACAAAAGTAACCAGGGTTCATCAACTACCAGAAACTTACAGATCTTGTATACCTGTTGTGCTAATCGCTAACCAAAGGGGCGGAGCTCTTCTCAGCTCCAGAAGAAGTTCATGTAAGTGCCCCTGTTGGAGTTGCACCTCCCACAAACTGGTGACACTCCACATTAAATCTGCTGACCACAAAGGGCAGCTGAAGGAGAGAGACCGCTGCTGTGGGCGTCGGGGCTGAGGGAGCTCACAGCAGTTAGCCTGCCCTCCTTTACTCCCCCCACCAAGGAAAGAGCTCCTGAAGCCAGAGACCTCAACTACTGAGGCTGCTTCCTGCCTGGATATGGGGCTCTCTAATGAGCCACCAGACCCCCAAGGAAGCTGGCGCCCTGACTTGCCCGGCACCAATCAGGTGCAGCAGTAATGTCTTTCCTCACTCCCAGAGGGCTTTAAATGCTGGGTTTAGGATGTTGATACAGCAGCTGCAGAACAGGGACTACTGCTGCGGACATCGAGGGTGAGGGGCTTATAGCAGTTTGACCAGCCCTCCCTCTGCTATTGAGGACAGAGCTCCTAAAGTCAGAGCTTAGTTACTGTTGAAGCTTCCTTTTTGAATCTGGGCTCTCCAGTCAGCTGCCAGATCCCAAGTGAAGCTTCGCCTCCTGACTCGCCAGGCACCAATAGGTGCTACAGTGATGCTCTCCCTCACATTACATTTATCTACTCAAAACTGGCCTTGCAGGCAGTCCTCGCTGAGGATGAGCACAGAGGACATCGACTGGAGTCTGCCAGGAAACAGCCAAGACCCTGTCCATCAATCCCCAGGTACATCTCTATTTTGCAGGCTGCACTGCAGTGGGGGTTGAAGTGTACAATTTCACTTGGTCGTGGTTGGGGAGCATCGCTAGGCTACTATTTCTTTTGGGGTACTACTGAGGAAACAAAGTTAAGTTTGTGTTTTTTTTTTTTTTTTTTACTTTCTTATTAGTTTAGTTGTATAAAATACACAGTACACTACCCTCATAGGTAGGTGTGTAAAAGATCATAAATATCACATGTAATGCAAACATCATTATTACAGTAGGATTTAATAAGCCTGCATATTTATTATATCCACTTGCGAGGCGGGGGGAGAGAAGATAGACACTATATTTTAGCCCTTTCCCACCATCTGATTTACAACAGGCCAGTACTGCCATGAGGCGGGATTACCATCACAGCATTTCTATTTTAACAATCACACTTTATATCAGGTGTAACATCCCTCAACCATACTAGTTAGTTAGACATTAGTACATTTCAACAGAGCTCCCTCCATCAGCAAAAGCCTCATATGTTCCCACTTCTTATCTTTTAACAGAAATTAAAGAAATAGATATTTCAACTTGTATTCGATCACCGAACAAAATCAAATCTGTAACTTTGTTTAAACATTTACAACATACAGTAAAGAATCTACACAGTGTGCATGTCCGATTGGTCTAATGGTGGTTAAAGTACCTCACCGGTTGAAAAAGAAATATGTCTAGCCCCTTATCTTTAAGCCATCTTAATAGTCACCATTTTGTCTGCCACCGTTAAGTCCATTTGTCCTTGCCGCCAATACCTACAAAAGAATTTTAAACATAATATACTCTATCATATTTATCATGACTTAGTGAAATAATAGACTATGAATTAACTTATTTGGACATGGTCAAAGAGGCACGTTCCATAGAAACATAGAATTTTATAGCAGATAAGGACCACTTGGCCCACCTAATCTGCCCATTTCCTACCTAATGGATAAACCATCAAGATTTACTCAGTATCACTGTTCTCCCCTTTAGCCTGAACTTCACATTCTATGCAAACCATCAGTTTTTAGCCGCTTCAGATTCTGCAAATTGGTAGGTTTTCTTCCTGTATGTAATCCGAGGCTAGTCAGCATCAGAAGGACATGGTGAACACCTAATTATGTCACAGCGGGTTCTAATGCCATCAAAACTTTCCGGCGTTGTCTGCTGGCAAAACCCAAGCCTGGAAAAATGTGACTTTAATCGTTACCACTCCAAGGATCCCGTTTGCCCTGGCAACATTAAGGTCTCTCTCCCTCACCGAGCCAAGTAGCACAAGAGTGTGCGAGGTAGAAGCTGGTTAGTTGCTGCACTTCTTCTCCCACCACTGGGCTGATCCTGTAGGCCTTTAAGATCGTAATGGGTGCCTGGATCTGTAAAGGCTTGTCGAAGGACTGCAGGAATGTAGCAAGATCATCTCCCTCAGTGTCCTCAGGCAAACACAAGATTTGAGCGTGTGAGGCTCGGAAAGCATTTCCAAATTCTCCAAGTGTCTCCTTAGCTCCACGGTTTCCTTCAGTGAGACCCGTGGATACTGTCAAGCGCTATTGCCGCCCGATGTGGATGCAGATTTGGTTACTTCCTTCAGTAATCCAACCTTGGTATTCAGTTATTTAAACTGAGGGTAAAGTTTTTCCATTTTCTGGTCTAGCCACTTAATTGCTTTAAGTGCAGCATTGGTAGGCTGCAGTGACAGATCTCCACCCTAGATTTTGATTCTGAGCCCGTACCTGACTTTGGGTCTTTTGATTGGGCTCCTTCTCCTCCATCGACTGCTCTGTTGGTTCTCCCCACAACTTTGGGGTAAAGCACTTTGATAGCCAGATTACGCTATATAAATAATTATTTATAAAGTTTCAAAATCGTGTTGTTCAGTGTAGCGGATGTTGTTCTTAGGATAGATCCAATTATTTAAAACAAGTGATTTTTCTGTTTTTAATTTGGTAATTGGGGTTGTAAGTGGCGCTCTGGATAAAAGCATCTGCAATCTCGGCTGTTAGCCTTACATCCCCCCATAATTTTGTGGTTTCTTTCTTTTTTTTTTTTTTTAGTTGTATAACCAGGAGTAGCACACTAAGCTGAAAGCTTATTTACAGAGCGACCTGGGTACAGGAAGATAAGTGACTTGCTCCAGGATCACACACAGTATACAAGTGGGCTGTAGGATTCAAAGGAATCTGATCCCTGGGATGCAGATTTGCACCTCAGAGCATAAAGCACCCTTGCCTACCCATGTACTGGCCAGGTACCTAACAGGGTCACAGTGTGTTACACCCAATCTTACACTGCACAGTATCGGGAGCAATATAGGGTTATTTACACTCCTGTGTTCATGCAGAAGCTGTCCAGTAAGTTTTTCTCCCACACACGCAGTACTGAAAAAGCCTGGACGGTGCTTTGTGGCATACAGGTCACCAAAAAGAAAAAATTGCTCTAAAAGTGATTACTGAGATATAAAGAAAAAATAAAAGGTGGCTTTTTGCATCAACATTTCAGATTGTGGGTGTGACTAGTCTGATCATTGGTGGGAAAAGAACTGAGGAGGAAGGGCCACACACATTTATGTAGACTATGATGTGTGGTGTCAGGGCCACTGGTTGGTTGCTTCCAAAGAGTACGTGTGGTCCTAGCGCTGATGAAGGCATAGGTCCAAAACGCGTGGCTTGGCAAAAGATAGCCTCAAAGAATATCTCGATAAGACCACCTTTTAGTGGAATCTTGTTTCTTCCTGGTAAACCCCATGGCTTCCTGCATTTGCTGCATCACGGGTTGGAAAGAAGAATCTCCTGGTAGTGATCTGGATTGTATGTACATAGAGTCCTCGCTGCAGGAAGATAAAGGTAGTTGGTGCCATGTGTAAACTGACTGCCCTCAGCAAACTTCTCCTCCTCAAAAGCCACCTCCATCCTGAGGTCAGGACTGTGTTCCAGTTTGCTGTCGTTTCTGCTGATGATGGGCACAGAGATCCACTCTGGCAGCGTAAGCATCAGTTAAGAAGGCTTATTAGGCTATATTTGGTATTGGGAGTAGATGCGGTGGAGGCAGCAATGGACCCGTCAACTGAACAACAGGCTGCGAAGGCAGACCTGGTAAAGACACCATATCTTTTCGGAAAATGATACCAATATAGTCCTGGCATGAACAACTTCCTTGTTAGGGGGTAATGATCGGTAGTGTCGATAGTGAGCAAAAGCCTGACGATGTTGGCAATGTGCCATTCATGGCTGGCCCGGTAACACCTGAGCCAAGTCCCAACAATTACCTCTGGCTGACGGTCAGGGGAGGAGGGTCTGTAGAGGAAGTACTATGGTGCCTGTGCCAGGGCCTAGACCATAAATGTCAATGGTGGGCAAAAGATGCAACAGCGATGTAGCGTCCATGATAGGCCCAGTAATTGCCCGAGTCAGGTCACGACCTTGGCACCTGGTCGATGGTTAAAGGGGCTGAAGTGGAGGTGTCAACAACACTGCCTGATAGGGGCCGTGACTGTAATGGTCAACAGCAGGTGAAAATCCGATGACAACAACCTACCATCCATGACAGGCCCAGCAGCACCTGAGCCACACCCCAACCTTGGTATCTGGACGGCCAGGCCTGGTGTCACTGCTGCCAAGGCAGATGGTGACAAGGAAGATGTACTTATGGTCGCGTGGTAACCTGGATCTCAACAGGAGACCTTTTCTCTCCTGGTGCCTATACTTGTGGCTCTCTAAGGACATCTTCTCCTTCGACTTTGACTGGGATTTGTCTGATGGAACAGACGGCGGCTTTCTCCTCTAGCTGCCTCTCCACTGCAGCTAGGGTCCTTCTGAGAAGAAACTTCTCGAGTGGATTTCCGTGACGTCACCAACCGGGATGCAAGGGTAAAACCTAGCTCTGCTGATCCTGGGCTAAAACAGACTCTCTCACAAATAAACCACAAAATAATCAAAAGAATATCAGGAGAGCCACAGCATTCAATGGGAGGCAAACAACAGACTGTACGCACCCCAGAAGCAAGGATTCGGCAGGATTCTCTCACCCTTCATCAAGCTCTGCAGAGATTCAACCAGACATGGCAGCTCCAAATGGGGCCTCCTCTCAGCAACCCAGCAATGCTACCATTCTAGCAGAGTTGCAGGAATTCAGGACAGAGGTTCGTACTTTCCGTCAGAAGTAACTACAGAAATCAGTAAACTTTCATCTCGTGTTACTGAGGTTGAAGAGCAACATACTGAATTACATGATCGGACTGACAGGCTGGAGCATGGTAGTGCACTTGCTAGATGAACAGCAAGCTTTAAAAGAGAAATGTGAGGATTTTGGAAAACAGATCGTGCAGGAATAATTTGAGAATACATGGGATTCGGAGAAAGCGAGGAAGGAGAGATATTTTAAAATCTGTGGAGGAGCTCCTCAGCGACTCTGCAATTAGACCCAGCTTTTAAATTTGACATACAGCGAGTCCATCAGGCTCTATCGCAGCTGTGGGGGCCCTGCGTTTTGTGGCCCACCTTCCCTAGGGTTTCACCTTTGGCCGATTCAGTCTGCGAAAGGACGGGCGCTGCTGCTGATGGGGGCGGTACATGGAATCAACTGACTTCAGTGCCATCCTTCTCTTGCAAATTGGTGATGATGTCCTTGACATCACCTCAACACCGACCCGGAAGGAGTGCTTGCTGGATAGCAATTGCACCTCCGGGACCAACCCTGACACACGGAGCCAAGCATGATGCCGTAGGCCTTCTGGCGAAAGCTGAGCTCCGCCACAGCAGTGTCCACTGCTTTGTCATGTCGCACGAGTATGTGCGACTGGCTGAATGAGCAGAGTGGACGAGATCAGCCAACTCCTGCTTGACTTGGGAGTCAGGCAAGCAGTCCAGTTTGGCTTCCGCCGAGTCAGGATGGCCTTCTGGTAGTCCCCATATGGCCGACATAGTTCAGGGCCCTGATCCCCAGCGTGGAGGAAGCGTAAATTTTCTCCCATACTGGTCCAGAAGGCGTGATTACTTATCAGGCGGTGACGAGCTAAGATGTTTGGGAGTTCGCCGACTGGCCGTGAGCAGCGCTAATCACAACCGAGTCAACCACGAGGGTAAGAATCAGAAAATCAACACCCTCTGGAGCCTGATATAGCCAGTTTGACTTCCTAGGAAGTGGGGCTAAGGCACCAGCTGTTTCCATATTGTAGTACAGGGGTTGGCGTGAAGCTCTATCCAGGGTGGCACCAAGGTAGGAGCTGTCACGGCAGATCCAGATGTTCAGCGAGTTTCAGACACTGAAGATCTGGTTCCAGGAGTGCCACTGATGAACCTCCTGGATTTTCCTAAGCAACTCCGTAAAGAAGGATCCTCTGGAGGAGACTTCGGAGAAGTCCTTGGCCTGGGCTTCAACGGAGGCGTGGCTCATCGTCTCTCTCAGAGCAACTGTCAGAAGAGTCAGAGAGTCCGAGGGTGAAGAGGAGGAAGAAGGAGAAACGACTCCCTTTCCCAACCCGGGAGGAACGGAACCCTTGGGAAGTCCCGGGAAGCGTGTCCTGCCTTCTCTGGATCCAAATGGAAGAACCCTGGAGTCGGAGGTGGTGAGGAGTGTGCCGCCTGGACATACGGGAACCTGGGGCGGCTCCATCGCCGAGGCGCTCTGACCCTCTTTGGTGAGCTGAGCCATGGCCTCAGCCCACCAGGAGGCCTGAGTCTCCCTGCAGGTCCACCGGCAGCCATGAGGGGCGGTGGAGGAGGAGAAGGCGAGGATAAGGATATAGGTTGTAACCGTATGGGAGGCGTATCGAAACCCCGGCTGCGGGTGTCTGGTATTGGCGCCGGTACTGCGGCGTCAGGTACTGTGGCACGGATACTGCAGTCCCGGTACACCGCGCCGAATAGGACAGAAGGTACCCGGAGCCGGGGCAGCCGAGCAGCTGGTGGCCTCACAGGCGGGTCCATAGTGGAGAGCCTGGAGGACAGAGGGCCCGATGGGAGCGGAATGTCTCCTGGAGTCGGTAAGGCTGACGTCAGGGCCAACGGCGGAGGCCCTGGCATCGGAGGTACCAATGTCGGAGGGGCTGGCGCCGGGTCGGCATCCGGGAGCCGATGTCAGGTCTGGGGCACCAGGTGGAGGAAGGACTGACAGAGGCAAAGATCCCAGCTTCGCCAGGGATGGAGGGAAAGTCCCCGGGTCGGTTGGGGAGACTCTGGTTCCCAGAGGCAGCGACGGCTGCAGGGAACCAGGTACGACGGACATGGGTGGGGTCCGCCATCGGTTCCCTCGCCAGCCGGACGCCGGACGAGCTGACATGAGGCTTCAGGGTGAGCTCTCGCGGGCGCCAGAGAAGCCAGTGTCCGACTTACGAGCCATCACCGAGGCGGGCCAAGTAGAGATCAGCCTGGTCCGTGGAGTGGAGCCGTGTGTCACCCGGAGGGTCGGACATCTTACCGGCCCTCTCTGGGCGGACGTCAGAGGAGCAGGCACCCAGCTCACGGAGTCGCCCACAGTGGCAGGCCGCAAGCCTGTGGCCAAACCAGGGACAGAGGCCTCCAACTGCCTGGATCGCCTGCAAGGCCCAAATGCAGGCCAGACAGGCGGGCCGACGCCTCGAAACCTCTGAGGTGGCCGTCGAGGAGGCGATTCCCGGAGGATGTTACCTGTGTCCCAGCGACTCCCGAGGGCGTGGTGGAGGACCCTTGTCCCAGTGCCTCTCCTTCTCCTTCTTCTGATGGCCTTCGGGAAGTGGACGCCTGCCTCAGTTTTTGAGCTCCTTCTCCATAGAACTCATTTTCTTCTTCAGAATATGGGCTTCCAGGGATTGCTGCTGCCTTTCCGGGTAGCTTGGAAACTGAGGCAGTGCTGGCACTTCTCGACCCGGGTGTCCGGGGCCTAGGCAGAACAGGCACAAGGAGTAGCCATCCTTGATAGCGACAGTTAGGCTGCACAAGTGCACTTATTCTTGTGCTCAGAGGGTGTAGGAGACGACATACACAGACGACAGTACTGACGTTAGTCGAAAAAACTATTTTTGGTAAAAAATGATGAAGGTAGGGCTGACGAGCACAAACTTTTCCGTGAGGCACTCCACGAGCTAATGGCAGGAAAGAACTGGAGGCGGGTGTCGGGACGCCCCTTTATACTGACAGCTCCGGCGCTGGTCACCTGGCGTGGGGCGGTCCCTCGCCAGGACTGCTAGCTGAAATTTTTCCGTGGGGTCCTGCTGCCTGCGCGTCAGTCCTATATGTAATTACCTACTGCAAGAGCCCTCTCAAGTAAGATCTATCCTTACCAGAGCCTGGAGAATGAGGGATACTAAGTATAAAGGAAGCGCATTTATTTTGACAACGACTACTCCTCATCTATTTCAGCCAAGCGCAATTCCACGCTCCCATATTCCGTCTCGTAAAGCAACCACAGCTAAAATTTGCTACTCCATACCCTGCTCGACTAGCCATCATGTTTCCAGATGGCCCCAAACCTTTGAGACATCAGAAGAAGCAACAAAAGCTCAACTCAGGGGCCTGGTTCAATCCACCCAGGAAGACTCCTCACTCAGGAAAACTCAGTAAGGCCTTCAGTAATGCTGTTTGGGACACTGCTAGGGATCAGGTTCCAGAAAGAGACAGAGTCAAGCAACCCTAGAGGATGTGAAAAACTTTTGCAAAGATTTCCAGCGACCTGCACCGGAGTGAGTGGCGAGAGAGGTTCTGCAGAGACTTAAAAACTAGTAACTTGATGCGGAGGTGGCTCTGCATACAGGGACTACACAATGCAACTCGAGGAAGTCTGTTTGGGGTTGGGACATTGGGAAATGGAAATCAAGTTTATATTCACAAGCTGATAGATGGGAAAACGTTAGTGAATCAGAAGGTTGGTTCTGAATTTCCTTGGATTATCTCCTCCCGAAGCTTGCTGATAGGTCTCCCATAGTTATTGTTTCATTATACTACAGCCCAGGAAAGGCAGCATGACTTAATGCATTTTTGCAGCGCTACATGTCCACCTGACGATTATAGGGTCAGAAATCCATCCCTAAATGGTCGATGTATCCATAAGGCCTTACTGGAGATGAGGCACACAGGGACCATTTCCTGGGGTCTCTGTTTAGGGTTACCACCTTTTAGAAGCCTAAAGTGGGACATTTCTTACTAAAACATGATTTTAGCAGGACAATCGTAGCTCGACTAGTTCAACAGACTTTTTTCTCTGCATAATCAGAATTAAGGCTAAGTATTGTACTTTCTTGGTTGCTTCTATGGTTTCATATCATTTTAATGTATTTTAGTTAAGGTACTATAGTTTTCTACAAGATTTAGATGAAAGTTAGAAAATATTTTTCTATTAAAAGTCAGGACATGTAGTATTTTTCATGTTTTTGCAGGACACAGCTACCCAAATCAGGACTGTCTGCGAGAAGCATGGGACAGGTGGTAACCTATCTCTGTTCCTCATTTTATTTCCAGTGTGACCTGCTGCACCACTCGTACCAGGAAATAGTGGTGCTGAAGGGGCCCTGGTGTTGCCTTGACACTCCCTCAGGGCACATACATCTGCCCCTTCAAAGGAGAAGTATCTGTCCCTTCCTCACCTTGGGAGCCACTTACATTTTCTGCTAGGTTCAGAAATCTGTTACAGCAGATACAATTTGCTGGTACAAAACAGTTGATGCTCTGTTGGCATTTGGTTATTTTGGCAGGCCTAAAAGTACTGGCGTCATGTATAATGTTAAAATGCAACAGGTCTGCACATGTTTAGTTCTTCTAGGCCTAGTGCGAATTTTTTAGATCCTTGTGTACATTTAAACACCGGACAGTGTTATGGTGTTTAAACAGAACAACAGGCAGACATTATAATTAGCTATATCAGTGACAGTACATAAGGCAATTAATAATACAATATTATTGAGCATGGGGTGAAAAGGCATAAGTACGGTAGGAAGGGATATATTGTACTTTTAACATGCAGGAAATATGCATACAAGGACTGATCAGAAGTAGATATGGCTAAGTCAACTTTAATTTTATCTTTAAATGTGAATGGGATTGGTAATCCGATAAAGCACTCTCAATTATTTCAATTATTCAGAAAAAGAGACTGGGGCTGCTTATGCTGCAGAAAACCCACATGTCCTCGGACGAACATAAAAATTTCAGAGGTGTGGGTATTCTGGAGTAACTGAATCATCCTATAGGGGTGGGAAAAGGAGAGGGGTGATGATTATACTCTCCCAGGAGGTGCCCTTTGAAAAACAAAGTGAGATTAGTGACCTGGAGACCACTATACCATAGTGACAGGCAAGCTGTACTAAAGACCGTTACCCTGGCATCTGTCTATTTCCCTCCTGGGTCAGGAAGCCCTTAGCAGTAACATTCTTTGCAGATTTAATGTCCCTCATGGAGGGTCACTGCTGCTGGGAGGAGATTTGAATATCACTTTAAACCCCTCTTTGGATGCTGATACCCCTCTGGCCCATAGATCTAATGCTCTCCAAAAATACACAAAACAAACCATCACTTCTCTGGGCTTCGTGGACACCTGGAGAAAATTTTTTCCTAAGACAAAGAAATATACCCACTAGGCACCTTGACGTGGGAAGTGGGACTCGACTGGACTACTTTATAACCACGGTCGAGCATTTAGATTCCATTTGTGATGTATGGCATGGGATCACCTTCTTATCGGATCATGCTCCCTTATATGTCAAGGTGGACCTAGGGGCTAATATTAGCAAACCAACTGGTGCCTGAACCTTGCCCATCTTAGGGACCCAGAGGTCCTTGAATTGGTCCAGAAGACTGTACCTAGAATTAAACTAGAAAACATGCATCATGCGGTTGCCCCCACAATTCTGTAGGATACGTTAAAAGTAGTATTAAGAGGAGAGATTATACGATTTTCTGTCATTAAAAATAGCACAGGGAAAGCATACGACAAAGACCTGCAGGAGGAGCTATTACATTTACAGAATTGGCCAGATCAAAAGGACCCCACAATACGACAATGATTAAGAATTGTAAAACCAAAGCTACAAAAACTAGTAGACCAATCGTTACAACAAAACTATTTTATTTAAAGTTAAGACATCATGAGGGGGACCTAAGGCCTCAGAAATTTAGCAAGAAAATTGAGAGAACAGAGAACCAGAGCAAACATAATTAGCATGGTAGATCCTAAAACAGGAAGATTAGCAAAAGACCCCAGGAAATTAGACTTGTTCTACAGTTTTACCATGAGTTGTACACTAAAAAGAGGAAATTCCCATAGACAACATCAAATCATATTTACAGAGTTTACCAATACCATGAATCAGCCCACCACAGCTGAAGCCTTGCTGGTGCCAATCAGGAGGGAGAACTACTCCAAGTTCTAAAAACAGCTCAGAACCTGAAGGTGCCAGGTCCAGATGGGTATCCCTCTGAATTTTATAACAAATTCAAAAAGCTGATACTACCCATATTACTCCCGGCCTTACATGCAGTCCAGGAGGGGGAACCCCCACCCACCCACATGGCACTATGCCACCATATCAGCCATACTTAAACCCCCATAAAGATAACACCCCCTCATTTCGCCCCATTTCAATGCTAAATTATGGTTACAAAATGTTCAGGTCAGCCATGGCCTCTAGAATGAACCATTTACTACCAGCTATTATTGACACGATCAGTGGGCTTTATTAAGGGGCAGACAGCCACGATACCATAAAGGCATGCACATTTCTTAGTAGATTATGCCATAGAAAGACAAATCCCTTTAGTGCTACTGGGGTTAGATGCTGAAAAGGCATTCAACCGGTCAGCTGGTCTTTTTATGGCAGACTCTGGAGCACTTTGGATTCCCAGAACAACTTATAAAACAATTACAAAATATTAATGCCTCCCTAAAGCAAATGTTAAGGTGGATAAGGCTCTTCAGATACATTCCATCTCTCAAGGGCACCGTCAGGATACTCAATGTTGTTTCTCTATATCATGAACCCTGGCCATTGCCATCAGAACTCACATAGAGGGCCTTCCACTGGAGTCGCCCACACAAGATATCACTATTTATGGACAATATTCTGCTGGCTCTCACCAAGCCTGAACTATCCATCCCAGAGGTATGGACACAGCTACAAACATTTGGTAAGCTAGCAGGATATAAAATTAACAAATCAAAAACCAGGTATTGACGCACACTTACCTCCCTCCTCCCTCCACTTCAAAAAAGACTTCCCCTTTAAGTGGCACAGACAAGAGATGAGATACTTGGGAATAAAGCTCACAAGAACACCATTCATGCAGAGCTCTCATATCTCGAACCTTTAACCTAAAATTGACAGAAGATCTATCTCGTTGGTCACATCTCCTTAAGCTTTTCAGTAGGATAGATACAATTAAGGAGAATGTGTTTCCCGATATTGTTCTTTCTTCAGACACTGCCCCTTCACCTCAAGCAAATATATTTCCAGGTGTAGGGACAGAATGATATCCCGCTTATTTGGAGCGGAAAGCGCCCCAGAATTAGATATTCTGTTCTGCAACTGGCCAGAGAGAGAGAAAAGATGGCCTTAACCTCCTTATCTCAGAAAGTATTGATGGCAGCACAGTTAAGGGTAGTCCTACACAGGCTACAGAAACCGAATGATGCACACTGGAAACAATTAGAAGTAACTTGAGGGGACCTATACAACACTCAGGAGCTCCTTTTGGAATGTCCCCAAATGCCAAGAGATAATGAATTATCCGGTTCAATTAGGAACCCTTAAACATATGGCTTAAGGTCAGCAATGATTATTTTACATTCCTGAAAAATTGTTCTGGGAACACTGAAGTATAATGCAAATTTGACTGCAGGTCCCTCAGGCCCTTATGTAGTTCAATGGCAGAGATATGGCATTTTATTCATTTTCCAGTTAGTGGGCAGAACAGGTCTCCTTCCCTTTGTCTCCCTTCAGAAGGAATATCACTTGCCCCATAAATATTTTATTTCTTATTTACATCTTAAATGATACCTTCAGCCATATGAGCGGTCCCTCACGTCCCTAAGTGAAAACCTACTCAAATAATACAACTGTTGCAAGCTCATATCAGAGGAGCGACCTCAGATCACCTGATTAGTAAGATATATAAGGCCCTAAATGAAAGACAGGGAGAACTCGACCAACTCAATCAGGTTTAGATGGGAACAAGAACTACAGGTATCAATCAGTGAGCAGGACTGGAATGACTCTGTTCTACCAACTATAAAATCTTTCTCACCATGCTGGCGTGAATACATGCTTGAAACTCCGTTCTCGTTTCTTCTGCATACCAGCCTTGCTGGCTAGTATGGGAGAACTAGGGAGAGGACAGTGTTGGAGAGAATGTGGGATGATAGAGCTAATCAGAGCCATGTCCTTTGGTCATGTCCTAGCTATCCAAATTTTGGAAGGAGATCCTCAAGGAGCTGAGTGCAATTTATGACACTGCTGATTTATTCACCACATTTATACTGACTTTTATTAAACCAAAAGGTCTGCTAATCGACAAAACTTGCTGAAACAAATTTTAAAATTTATAACAGTAGCCCACAGAGTTATCACTAGACTGTGGTTTACAAATAAAATACCCACTGAAACAGCCTGGACTGTTTTGTTCAGGGAGATACATGCCCTTGGCGATTCTCGCAAAGATGATGGACAAAGTTCAAAAATTTGATGTACAATGACAAAAGTGGATGATATGCCAACTAAATCATCATGATGATTTTGTACCTTAAGCTATGTACTGAACTTGTAATTTTGCTCTTCTTTTGCACTGAAAAGATAGTTGGAATATGATCTGTGATGCTCCTTGAATTTTAATGGGAATAAAATCTGAGAGGGATAGGGAAGGGCTCACCAGTGCTATGCCGATTTGATTTGAATGGATCATAGATTGAACTTAAAATGAGTAATTATGATTCTCTGGATACTGAAGTAATAAGATGTTAATTTATTTTCCCTAATATGACTGCTACAAGTATACATGTAATGTATTGTGATGTTATTAATGTGATAAGTGATGTATTGCTGCCTGTAAAATTGTTGCATTTATAGTTTAAATAAAAGACTACATTAAAAAAAAAAAACTTCTAGAGTGCTCCCTATGTGTATTGCTTGGTAGTGTAGCTGAATCCTCAGCAGAACTCACGAGCTTTAACGTAATGAGAGGGGCACAGGCAGCAGACACACACTTCATGTGCATCATCTTTGCAGATTTTCTCACCACGATCACAACAACGAAAAAGCTTTAATGTTTCTTTTGGTAGCAAAGGAGAACTGAAAAAAGCCTAAAATAGTGGTTTGTTTTAAAACTAGAAAAAAATAACAGAGGTGTTCATGTTTCCAACAGCAAGTCCAACAAGCTAATAGATGGCAAGAAAAGAACTAAATGGGAAAGGGGCCACACCCTTATGTGGATGTTAGAAGCAGGGACGTCATCATGGGAGGCCCAGACTTGCATAGCTTCCAGTGGCCCTAGTGCTGGACAGCGTTATATGTTCCAAAGGTGTGTTCTGATGAAAGGGACATCCTCGAAGAGCTGGGCCTCCAACTCACTGCTCAACAGTGCAGCAGAGATGTTAAAGACACCAAAACAGATTTACCCAGTTTAAATTGTTACACAGGTGGCAATGGACACCCCCTGAAGCTCCACAAATGGGACCTAATGGACTAAGAAAAATATTGGAGACGTCAGCAAGACACAGGATCCATCACACACATATTATGGACATGTCACAAACTGAACAAGAACTGCCAGGAGGTGTAGCAGGTCTGCACAAAAGTACTTAGGACATATCTTGTTCTCACACGGGTCTACCCATTCGCCCACCTTGCACAGACAGCTTGCAGGGACACTAACATCAGCCAAAGGGTCATCTTGCAGCACCGTGCCTAAAGAACACCCACTAGTGAACAGTGGCTTACAGAAATTGGTAAAACAGCCTGTTTTGAGAGGGTTCAATCTGGCATCAGAGACCAGGTGGACCAGTATTGGGAGCGTTAGGATGAATGTATTTACATCTGAATACTGCACAGTATCATAGGGATACATAGTGGGTAGGGAGACATGAAATGCCCAACAATCCCCCAGCCTACAAGCATTCTATTCAATTTCACTGGACCACGACCTAGATCAGGTATCACATATGCCTAAGCTGACTGCATCATGTTACAGCTAAGTAAACCAGTCATCACCAACACACAAAAGTACAGTTACATAAGAACTTACTGTAACAGTAGATCTTCAAGAGAAGCTCTTGCAGCAGAGCAACACCAGTGAGACTAAGCCACCAGGTGCTAGGACCATATGGAAATCCTAGGTAGCAGTCTACCAAGGGCCTCACGATGGCAGCATAGGGCCATAGAGAGGGCGTGTTACCCACACCACCAGTTCCCCTAACTGGAGACTGCACACAGGAACCTGAAGGAGAACAGAGGAGGTTTCCTGAGAGCAAAAGACAGACAGAAGAAGGTTCCACGGTGAAGGAAAGAGAGGAAAGAAGCAGGGCCCGCTGCAAGAGCTTCTCTCAAATATCTACTATTACGGTAAGTTCTTACGAATCGCATTATCTTACTTTGAGGAAGGCCATTGCAGCAGCCACACCAGTAGGACTGTGTCCCAAGCAGTACCAGTTATCACCAGGATTACATCAATGGAGGAGGACCAAACAGCAGTTAACAGCTCATGACAGAAGGCCCTGAAGAACTGCCATGCAAACTGGCTCTCGCCTAGAGGCAATGTCCAGACTGTAATGCTTGGTGAAATGCGGACAGAACACCAGGTGGCAGCTGCACAGATGTCAGCAGCAGACACATTTCTGAAGCAAGCTGTGCAGGCAGCCATACCCCTGGTGAAATGGCCCTTGACCATCCCCAGAAGAGTTTGTTGTGTACTGTGGTAGCAATAAACAATGCAATTAGTGAACCACTTAGACAAACACTGTTTGGAAACAGGAGTGCCCTCTCTCTTCAGGGTGAACAAAACAAACAACTGGTCAGTTTCCTCTATAGAATTGGCGGTTTGTTAATACTGCAACATTCTGTGTACATCCAAAATATGGAGCAATGTCTACGGTGATTGGGATACTCAGGAAAATAAACTGGAAGGTGGATGGACTGATTTAAAGTAAACTCAGACACAACCTTAGGTAAAAACTTAGGATTACTATGCAAAAGCCACCCTGTGTTTGTGAAAACCAAATAAGGCTCCTTACACATAAGAGAGCTCGAAATCCTTTTAGCAGAAGAAAGAGCAACAAAAAGAGTGCTTTCCACAACAGAAAGCACAGCTCGCTACTTATGGCTGGTTTAAAGGAAGGTAAAGTGGATTTCTCCAACATAAAGTTAAGGTCCCATGAAGGATAAGGTCCCGAATGGGAGGCTTCAGATGCAAAATGCCCACTTGAAGTGTGCAGAACACATCAAGCTGGGCAACAGCGATGGCAGAAAGGTGTACCCTAATAGAGGAGTACCCCAGGCCTAAATCCAAAAGGAAAGGAAGTACAGTTGAACCTCGTTTATCCGACCAGCATGGGGACATCCAATCAGTTCGGATAAACAGGTGTCCAGATAATTGGGATTTCAGCCTGTTAACCACACGCACACACAGAATCAAAAAAAGTGAAGTGCCAAAAAATCAGTCAGTTTAAAATACAGTTCTGTACTTGTGATTCCAAGTACAGTATTGTTTTGTTCAGAGTCCTGATCTTCTTTCTCCTGTTGTGTATGGGAAACCATCTCCACAATGCCTCCGTCCGACAACCACGACATGCCCTTCTTCACTTTCATCACAATCCAGCCACTGTTGCACTTCATCTTCGGATGGTGGATTTGGAAGATCCAAGCAAGTTGTGCGATCTCTGCCACAGAAACATCAGTGTCAGTGTTGTCAGGGAGATCAGGGCTGCACTGAGCCTTTCACCACAAGTCCGAGCTGGCGAATTCCGTGGCGACGCTTGAAGCGATCCAGCCAGCCCTCGCTAGTCTGAAAAGAGGCCACTTGCACCAAGCAGTACCCTTCTCTCACTCTTGGCAGAACCAATACAGTACATGAACAGACACAGAGGCAGAGAGTGCCTTAATTGCTTAATTTAAACAATTAACACTTGGTGGAACCAGTACAGTACATGAACAGACAGAGACAGGAATGCCTTAATTACTTAATTTAAACAATCAACACCAACATGAAGTTGGCAGACTGACAGCCTATTTAAAAGCGGGAGCAGCGAGTTCGTTAGACAGAGACAGTCGGATTTTCGGGGTTGGATAAGCGGGTTGAACTGTACTCTAACACCTGATTCGCGGGCAGGAGAATGGATCCAAATGGCGAGCAGCGACGCCATGGAGAAAGCGCTCCATTTCACAGCATGTGGCCTGGTGGAGGGATTCCTGGCTGCCACCAGGAAGTCAGCGACCCTAGAGGATACCACAAAGCAGGCAATAGTTAGGTCCATGAGGAGCCATGCATGGAGATGCAGGGACTTGAGGTCGCATGGACCAGGATACCCTGGTCCTGGTAAAGCAAGCCTGTGTGCAGAGGCAAGGGCACCAGAGGTTCCACGGCTAGCTGATGTGGCAGGGAAATAAAATGTGGCGTGGCCAGAAGGGAGCTCACGAGATCATCTCCGCTTCCTTCCAACTGGAGCTTGAGCAGAACCCCTTGCGAGATCAGGAAGGAAGAAAGGCATACAGAAACCTCCCTTCAAAGAAGGACAATGCATCTCACCAGGAAACTCCAGGCCTGGGAAAAGCGAGTAAGCCAAAAGCTGCAGTTTGCATTCAGTGAGAATGCAAAGAGGCCTAACTCTGGACAGCTCCACCTGTGAAGGGTCTTGACCACTGAGATTAGAAGCTCCCCACTCGACAGCCTGCAACCTGGAGCGCTGAGACTGTCAGCCAAGGCGTTTTGAATGCCTGGAACATGCACGGCCAAGAGCTCCAGATTGTGCTTGATGGCCTAGAACACACTCTCATTGCCTCACGACACAGTGGGTAAGAATAGGTCCACCCACTTGTTGATGTAGTACACAACACACATGTTGTCCGTCTGCACCGCAGTGGACTGGGAGGAGATAAGTCTGAAAGGCTTGCAGGCGTAAGGACCACCCACATCTACAGGGCGCTGATGTGGAGAGACTGCTCCTTGTGACCCGTAACCTGGGTCTGACACTCAGCCAGATGGCGACCCAGGCCGTATGCATCTATTGTGAGAACCTGTCAGGAGGTGGGGTTGAGAGCCAAAATGAAACTCCCGAAGGAGGTTGGTCGTGTCAGCCACCACAACAGAGTTCTCCAGAAGCACGCTGATCCCACTGGACCCTCAAGGCCCACTGAGGAACCTGCATATGTAACCAGGCAAAAGGACCATGGAGACTGCCACCACCATGTGGCTGAGAGGGCACAGGAAGGCGCTGGCTGGGATCTGCCAACTGGAGGAAACCAGATAGCCTGCACCATCAGTGCTCAGCTCTGTCCTCGGGCAGAAAGGCCTTGCCCTGACTGGTGTCCAGGATCACCCAGTGGCTGGAGGCACTGGCAAGGAGAGAGCAGGACTGTGATATTTATAGTGATCGCTAGGCCTGGAAAAGACTGAAGGTTAAATCCAGGGTCTGAACCAAACATTCCCTGAGGGGTTGCAAGCAGCCAGTCATCCAGGTAAGGGAACACACAGAAGCCCTGCCTCCTCAATGCAGCAGCTGCCACTTCCAAGCATTTGGTAAATACTAACACATTAAGCATGCAGCAGAGTAGGCCTCATGGTCTGTAGTCTGCTCAGGCCTCAGCACCCTGATTGGGTTCCGTAGTCATCTTCCAGGTTCCTTTCATGCTTACCCCATTCCCGATCCTGCCCCCTCTCCAAGCAAGCCATCTCTGCTTCACCCTAGCCTATACCTGTCCCATCCTCTCTTGAATCCTGGGAGCCGAGGAAAGGCCAAAAGGAGGGCCCAAAATTGATAATGTGCTCCTGAAACAGGAAGCGGAGGAAATGACAATGGCAGGAAAGACTTGGATGGTGGTAGGCATCCTGCATATCCAGACAACAGAGCCAGTTCCTGATGAAACAGGGGTGCCAGTCCCTGAAAGGAGACCATCCTGAAGCATCTGTACTTGATGTACAGAATCAGGTGACTCAGGTCCAGGATGGGCTGAAGATCCCCAGTCTTTTTCGGGACGAGGAAGAAATGGGAGTAAAACCCCATCCCACTGAGCCTGAGGGACAGTCTCTATGACTCTTTTCTGAAGAAGAGCCTGAATTTCCTCCAAGACCAGAGAAAGGTGTGCTGGAGGGTAAAAGAGTGGACAGGGGATTTTCAGGTGGCCACTCTAGGAATTCTTAAGTGCAACTGTGAGTTATGATCTGGAGCATCCAGTTGTCTGTGGTCACTTACCTCCACTCATCCAGGTATAGGAAGAACCGACCTCGCGACTGCCTCCCTTGAATCCTTGGTCGGGTAAGGAGTCAGGAGGTGGGGGCAGGAGAGTGGACATGGGAGTTCAGGCGGCATGGATGGCGGCAGCCACAGGGGATGCTGTAGCCTTGTGATTCTGCTGACCCTTGCTTGGCTGACTCGGAGTTTGCTTATGGGAGGGCTGATGAAATGACTGATGTTAGCCTGCTCCAGTTCAGGTGGATAAAGCGAATGGATTGATTTGAGGCCTGCCTGGACTCCTGCAAGGTAGAAATTATGTCCTCAACATCACCCCAAAAAGGACTGGAAGGGGCATCCAAAATACTAGCCTGTACATCCTGGCCAAAACCAGACACCTGCGCCAAGAATGGCATTGAGCGACCCCAGCAGCTGCCCCACCCCAGAGGCATCAACAGCATCATAAGCCACCCAGAGGACAGGAGTGCCGACATCCGAGTCTGACTTCAGAAGCTGGGTGAGCTGTGTCTTAGTGGCATCTTCAGGCAACATCTGGACCAAGTCCCTGGCTTGGTCCCAGAGGTACTCAGATACTGGACATATGAGCCAAATAGTTGATGGCCCTAATAGCCAAAGTAGTAGAGGCAAAACAAGCTTGCCAAGGTGATCCAACTGCTTGGGTTCTTAGTCAGGGAAGAGTACTGAGCTGCTTGGCTTCTTAGTAAGACTGTGTGCGCATTAATCACCACAGAATCTGCCTTAGGGTGGCTGCCCAGAAAGAGCTTGCCTGCAGGAGTATAGTAGAGGTGATTTTATTTATTTATTTAGCTTTAGTTAACCGGGTAGATACACTAGACAAGTTGTATGCCTATTTTCAGGAATGACCCGGGAGAGTACAACAGGTATTACAGACACATCATTACAGCGCAGTAGAATCAATCATAAGAGGCCCCACCAGGGAGAGCATCCCACTGCCAGGGTAAACAGCCAAGCAGCGTCTCTCCGGGTTCTGTTCCTCAGTCTGCAGTCCACGACAGACTGGATAGGTCATCAGGGGTGGGGCTTTGGCACTCCATAGCCCTAGTCCTGCCCTCCAAAACTCACCCAGAGAGTTGGAAGATCCGAGGATTGGAGTCATCCCAGTAGTATTGCTCTCCAGGACAGGTGTCAGATGCCAGCGCTTGTCCCTTTGGAACCTGAACAGATGTCCAGTCACGCCCCAGAAGATCCCGACTTACAGAGCTCACTGGGACTAGTCCAGTCTGAATTCTGGGGCTGAGGGTCCTGTGGAGGGGTGGTGGGGGGTAGGAGGCAGCCCTAATGATCGGGGGTCTGCTTTTGCATTAAAGACCATCATGCAGAAAAAAGGGTGCTGCAATCCATCTGGGGTGCTATGTTATATACTGGCAGGAATGGAAAGAGACGGTGGGTTAGGAAACATCAGCTGAGGGGCTGGAGAAGGATACCTGGGGGTTGGTCCATCTGATGCTGGGCCATCAGGTATCGGCTGCAGCGGCAGTGACGACAGTGCGGACCCAAAGGCTGGAGAGTGCGGCAGTGCTGGCAGTGGCCCAGTGGGGCAGGGTGGAGTATCCGCTGGCATCGGCCCTATGGGAGAAACACTGCACCTGAGGAGGAGATCCCGGGAAGAAGGCACAAGTGGCTTGGTCAGGAAGAAATGGTGGTGGCCTCACCAGGTTGTTGCCTAGCCAGACTGGTGGTGGCCCCCAGATGGGAACTGATGAAGGGAGTAGAGGTGACAGTGGCAGAGCCACCACTTGAAGAACCAAGACTGGCAGAGCCGCCTGGCTGAGAACCCTTGGAGAATAGGGGCCTGAGCATCAGGGGCTGGGGGGGTGGGAGATGAAGTCCCCTGCCCCAAAGCACTGCCACCCAAAATTGAGATGAGGGTGGGCGGCAGAGTCATCACAAGCCTGGAGGAAGAGGGGCTGGAGCAGCTGACCCCATGGGAGGACAGCCCTGTTGTGGTCGACAATCTGTGGGGTGACAGTGGCTGAGAAGCTGACCAGGCCAGTTCCCGGTACTTGTGCTTCCTGGGTGTCACTTTATGAGAAGAAGAGAGGCCCCAGAGGAGTGGGCTGGCAAGGCAAGAGCTCCTGGCCTGCAGCTCCTTTTCTATGGCGACCAACTTCTGCTTTAAAGGTGGCTCTCCAGAGTTTTTAAACCATGCCTCCAAGTGGCCGGTTGTATTTCTGGCAGAACTGGCAGGCTTCAGTGTAGTGGCTGGGGCCTAGGCAGATCAGACACACAGAGTGGCTGTCCATTTACAGAATCTTTTGCCACAGGCACACTTCATGGACAGGTTGGAAGTTGAGACTGGTGGAGAAGACAAACTCATTGAAAAACACCAAAATTCAATGTTTTACACTCAAAAAGAAACAAATATAAAAGGGCGGAAAGTATGGGAAATGGCGGTTGACTGTAGCCGAGGATCCACTAAGGTCCGGCGCGCCTGGTCAAAAGAGGGAAAAGAATGGAGGTGGTGGGGCTGCCCTCCTATACAGGCTATGCTGATGTCAGTTGACAGATGTCGGTGGGGGTCCCTCATGGTAGACTGCTAGCTAGAAGTTTTCCGTGAGGTCCTAGTGCCAGGTGGCTTAGTCCTAACAATGTGGCCTGCAGCAAGAGCCTTCCTCAAGTGAGATCACTAATTACTCTTAAATTTTAACTTGATCGTTACAACTTGGTCTGGAATATATTATATATATATGGATGTAATGTAATGAACAATGTTTAATATGTTCTACAGTATAAAATATGAATGATGTATTTATTAAATGTTTAGAGACCTACCTCTCAAGGGGCTATGCCCGGCTAAGATATAACAGAAGCTATATATGTTACTGAATGTAATTGAATAATGCAAAATCTAATAAACTTAAAAAAAAAAAAAAAAAACTAATAAACTTTAATTGTAACCAAAAAAGAACCTCTGGTCTAGTGTGCCCCACCCCCGCCAGTCTTTAGGTGAGGGCTCTGTGGCTGTTCCCATCACATGACAGCTCTTATGGAGCAGAGGGTGCAGCACCTGGCCTGAAGGTAGTACTACAACAACAACAAAATGGAAAGGGACCTGGGGGTAGTCATATCAGATGACCTAAAGGTGGGCAAGCAATGTGAGAGGGCAGCAAGGGAGGCTGGGGGGATACTGGGGCAGCATAGGGAGGGCATCACAGTAGAAAACAAGAAGTTATTATCCCTCTGTACAGTCAGCTGGTGAGACCACATCTGGAGTACTGCGTGCAGTTCTGGAGACCCAATCTCCCAAAGACATAGACAGGATGGAAGCTGTCCAGAGGAGGTAACTAAAATGGTGCAGGGTCTGCACCAGAAGACATATGAAGAGAGACTTAAGGAGCTTAATATGTATAGCCTCGAGGAAAGGAGGGAGAGGGGGGACATGATAGAAACTTTCAAGTACCTCAAGGAATCAACAAAGTCAAAGAGGGTAGCATCTTTCAAAAAAGGGTGTGCAAGAACAAGGGGCACAATTTTAAGATAGAAGGGGCGCTCAGAGGTAATTTAAGGAAGTATTTTTTCACAGAGAGGGTTGTGGATGTATGGAACAGCCTTCCAGAGGAGGTTGTGGAGTCAAAACAGTGGTGGAATTCAAGCATGCATGGGACAGTCATAAGGCAATTCTAGGGGTGGGGTAGGAAGAAGTAGGCTGCTGGTTAACTAGGATCTGCAGCTTATCCATCAGGTAGGAAATGGGCAGACTGGGTGGGCCAAGCGGTCCTTATCTCACCGTCAAATTCTATGTTACAATAAACTGAAACTCTGTTCCACGAGTTTCATTAGCTAACATCATTTGCCCAAGACATACTTGCCCAAAATTTGCCCTCAGTGGAGTTTATTATGTTAAGTAAAGGGGTGCCATCCCACAAAAACAGGTTACTCACCTGTAACAGTAGTTCTAGGAGTGGTATATGATGTTCATCCACACTTTCTGGCAGTGCCTTTCCCTTTAAGACTTGGCCAGAAATGCCTTCAAGCTGGCTCCTCCCACCCACCTGGGTGGTAACTCCCTTGACTCGCCCCTGACACCAGATCTTGCCCACTGGAAACAATCCAGATGCCAAAGACAGGGAGATTGGGTGGGTCTGTGTGATGAACATCATGTACCACTCCTAGAAAGTACAGTTACGTGAAAACTTACTGTAACAGTAAATCTTTGAGGAGTGTGTCTTGCAGCAGGTAATACTGTTGGGTATCCAGCAGAGGTTGCTGTGGTGCATGGCAGCTCTTCTAGCAGTTTTGCACCACCGGACTGTCCACACATGACATCAGCTTCCTGTTTCCTACATAAACTGGGTGGTCCCTGGTATCCTCAGTTCCTCCATCAGATTCGCTTGCAAAGCGAGACCAAGACGGTCAAGGTACCAAAGATGTCCCAACCCTAGTCACTGGACCAGAACCTGCTCTCTTAGAGAAGGAGGGTAGGAACAAACCTACTGCAAGAGACACTCAAAGATCTACTGTTACGGTAAGTTTTACGAACTGTACTATCTTCCACGGAGTGGTCTCTTACAGTAGGTACTACTTTGGGATGAATCCCAAGCAGTAATGCCCATGTGGAGGACACTTATGATAGGAGACCCTTGTAAGACTGCACTACTGAAGGCCATCCTAGGTCTTGAGGCAATATCCAGATTGTAGTGACTTGTGAATGTATGGAACATGGACCAGGTAGCTGCACTGCAGATATCTGAAATGGAGTCCCTTAAAGCAAGCCACAGTGGGCCATAGCTCTAGTGGAGTGGGCTTGGACATGTCCAGGTAAAGGTTTGTCGTATTTTTGTAACAATATGAAATACAATGTGCAAACCAGAATGAAAGAGCATGTGTTGCAATCGGAGGTCTTTCGCGACCAGGGCAAAAGAGACGAACAGCTGAGACATCTTTCTAATCGACTGAGTCCGATCAGTATAGCAGCGTGGTATATGATGGACATCTGAAGTATGTAGTAGATGTTCACACTGATTGGAGTAGTCAGGATAGTAACCAGAACCTCAAGGACTGAAGTAAAGTATGTTCGGAGATTACTTTAGGAAGGAGGGGTTGGTACAGAAGGACCACCCAGTCTTTATGGAAAATCAAGTAAGATTCTTTACACATGAGGTCATGAAGCTTGGAAATACATCAAGCAGAAGTGAAAGCCACCAGGAATAGGGTTTCCCATGAAAGAAAACAGTGGCTGCTGGCTCAAAAGGCTCAAGGGTAAATTGTTCTATCATAAAATTGAGATCCCATGGAAGAGTGGGTCTTCTAATAGGAGGTTTAATATGTAACATTCCTTTCAAAAATATCTTAGCTAGATGACGTTGGTACAGTAACCTGCCATCCAGAGGCTCATGGAAAGCGGAGATGGCGGCCAAATGGACTTTGATGGAAGAATAACTTAAACCAGACTCCAACAGTGAGGCCAGGTAGTCCAGAACCTTCATCGGTGGACAAGAGGAAAGGTCTAAGGATCGAGAGGCTGACCATATGGAAAACGCTCCATTGGAATTGTATGTTGCTGGCTTACGGGAGTCCAAGAGTATATTAGCAACAGGAAAGGACACTTGTAATTAAGTTATGAAAGAGTCTTTAAGAGCCAAGTATGAAGGTGTAGAGCCTTCAGGCTGGGGTGTAGGAGAGACCCGTGACACTGAGTCCAGAGGTCTGGTCTGATTGTCAACGGGACGGGGTTCTGTACTGACAGTTGTAAGAGTAGGAAAACCACATCTGGCAAGGCCACAGTAGAGCTATGAGAATCATCTTGGCCAGCTTTAACTGTAGTTTCAGTTGAGTCCGTTGCAGAGAGGGACAGGAGGAAAGCATATAAGAAGAGACATGTCCAGGGTTGAGAGGGCATCTATAGATCATCCTTTTCTGTTCAGGATAATGGAAAAATACCTGGGAAGATGGTAATTCTCTGGGGAGGCAAACAGATCCATCTGTGGAGTGCCCCATAAGTTGAAGATTTCTTGGAGCACTTGCTTGTGAAGTGTCCATTCGTGAGTTGTGGACTGGCGACTCAGCCAGTCGGCTAACTGGTTGCAATGTCTCAGTAGGTGGACAGCTGTTAGCGTCAACTGTTGCCATATGGCTTCTTGCCAAACTGCAAGGGTCTCTCTGCATAAGGAGTGAGACTTAGTACCCCTTGCTTGTTGAGGTAGAACACCACTGCAGTGTTGTCTGATTGGATCAGTAATGATCCTGGCTCGAGGAAGGGCTGGAGCGCCTGGAGGGCCAGACAGACCGCTTTCACCTCTTAGAGACTGATGTGAGACAGATGGGGAGAAGCATGCCATTGGCCTTGGGTCTGACAAGGACTGAAGTGTGCTTCCCAGCCCTGTAAGGAAACATCTGTGGTCAGCGTTGCATTGGGAGGCGGGCGCCAGAAGGCATTCCTTGATTTAGATTGATTCTGATTGGCCACCATGTCGGGTAGACTTCAGAAAGGAATGACCCTGATTTTGTCTTGAACTGTCCCGTTTTGGGACCACTGATTCTGGAGGGTCACTGGACAGGTCTCATGCGGAGATGGGTGAATGCCACTGTAGAACTGCAGCAGACATGTGACCGAAGGCACAGCATTTGTCTGGCTGTGACTATTTTCTGAGTCTGTAAATGTAATGCCAGAGCTAAAACGTGTCCTGCCGGGCAGAAGGGAGGTAAGCCCTAGCTATAACTGTATCTAGAACAGCTTCAATGTATTGGAGAGACTGTGTTGGATTTGGACTGGACTTTGGCCAACTGACAGTGATTCCCAGATCTGTGAACAGCTTCAAGGTAGCATCTAGAGAGGCAAGTAGAGCTACTGTGGAATCTGCTTTTATTAGCCAATCATCTAGATATGAAAGATGAAGTCCCCTTCTCTTTGTAAGGCTGCTGCTACCACCACTAGGCACTTGGTGAACACTCTGGGGGCTGATGAGGCCAAAAGGAGTGTTCAAAACTGGTAATTTTGACCCAGTAAGTGGAAGAGCAAAAATTTGTGATGGCAGGGTGGTTGGGAATGTGAAGGTAAGCATCCTTCATGTCTAAGGCACAAAGCCAATTGCACTGTTTCAGGATCGGCATGATGGCAGGTAGAGTGATCATGCAGAACCATTTGTACTGAATGTAAAGATTCACTTGTTCTGAGATCAGTATTGGTCTGAGGTCTCCCGTTCATTTGGGCACCAGAAAGAAGTGGGAGTAAAATCCGTTGATGTTAAAGAAGGGCACCAGTACAATGGCCTGTTTGTCAAAAGGGCCCTAATTCCTCCTGTAAGATGGGTATACGATCAGGAGGATAATGAATCTTCGTGAAGGCAAGGGCGTGGGGTGGGGAGAAACTCCAGAGTATGACCCTTCTGTATAATCTGAAGTACTTGTCAGAAGTGATCATTAGCCAGACCTCCAGATGGAGGGCAAAATGACTTCCCCAAAGCCTCCCGAGGCCTAGCCGAGGAGGCGGGGAAGCCCCAGTGGGTCACTGGAGGTGGGCTGCGCAGCTCCACCTGAAGGGCGAGAGAGGCACTCCGGCAGTAGAGGTGTTGCCTCAGGTGGATTGAGCAAGACCTCTGAATCCACCTTTATTATTACCTCTGTATCTTCCACCTCTTTTGGACTAAGAGGAGTGTTGAGTATGGTAAGTTATAGCTGGAGTATGATACATGCCATGAACCATAATGGAGGGTTCTGCCTGATGCCTGTAAGACATCCAGTAAGGTCTGAGTACCTGGCCAACAACTTGGAACCATTAAAGGGGCATTAGCTACTTTATATTGTATATCAGGTGCAAAGTCTGAAGCGTGAAGTCAGGCATAGCGATGAGAGTGATACCAGTGGCTGACAGTCGGGCTGAGGTATCTATGGCATCATATTCCAACCTGAGAAGGTGTGAGGAGACAGAATTACTAGTTGTCACTATAGCCAATAATTTATCCCTGTGTTGTGAGGGAGGGAGTTTATTGACAAGTTCAATGGCAGAGAACCCCAGGGTACACTGATATTTAATCACATGACCCATATAGTTCAAGATTCTGATATTCAAAGCACCCGAGGAAAATACCTTTTCTCCAGATAGTCAGTTCTTCGGTTCCTTATCAGGGGGTAAGGGTGCATGTGCTTAGGTTTTTGGTACAATCATGAGTGGCGGTAATGACCACAGAATCTGCCTCTGGAACATTAGACAGAAATGGGTGGTCCAGAGGAGCCTGACATAGACGGTTTGCTTTAGGGGAACAGCTGTAATAGCTGAAGGCTGATGCCTAGCAGTCAGTATGGCATTCTGGTAGGTTGGTATTAGTGGGGAACCACTAAAACAGGCTCCTCAGGTAATATAAGATATTCTGCCATATCCTTACGTTGTTTGTCATGTTCAGTAGTGAAGAATCCCATGACCTTCTGGATTTGAGCCATCATCTCACTAAAGGTCGGGTCGTCTGGGGAGAGGCTGCAAGGGCGCAGGCAGATCCTCATCCATGGAATAGATTTCTGAATAGGGGGATTCAGGATTAGGAAAATCCAAATCTTGAAACTCTTCATCCTCAAGATCACCAGTGAAATCAGGCGGTAAATCATGATCGTCTGACAAACAGTCCTCTGTGAATAGAGGAGGAGGAGAGACCTGGGTGGAATGGTATCCATGTCACCATGAAATCTTTTAGCGGAGGAGGGAGAGAAGATCGGGTAGAATCACCAGGCCTTTCAGAGAGCTGAGAATGCTGCATGGCATCCAAGACCTGTCGGACTATGTTGGTGAGGTCCTTCCTGGGAAGGAGGTGGGGTGAGAAGGGGGCATGTTGGGTTAAAAAGGGTGTGATAGGGGCATGGGACACATAGCATGAGCAGGTCTTGCCCTGGGTGGTAGCGACCAGGTCCCGATCTCTGTCTGCTTGACCCCTATAAGAAGGCACCTGTGCAGGGCGGAGGGGCAGTCAATAGGGCCCACTGGGGAAAAGAGATTTTCATTGAGAATGTCAGCTGTCATCGGCAGGTCAGGAGCCCACATCGACAGAGCAGCAGTATATTTAACTGCATGCAAAGCGCCTTAAAGCGCCGCCAGTAAGAGAGTATAAGCCTCTGTTGATGAAGCAGTTACTGTTTGAACTGCATGTAAAGCACTAGAAAGTGCTGTTGACGAGAGGGCATGAGCCCCACTGATGAAGAAGTGTTTAAGGACGTCCCATCGATGGAAGGACATCAGAAATGGTGGCTGTCGATGGGCAACGAGGCAACCATAGGAACTGGTGTCATGTATGGGTCCCAGACACCTTACACAAAGTGTGTGATTGTCAAGCGGTATATCTTCCCACTACAATGGCAGGAATGAAATAAAGCTCGTTTCTTTGAAGATTCTGTAGACGATTATCTTAATTCCAAATTCCGTTGATGACTGCTACACAGAAGCTGCACTAGCTGCTCTGCGAGGCTGAAGACAGCAGAAAATGAACTCAGGATACCAGAGACCACCCAAATTTATATAGGAAACAGGAAGCTTATTTCATGTGTGGGGTCCCTGGTGGAAAACTGCTAGAAGAGCTGCCGGTACCACAGCAACTCTGCTGGATACTCAAAAGTATTGCCTATGGCAAGAGGCCACCCATGGAAGATCTACTGTTACAGGTGAGTAACCTTGTTTCTAGGGACATGCATACGATGTTCTATCCACACTAACTGGCATACTTCTAGCAGTTCTTCTGGAGGAGGGAGGCAAGGCACACCCCGACTAGGAAGAGAGGCTGGAGAACAGAGGCCCCAAAATCAGCATCCGGCGTGACTCAAGGTCGATGTGGTAATGGGAAATGAAGGTGTGTGCTGATCTCCAGGTAGCAACCCTGCAGATGTCCTGGATAAGCGTGTCCCTGGAAGCAGCCACCGAGGCAGCGGTTTGACGGGTAGAATAAGCCCTTAGTTCTACAAGAGGCTCCCTCACCTGCCAACCCACAGCAGAGGTCTCCGCAGCAGACAATCCACCTGGCAATCATCTGCTTGGCTTCCGGTCTGCCCAGGTGTGGCTTCAGTGTAGGTGAAAACAGCTAGTGAACCTCTCCTCAAGTCCAGCTGTGCACCCTTGTAAGAAGCTAGCACTCTCCTCATGTCCAGAGTATGGAGACTGTGCTCAGCCTCAGAGGTGTAATTGGTGAAGTGAACTGGGAAATGAATCATCTGGTTAAGGTGAAAATCAGACACAACCTTCGGGGAACTGGGTTGGGGCAAGGGACAACCTTGTCCCTGTGGAACACCAGGCAAGGAGGCCCCATCGAAAGTGCCTAGAGTTCACTGATCCTTCTGGCTGACATAATAGCAACCAAGAAGGTGATCTTCCACAACTGGTGAGACAAATCACACCTGTACACAGGTTCAAATAGCTTGCCCATGAGCTTTGTCAAAACCAGCAGCAAATCCCAAGGTGATGGTAGTTCACGCACTGAAGGGGAAATGTGGTCAAAGCCTTTGAAAAGCACCAGACCACCTTCTCCTGTCAACGACTGCTGACTAGCCCATGCCCAGTAAGCAGAGATGGCTGGCAAGTGCACCTTAAGGGTAGCAGACCAAAGGCCCAACACAGAGGGACCACAGGTAATCAAGGATCCTAGCCACTGGACAGGACAAGGATCCAGACCCTTGCCCTGGCACCAAATGGAGGACCTCTTTCACTTGAAGGCATAGCACTTTCTGGTAGGCGCTTCCGAGATGCCTCCACAACACAGAGAACATCGTCGGAGGCCCAAAGCCTGGAACTCTAGCCACTCAGGAACCAGGCTGTCAGGTGCAGGGATTGAGGGTCCAGGTGGAGTACCTTCCCTAAGTGATGGAAAGCAGGTCTGGGCAGAGGGAAGCCTCCGAGAGCCTGCTGCTGCAGCTGAGGGAGATCGGGGTGCCAAAACTGGCGTGTCCAATCCGGTGCCACCAGGATCACCTGTGCCTTGTCCCTCCTGGCCTTGAGAAGCACCTTGTGGATCATGGGAAGTAAAGAGATGGCATAAAAGAGGGCCTCAAGGAGGTGTTCCATGCTGGGGGCACAAAACAGCCTCAGCTTTTCCCTGGAGGTGAACAGGTGCACCTGAGGGATGTCCCACTGGGAGAACAAATTGTGTACTACCTCTGGGTGGGAGACCACTCATGAGACACCTCACTCACATGGCTGAGGGTGTCTGCCAGCCGTTGGAGGCCCCTGTCACAGGATGGCTAGGAGATCAGCCACCAGGCTGCACACAAGGGTCCACATACAGAGAGCTTCCTTGCACAGTGGCAGGTGCATCACACCCTGTTTGTTTTAGGTAGTACATGGTCGTGAAGTTGTCCATCTGGACCTGGACCACCTGACCCTGGATATGTGGGTGAATGCAGTCAGCGCCAGACAAACTGCTCGGGCTCCAGCAGGTTGATAAACATTGAGACTCCTGGAGCCCAGAGCCCATGGACTTAGGTTCCCCAGGTGGGCACCCCAGCCCAGAGAGAGGCAGGGCGACCGTGGGCTCTGGGTGGACAAATGGAATCCCTTCCTGCAGATGCTCTGGGACTAACCACCACTGGGGGTGTCCCATATCCGCTGGATCACAGTGACCAGCTGGTCGAAGTGACCCCTGTGCTGAGACCACTGGCTGGCCAACTACCACTGCAGGAGTGCATTCTCCAGCGGGCCCCACCAGACCTCAATGGTGCAGCCGTCAAATAACCCAGCAGGCACAGGAAGTCCTGGGCAGGGTGCAAGTGTCCAACCTGAAATGACTGGGCAAGGAGGAGACAGCCTCCGCCCTGTCTGCTCAGAGCCAGGCTCTGTCTCTGAAAGAGTTTAGTTCTGCCCCAATGAAGTGGACCACCTGCAAAGGTATGAGTTCTGACTTGGCCTTGTTGACCAAGAGGCCATGGGAGGCGAGGTCTGGAGGGCAAGGTCCCTGGATCACTCTACCTCCTACCTAGAGACCCCTCGGCGCCTCAGGTTAGCTGCCACCACTGCAATGAACTTGGTGAAGACTCTGGGGGCAGAGGACAAGCCGAATAGCATGGAACTCATGGAGGTTCCCCTTGGCTCAGAAGCAGAGGAACCTTTGGTGAGATGGATGGATCGGGACATGAAAGAATGCGTCCTGAAGGTCCAGGGAGCAAAACCACATGTCTTGCTCTAGAGAAGGTCTGATCTGAGACAGAGTTACCATCCTGAATGTGCACAACAGGAGAAACTTGATCTAGAATGGGATGCAAGCCCCTGTCCACTTTGGCACCAGGAAGTACCTGAAGACACACTTGGGTGTTCTGGAGGATCTGTGACAGGAACCACGATCTCCTTGTGGAGCAGCTGGGCTATGTCATCTCTGAGAGCTGACAGAATGTCTGCAGATACCAAGTCCTCCCATGGGGCGGGGCTTGGCAAGAAAGGTACTGCTTGAATTCCAGAGGCAGACCCTGACTCACCACCTGAAGACCCACCTGTCCGTGGTGAAAGCAGACTAGGCAGAAAGGAAGTGGTGGAGTCAGCCCCCACGGGAGGACCCAGGGAGATGTGACAGGAATGAGGAGGTACCCCTCATCCTGTCACTGTGCAGGCTTAGGAGGAGGATTCAGCTGAGGGCCACCGGCTTCACCGCCCACGCTATGGACAACCGAGGCAACTGACTTCAGCAGAGGTCACCAGGCCCGACTCTGCTGACCAGCCTGGGGTTGGGCTGATTTGGCTGCAGGAGTAGAGGTGGACTGAAAGGGATTCCTTCTCTGCTGCTGCTTGGAGCCCTTGGGGTAATTTTGGGCAGATGTCACAGAGTCCAATTTGGCATTGGACTTCTTGATGTGGGTGAGGTGGCCCTCGACCCTGGGCCCAAACAATTTGGTGCCCAGGAAAGGAACATCTGCCAGTTTGTGCTAAGTGTCTGCTGTAGCGTCGAGATTCTCAGCCAAGCCCTGCAGCGCATGGCCACTGTGGCCTACCAGACAGTCACAGGAGTCCCCAGTGTCCATGGCTGTCTGGAGCTGTTTGCTACAGCCCAGCCCGGACCTGTTTGCCCATGATCTGGAGGTCCGCCCAGTAGATGAGGAAGTACCTCATCCAGGGTGCCCAACAGGGCATGGGAGAAATAGGCCATAAGCAAGGCCCCTGTTCTCTGTGGCACAAGCAGACCTAAATTCTGCAGCAGGGACTGTGAAATTCAAGCGGCACCATTAGGCCTACTTCTGTGGCACATAAATAAGGTGACTTGTGCATGTATACTGTTCTAAACGGATTTTCCTTTATTAGGAAATCACATGGTACATGTCTGGCTTAAGTAAATAATTAAAACAGCAACAAATCAGTTTTCAAAGGAACCTGAAAAATGTCTACTGAGGAGGCCCTCTTCTACGTCAGTGGGAAGTTGCGCAGATCAACGGTGCAGCAATATCGAAGGCAATGAACAATTCCCTAGGAGATTTCTGAAACTAATTATACAATGGTGTGTGAAAATCCTGTAACCTCATTGGTCAAAACATGTCACATGACCATGGATAAATCCTGCATAACCCACAGCTGAGGAATGGCATTTATAGAAAACAAACACATTTTAAATTTATTTTACCGTGGGTCCATTGTATAATCGCAATAAGGCACTCCAGGGTGTGAGTTATTGGGTGATTTACCACTTCTTGTGTGGTTAAGTCACTCGGCTATGCCTCATGATGCACCACACTGGCGTGGGTGAAATCCCCAATGACCCATACCCTGTTGTGTATATTAATAGTATACATTAGGTATAGCAATTAGCAGCAAGAGTGTTTACTGACAGATGGCTATGGTTGTGAATGCAATAAGTCAGATGTTTCTCAATATGGTGTAGCAAGCAGTATCACAGCCCAGCACACCACAGGGACATCTTAATTTGGATTTTAATGTAAAGAAGTAGCAGGCAAAATAATGGGCAGAGCTGTTCAAAATATTTTCTAGAATTTATTTTACATTCTGTGGAATGCCAAAAGCATTCTTCAGAATGTTTATATAAATCGTGAAATATTTTTCTTCCATTTACACTGAAGAGTCAATGTACACTGCAGAATAATATCCCCAGTTTATGTAGCTGTGAAACAATATTCCTCAGTTTTGTAAAACTGCAGAACAGTATTCCTCAGTTTGTAAACTGCAGAAAACTATTCTGCAATCTAAACTGTGGAATAATTAGTAGTAATCGCACAAAAGTTTATGGATTACACAGTATACTGAGCATTGCCCAACTACAGTACCACTGAAAAACATGTATACCACTATTGCACAATGATGCAGAATGCTGCAGTAGTGTATTCTGCGGTTTACATTAAATTCCACAGAAATCTCTGCGGCATCGCGGAAAAAGGGCCTTGGCCATATGGAGGGACGAGCTTGCTTGGCTAAGACAAAGCGAGGAGGCAGTGTAAACCTTTTCACGCATGGTCCAACTTTTGGACTGTTTGTGGAGTGGACTGCCACATCAACAGTGTTGCGAGCGTTGAAACACACAGAATTGGCCACCAGCCCCTTGGCCGAGGGGTGTTCCATGAATCCAGAGAGAGAGAACCAATAGGTACCGCATATTTGCGGACCATCCAGGCAGAGGGCAAGGGCAGAAGCTGGGCACTGCCAGAGCTCCAGGGCAGGGCCAATAATGGCCTCTACCACCGGAAAGCCTCCATCAGAGTATCTCCCTAGTCGAGGCACTAGGCCAACGGATAACAAGCCCATTTCTGGACCCATTTTCATACCCGTGGACTCAGAGATCAGGCAGAGAAGGCACAGAAAAAGAGATAGGGCCTTTGTCCATCGGAGAGGTCCCCCACGAGTTCATGTTGACTGGATGGGAGTGCAAGGAGGAACCCTCAGACTCCAAGGAGTCGTCAAAGAGGGTCAACCACCTGGGTCCTACAAATCCTCTGTGGATGGTGGGGGTGACAGTGACTGACAGTCGATGGGGAAGCCCTTGGCCGGCAGAGACTCCTTGGCTGGAGTGCCAGCTTTGGCTGGGTGGGTGGCAGCTCAATGGGAAACAGTGGAGATGCCAGGGTTGTCATGCGAGACCGCGCCATAGGAAGCTCCTGAGCCGGAGAAGGTGCTGGACGGTCGAGGCGACAGCCAGGTGATGGCGGCGTGGGACCCAGAGCCGGCTTTATGCCAGTGAGCACCAGCTTTTGCCACATAATATCCTCGAGAATCAATGCAATTTGCACCGAAGCCTCCTCACCCAAGGAGGACAAGGATGAAGAGTAGCATCGGTGCTACTTTCAGTGGTAGCAGGAGCGCTGATGCCAGCAGGAATAAGGCTTGACCCATGGGAAGAAGACTGAGACCTTGACCGCCAGAGAGGACTGGTGGCGGGGCTTGAGAGAGTCGGCAAATGCCGGAGCTAGTCTAGGTCTCGGGTTGGAGACCAGAGGCGGTGGGTCAGTGGACTGATCCGTCCCTCCCACGGTCTGAGTCAGGACTGGAGTCTTGGATAAGGACGTGTCAGCCTCTTCAGTTGACAACTGGTCGATTGGTTCAAGAAAATCTTGTCCAGAGGATCAACCAGTGTCTCAGCCAACTGGCCCGACAGGGTTACCATGGAAGCCGGCGGCTAGGCCAAGGATTCGACCAAGTCGGATCCAGAGAAGCATGGAACTCTGAAGCTCTCAACTGAGAGCACTTCCAATCGCATCGAAAACTTGAGTGAGACCGTTTTGGATTCTTTCTTCGACTTATCCCTGATCGAGAGTCGGCAAGGACTGGCACAATTCTTTGAAGGACCCGTAAAAGTTGATCCCAGCTGGAGTGGCATGCAGGCAGAAGCTGAAAAGGAGTGGGAAGCAACCTGGGATGCGCCTCCTTGAACACCGCATGCTGTTCAGCGGACCCCACAGTTACAGAGACCACCCAATGGGCATTCTTAGATTTGACGGCGGGTTCTATTCGTTCAGCCTGACTTGAGCCAGGCTAGATGGTGCCTTTCGAGCGTTAGGATTAAAGGAGTGACAGAAATCGAGGCCTTGGGATTGTGCTCATGCCCAGGCAGTAGATGCATGTGGTGTGGATCAGTTCGAATATCTTCTGCTGCAAGGGCACTGGCGGAACCAGAACAGACTTGTCATCCATCGGCGGTCGTGATTGTTGATCGAGTTGAAGACGATTGAATTTAAATGTTTTAGGAAGTAAATCCAAGATTTAAGTCCACAAGGCCTACTCAGTGCGAGAAATGATAAGGAGGAACCTGCTTCTCCCAGCCGGAGAAAAGCTCTAGTGCCAGTGAGCAGAGAGGAGTTATCACCGGATTGATGGGAGGAGTCAGTTTGAAGATGTTTCTGGCCAAGTCTTAAAGGGAAAGGCACTGTCAAAGTGTGCATAGAACATCATACCCACTTCCCTAGAACATAAATTACTATTCGCCACAGGCGGATTTTGCATATCGGGCAAACGGTTTTGGGCAAATGGTGTCAGGTGAATGAAACTCTGGGAACGGTGTTTCAGTTTATCATAACATATCCAGCCTGAGTGGCACTACTTTAGGATTGAAGGAAATGGTACTGCAGGTGGTGCTGCTAGACCAGGTAGTACATTCATGCCCAGCAACAACCTTCAGGTTCTTGCTGAGGCGGCACTATGACATCTGTCCCACCACCCCATCTTATGGAGGGATGGGCTGTCCACAGTGCCATTGCCAGTCACTTCAGTGCTGGCTGGGTTGAAGCCAGTCCTGGTGACTGTACCTGGTGACAGATTTGACCCTTCTGAGCTTGACCCGTTGCTGGGTCTGGCACCACTCTCGGCTCACAGCATCTGGAACCTTCCCGTGCTAGATCTGGTGCTGATTCTGCCTCTGGCACTGGTCCCTTGTCCTTTGGGACAGGAAATGAGTGTCACTAGTGTTGCCAAAGCCATGCAATGGGTTGCTGGACCTGCAACCACAACCTCTCTTCTATCCTCCTTCCAAGAGGATGTGCAGGGGTCAAATCTCAGCCCAACCTCATTATTTCTGAAGGCAGTGATGATGAGTCTTTCTACAGTATGAGGCCTCAGACCCAATTTCTGTGTCTCAGGACCACTCTCTTTCTAGGCTCTGCTCAGAAATATACACTCAGCACTGAATTTCAAGCCAGAAGCTTGGCCAGAGGTAAGCACCTCCAGATGGAGTTCTAGATTGAGTTCTTAAATGTGCCTAGTATGTGGGTCAATTTGGCCTCTCCTGTTTCCCGTCTTTGAGACTCTGTCTGATAGGGTTTGTGTTTAGCAGCAGCTGTCCCAAAGCTGCCAGACAGAAAATACACTGCCCTTAAAATAAGCCATTATACATCACTCAGTCCATAGCGAAACTATTGCCATTTTCACTGAGAATAAGGACACTCTCCAAAAACAGGTCACTGCACACCCCATTAATCGGGAGTCGCACAAGAAGTAACACTATGGGCTGGGCATGAGGATAGTCAGCTACTACGGCATTTCTTTAAGTATGAGTATATACTTTGGAGCAAGCTGAAATCTTCAGCAGAGTTTCTGCCCGACTCAGAGGCTAAGCAAAAATATTATGTGGCCTGTCAAGCAAGGTACAGGTTCAGCAATCACCATCTTAATGCCTCTATGGATGCCTTTTATACGCATCTCGCTCTCAGGCATTTGCATGAGGTGGTACCCTGGCTGTGGATTCTGGCTTCACCCAAGATGTCCAACAATAGGTTATGAATGTCCTCTTTATGGAACTTAACTGTTCCATCAAAGAGGTGGGGTGCTGAAAGGAACAAGGAAGGGCTTAATTTCCTGGATCTGGTAACTATTATTTAGCAGTCCAACAGAGATGCATAGCAGACTGGGTGCTCAAATCCACGGTAGCTAGCTACGTGGAGCTGGAGCAACGGGGACCAAGGAGGTTAACTGCATACCTTCATAGTAGGGACCATGGGCTTATAGCACAATGGGAGGTGACAACCCATTAGTACAAGCAGTGCTGGAGGCCCGGGACAGCTTAAAAGACAAAAACTGATTGGACAAGGAGAAACCTTGTTGTTGCCGGAAGTTAAGAATCCCTTCTTTCTGCCAGGCCTTGAGGGTAAGGGTTTCAGCTAATGGGAAAAGAGAGTCGGAAGTGTGGGTAATTTCAATGTAAGGGAGATGTGCTCTTCTGAGGAGACAAAACAGAACCTACAACTGGAGGGACAGCACCTGTTTAGATACATGCAAATTTGGACCTTCATGAAAGCTGGATAGAGGAAATCAGGAGGGTCTTAAACACAATCCAGTAGAACAGCTGGTGGTATCATGCTAAAAAAAGAACCCCAAAGGTTTTGTGGAGAAGGCATCTAAGCAGGGCAAACAAAACTGCTAGATATGACTGGAAATACAAAGGGCTTTGTGGGAAAGGGATCTGGAACAAATTATCTCTGAAGAGAATTGTAGAGTGATACTCTATATGCTGGAAGGGATAATGGTCTGTAACAAGTTTAAAGAGGCCTTTTTAAGTTTTGCACAGATTATATTATCCTGTCATGGTACATAAAGCACACCCTCAGTATCCCCTATGTGTGGTAGATGTGAGAGAGAGAGAGAGAGGAGAGGGGCACCTATTTCCACTGTTTCTGGACCTGCTCAGTTCTGGGACAGTGTAGTAGGCAGAGATGGCCCAGATGGCTGGTCACCCAGTGCAGAGGATCCCTGACATGTCTCTTTGGGGTGGAGGTAGTAGAGGAACAGTGGACACTGCTTCCTAGGTGGATGAGAACATTGTTTGTATTGGCGAGCACTGCATTCAAAATACTTGGGTGTCAAACATTAAACCCACAGTAGTCCTTCAATGGCGCCAACTCATCAAGGCGTACCCCCAGCCTTGGAGAAATTAACACAAGTTGTTAGGGATAGGGAGAAGGCCTTTCTGAGGTTGGGCCTTCCTTTCCTCTATAGTGTGGCAGAGGACATGATGTTGAGGGCAGGACTGGGTGCATGAACTAGCAAAGAGGTTGGCTATGATATAATAGGAGGTGATGGATTTAAAACAATACACTTGCTGACATTAGATACAGGAAGAACATCCCCCATAATCTTGCATATATGTATTAAATGTACTAATACGGCAAAAACTAACAGTGACAGGATCAATTTGCACATATGATTGCATCTGTTTGTTTACTATTTATTGCATGTTACTACATGTCTGATATTTGTTGTCTGTACTGTCTCTTTGGAACTCCAATAAAGAGATTATTCAAAAAAAAAAAAGAGGTGGAGCAATCTCAAAGCATCAGATGACAGTAGAACAACCCTTAAGATTTCTAGACCAACTCCAACTCCTTTTAACACTCAGAAGGGCAAGGGACATGCTTTTTCATAACAAACAGCCCTTTCAAGGCAAAGGCAGGAGCCCAAAACAAAAGTCAGTATCCACAGTCCCCAAAGGCGCAGCCAAAGGCACTAGTGCCAAAAGTACCTAGTGCCACTATCTGAGGTTCCGCCCCAGTCTTGCCTCAGCTGCTCGGGTGGACCTCTCCTGCCCAGTGTGTGTGTGTGGGGGCAGCTGACCCACTTTTCCATCAGTATCATGTGAGGGGAGATACTGTCTGGATTGTACAGAAATCCATCCAGACTATCTGCCCAGAAGGCAACTCTTTTTGTCAGCTCATATGTCAGAACTTCTGGCACAGGGATTGTAGGCCTTCTGAGCAACAGGGCAGTGGAAATAGTGGCAGAGTTGAAAATGAAACAAAGGATTCTACTCCCACTACTTCCTGGTTCCAAAGAAACCATGGGACATGCGCCTCGTTCTCGACATCAGAAGCTGACCAATCCATGGAATGAGAAAAATTCAAAATTATTCTTTGGGCTCTTAGCCAATCCTGAGGCTTCAGGATTGGCTAACATCGGATATACAGGATGCATACCACCATTTACTGGTACACCCCAACCACCACAGGTACTTCTGTTTCATAGTGCTGGGACAGCATTGGTCCCATCCTTTGGACTTTACGTCGGCACCACAAGTCTTTACAAAGTGCTTTGCAGTGCTCTTCGGCAGCTGAGGAAATTCAAGTCTTTCCATACTTGACAACTGGCTGATCTCACGCCTGTCCAGGCAGGAAATAAACAGGCAGCAGCCACTGCCTCTCAGTTCCTAACTTCTATTGGGGTCCTGCTGAATCTCAGGAAGTCTCAGCCTCAACCCTCAAGTAACTGCTGTTCAGAACAGCTTTTGTGGACATAACCTGGACTCTGGCTTTCCTTCCAGAGTGTAGACTACAAGCAGTTGTGCAAATGGCATGCTATATCATGGAGCATAAGACTGTGCAAGCCCACTCCATGCTGCTCATGCTAGGTCTGAGTGACTCCTCAGTGTTCACAGTACCTCTGTCATGTCTACACATGGCGACAACTTCTGGCCACTCAGTACACAATGGTCACTGGCATCACACCTTCAGACCTACTCCATTTAGGTGACCAAACCCTTGGTTTGGTCTCTCACATAGTGGTTCATGACAGACAGTCTCCTCTAGGGCTTCCCCTTCTCCCATCCAGAGCCTCAAGTGACTCTCACCACAGATGCCTCCCCGATGGGGTTGGGAGCCACTGTTGAGACCTCAAACACAAGGTGTCAGGGACCCATCAGAGACTCATCTCCACATCACTGTATTGGAGATGCAAGCTGTTTGTATGACCTGGAGCACCAATGGACCTAGTCAGCCAAAAGACAGTCCTCCTCCAGGCAGACAAGTCTGTCACACACCACCTCAACAAAGAGGAAGCACACTGCCATCCTTCCTGAAGGGAGGCGATAAGAGAGTGGGAATAGCGCCTGTTGCAGGAAATCCTGCACCATGCAATGTATCTGCCTGGTATCCAGAACACTCTGGCAGATGAATTCAGTCAAACAGAGGCCAATCCTCAAGAATGGTCAGTAGCTCAAGATGTCATGGTATCGCTATTTGACAAGTAGGGTACCCCAGATGTGGACCTTTTGTGTGCCCATTCAATGCCAAACTGCCTCAATTCTGCTCCAGAAATCCTGTCCGTGGCACTTTTGTCAGGATACATTCAGCCTGCAATGGCAAAATTGGTTTCTGTGTACAATTTCTCTAGTCCCTTTCCTACAGAGTGTACTGCTCAAATTGGAGGTGAAAAGGGCAAGATAATAATACTACTGGCCCCTTCTCTAGCCTCGACAGATATGGTTTCCTCTGTTGAACAGACTTTTAGTCAGTAAATCAAAGATTCTACTATTCGTTGGATCTAATGACTCAGGGTCACCTGGTCCATCCCAACCTGCGCTCCCCTTCACCTTTAAGGGTGAACAGGTACAAGGTATCTCAGGAGGATCTCTGAAATACTTCTGGCTGCTCATAAGCCTTCTATAAGGAAGACATACACTGCCAAATGAAAAGATTTTCCATCTGGTGCTCTAAAACTCCGTGGACATCCTTCTGGTATCCTCCTGATAAAGGTCCGGAGTACTTTCCAGACCTTTCTGATGCTGATCTATAGTAATGCACAGTAAAGGGTCCATCTGTGTACTATAGCTGCATACCATGAGCTCATCGGTTCCCTCTACCTGGCAAAACTGCCACTGTTCAAGAGGTTTCCTCAAGAGCATCTTGCACACAAGGCCCCGTTAGAAACCAGCAGCTGCCTGGGATATAAATCTTGTACTAGACATGCTCCTCCACAAACTTTTGATCCCTTGCAACATGTGACAAAGGTTTTAACTTGGAAAGTAGCATTTCTAGTGGTCATTACCTCTGCTCGAGTGTGTCTGAAATCCATGCTTTGGTCACAGATCCTCCATAAGGATAAAGTAGCTATCCACCCCCAGGTTTCCACCCAAGGTGGTGTCTGACTTCATCTTAATCAGCCCCTTGCCCTGCCTACCTACTTTGCCAACTTCCAGAATGAGGGAGATAGGGCTCTCCACTCCACCAGAGGTTAAGAGCATCCTTTGGTTTTATCTGGACAGAACCAAGGACTTCAGATAATCCAAACAGCTTTTTGTCTCCTTTGAGCCTAATCATAAGGGACAGCCTGTTACAAGTAAGTGCATCTCTGCCTGGGCTGTGAATTGCTTGCACCACTGCTATGCATGACTCAGTTTAAATTCAAGGGCCAGGTAGATGCCCATTCCACCAGAGACAGTAGTGACATCCCTGGCAGAGACTAACTCTGTGTCTAGTGGAGAAATTTGCAGAGTTGCAACGTGGGGCACAGTGCATACTTTACTAAGCACTATGCCCTGGATGTCCATGCCAGGCAGCACACCAGGACAATCCTGAATGAGCACTCAACTCTTGCTGCCCGAGTTTGGGGATTCTGTTTAAGCTTGGTACTCTGACCTTCTAATGGGAATCAATGATGAATAATATCTTCACTGTTGATTCACACACCTGCCTCAACCCCCGACTCCCTCCAGTATGTTGTGTTGGTCTTCACCCCTTTATGCTTGGTTTGGGCTGTGAGACACAGTGTTACTGGTTTTAGTGGCTCTTCTCATGGCCACCAGGCGATCTTATACCTTTAGGTTAACTGCATAGGTTCTTGTAAGATTATGCTGCCCTTCCTCTGTAAATAAAAGAATACTGAGGCAGTTGGGGCTTGTGCTCACGTAACCAGGCGTCTGCATGCTCCACAGCCCGTTACATGCATGCTGCCTACCTCGGCGCTAGCCCTCTGAAAGTTCTGGCTTCATGGGGTCCTACGCCTCTGGCCGAGACCCACTAGTGGGAATCAACAGTGAAGATATTCTTAAAAGATCAGAATTATGGTGAATCGTAATTTCATTTTCCATGATTTTAAATAGCAGCTTTTAATTTGCAAAGACCTGTAACTCTAACAATAAGGATTAACTGCACTCCATTCACCACCATACTGTTAAAACTCACAGGTGTTTGTTTTATATTATGTACAGCAGTTCTACATATATACAAGCATTCAATATTGTGGTTTCTGGTTACAGATATATACCCATAAGCTACCATTCGAGGCACCAGAGACCCACAGGAGTAAACCACGATTGCAGCTTTCACTGCAGCAGTTATTTTCAATGGACAAAAGAATATTTAATTGCTGTACTTATTTAAGTCTTCAGTAATTATCCTGCAGTAACCAGCAAACTTTAAAATAATTTTTGGGGTAATGCTCTCCAAATGTAATCAAAGCACTGGGGTCTGATGAAATGCAACCAAAAATCCTGAAGGGGCTGGCTGAGAAAGGTTACTCACCAGTAGCAGTACATCTTAAAGAGAACCACCCCACAAAGCTACACATACAGTACTAGAGCTAGGACCACACAATTTATACGGGCTCTGTTGGCAAAAGAGCTACCACAACATTGTGAGACTGAGACATGGAACCACTCCAGCTCTCAAGCCAGGAGAACAGGGAGACAACTAAAGGCAGCACCCACCCATGAGGCTGGCTACAGATTTAATAGTCCCACCAGTGATAAACTGAGATTCAAGAGAAACATCAATTATAAAAACTTCACAGAATGAGTGGTGAGCATGTAGTATCAACTCATAATGTCCTGTAACTCAGTCTCAACAAATGCTCTGAAGAAAAAGGTGTACGGGGCATTATAATGGGCATAAACAGTCCAACTCCCAAAAAAAAGGCAGAAATCCCTTTCCCAAATCACGTTTGTTGATCCGTACTCCTGTCTGAGCCCTGGTACCAAAATAAGTAAATAAGCACCCCTCCCCACGGTGGCCCCACCACCCGCACTCTGAGACCCATCCAAATGTATTTATTGAACAATATTGCTAATATATTCCCTTGTGGAAATGAAGCAACATTTTTAAAATTGTCTCAGTATGACTTGAACCTCTTCCCTTTTGATGACCAATAGAGAATTTATATTATACCCACAGTACATGGTTAGGACTTATAGTGCACTGAAATCAAGACCTAAAATACCTTGTAGTGTGTGATCTAAAGTTATTGTGCATGTTCTGTAATCACAGCATCTGTGCCCCATAAGTCACTAACGCTAAAGCCATTTGCCAGGTTTTCCCTCTCATCTCATTTATTCATTACTATGTAGTCCTACTTGGTGAACTGCAACCTTTTTGCATAAACATAATGTTCCAAAGTTTTAAAGTTGATTCCTTCGAAACTCTGGCAGTGCGCCAAGCGCCACTCAATGTAACCACGGCAGCACACAGTGCTCCTACTTGCAAGCACTTGTTCTCTGTTTACTCACACATTCTCTTTGGCACTGTCAGTAACACCACCAAGGCCAGGATATTCAGACTGCACCAGGCAGTGGCGCAAGCCTGGGCACAACTCAACTGTGTTGCGCCAGGTCCAGGTCCAGCTTCAGGTGATATTCAATGGTGCTGCATGCATGGCGCAGCACTGTTGAATATGGCATGGTGAGTGCACAAACTGCACCGCACAAGCCACCGATAAGAAGAACGTGGGCATGGGCCAGTGCAAGTGCAGTTGTGCTTGGCGATCACCGTGACATTCAGCAGGGGCATGCAAATGAGACCATAATATACAGTATGCAAGGTGCAAATGGGGCCATTTGCATGTCATTATGGCCTATTTGCATGCCTTGTGCAGGGTAGGCGGCAACATGCGCCTGGTGCCTACACAGCATGACGTGTGCTGTGGGGATCCCAGGGCATCCCCACTCCATAGCTGCAGTCACGCGGTATATGTTACTAAAGATAGCCATGTAGTCTAGTACCCCAGTCCCAGTGTGTATGAAACACGACTTGCCCTGGTGGTCTAGTGGAACCCCCACAACTGTTGCCCGATCGCAGCATACACCCATGCTGAATGCCTCTAGTGATCCAGTGGCACCCCCATTCCACCCACCCCACAGAACCCTTTGCTCACCCTGCCCCCCAAAATCATCGGAGGCGGCTGCATCCAACCCGCCACCCGCCGACGACAGGTACAGTATGGGTTGTAAGCCCATTGGTCCCCAGTGTGGACCAATGGACTTGCAGGGCATACTGTACTAGATAGATCCTGCAAGCCCATTGGTCCACACAGGGGACCAATGGGCTTACACCATATTGTACCTGTCATCCGCAGGCGGCTGGGCGGATGCAGCTGCCTGTCACCGACGGGGAGCGAGGGCGCAAGGAGGTTCTGTGTGGGGTGTTCACTGGATCACCAAGGCATTTCAATATAGGTGTTTACCGCGATCATGCAACGGGGGAGGGGTTCCACTAGACCACCAGGGACGCCTTATTGTCATTTATCAGGGACTGGGAAGTGGGGACCACTAGACCACCAGGATGGTCGTGTTTCCCACACATCGGGACTGGGAGGCCACTAGACTACCAGGGCTATCTTTGGACACATATACCGCATGATCGCAGCTATGGGTAGGGGGTTCCACTAGGCGACGGGGTTGTGTGTGCTTGTGGGCGGTGTTCTGGGCAGGCGGGTGACCACCCACGGCTGGGCTACTGTGTTGCACCCTGCAATACAGCAGCCCACCTGTGGTGGCCAGATTGCTTCCTACTCTGCACGGGCTCAACTTTGAGCCCCCAATGCGCGCCAGTGCAGGGGTGCGCCCATGATACGCGCCGCACATCCCAGGCTGAATATCGGGATGTGCCGCATATGCATGAGACGCCCCTGCATCTGCGCTGCATACATTATCATTTCACCCCGGCGCATTGGGATTTGGCGCTGTGTCAGGCAGCCTTCCCAATATCCCATCATGCAATGCGGGCTGCACCGCACAACCCTTTTATATCCGGCCCAACAATATAGCAGAACACAAGCAGAAATAAAATTAAGTAATAAAGGCATATTTATGCTCAACTGATTAATATCAAAAATAGCAAAACCTGCTTTACCACAGTGCCACATGGAGGCAAAAAAAAAAACTACTACAGTATTATTTCTACTAAAACAATATACAGTACTATAAAAAATAAAATATGGGTGATCATACACAACTCGCTATGTGTTTCCATTTTGTATTCTATTAAAACCATATACTATACAAAAAAGATAGAGGAGGTCATACACAACTGTCATGTGTTTCCATTTTGGGGTTGAGACAACAGCATGAACCTCTCGAGCTTCGGCTCAAGGTCCATACGCTGTTATCTCAATCTCTCAATGGAAACACAGGCTTGTTGTGTACGGTCACCATAGATTACTTCTTATATTGCTGATTGGACTGGTTAATTATTTAAAGACAACTAAGGCTGATGGACATGACACAGTCCATTTGTGTACCTATTATCAATTGGTTAAAAACACACTGTCAGCTTTTGACTTGATGTGTTTTTTATCCCATTATAACAAAACTGCGCACTCCTGCAGCCTTAATTGCCTTAAACGTATATACCTGCTTGACATGTCAGAAAGTGAATTTTTTTTCCATTTTAAATGCAGATTGAAACCTAGGCAGACCACTCTTATCTGTGGCCACTCGGCGTTGATGCATGCTCACAAATGGAAATGGTGCCAAAGCGCTGACAGGTTAGATCCATGGGTGGGTTTAACAATTTTAAGCCACATGAGATAAACACTAATATAGGTAACATAACTTGAACTTACCCTTGTAATTCTTTTGCAGAAAAGAGGATGTATTACAGGTAAATCCACATCTGAAATCAAACTGTGACACCAGGCATCGCGCATGGTAGGCGCTGATGTGCATGACTGCAACGGCTTGCCTTCAAATGTGGCTTTACTTGTAATATACCCTCTTTCTGCAAAGAATTACAAGAGTAGTTCAGCTCTAGTTATATTACCTTTATCAGTGCTTATCTCATGCGCTTAAAATTGTTAAACCCACCTTTGGGCTTAATTCTGCCAGCGCTTTGGCACCATTTCCATGTAGGGGCATCAACATAGGGTATCCGGAGATATAGAGCAGCCCAATAGGGTTACAACTCCATCAAAATGAAAATAGTCCGCCTGGCGGGCGCTGAGGGCTGAGGCGCCGCACCACACCTAACATCATGCTGGCTACCCAGTTTCAAGAATGAGCCTGGGCGCTGGGGTCGGCAGGGAGAGAGAGGATTGAGTGTCTGGAAAACAGTTCTCTCTCGGGGATCCAGGGTTCTGCCCAGCTCCACAGTGGCCCTGGTGGAGACCCAGGGCACTAGTAGAGGGATGCTGAGCCGCAGCAGACGCCCTTGGCATCTTTGCCGTCCGGGCTCGGCATGGGGATGGGAGGAGAGTGGTGTAACTTAAGAAAAAAAACTGCCTCCTGATAGATGAAGGAGGGTCTGGGGTGTCAGGTCCACCACACCCAATGTTGGGCTCCACCTAGTTTTTCCTCTGCTCTCCGCCTCCTCACAGCCTGACTAGATTATAGATAGAGCACCAGGAGGCATGATCTGGCGGTCCCACCCGGGAATTCAAAGCCAGGGATCGGGTGGCTAGCGGGAGATGGTGGAGAGGCCCTTGTGCGGAGGAGCGAGAGGCTTCAGGTGGGCAGGATCAGGACAGACACAGAGACCACTCCAGAAGGAGTTCAGGCAGGTAAGGGTGACAAAGCTGTAAAAAAAAAAAAAAAAAATTCCATTTTCTGACATCCCAAGACACGTATATAAATTTTAGGGCCATTAAGAAGGCATCACGGAGTACAGGCACTTTTGTTATTATGATGTAACAAAACATCAGTCAAAAGCTGGCAGTGTCCCAGTGTCCCTTTAAGAATAGTTACTTAATGTATTTACTGTATATCTTTATTGTAGTGGACAGCTAGAAGATATATATTGTATGCACAACTGATCTAATGTGTACATCAAATACATAATGCAAATAATATTTTATTTGAAAAAGAAAAAAAAAAAAAAAAAGGGAAAAATGGCCTGAATACAAACACCTTCAGAGTTGTGTCAGCAGCTCTTTCAGTGGGAATGATTAAAGTTGACTAGAAATGGTGAATATGTAGCCAGATGTAGTAACAACTGATACTGAAATCCAAATTCACCTCAAACTGGGACAAACAAAACAAAAGGTAAACTTAAATGCAGGCTGAAAACAAAAAAAAAATTAACGTTTCAACTAAAGGACTTTCTCAGGAATCATCTAAAGAGAAACAAGCAAAATTATTTTTTCTAGGTAATTCCTGAAAAAGATCCTATGGTGAAAAGCATCGATTCTAACTCTGTTTTCTATTTTCAGTGTGGCTTAATATTACCTTTTGTTTTCAGCCCTACCTGCTGCAGCACCATGTTTTTTGTTCTTACATTTTGTGTCCGATTGGGACTCGTGATGCCCCTTCACCCCTGAGGTTTTTACTACTTTTTTTGTTTATTTTAGCTCTGGGGCTTCCAGACTCTTTTTTTCTAAGTCAGATTCAGGACCACACCTTAGTTAACAGAGAAGGACTGATTCATCTACTCCCAACCCAATAACTGGGCATCGCCTGAATTATTTCCCCAAGTCCCTCTTTACTGAGCTCGGTTCTGTCCAAAATGGTGCTCCTGGCCAACTCACCTGCTCTAGCAGGTGGACTCCCTCAATCCTCAGAAACCTGCACTGACTGTCCATCCAGTGCTGCATACCTATCAAACCTTACTCTTCTGGTCTGCAACATTTGCCACTGTCTGCCCCCTCCCGATCTCTCTAACTTATACACCTACTTTCCAGGTATCTTACTCTGGCTCCCTTAACTCTGGGCTTCTCCTCTGTCCATCATGTTACTTTCTCCACCACTCGGTGAAGGTCTTTCTGCTTAGCTGCCCTTCAGATTGGTATACCCTACCCACCATCACCATCTTCAAATCCCCTTTGAACCCTACCTCTGTTCCCTTATCTTTGACTGCCAACCTTTTAGTGCCAGCCTTGTCTTGAGCAAAACGTAGATGGCATGTCCTCTCACCCATCCCTTTATCAAACTCATATTTCCATTATTTTATTTCTGCTGTATCTGAATTACTGCCTTGTAGAATGTTTCATGATAGGCTAGACACCAAGAGAACTGTATTTTCACAGTTTGAGGAATAATTTAAAACAAGGCGCAGCAAAGCTAATTCTAGATCTGACTTGATGTCTTTCACATTTTGAAATGTAGGCAGCTAGATAAACGAAACTTGATAGCAAGTCAAAGTAGGGTACCTTTGTTTTCCTATACAATTTATTTACCCTGGACAGCCTATGGCGTGGACATGCAATGTGTCACATTTTCAGTAGGGTTAGAAGGACTGATCTTTTATTAATAAGGTAGACTTCCATATAGCTCAGGCAATTCACCAAGAAGCGATGTCAGCGAAATACTTAATGAAACAGAAACGTCATAGAAACAGAGTTTTGTTGGCAGAAAGGATCTTTGAGCCCATCCAGTCCTGCCTTCCTGCCTATTCCGTCATCTATGACCCTAGCCGGTCATAGGTGTCACTCCTCCCGTCCTTTGCCCAATACACCAGTGTGCCTATTCCATGCATGCCTGATGCTCCCGCAATACTCCCCACCACCTCCCCGCAGGCTTTTCCAGTCATCCACCACCTTTCCATGCAAAGGTATTTCCACATCTCTCTCAAACTTCCCGCCTAGATTCATTGCAAGCCCCATTGTTCTAGTATCCTTCCTTTCTCTGAAACAGGCCCTCCACTGCACCTTGTGACTCCTGTGAGGTGCTTGTAAGGTTCCAATCATTTCACCTCTCACTCACTCTCTCTTCCAGGGAGTACATGTTGAGTTCCTGCAGCCTTTCCTCAAATGGCTCTTCTCGTGCAACCCCTCAACCATTTTGTTGCCATCCTCTGTACCACCTTCATTATTTCAATGTCCTCTGGAGATGCAGAATTCAGAACTGGACACAGTACTCCAGGTGGGGCCTTACTAGTAAGTGATACAAAAGCAGCACCACCTCCCAACTCCTGCTAACAATCCTACTCCCAATGCACCCCAGCATCCTGCTAGCCTTTTCACTGCTTTGTCACACTGCCCAGCTACACTGAGGTCATCAAACATGATGACCCCTAGGTATCATTCTTGCTTGGTGACTGTAAGCTCCACTCCCTCCCATCTTATACACAGCCCCTGAGTTCTGCAGCCTCCGTGCATAACCCTGCACTTTTGGCACTGAAACCCACTCACCCTCCAGAGCTCTCTGCAACTCACCTTCAGCCAAGTTGAAAATGGTTCCTCAACCATCGTCTGGTTCTGAACCACAAGAAGACTAAATCTATGATTTTGCACACCACCAAATTAACTCCGAAATGCCCCCTTCTCATCCTCCCTGCACCTAACACCCCTTGAACAGGTATCAGCATACAAATACCTGTGCATCACCTCAACTTGGCTCTATCCTTCCATGCCCATCTTAACTCATTGTCCTCTGCCATGAATGCCCAGATTGGACTCCTCTACCGCCACACAGACTGCCTCCTGAGTATACTTCGGCTGGCTATCACATCCTCCATCCTGTCTTTGGTTGATTATGGCCCTATCATGCAGCTGCTGACCCCACTGCCCTTACCAAAGTCCAGACCTCAATCAACAAGGCCTGCAGGCTCCTGATCGTGCCCCCAGCAAATGCACACATGCTAACTTTACTCCACCTCCAACCTACTCACCTTTGAAGAGCACCTGTGTTACCACACCTGTATACTGGCCAAAACGCCATTTGCGCTCTCCCTCCAGGAGTTACTACATCCCTACAACGGGCCACCCACTTTCGTGCGCCACCGAAATGCAACCAAAGCCACCAGAACTAGGACCTGCTACGCCTAAAGATCATTCCACTCCAGAGCCCTCCTGTATAATTCTCCCACTTATCACAAACATCTCTAAAATCGGCCTTCAAAATCGCCCCTACGAAATACCTCACCAACACTGGAGCTGCAAATGCCCATGACTGGGCCATACCTAGAGTTCCGCCTGAGCCAATCCACAAACAAAGTCTTCCCAGTCCACCACTCTCCCTAGCATCTACCCTCCGTATCCCCCAAGGTATCTGCCACCTAGTATCTCTGGGATCTTATAGTATGTCAAGTGTACTAGTTTATTTAGATTAGCTTACTTGTAGTCTGTACACCACTTAATTGAAACCTCCGTCGTATGTAATTGTATCGCTGAAATTGCTTGTATGTCCATTTGCTTGTATGCTGTTTATTGTATCTCACCCAGATTGTTCCCTCACTGTTGTACTCCACCAAATGTTGTCTCCTCCTCAAGTATTTAAGTGCCTTTTGTAAATGAGTCTTTGACTCAAAGGTTGTATCCGAATTCAGAATAAATAAAATAAAAATAAAAACTGTTATATCAACTGCAAAGAGACGCACTTTCCCTCAAGCTCCTCCACAATGTCACTTATGAAGACACTGAAGAGGACTGGTCCCAGCACCAAACCCTGTGGCTCCCCACTAATCATTCTTCTATCGCCTGAGTGGCTACTGTTTATCAACACCCTTTGCCTCCTATCCCTTAAACAGTTTGATACCCACCTTGTCACCTTCTCCCCACCCCTAGGCTGCCCAGTTTCTTTACTATCCTCCTGTGTGGCACAGTGTGAAAGCCTTACTGAAGTCCAGATAGGCCACTTCCACTGCTCTCCCTTGATCCACCTCCTGGTAACCCAGTCAAAGAAATCTATGAGATCAGTTTAGCATGACCTGCCCCGTGAAACAGTGCTGCCAGTGGTCCTGAGCCCTTTTACACTTACATGCGCTCCATAAGCCTCTCCTTTGTAGTGTCTCCATTACCTTCCCCACCACTAAAGTGAGACCGCTAGCCTGCAGTTGCTAGCTTCCTCCCCACCGCCATTTCTGTGCAGAGAGACCACATTAGCCTCCACCAGTCCCTCTGAACCTTCCCCAAATCCACAGTGGTGTTAAACAGTGCTACCATAGAGGGGCGGTCGGCACCATGCTCAGTTCTTCTATGACCCTTGGATGAACCCCATCTGGCCCCATCACCCGCTAATATATTGTAGAAACTGTACATATACAGATGCACAGATGATTGATAACAGAACAAGACTAACAGTCCATCAAGCCAACCCTGATGCCCTACTTGATTTTCTCTTCCTGTCCAGAGTACTCCTGCTACTTGCTTCTCTTATTCCTAATAAGCCCTCTGAAAAGGTCTCCAGTGTTCTGAACCTGATACAGTCCCAACACTGATCACATTACTAGGTAGACTGTTCCACCTGTAGACCACCCGCCTGTGAAGCAATACTTCTGGATGTCCTTTTGAATTTCCTTCCCACTTAAGGTTGGTGGCCCCTGGTGGTTTTACTGTTCCTCAGCTTGAACAAATGCAAGTCCACCCTATTATATGCCTGCATGTACATAAAACATATATTTAATATATGAAAACTGCATCCACTGAACAGCTATGGTTTATTAAAGTTTAAAAAGCAGAAGGAGACCATGAGGCCCATCTAGATTGCCCTCTCACTTCCCAGTGGTAACTCTTCAGCTGATACTGAGAGAACTAATTTGTGCCATCCTGTACCCCTTTCAAAAACTAATTTGCCCCATTCTGTAGCTGACATTTACAATATGATGAAATGCAGATCCTCGCCACCCATCACCTTGGCGACATGTCACCAAACAAGGTTTAAAAAGCAGTCCAAGTGTATGCTTTTGAAACCACATACAGAATAAGTATCAGAAATGGATAAACCGATTTAGAAACAATCCTAACTGCAATCCTGAGGAACCCAAACAATCGAAATCAAACATTTTAAATAGAAAAGTTTTAAATGTTTTATAATTCTATTCCTCTAATACAGATTCCCTCTGGTTTTAAACCTATCCCCAAAAAAAATGTTGAGAGCTGCCTTGGATGCTCCCTTCCTTCATATAAGTTAGGTGGGTGAGCAGCTGCCTCAAAACAGACCCCAATGCTGCCCCGTGAGCATGTATCGCGGGGTGGTGGGTGAATGGCATGCTGGCTTTAAAGCCAGGAAGCAATATCTAGTTTTTTTTTTTGTTTTGTTTTTGTTGCCCACACTGTACTTCCTCTCTCTGAATTCTGGTTTGGCATCCTTTCCTGCTACCTCTCCTCCTCTCCTCTAACTCCATGTGTTTCATGACCCGCCCATTTACATCGTGCGACTGGCGGACTAGATGTTCATCTCTTCCTCTACCTTCGTCTGGAATAATCTCCCCACTTCCATTTCTTATAAACATCTTCACAGTGACCTCTCTGCACTCCTGGCTCCTGTTTCTAGCTCCTCCTTTCTGACCTCAACTTCAGTCCTTTCCATGGACTTCCTTGTGGTCAGTTGTCTTTGTATACACTGCAGATATGTTGCTTGCCAGACTATATTGTCTCACCATTATTTATTTCACATTTCAATTCTATGAATGCTCTGTAAATTGTATTTCGTGATAGTTACTTAATTCTGCCTATGTAATCCCCTTGTATTTTGTGTAACCTGTTACTTTTACCTATTTCTTTACTGTAACCCCTTCCCTAATTAGCACCTGAAACTAGACTTAGCTCAGTGTGCCTCTCCGTCACTAAACTGTCAATAAATAAACAAACAAATAAATAAATACCGCTTTTACTTACAAAAAGCTGAAGGAACTTGAGGATTCGCTAGTGAGTGAGAATATAAAGTGCATTTCCGCTGATGGGGTCAACCACTGGCAGGCTGTGTATTTTGTTTTAATGAGCGAATACACAGCATCAAACAAGCTAGAAGAGAGTAAAGAGCTGGTTAAGAGGGAAGAAGAGGCCCGCTTTGTGTACATATAACAGGAAAATCAGTGAACGCCAACAAGAAATAACTACAGATTTTTCTATATGCTGTTGGGGAAGTCGATCATCATGTTTTAGTGGCATACTGCTGTTAGTGAATGAGAACAGCCCCTATCAAGCCCATGCCCTCTGCATCCAGTGCTGGCCAGCCTCACAGCCTCCTCTTTCTGCATTCCCTACCCACAGTGATCCCGAATATGTTCAATCTACTCTTTCCTGTTGACTTTCTAATCTGCTCAAGTGGGGGCTGCAGACTGATCATTAAAAGTGTGCTGCAGCCCGCCGCATTGTTGTCCTCACCAGAGAGGAGAGAGCAGTGAAGATCAAGAAATGAAAATTACATACCTACTGTAATTCCTGATCTTTCAGCATCTTCACCATTCATCACTGGTGGGTAGTGAGCCGGAGGATCAGGACCCCATGAGCTTTGTCCCCCCAAGAGGAGGAGTCGCAACGCCAGATGGCGCCTCGAGGCAGACGCTACGTGGTGCTCGCGGGGTTGACAGTAACCATCGCTGACACCTCCTCAGCCCCAGTTCTGCCCGCGGAGAGAGAGAGAGAGAGATAGCTAGAGAACTAATGAGGGTGGGCAAGGGAGCCAGAGGGACAACAAAAGGAAAGGATGTAAACCAAAGGAGGAATATGCCAAGAAAGGACAGGAAAGGAGGAAGCCTAAGGGATTGGGAGAGGGCCCCAATCTCTTGGCGAGAGGAATGGGTGGAACAGGGAGGGATAGGAAGATAGAGGAAGGAGGAAGAGGAGACACCACCCAGAGAATTATGCCGAGGTCGAGCCGACAGGCCAGAGGATGAAGGCAAGGCCTGAAGAGGATGGCACTTATTTAGGGAATCAGAGGTAGGACAAGAGCTAAGGACAGGTCGTGTCTCCTCCTCCTGCAAAAGAATTGAGCCAGAATAACCAGCTTAAAAGGCTCTGGAGAACGACCCCAGGAGACTGGAACTTAGTTATTTGAAGGGGGCAGTACCAGAAGTGTAATAACATGCACTCCTGAAGGAGGGTAAAACCAACAACAAAGAGACATAAGAGGTTGGAGAATAACTGAGGGAACCACCAGAGTCCCTCCTGCCACCAGACTCCTCAAGAGGCACAACAGGGAGCCAGAAAATCCCAGAAGCTACCTGGGCTGAGAGGGGCTCTGCGATTTCAATAGCAGAAACCCTCCTGTCTGCCCACCCAGAGGAAAACCCCATCCCTATGGGAGGGGGTAGGAGGTGCTGAAAAAGGAACACGGTCCAAATGGGAGACAACAGGAGGAGGCGAATCGCCCAGAAACTGAAGCCAGAGAGGAAGGTGGGGGATTCAGTGATGAATGGTGAAAATACACAGAAAGATGAGGAATTATGGTAGGTACGTAATTCTCATATCTTGTATGTCAACCACCGCCATTCATCACTGGTGGGTGATTACTGAGCGCACTCTCCAAGGGGGCCCAGAACTCCCTAAGGGACAAAGTCCTCAGCTTCCAGTGGGGAGACATTAGAGGAGGGAACCCAGCAGGTCTGGCTAGGCCTGAGGCTGGTGTGGGTGAGGCGAGATTCTTTAGCAGGAGAAGGAAGGTGCCCTGACGCCGCCTCACCCTACAGGAAAAAAGATGGGTTCCCCGGAAGAGTGCAATCACTCCACGCCAAGCCAAGGGTGACAACTAGGACAGACAAAGCACGCCCGTCCACCTAATGCAGATTGTTGTCCCCACCAACCTGGAAGCCACCTCACTGGCATCATACGATGCTCCTTGCTTGGTGCCTCGCTAGCTCCAGGCCCCATACAGAGAGGGCAATGGCCGTCTGGTTGCCTTTGAATCAGGCAAAGATGCTAGGATTTGACCTAGCTTGAGACCACAGAGGTGCCTGTTGTAGGCAGCAAGGTGGGCCTGATGAGAAGAGATGCACAAAGGAGGCATGTCAACGAGAAAGCTCTCCTCCCAAAAGTCAAACTCAGCTGAGTTGGATTCCAGGGTCGATCACACTGTAGGCTTCTACGCCCGTCGGTGAGGCAAGGCCCTGGAGACCCAAGGTGGGCACAATACCTCAGACGGAGATCCCCAGGCTGGTGGTTGGTTTGAGGGACGCCGCCAGGCCTGATGATGCCTCCCAAAAGGGATTAGCCAGGCGGAACCATCAGGCTGGCTGCACTGAATTCGCCTAAGAAGGCATGCACCCAGTCAGTATTATGTTCCTACTACAGGTGGAAATATGAGTTTGTCGAGCAACCCCATTAGGAAGCGCTGATAGCTGGAAAGATCAGCCACTGGGAATAGGTGGACAGAAGAGTCCTCCTCACAGGAAGAAGATGAGGGAGCTGACGAGTCTGGAGAGCCAAGTTCTAGCTGCACAGGGAGTTGTGAGAACACCTCCTGGTCCATGAACTGCTTGTAGACAGGGAACAGTGCAGCCGTGGATCTGAACTGTTCCCAGGTGAGGGGCCCCGAGGGACTGGAATGACCTGGGAAAGGAGGTGGAGTTGGCAGAGGAAAAGGGACCAGGCACCTATGAGGAGGGGCATGACCTCTGCCGGGCTATGGGACCCACTGGGAGACCTCAAAGGAGGAGGAAATCCAGTGGTTCCAGCAGACCAAGGCCACTGTACCAAGCTGGAGCGGCCAGAGCTGGAGCCCAAAGAAGAAATTTCCACGAGGCGACTGGGGCCGTATGAACCCAGAAGGGCGACCTTAACCCCTAAAGATGAGATCCTCTCAGGGAGAAGGCTGATCAGCACTGCGGCTCCTTCCTGAACCCCAATGGGTTCCCAGGAAAGGGCTCTGTCTTGAATCCAACCCCTCAACCCTTGGGACCCGAAGAGCCCACTTCCTCGGAATTGGCCGAGGCAACTGACACCCACAGCCACATCCTGAGAGACAGCCGGAAGAGTAGTGACCCTCCCTACCTTAGGTGCTCCAGCCAACCCAGAAGTAGGGTCGTCAGAACAACCACCGGAGGAGGCACGCTCCCAAGGTGACAGATCGATCACCAACCCAGGCTGTCCTGAGGCATCACTGACACCAGAGGAGTGGTCGGAGCCACAGACCCTGAAATTGGTCGAAGCCATCTGCTCCGGAGAAGGAGGGTGAACCGGAGTCCGCGCGCTGGAGGTAGAGGAATCGGTGAACTCTTGAGAATCCAGGAGCCAGTCTGGGTCAGCTCTCAGAATCGTCCTCCCCAGAGGAGGCCTGAACCTAAACTACTCCCCAATCCCTCTCAGCCCAGCGGTGCTGCTAGGGACACTGCAAACTGGCCTCGCTACCCATGGCACCGCCCCATCCTCAGCACCTCGGCGAATGGTGCTGGAGGCTGGTCCTGCGCCATCACCCCAATCCCAGTGCCGCAAGCCGGAGGCCTCACTTGTGACACCGAGGGAGCCTTGCATCCGAGGAGGAGACTGCCACCTGATCCCCAAGATGGCAAGGCCAGGCCTCCTGCACCGTGGAGGAGTTCCCGCAGTGGCAAGGCTGGAACTGGTGGAAACCCCTCCTCCGCAGGCTGTATAGGCCCGGAGGGACCCAGAGAAAGGCGAGAACCCTGCTCTTGGCAACACGTAGCGCGCCTGTCCCCAAAAAGTGGGCAGTGCACATCAGACCTTCAGCGTATGCAACTCCAGAACACAGCGATACATGGAGAAACAGGTGTCACATCTGTCCATATCGTGGTTCAGTCCTCACCAGGTAAGACAGTGATCATGCTGATCCGTGATGGAGAGTAAAGTCGGCACAGGGACATCAACGCATCAGAGGCAGACTTGCCCTTGAAGTTTTTCTTGTCCTCTGAACCAGACATGATAGGACAGAAAACAAAACCCAAAACAGCACTTGGCGTCAATGAGAAATAAATAGGAAAGATCTTACCAGTCAACACCGAGGATGGAGCAGCAGAACTAGGACTGTGAAAACTAACTGATGGACTAGGCCGCAGAAATAGTGGCATACCACATGAGGTTGTGCTCATTTGACGGCAGAGAAGCAGAACTGGGCTGAGGAGGCGTGGACGGTAACTGTCTCAACCCACGAGTGCCATGTATTACATCGGCCTCGAGGGCAGTGCCGTCGACATCAACCTCCCTCTTGCAAAAATAAAATAATTTTCTGCGGGTCCTGATCCTCAGGCTCATACCCACAAGTGATGAATGGTGAAGACTGACACAGACAAGTTCTTGTTATTCTTATGAATCACTTTAAAACACACACACTTTAAAAGACTTTTAAGGAATGAATTGTCTTGAGGGCTGTAACAGGGTTGGGTAAGACCCTGTCCCATTTATTACCTACAGAGTGTTAAAAGCAAGGATCTACTTTGCCTCTCCTATTCTGCCACTTGTCTGTCTCATGCCTGCCTAACTGCACAGTCACATTTTTCTTGTAGCACCTAAGAACTGGCCACTCCAGTGGTCAGACAATTTCCCAGTTATCTCCCCTCCTTCACATGCTGTTTCTAGTCTTTCTTTCTCCCTTGTCTTCTCTGTGGTTAAAAATACATGAACCTTTTATGAACCTGAGATCCCTGGGTTCCCAAATGTATCTAATTAGATTGTTTAAATGACTGCTGAAAGCTATTTGGGTTTACTAGAAAAGATAATCCAAAACAAAGGAGGTTGACTTGAGATGTATTTTGACCTCCCAAGCTTGTTTACACAACTGTCAACTGAAGACCATCTCTGGGACAAAATGTATTATTTGTTCCACCTGTTAAGACTAGATATACTTACTCTTCAGGCTGATCACAGGAAGGAAAAGCAATAACGTTTTTATGCATTTTGTGGAAAACAGGTGATGTAAGTTACAACAGCAGAATGCAGAGTTTAAACTACATTACATTTTATTTCTTTGCATTCCATAACATTTTATTTCATTACATTTTTATTTCCTGTATGGCTAACTAGTACAGATAGTTTTGCTTCCTTACTTTCTCCGTGCTTAGCTGCTTTTGCTCGATTATGCAAGTGTTACTTCAAGAACCTGCGTTTTGGATACTGCGCTTTTGCTAGTTGTACAAGTGTTACTTTTAGAGCCTATGTTTAGGTAGTGTGACCGCTTTCCCCAGCGTTACTTTTAAGAGCCTGCAGTGCTTTCACTCTGCTTGCTACCTGTGCTGTTTTACCCTGCTCACTTCATATTTGCAGGTGTTGTGTTTGTTAACATACAAGTGTCCTCACAGCAATCTTTCCATCATAGCTCCCAGCTCTTCTCCTCCACCTGTTAGGTACCCTTCTCTGCTGTACTTTCTTTGCTGCCTGTATTTACCCTGTTATGTTAACACAGTGAGTTTCATAGTCTCTTACCAGTTGCTGGAGTCTTTGTTTCAGGAAGCCAACTCTCCTCCCTGCATAGTTTTCGCACATGCACATTGTGCCTGTCACCCTTTCTTCCCCATTCTCTGTTCCTACTACCCACTCCTTGTCTGGCCTTTGTAGACTTGGTAAGAGGGAGGAGGGTGTGCTATTTACTTATCAGACTCACTACAGGGTCAAGTCCTCCAGACAACTGCATTTGATAACAGTGCCCAGGCACTTGCAGTCAAAATTGCAACTGACACCAGTGGTAAGTCCCTCACTGTTCTCTGTATATACTCTAAAGGATACTTGCAGAGGCTTTAGTCTTATACTTGACTACATCTCTAGCCTTGCAAATCACTCTGAAATAGTAATTCTTGGTGACTTTAATGTTAACTGGCTTGCAGTGAGGCTGACCCTTTCAAAGACGCACTTGCCACCTTTAACCTCTCCCAACTGGTTAATTTCCACCAGGCACAACTACAGAACAAGTAACAGCACTCAATTAGACCTACTTCTACCAACCATCATGAAAGGTTTATGAGCACTGGGGTCTTATCTGACTTGCTCAGTGACCACTCCTGGTTATCAGCTTCTGCTCTAACAAGGCCCCTAACTCCCCCTAAAACAATTTACCAGTGCATCGTAAAAAGGGCAGTGGCAGCAGTTCTTATGTTAACCTTCAGCAATGTGACTGGATGCCTATTTTTTCGGCAGTTAATGTTCAGACTGAACTAGAATACTTTATCACCATTTTCAATGCAGTCTGTGTATCTTTGCCCATCTCAGAAAAAGGAAATCCAAAGGTGCCTGTAACCCTGGCTCTCCACCTCTTTCCTTAATCAGATGGCTGCTCGAGATGATCTCTTGCATAAAGCCTATGCCACTGGGAACCCTCTGACTGGGAGAGGTACAAGGCGGCTAGGAACAACTGCATTTGTGCAATTCGCTTGCTAACTCTGATTATTACAAAACTGTGTTTACTGACACATGGGGCAACAATAGGAATTTTGGGAGAACATCAAGGAATTGACTGGCAAGCCCAACAAAACTCCACCCTCACTTATCAACATCAACAGGATTTCCACCCAGGAGCCACAACAAACTGCTAACAACTTTAATAACGCCTTCTCAGACCTGAGTGGAGTCCTTCCCCTTGCTTCTTCTCCAATGCCCCTCTACACCTGGAACCCCTAACAACTTCACTAGAATTATGACCACTTCCAACTCCCTCCCCCCATTCTACTTTAGGACAGTCTTTCTTTTGTCTCCTCTCTCTCCCCAGACTCTCAGCCCTATCAGGGCTTTACTGCTGCCACGGCGCAGAAGCAGCTCCCCTGAAAGATGGCAACCTATCAGCCACAGCCCACTGCCTGGCTCTCCAGCTCTGAAGACTCTCAGCCCCGATCAGGGCTTGTACCGCTGCCACGGTGCAAAAATGGCTCCCAGGATGGATGGCAACCTCCATGGTCCGCTGTCCGTCTCTCCAGCTCTGAAGACTCTCAACCCCTGATCAGGGTTTGTACCACTGCCGGAGCAAGAAGCGGGTTCCCGGATGGACAGGAACCTCTCAGCTGCCGCTCGCGTCCGCTGCCCAGCTCTCCAGCTCTGAAGACTCTCAGACCCTGATCAGGGCTTATACCACTGGCCCAGGGCGCAAGAAGCAGCTCCCAGATGGCCGGCAACCTCTCAGCTGCCACCCGTGGTCCGCTGCCCGGCTCTCCAGCTCTGAAAACTCTCAGCCCCTGATCAGGGCTTATGCCGCTGCCCAGGCGCAGAGGCGGCTCCCAGACGGTAACCTCTCAGTCACCGTCCTGGGTATGCTGCCTGGCTCTCCAGATCTGAAGACTCTCAGCCCCTGATCAGGGCTTGTACCGCTGCTGCGGTGCAAGAAGCGGCTCCCGGATGGACGGCAACCTCTCAGCCACCGCCTGTGGTCCGCTGCCTGGCTTTCCAGCCCTGAAGACTCTCAGCCCCTGATCAGGGCTTGTACTGCTACAGCGGAGCAGGAAGCAGCTCCCTGGATGGATGGCAACCCCTCAGCTGCCGCCCACGGTCCGCTGTTCAGCTCTCCAGCTCTGAAGACTCTCAGCCCTGGTCAGAGCTTGTACGCTGCAGAGCGCAAGACGCGGCCCACCGGACAGATGGCAACCTCTCAGCCTGCCGCCATGTCCAGCTCTGAAGGTACAGTCCTACTTGACCAATCGGATAGCGAGTGCTCTTCAGGCCTCCTCACTGATTGGCTGTGCTACCTTTGTTTCTGTCTGCACCTTTGGTGCTTTTTCCTAATACTAAACTTGAACCTGTGTAAAATTCTCTACCGACTGTGTTAAATGCCTGCAAACTGTTACATTTACCAAGTGCTACAGCTCTTTAGAGGGCAAATTTAAAGCTTTTGTTTAATTAAGTGCTTGTGCTCAGACTTTCAGGCACCCTCTCTCTTTGTCTTACTACAATCTAAATCACTTAATCTTTACCCCTGCTGCCTTATTCCTCCTCACTTGCTCTGTACTTAAACTGTCCTTTGTCTCTCTCTCTCACCCCAGACTCTCAGCCCTGATCAGGGCTTGTACCACTGCTGTGGTGCAAGAAGCAGCTCCCGGACGGACGGCAACCTCTCAGCCATGGTCCTGGTCCACTGCCCAGCTCTCCAGCTCTGAAGGTATGGTCCTACTTGACCTTTCCTGCTGGCGCTTCGCTCGGCAGTTCTTTATATAGCTACTCTCTGCTCCAATTTTTTCTATCAGCCCTGTTCCCCACTGGCTGCTTATACTATTCTGCCACTACAGGCAGCTGCTAGCTTCAGTCTCAACTACTGGCCACAGTCCACTAGGTTCATGCTAATCCTCTGTCTACTCACTACCCTTCCTTGCCTTCTATGATGTAGTTCTGGCAAGCTGTCAAACTCCTGGCACTGTCCCTATAATACTGCCAACTCTACTCACTCATCTGCCAGGGGTAAACAATATGGCTAGTTTCTCTGGAACTTATCATCACTTCCCTGAGATCCTCTGTGTGACAATTACTACCGTGCCCGACGGCTCCCTACCCTCCAAAAATAGCAGCTTCTCCCATGTTCCTCTAGCCCACATCTCAAACCTCAAAAGACTATCCATGGCCCACACAAAGCAAACAAGCACCACCATCTTCTTCTATTGCTGCTCCTCCTCCTAGCTTCTGTTGATATTCACCAAATCCTGGCCCTCAAAACTTTATACAGCCAACTGGCACCCAACCAACACCACTCCACTTACACTCCCACATGGCCTTAAAATTATCCACCTAAACATAAGAATCCTTGCTCCTAAAATCTCCCTACTACAAACCATGGTACATGCCTACTCCTGATATCATTGTGATCTCTGAAACCTGGCTGTCAAACAACATCCCTGACCAAGCTGTCTCTATCCCAGGCTTCACTATCACTAGAAAGGATCGAACGGAGATGTGGTGGAGTGGCTATTATACCTCCTCTTCTCTCCAGTTCCCCTACCTTTACAACCACTACTCATGCTTCTCACGAGGCCCTTCTTATTAAAATCTCCTTTCCCTACACGGCTCCTATTCTCATAGCTGGGGTCTACTGCCGCCAGGCAGCCTCATGCAAGTGTCATTGCCCTCCCTACGAGCTCACTACCCGGCCATTGGGGTGAACTTTATATCCTGGGTGATCTTAACCTAAACTAGCTGGCCCCCATCACTGGCTTCTACCCGTTCACTACTGAAGCCTTAAATCTCAGTCAACTTATCAGAGAACCCACTGCCTAAACAACAAAACATTAAACCAGTCCCTGCTCGACCTTGTCCTCACCTCCCACCCACAAAGAATAGTATCCTCTGGTCTCCTACCAGATTCTATCAGTGACCATCACATGATCACATGATCGTCATAGTGCGTAAGATCCACAGAGTAAACTCACGCCCTAAAATAATTCTCACTAGACCTATGCAACTCTCGACCTATAATCTCTGCTCTCGACCTCACTTCTACTGACTGGTCCCCTCTCTCCTCGGCCTCAGATGACATAGCCCTTACCTTTCAACATCAAGTTCCTCCACATTTGGAATTCCGTGCCCTTGCATAAAACAAGGGTCCAAGGTGGGCATCTTCCTACATTACACCAAAGGCCCCTAGAATTCTGCGGCATGAGAATTTTGCGAGAACTCGCAACCTACCGAGAACTTCTACAGTGCCGAGAATTCACTGTTCATGGTGATTCTTTAATATTTCTGTTTATCCATAGAATCTGGTTCCCTTACCTCTTTTATATCCCAAACCCCTCTATGCTCAGAATGTGATATCAGTGCTATAACAACATACATTAGCTGATGAAATGGCTACCTTCTGCCAGAGAAAGACAGTCACTTATCTACCACAGCTCCACTGCCAGAGGCGGTGACACTGTACATCAGGCACATACAATTTTTGGTCTTATGTTATTACACTAGGGCCAACTTAAATGAAACTTTGACAATAGCATAGAACTGTTAAGTCTATACCTTACTTTGTACACACTTATTTTTGCCTTTAAGGTATAGAGATGTCATCTGAAATGAACTGGTAAAATGAATTAACCTGTCATTTTTAAGAAAAATAAAGTAATTATGCCCAGAAAAGTAGAATATAACAATGTGACCTGTTGAAAGAATAGACCTGTTAAATAAATAACTGTGCTGTACACATTTTGCCATGGTTATTGATTCATATTGTCATTGGTTGATAGAATCACCTAAAAGTTTTGAGAAATGTTTTGTGCAGGGACAGCTGTTGGGCCAGAGGGTAGCATGCTTTGTTCCGTGCTGGCAACTCAGGTTCAGAGATGAGCTCTGGGAGCTGGCTGGGCAGCACAGGATTGGTTGAACACATCACTGCTCTGAGCCTGGGAAGGTATGTGGCGCAGTGTTCCGCCACACGGGGACACATTGAGAAGGTCTGAGAGCTTTATCTCACAATTGGTTCACATGCATGTCATGGCCTGATGGTGTTACGAAAAGGCCAAGGGAAGCAGACTGGCATGAAAAATGAGTTTTTCAATATCTTCTATTCTGCTTATTCCATTTCCAAAGGACGGTATGAATGAGGATACAATTTCATGGACATTTTAAAAAAGAAATATATATACACACACACACAGACACACATACACACAGACACATATTTGTATGTATGTTACAGATTGCATATAAATATATAAGTGATACACAGGGAGACCTCATGAGTAGTATAGACAGCATGAGTATAGAAATCGATTTATCACATAAGGTCCCCTCTGCATATTTCATTTATGCAATAGGTTAGGACTCAGGGTCCAGTCCTTTTAATGTCTTTATAAGTGACATTGCAGAGGGACTGGAAGTAAAAATATGCCTCTTTGCAGATGACACAAAGATCTGCAACAGGGTTGCGCACACAGGAGGCGTGGAAAGGATGAGGCGGGACTTGGCAAGGTTGGAGGAATGGTCAGAAGTATGGCAGCTTGGATTCAATGCAAAGAAGTGCAAAATAATGCACCTGGGAAACAAAACCCAGGGGAAGATTACAAAATGGGGGTAGTAACAACAACAAAAATGGAAAGAGACCTGGGGTAATCATATCAGATGACCTTAAGGTTGGCAATAATGGAGAAGGCAGTAGGGAGGGCTGGGGGATACTAGGATGTATACAGAGAGGCAACACCAGCAGAAAACAGGAAGTTGTTATCCCCTGTACAGACAGTTGGGTGAGACCCAATCTGGAGTACTGCGTCCAGTTCTGGAGACCCCATCTCTGCAAGGACATAGACAGGATGGAGGCAGTTCAGAGGAAGGCAACTAAAATGGTGCAGGGTCTGCAAGAGAAGCCATACAAGGAGAGACTAAAGGAGCTTAATATGTATACCCTTGAGGAAAGGAGGGATGGGGGACATAATAGAAATGTTTAAGTACCTCAGTGGAATCAACAAAGTCCAAGAGGATAGCATCTTTCAGAAAAGAGATGTGCAAGAACAAGGGACACAATTTGTAGATAGTAGTAGAAGAAGAAGAAGAATCAGCATTTATATAGCGCTTTTCATACATCCAAAGCGCTTACAAGCAATGCTAGACTGGTAGTGAAGTGACTGAATGTGGTGGCGGCCATATTGCACATCATCACCCACACACAGCCTGGATAATTGCATGAACGGTTTTATGGGAAGGGGAATGTTGGCCAGAACACCGAGAATGTTCCCTACTTTGTGAAGAGTGCCCGGTTCTTTTACTTCCACCTGGACACCCACCAGAACACCACCAGGATGGGAAGAAGGGACCTCGGTTTAACGTCCTCATCCGAAGGACCTGCACACCCCAGCAGTACAGCACCCCCCAATACTGCACTCGGATGCCAGTGATTTTAGGTGCAAGTCCAATCGTGGTGTGGACGAGAACCCACGACCTTCTGGTCCAGAGGCGGATGCTACCAACTGAGCCACGGTGACACAAGATAGAGGGGGATGGCTCAGGGCAATGTGAGGAAGTATTTTTTCACAGAGAGGGTGGTGGACGATGGAACAGCCTTCCTGAGGAAGTTGTGGGGTCTAAAACTGTGGTAGAATTCAAGAATGCATGGAACAGACATAAGACAATTTTTGTGGGGGTAGGAAGAAAGAGACTGTTGGTTAAATAGGATCTGCAGCTTATCCTCTAGGTAGGGAAATGGTCAGACTAGGTGGGCCAAGCGGTCCTTATCTGCCATCAAAGTCTGTTTCTATATGTCTCTATGACCTTAAGGGATAGATATTTTTTTCTTTTTAGGCATACAATTATTTCCATAAGTCTTATTTATTTGAACTAGTATTGCTGTGCTTTCCCCATCATGATTGCTATAACCATTGCCATGGGCATGAAGTCAGGATGACAAGTTGACTCTGTGATATGGTAGTCCAATAGTGCGCATGAGACATCTGCAGAAATTACAAACCACTCTTGAAGTTCTGAAGCAAATATTATCTTGCCACAGAACTTGGTACCAATGTGCCATGAAAAGTAGGGGCCTTGGTCACACCAAAACTTCTGGCTTGCTAACGTGCTTTCAAGTGATCTTGTGGGGCAACAGTCTAAAGTCTCCACCGCCATCGTGATCTCCAACACTACGTGAACTTCGGAATGGCTGCACTAAAGCAATCCGCCTAGCAAAAGCTGAACACTTCAAATCAAACTTCCCATCTAATACTAACAACCCGGCCAAATTCTGAAAAGTCGTACACTCCTCTTCTCTCCAGCCACAAACCCTCCACCCCTACCCTCAAGGTCAACCAATCTGTCTCTTGGACCCTATGGCTATTATTGAATGCTTTAACTCACACTTTTCTACCTGTCCTCTTCTCTGCTGAGTTCCCTACCAGGCTCCTCCGATGGTCTGGTGTCCTCTTCTCCCACGAACCCTCTCCTCTCTTATGCTCCTCACGCCTCCACTCAGCCCTCTCAACCTACCCCCCATTGCTGTGCTCCCTCCTCCTTGCCCTCCCTACCTCTTCCAGCCCCTCCCAGTTCTCCTTTTCTCCTGTTTCCCTGACACCACCCTCCAGGCACTCCTTGCTCTCAACCCTCTAAAGGCTCCTCTCTGAATGGCCTGGATCCTAGACTCCTCTCCTCTCTGCTCCTGCTATTGCCTACCTGCTCTCTCTCAAACTAAACCGCTCTTTCCTGACAGCTACTGTTCCTTCATTATGGAAACATGCAGTTGTGCTCCTGCTCCCCAAGGGGAGCGACTCCGCACCTGGCAATTATCGACCTATTTCTCTCCTACCCACCCTAGCTAAACTACAAGAACACACAGTCCTCAACCAGTTCTCCTCCTTCCATCTGACTCTGGGTTCTTCACACCATTCCAGTCTGGATTTCAGAAATTATATTCTACTACCACTTCTCGGCTGAGACTAACAGAGACCATCTACACTGGCTTTGACAAAGGTCACATTACTTTAGCCATCTTTGCTGATCTGACGAAAGCCTTTGACATTGTCTCAAACTCTCCCTCCTGCACTGCCTCTCAACCACTGATCTCTCCAATTCTGCCACTGGTTGGTTCAGTGCCTATCTGTCCGCAGGTCGCAATCAGTCAAAATTGCCGATGTCACGTCTTCCCCCATGCCTATAACCACAGGTGTTGCCCAGGGTTCTGTGCTTGGCCCCATTCTGTTTTACCAATGTCCCCAGGTCTGCTCCTCTTTCAGCATCCACACGTATGCTGATGATATGGTTCTATTTACATCTGGCAAATTTGTTTTCAATGTCACTATCAGGCTCCAGTCTGACTTCACTAAAGTCCAACACTGGTTTAATTCTCATCAACTCTTTCTAAATGTCAAGAAAACTGTCTCCATGTCATTTGTCACAAGACAGAGACTCGCTAGGCTAAGTTCCCTACCCATTCCACACCCTGGATGGGTCTGTATTCGATGACTCCTCCTCATTCAGGTATCTCGGTGTCTGGCTGGATAGACACCTAAACTTCTCAGTACACACTGAGGCCATTCTGAAAAACTTAAGCCCAAGCTTGGTGCCTTTACAGAAATCACAGCTACATCCCACTTGCTGCCAGGCGTGAGCTAGTACTGAAGATGATCTTGCCTATATTCGACTACTGCAACATAGTCTATGGTGCTGCCCTCGCAGTCTGCCCTAGCCAAATTGGACCCTCTCACAATTCCTTCTGTCGCTTTGCTGTAGATGCCCCACCTCACCCATCACTGTGACCTCTACTCTCAAACTTCTTCACACTCCACAATCGATGTATGCTACAAGGTACCAAGTTCATCTCTAAATTCTGGTTTGGTTCTCTCCTCCTCCCTTAGTACCCCTCCACCTGCCCATTACTCTCTGAGATCTGACGACCCTCGCACCTTCTTTATCCCCAACAGATCTGCCTCGGGCCAAAGCGTTTTGCACCATCTGCCAAAACTGTGAATGCTCTCCCTCCACAAATTCGGCCACCTCTCCCTCCCTGAGCTCCTCACTGCCTCTACTCAACTACCTGACCACAAACTGTTCATGCTCTTGACTCCCTCTTGCCTACTTGTTCTCCCCTCCACATCTCCTCTTCTTCCCTTCACCTATTGCTCTTAATTACCTAGCACTTACTATGTGTGTCTTGTTACTCTTGCTACCCTTCCTTGCTGTTATTGAATCATGAATCTCCTGCGATTACACTGTAATACTACTGTATGCATTGATTATCATGTATCTTACGCTCCTGTCTCTGTACTGTTTTGAAACATTTAAATATGCTGTATATCCCTCCCCTTCCCCAGGACGTGCGTGAGATGAGCATTAATTTGCTCAATGTACCTTTCCTGGTGAAACATTTCAATAAATAAAGTCTTGGACAAAGAGACAGAAAAGTATCTTCCTTGGGTCCTTAACAGCAGTGATTTCCTTGACCTAAAACTTCTCCGCCTTGCCTTAGATGCTGTACTGCTACCCCTCTTCAAATTCTTCCCATCAGTTTAAAAATGACACCTATTGTGCTGTTACACTTGAGCTAGTAAAGCATTCAGTGTTATAAAACAGGACATAAATATGAAGAAAGTAATGGAAGCTTGGAACATCCCACCTTTTCTACTAACATTAGTAGAGCAGATACACCTTGAGACCATTGTAACATTCCAAATCAATGCTTACCTGACAGAAGAAAGTGAAATGCAAAATGGCGTTTGTCAAGAGTGTCCACTCTCCCCACCATTTTATTTTATGCTTAGAACCCTTTTTATACAATGTTAAATTAAATCAAGATATTCAATGATTTACATTATCTGAACAGATGAAAATGAGTATTTTTACGGATTACATTTTATTGGTTTTGAAAAATCTTAAATCATTAACAACTTTTTTACAAGAGGTTGAAACCTTTTCAAAACTATCAGGATATAAACCCAATTAAAAATAAATCTGTAATCATGAAAATTTCCAAAAGAAATCACAATTGGACCAGGAATTTGGTAAAGGTTTCAAAATAGAACCATCTATTAAATACTTGGGTATGGTGTTAAATGATCAATATCATCATGAGTGGCTCAGGGGTGGTGTGAGGCCAGAGGGTATGGGTTGATGGGGGATTGGGGAGACCTGGGAGGATAAGGAGCTGTATGCTGAGATGAACTACATCTCAATTTGGAGGAGGAATCCTTAAGTTGAAAATAGAGGGGTTCATTGGTGAAAAGTGGGGTTTAAACTTGTGAAGGGGGTGGGATGGGAGAAAAAGGCAGTCAAGGGATGCCGATAAAGGAGGGACTCTGTCTCCACCCCCTGGGGACCAGGAGGATTGCAGGAAAAGACCAACTGGCAAAGTGCAGACCAGGAGAAAACAGAATCCCCAAGGAACACGAGCAGGGAAATGAAACTATAGGGAAAGGGTGGAAGGTAGTCCTGCTAAATGCCAGGAGCTTGGGCAATAAAATGCCTGAGCTCCAGGCGATGTTAACTGAGGGCAGTGGATGTGGCGGCGGTCACTGAGACTTGGGCCACTGCAAGACATGACTGGGACCTGAACCTGGAGGTTACACTATGTTCAGGAAGGACAGGGGAGGGAAGGAGGAGGGTAGCAATGATAGTAAAAACTGCATTGGCATAAGGGAGTTGAGGAGGCGGAGGGAACCGTGGGGCGATTTGGGTCACCTTGATAACAAGGGGGCAAGAGAGTAAAAATAGGAGTGGTGTATAGAACCCCTGCCCTGGCGGAGGAGCTGGAGGACAGTCTGGTGGCAGATGTTAGGAGACACTGCAGACTGGGCAGAGGAAAGGTGGTGGTGTTAGGGACTTAAACATGCCAGGAACAGACTGGGAGACTATGACATCCTCTGTGACCAGGAACAGAGGTTGTTGGATGTCTTTCAAGGCGTTCCTAACTCAGCAGGTGAGGGAACCGACCAGGGAGGCACGGTACTGGATGTGGTCCTGGCAGACAGTGACCAGATTGGGGCCTGGAGGTAAGGGACCCATTGGCGGGAGTGATCATGCCATGGTCTGGTTCTGCCTGGACCTAGGAGGGTAGAAGGCTGCACAAAGACGGAAGTAACCGACTTCAGGGGTGGATTTTAAGGAAATGGGAAGGATCCTTAGGAGCATTTGGATGGGACTGGGTCGAACATGGACGCTGATAGTAGGTGGAAATCATCAGGAGAGGTGCAGGATGCTACCAGCACCTGTGCAAGTAAAGACGAAATGTGGTGGGGCCCAAAAACCCTGTTGGTGGACCAGGGAGGTCCAGGAGGTGGTGGGGAAAGCAGCCTATAAGAATTCAAGTGCTCAAGGAGTGAAAGGGATCGGGGAGTATGAGCTGTTGGCTAGAAGGGCCACTAGAGTGGTGGGCGGCTAAGGCAAGGAAGAGCAGAACCTGGCCAGGAAATTAGGAGAGGAAAAAGGGTTCTTTAGATACATTGGGGAAAGGCGAAGGGTGAAGGGGCAGATTAGCAGGATTAAATCAGGGAGAGATGGGCACAAGACCCAGAGGAGCAGGCTGAGGTACTAAATGAGTACTTCACCTCAGTTTTCACCAGGAAAATGGGGATGCTGCATCATACATGGGAGGAGACAGAGATAATGAGGAGGGGGACCCTTACCAATACGGCAGGTCTGGGAGAGGAGGCATCACTGGCAGGTGGGGAGGGCTAAGCAGGGAGAGAGGTACTGGAGTGAAATCACAGCAGAGAGGTGAGGAAGCCCTCAGCTCCCTTAAGACGCAGGAGAAAGCACCGGGCCGGATAAATTACATCCTAGAGTGCTGAAGGAACTTGCAGATGTCCTGGCGAAACCCCTGCAAGGTATTTTCACCATCTCTCTGAGGACAGGGTGGTGCCCCAAGACTGGAAGGTGGCGCATGTAGTGCCTATCCACAAGGGGGATCAAGGGAGGTGGCAGGGAACTACAGGCCTGTCAGCCTGACATCAGTGGTGGGCAAGGTGATGGAGGGCATTGTCCAAGGAGTGGCTGGGGGGGCCTGGATAAGTCAGGGTGCCTGGATGATGAACAGCATGGATTCATCCCGGGAAATCGTGTCAGACAAACCTGGTGGAGTTCTATGACTGGGTGACAAGTGCCTTGGACCTGGGTAGACCAGTGGATGTCCTCTTTCTGGACTTCAGCAAGGCATTTGACTCTGTTCCTCACGGGGCCTGTTGGATAAACTAGGAGAAATGGGGGTGGGAAACCAGATGATCCAATGGATAGGCAATTGGCTCCAGGACCGGACCCAGAGGGTCGTAGTTGGTGGGATAATCTCTTCCCCAAGGAGGGTCATTAGTGGGGTCCCACAGGGATCAGTCCTTGGGCCCCTTCTTCAACGCCTACGTATCTGACATAAGGACAGGAATCAGGGTGAGATGAGTCTCTTTGCAGATGGCTCGAAACTGGGGCAGTGGTGGATGGGGAGGAGGGAGGGTGGCCCTGCAGGGGACCTGGAGGCTCTGGAAAGATGGTCTAGAAAGTGGAAGCTGAGGTTTAATGCAGGGAAATGCAAGGTACTCCATCTGGGGCCAGAAACCCAGGCCAAGTGTACACCCTGGGGAGATACTACAAGTCTCAATGGCTGAGAGGGACCTGGGGTGGTGGTGGATGTCAAGATGAACAACTCTGAGACTTGTAGGAGGGCAGCAGCCAAGGCCAACAGGATGCTGGGATGCATCGCTAGGGGATCACCTCCAGAAGGAGGAAGTGATACTCCCCTGATAACTGCTTGGTGAGGCCGCACCTGGAGTACTGTGTGCAGTTTGGAAGCCACACTTAAAGAGGACATTAACCTCCTGGAGAGGTCCAGAGGAGGGCAACCAAAATGATTTCGGGCTTGGGGACAGGACCTGAGGAGGAGGCTCAAGAGCTAAATATGTACACTTTGGAAGAGAGAGGACGGGGGACATGATAGAGGTCTTCAGGTACATGAAGAGAGTAAATAGGGGAGGAACAGTGAGGGTGCTTCGAAGGAAGGAGGAAGGGCCACTAGAGGCATGGGTGGAAGCTGGAGGGAAGATTCAGGGAGAAAGGAGGAGGTGCTACTTCACTGAGAGGGTGGTAGAGCCATGGAATGCACTACCTAGGGGGCTGGTGGAGGCAGAGACAGTGGAGGGGTTCAAGAGGGTGGGACAGGTACAGGGAAGGGTTCAGGAAGCAAAATCCAATGCAGCAGAATATCCGGAACTGGGAAGGAGAAGCCAGAAAGGCGAGAGGACAGCAAGGTCAGCACCCAGGGTGGGGGCTGACCAAGCAGCTAAAGACCATTAGGCCTATTCTGCTGGCATTTTAGTATGTTAGTATAAAAGTATAAAAATAAATTTTGATAGAGCTAAGCAGAAAACACAAGACTTATTAATTAAATGGGAAAATCTCCCATTGTCATTGTGGGGAGAGTGGACACTACAAAATGATGGCCTTCCCTCATTTTATTTATATCTTACAAACTATAATAGAAGCACCATCTAAGATGTGGTATGATTTATTTAAGAGAATAGTTAAAAATTCTTGGGGGGTCCAGGATATCATGGTCCATGTTGACAATTCCTAGGAAACAAGACTGTTTGGGTTGTCCTGACCCTCTAAAAGATACACAAGTACATGTACCATCTATGATGTGAAGATTGTCCTTCTTAGAAAAGATCATCTTTCTCAAGAACTACTAAACCAAGATGGTTTAGAGACACAAAATATAACGTCATTGTTTACAGATTTTTTCCCCTACTCTAATAGAAAATACCCACTGATGACATGGTTCCAATTAATTAAGGGTGACATGACAAATATAGTTAAGAATATTGATCTACCCTGGTTATATTTAGACATTTGGTCTTGTAAAGACTATGGAATGATGTAAAAAGTTCACAAATAAAATTCAAGAAGCTGGACTTCGGTGCAGCTTCGGTTATAGCAGCTTAGCCCACGAGCTCCTGGCCTGCTACCCTACTTTAAACCTTTAAAATCAGCCGTACACCACATAAAATAACTATTTTACCATTAGGATTACATGGCTTCTAGTAAACTTAGGGAAACAACAGATTTGATCAATTAGCCGGAGACAGATCTCTGGCGAGGATGCGACTCGACTGGGGCCTCTGAGCTCTCCACCCAAGCAACCCGATCTAAACCATGCAGAAAGAACAGATCCAAGGCGGCACAGTCTAGTAAGATGGACAGCAAGCTCGATAAAATTTTATTGGAACTTCAGGAATTCAAAACAGATTTCCATTCGTTTAAACAAACTCAGGAATCCTTTCAAAGAGAACTTACTGAGCTGCACTCTAAAGTTTCCACATTGGACCAGCACAAGAACAGGCCTCAACCACCTCCCAGCTGCAAAATACCCTTAATCAGGTAGCCCATCTCTGTCAACTTACTGTAGAACGCCAGGAGGATGCGGAAAACCACAGCCACCCAACAACCTCCAACTATATGGGGTCCCTGAAAATAGTGAGGGCTCAGATCTACAAATCTTTGGGAAACTCTCCTTGAGAGGACCATAAGCTGGACACTGAACACTGAATTTGAGATAGAGAGAATCCATAGGGCATTGGGCCCAAAGTCTACACAGCCATCAGCACGCCCTAGATCTATAATTATCAGATTCCTCGGTTTCAAACAAAAGAGCTGATTTTGAAGCACGCCTGGGCTAAAACTAAATTTTTTTTTTTTTGTTGACACGCGCATATATGTGGACAATGATTACGCCCCAGCCACGATGCAGTGGAGGTGGGCGCACATCCCTCTATTTCCAGTGCTGAGGCAACAAAAACTATTTTCTAACCCCTTACCCCAACAAGCTGGTAATCCAGTTTCTCTCAGGACAGCAGACCTACAACAATGCTGAGGATGCCTGTGTAGATCTGAAGAAGCATTGGCTTCACACTGCCAACTTTGGCATGCCAGCCCCAGAGATCCCTGATGATCGTGGTCCTTCTCAGTGGCTCCCTCCGACTACAACCAGTCCAGCAAGCCCGACAGACTCAATCAAATGAATGCTGGCACAGTTTTCCAGGCAACCCAGCTGAGGCCTCTTTGAACCACGACCTTGGGTTCTGAGTGAGTACTAATGTGGGAGGTTACTGAGGGGCTGGAGGCGGCTAGCTACTGTTCTTGCTTGGGGGGACTGGGTGGGATGCTTGGGGGTGGGTTGGTGGGTGGGGTGGGGACCCAGATCAGACACTGTCACCTGAATGGATTTGGGGGGTGTGTGGGGGGTCTGCCTCGGGCCTCCTCCTCCTGCGGTGGCTAGGAGACACAGACAGAGGAATGTGTTTGCCAGCTTCCACAGAAATACTGCCAGAAATGGGTTTTATGAGGTGTGCGGTTCGCTGCTGGGCTGTAGAGGCAGGAGGATATGGACCCTATATTAAAGTAGCCTTGCAATTTTTGAAGCTCCTCAACTTGCTTAGGCCCCATTAAATAGGGGCTTTCAGGTGTGTCCCTGCCTGGGGTGAGGCTGGTAGGTCTTGGGCAGATGCCTCCCTGGGGTTGGGGTTACACCCCTTCAATTTGAATTGAGGGTGGCTTCACTGCATTAGCCCGCTAAACAGGGCGCAGTTAGAGGTCTCTTGGCCTTGGATGGCCTAAGCGGCATCTGTGTGCACTTGAGACTAAGAGACCCATAGGTGAACCAGGAGTAATCCGCAGTGTTGTCTGGGACTCAGTTCCAGGGTTCTCAGATGGCATGGAAGATTCACACTGTCTGTCCTTGGCCTGTTGTTGTTGGGGGAGAGAGTTACATATTAGGCTCGGGAGTGGTCCCTCTGGTGCCTTCTCCCTTCTGTAAGGGCTCTCTACAGTGTAGCCCAGACCTCACTGCAATCATCCCAGAGTCGGGATGCAACAGAAGTGCTGGTGGGTTCGGACAGACTTGGGCCCTGCCCTTCCTCTGGCCCCCAGGCGTCTCTTCTCCTGTCCTTCTCTGGCTTAGGCGGGCTGGGCAGCCCGAGTCCTGTCATTCTCCTGCTGGTCCTCAGCTGCCTACCAGGAACATCATCTTCCTAGGAACTCTGTGGCATGTGGACATACTTTTTTTTTCCTTAGGCTTTCACTGCCTGTACATCGAGGACCTGACCTCACCTTTGATCTAACGAATGATTGCATCTGTTGTCCAATAGGGACTCCTATCTCAGTACATTTTCCTGAAGTCGGTACACCTGACTGTGCTTTCCCCAAACATTAGGAATGCTGGGATGAGCTCTGAGTGCTCCTGTGAGACTCGACCCCCTTATATTTGATACCTCGGCTAGTCATTATGAATACCTCTGGGATGACCCATTATACACTACTTCCCCCTCATAAATTGGGGGTACAGGCTCTTATGCCATCTGTGTGCCAGGCTTTAATGGAACAGCCCTTTTCTTCCCACCATTACCCTTTTCTTTTCAGTTTTCCTGATATTAGTTACCCTTGCCTCAGTCCTCCCCTCCTGAATTTAGGGCAAGAGTTCCCCAGGACCCAGTATCACTTAGATGATTGGATGCCCACCTTGGACAGTCTGCAGACCTGTCCCCAATACATGCTCCATCTGAACATGTATTGTTGGAAGTCATAGACAACCCCTCCATTGGGGTCTGTATATAGTTCCTATTTATTTCTTTATCCACTGTATATACTACTATGAGTTGCCCAGTTTGCGTACTAGTTACCCTATAGCTTTTACATGAATGTTCTTTTATTTTACCACATGGGACACAGAGCATTTGGCTACTGTAAATTTTTCAGGTGGCAAATATTTCATATTGCAGGAAATTAAAGTTGGTGATGTTCTCTGTTTTTTTGGGGGCTGGGGGCAGTGAAATGGTTCCTGATGGGTTTGGATATGCAGTGTCCCTTTAAAATTATCTCCCACAATGTAAATGGGCTGGCGGCCCCATCAAGAGGTACCATACAATCGAGCACTCAAAATTGAATCCAGATGCCCTTTTATTACAGGAGACTCACCTCTCCTCAGTTGAGCACCAGAAATTACTCAAATTTGGTTTTCTGAGCTGGTGGAGTCCTTCTACCAGTGGGGCAGGAAAAGAGGATGGTGATCGGATCCCAAGATGCTAACTACAACTTCTCGATCAATATTCTGATAGAGATGGTAGGCTGGAACTGGCTGTGGTTAAATTAAACCAGCAGATTCTGACGTGCAGCATTTATATCCCACCAGGTTCTGACGCATCCACCATACAACACCTAATAGACACTATCTTGAGACAAGAAAGGATCCTAATATTAGGAGGTGACCTCAACTGCCAACTTAACCCCTTGCTTGACTCGTCTGCAGCCGCCCCTCCACAGTCCTCAGGACAAGCGCATCTCAGCGCTTGCTCGAGATGTTGGTCTGGTGGATACGTGGAGACAGCTTCACCCTTAAGTAAGCGAAATTCACTTACTATTCCAGTGCCTTTAAACATTACTCCAGACTGGATTATTTATGTATTGGCAAGGAATGTGTTGACCTGGTCGGTCGGTGGATATCCTTAACATCTGCCTGTCTGATCATGCTCCCATCATTCTGAAACTCAATATCTGAAAGGAAAGGAAAACTATACAACGGAGATTAAACCCATCCCTGTTGGGGATACAGAATTTCGGGACCTTCTAGAGACCAGAATCCGAAATCATCCGAGACAATGCATCTCCCAGATTTCCCCAGACTCCCTGGGACACGATTAAAGTAGTGCTCAGAGGTCATATCATAGCTTATGGTACTCATAAGAAAAACAGGCAGACTCCAGTCTGCAGGCCTTACAGGAGAAGCTTAGATTTCTTCAGGAGCTCACAAGCAAGGTGACTCAGACCTCCTCCTTTACTTTCTCAGACACAGGTTGAGATCCAACACCTGCTGACAGTCAAAACTGAGCAAGCCTTGGCCTGGCTAAGGCAGCATTACTATGAAAGTGGGGCTCGAGCCTCCAAACTCCTGGCTTACACTCTTAGAAATCAAATACAACAATGCACCATCTCTAAATCCAGACAGACCCAGTATTCCATAGCATATCCTTGATGCATTCAAGAAATACTATCAGTCCCTCTACTCCTCTCCGATGCGCCCGGCCCTCAATAAATATTGTTCTTTCTCTCTCAGCTCTGCCTATCCACCCTCTCTGCTTCTCCAACAGGCACATATAGCAGCCCCAATTTCTGAACTGGAGCTCAAACTACCATTAGAGGACTCACAAATGGAAATCTCCAGGCCCAGATGACTTTGAGCAGAGTTCTACAAAGACACAGAATTTGGTACAGACTCCCTCCTGCAAGCTTTACAAACTGGCCATACTACCTCCTCCTTCCCTGTCTCATGGAGACAAGCAACAATTCAGTGATTTTGAAACCCCAGAAACCCCACACTTATGTGATTCTTATCACCCCATATCAGTGCTCAACCAAGATCATAAGATTTATATGAGTATTCTGGACCATAGGCTTGATTACATCCTCCCTCATTAATACATCCGGATCAGTCTGGGTTCATTAAAGGCAGACAGACAACAGACAACATTAAATGTACCCTATAACTTAGCGACCATGCCCAATCCACGAAATCCCCCCTCTTGATACCAAGTCTCGATGCTCAAAAGGCTTTTGATATGGTCTCTTGGGGGTTCATCAGGCTACCTTACAAAATGTAACTTCCCTGGACCTTTTATGGATGCTATTAGAGGAATATACACGGACCTGGAGGCAGTCGTGAGACTGAATGGATCACATTCTGATCGTTTTCCTTTATTTAGGGGTACCTGTCAGGGCTGTCCCTTTCCCTGTATCTGTTTGCTCTTTTTGTCGAGCCCATAGCCTAGCTGTTCCGACAAACCCTAATCTTTATGGGTAGAGTCTCAGAGTCATCCTATCACAAAATAGCCTAATACATGATTATCTTCTTCTATACATCACCGCTCTAATGAATCATTACAAACTCTAACCTCACTATTAGAGAAACAAACTCTCACAGGTTATACCATCAATCAAAATAAATCAGAGGCCTTACTTACACAACCCCTTTGCCCCAGGATCTTATCCTGAGATACCCTTATAGATGGGAAAACCCTTTATAACCTACCTGAGAATTAAAATCCACCAGAACTTTTCTAATTTATACTCTCTGAATTATTCTTCAACACTCACAAAAATAAATTCGGACTTGGTGAGATGGACCCCTCTCCCTCTTTCCCTGCTGGCTGGGGACCAATCCATCAGATGAATTCCTTTTGAAGATACTCTACCTAATGCAAAATATTCCACTACCTCTTACAACGAAGGATATTCGGGACTGGGACTGCTCTGTCAGCCAGTTCCTTTGGGTAAATCAACGACCCAGACTAGCACTTGGTAAACTCCAATGCCCCAAGAAGAGGGGAGGACTAGCTCTTTCCTGCATCTTTAATTATTGGCTAGCAGCTTTGCTTACACATATAACAACATGGTTTTACCCCAGGCTCAGGCTCCACCCTGGTTCATAGTGGGGCAGACCATGGCAGACTGTCCTTTAAATTATTCTCGAGTGTTTCAGCCCCACAACACAGCCCAGATGCAACGTGAGGCCCAGATTCACTAGAGGGCTGCTTCAGGGTGAAGAGGGCTGGGTGAAATTCCTTACCCAACCGACTAATAAATTTCTGTCACCCTGGATGGTATTCCAGCTGAAGACCCATCATGGGCTCCAGCACGATCTGATGTCACCTTCCAGAACTGGGCTCAGAGGACTATAACACTCATATCAATTCTTCGACAATGACATCTTTAAGTCATTTGATCAAATTAAACAGAATTTTCCTTAAACAAGAGTGACTTCTTCAGGTTCCTACAAATCCACCACTTCTTAGATACTAAAATTGGCCTATATGTTACCACCCAGATTATCACACCTCTATGCCTTATTGCTCCACATGGCAGGGGCAGAGACTGTAGCCACTCGTCTCCCGATTCCATAAGGCCCACTGGAGAGGGGCCCTGCACAGACTATGGAACTGGTGCAGTTCCACTGGGAGGCCGACCTTCAGGTTGAACTGACCCAGGAGGATTGGCTCCAGATCTGGCAGAGCAACATAAAACCTCAAGTTCATATACCGGGAAAAGAATTCTCCTGGAAGGTGGTGTCCAAATTTTCGCACCCCCAGATTACTGCCAAATACTCAGTTGGATGGATTCCTCCTGCTGGAGACAATGCGGCTGTGAGGTGGCTACACATGCGCATATCCTATGGTCATGCCCAGTACTGACAATGTGGTCTCTGATAAAGAATAGATTATTGGACATCTTCCCCAGCCTGGGCACCCTTTCCCAAGCTACAGGATTCTCCTTCATTACCCACATCACTTTAAGAATTCACACCAAGTATACCTTCTTAACATTTTACCGGGAGCAACCAAAAATGTATTAGTAGGTTATAGCTCTGCCAGAGCCCCTACTATCTCAGCCTGGGAAGACACAGTATATGATGAGTACAAACTGGAACACATGCGGCCAGACTACAAAATAAAGTCCCAGAACTAATGAATCACTGGACCACCTGGTTTCTTAGTATTTTTCAGCTCAGAGCAGACCACCCATCTTAAGGTCTGTCGTCTGTCAGGGCAGACATCTTTGACTATTCTGTGAGGTTCCGGGCCAGCCTCGTCCCCTCCCAGGGACTTCCCTTTGATTGGATGGGTCAGGACACGCTTGACTAACATTTTGATAGGAACTGTAGCCTCCTGGGCTCCCCAGACTCCCTCCTTCTCCCTAGAAAGGAATTGCAAATCTGGCTTAATCATTTACACTCAGTAAATATCTGAATGACTGTTATAACCGTGTACTTGTAACCTAGGCAGATGACTTTCACCTTATTATATACCTTCTTTACTATTTTGATTCTGCACTAGATTATTAATTCTCTCATACATGTATATTTGCTGAAACCCATGAAGTATGCAATTCATTGTCTATTATGCTGATTTCCTGTAAAGTGGCTCTGTGGTACCACTTAAGTTAAAACCTGAAATAAAAAAAAGAGTTAAAAAAATTCAAGATGCTAATATCTGTAAATGGAAGATTTAACTTATGATGGAGTATTTATTTCTTATATAAAGTTAAAGCAAATAAATGACAAATTATAATTTGTCACTAATTAATTATATACTGTATTATAAATTTAAAGGAATTAGTCAAATGTTTACGTCAGGAAAAATATATCACTATATGTATAAATAAACAAGATGCTTGCATTAAAAAGGGACAGAGATAATATTAATAAGTCCAACATAAGCATGAAATGGAAACACAGGTTACTCACCTGTAATAGTAGTTCTAGGACTGGCCTATGATGTTCATTCACACTTCATTGGCAGTGTCCTTTCCCTCTAGATGTGCGGAAAGTCTTCAAGCTGGCTCCTCCCACCCACCCCAGTGGTATATCCTCGGCTCCACCCCATGCGCCAGATCTTGCTCACTGGAAGCAGAGTGTGAGTGCTGAAGCCGGGAGGTCGGCTAGGTCAGTGTGGATGTACATTGTATACCTCTCCTAGAACTACTATTACAGGTGAGTAACCTGTGTTTCTAGGGACATGGATACGATGTTCATCCACACTTCATTGGCAGACTCTAGCAGTTCTCCAGGAGGGAGGGAGGCAAGGCATGCACCTCCTACTTTGGAAATAGAGATTGGAGAACTGAGGCCCAAAACCAGCATCCGGCATGACTCTAAGTCAATGTGGTGATGAGAAATGAAGGTGTGTGCTGATTTCCAGGTAGCAGCCCTGCAGATTTCCTGGACAGGGATGTCCTCAGAAGCAGCCACTGACACAGCAGTATGATGGGTGGAATAAGCCCTAAGCCCTACAGGAGGCTCCCTACCTGCCAACCTATAGCAGAGATCAATGCAGGAAGTGATCCACCTGCCAATTGTCTGCTTGGCTGCAGGTCTGCCAGGTGTGGCTTCAGCGTAGAGTGACAAACAGCAGACAGAACCTCTCCCGAACTCCGGCTTGCGCTCTTTGTAATAAGCAAACTCGCACAGGTCCAGAGTATGGAGCCTGTATTGACCCCAAAGTTTGATTAGGGTGAGAACACAGGGAGAGTCATCACCTGGTTCAGGTGAAACTCTGACACAACCTTCAGAAGGAACTTGGGTTGGTGTGTAGGACAACCATGTCCCTATGGAAGATCAAGTGAGGATAATCCAAAGAGCGCCTGGAGCTCCCCAATCCTTCTGGCTGATGTAATAGCCACCAAGAAGGTGGTTTTCACAACAGGTGTGGCATCTCACACCTGTGCATTGGTACTGAATAACTACTCATGAGCTTTGCCAATATCAGCAGGAGATCTTATGGTGGTAGTGGTTCATGCACCTGAGGGATATATTATCTAAGCCTTTGAAAAATACCAGACCACTGTCTCCTCGCCACCACGACCACTGAGCCGCCTGCGCCTGGTAAGCAGAGATGGCTGCCAGGTGCACCTTAATGGTCGCCGATCAAGTCCCTCTTCGGAGAGAGACCAAAGATAGTCCACAATGCTGGCCACCGGACAGGTCAAGGAGTCCAGCTCCAGATTCCCTGACACCAAATGGAGAATCTCTTCCATTTGAAAGCATAACATTTTCTGGCCGATTCCTTACTAGATGCCTCTGACGGTGAAGACATCTTCGAGAGACCTAAAGCCTGGAACTTTAGCCGCTCAGGAACCAGGCTGTCAGGTGCAGGGACTGAAGGTCTGGTGGAGTACCTTCCCGATTGATGGAGAGCAGGTCAGGGTGTGCTGGAAGACACCTAGGAAGCCTGTTGCTGAGGAGATCAGGATACCAGAGATGGCAGGGCCAGTCCGAGCCACCAGGATCACCTGTGGCTTGTCCCTCCTGACCTTGAGCAGCACCTTGTGGATCGAGGGAAGGCATAGAAGGGCCTTGGGTCCATGGCCTCAAGAAGGCATCCCCCTGCAGAGAGTTTGGCTGAGGGGGTAGGCACAAAACAGCCTCAGCTTTGCGTTCTCCCTGGAGGTGAACAGGTCCACCTGAGGGTGCCCCACTGGGAGAACAGACTGTGAACTACCTCTGGATGGAGGGAGGGATCACTTGTGAGACACCTCACCCTCCTGGCTGAGGGTGTCCACCAGCTGATTGGAGGCTCCTGCCACATGGATAGCGAGGAGATCTGCCTCCAATCTCGCAAGAGAATCCAAGCATGAACAGCGTCCTTCCACAAGGGCAGGAATGCATTCCGACTTGCTGGTTGAGGTAGTACATGATACGTGGTGTTGTCTGTCTGGACTTGAACTACTTGACCCGAATGTGCGGAGTGAATGCAGTCAGCGGCAGTTGAACTGCTTGGGCTCCAGCAGGCTGATGTGGCATCAGGACTCTGAGGATCCAGAGCCCATGGACCCTCGTTCCCCGTATGGGCACCCCAGCTAGTGAGAGGCATCAGTCATCAGGATGACCATCGACTCGAGGAGCGACAAATGGGACCCTTTCCTGTAGATTCTCTGGGACTGTCCACCACCGGAGAGTGTCCCACATCCTCTGGGTCACAGTGACTAGCTGGCTGAAGTGACTGTAGTGGGTCACCACTGGCTGGCCAAGTCCCACTGCAGGAGCGCATATGCCACCGGCCCATCAGACCATGGTAATGCAGGCCACCATGTAACCCAGAAGGGACAGTAAGTCCTGGGGCAGGGTGCAAGTGACAAACCAGAAATGACTGGGCATAGGAGAAAACCTCAGCCTTGTCCGAGAGCCTAGCTCTGGCTTGGCAGAGTGAGCTCTGCCCCAATAAAGCTGATCACCTGCGAGGGGCACGAGGCCTGACTTGGCTTTGTTGACTAGAAGCCAAGGTCAATGCAGGTCTGGAGGCCAGGTCCCTGGACCACTCCATCTCCTGCCTGGAGGGACCGCTATGAGCCAGTCATCCAGGTAAGGGTACACTCAAACCCCTCGATGCCTCAGGTAGGCTGCCACCACTGCAATGCATTTGGTGAAGACCCTGGAGGGCTGAAGAAACCAAACAACATGGCCTGGAACTCGTAGAGGGTTCCCTCGGCACAAGCGGAGGAAACTCGGTGGGGCCGGACGGATCAGGACATGAAAGAACACGTCCTGAAGATCCAGAGAGCAAACCCAAATGTCCTGCTTGAGAGATGGTATGATCTGGGACAGAGTTACCATCCTGAAGGTGCAAAACCTGAGGATTAATTTCAGGTCGTGTAGATCTAGAAAGGGCATCCTTAGGATAGAAGAAAAGGGCAATATTGTTGATGGGGACCTGAATATGCCAGATGTTAACTGGAGCACCTTTGCTGTAGCCATATCCAAGAGCAGGGTCGTTCTTGATGCCCTACAGGGGCATGCCTCAGACAGCTAGTGTTGGAACCTACTCAGGAGGAGCAATCTTATACCTGGTACTCTCAAGCGGGGACAGAGAGGATCTCAAATTCAGAAGTGGGTAGCCATCTGAAACAAGTGACCACCAAACAGTGTGGTTCACAAACACAACCGTGGCGTCAAGCCATACAAAAGTGAGGGTACTGGACTTTAGGATGGCTGACTGTCAAAATGGGAGTATTTCAAAAGCACTAGCAAATGGGCAAGAAGGAGGGGTGGAGGAACAATGGGAAACATCTAAGCGGTTCCCATGTATTCAGCGACCACAACGGAGCTTTCAAAAGGCGACAATCACGGCGCTTTACAAGGCTAATGGCAGGAGGGCAACAGGATAGGGGAGTCGGCAACTATAGCGACATTCTGTTGCTATGTATACAGCATGGGGATGGGCAGGGACCACGCCGTGCAATGGGAAGAAGGGGGAGGGTTTGTGGGGCGTAGTGTGGTGGTGGGTTACTGAACTGGCTGTGTGGCGTGGTGGGTTGGTGGCAGGGTTGGTAGGGTGGCAGGGTTGGTTCAGGCGCCCGCCTGCTATTTCTTGTCGGTCAGGTTCCCCCTCGTTTTGTACCCCCGACATGCACTCCTTGGAGTTAAGAATCCTTTAGTGGGGGGTGCGGAACCACATAAAAGTTAATTATAAGTGTCTGGCACCTTTTACTGCTTAGCTCGAGTCTACATCACGAAATTAATTTTCGCGATGTAGACTGCCAAATGAATGATCGCATCGCTGTCGCCATTATCACATGGAACTCATCAAACTGCCATTACAGGGCAACAAACCTTTGTAGAAGCAAATAAACAAATCAAAACAGAGGGAAAAAAAAACACTATGGTTCTCGAAGAGGTGGCGGGGAAGGTTAGGGAAAAAGACAGCATTCAGAAAGTATAAGGAAACACAGAAGGAGCAGGGTGAGAACTGTACCAGTTAAAGCAGAAGGAATCGGATAAGGCAGTCATAATAGCAAAGGCCCAAACCAAGGAAATGATAGCCAACACAGTTAAGAAGGGGATAAAACCTTTGTAGGTACATTAGGGAGCAAGGAAAGATTGAGGGAGGGATAGTGAGGTTTAATAAGGGAGAGTGAGTGGGAGGTGGGTAGGCAGAAGGTGACAGTGAAAAGCAGTGATACTGAACAAATACTTCTGCTCAGTAGTCACAAAAGAAGAGGAGGGTACCTACTCCAAGCAATAGAAGCACTCTGGATGAGGGGTGAGATACCAGTCCACTCACAAGAAGAAAGGGTTCTGAAAGAACTCCTAAAACTGAAGGTGGACAAAGCAATGGGCCCTGATAGGATTCATCCCAGAATTCTAAAAGAACTAAGGGAGAACTAGTGACACCACTGACGACCCTTTTAACAAATCATGGGAGGATGGTGTGGTACTTAAGGACTGGAGGAGGCGGATGTGATTCCCTTCACAAAGCAGGCGCAGGAAACTACAGACCTGTTAGTTTGACCTCAGTGGTAGGGAAAATGATGGAATCACTTCTGAAGAAAAGAACTGTCAATACCTAGCGGCCAGCGAGGCACAGGACCCAAGGCAGCATGGATTCACAGTGGGAAAGTTATGTCAGACAAATCTAATAGATTTCTTTGACTGGTTGACCAAAGTAGTAGACCAGAGGGGCTGTGGACATAGCCTACCTAGACTTTGGCAAGGCATTTGAGACACTCCCACACAAAAGATTAATTAACAAATTAGCCAGCCTGGGAGTGGGTCCCAGGGTGGTAGCCTGGGTAAAAATTGGCTGGACAACAGGACACACAGGGTAATAGTAAACCGAGTGCACTCCAAAGAAGGGGTTACTAGTGGGTACCACAGGGTTCAGTCACGGGTCCGATCCTTTTAATGTCTTTATAAGTGACAATGTGGAAGGACTGAAGGAAAATATGCCTCTTGCAGATGACACAAATATCTGCAACAGGATTGATACACAAGAGAGGGATAGAAAGGATGAGAAGGGACTTGGCAAGGTTAGAGGAATGGTCAAAAGTATGGCAGCTTAGATTCAATCCAAAGAAGTACAAGTAATGCACCTGGGAAATAAAAACCCAGCGGAAGAGTACACAATTGGGGGATTACTAACAACTAAAATTTAAAGGGACCTGGGGTAGTCATATCAGATTACCTAAAAGTAAGCAAGTAATTGTGAAGGCAGTAAGGAGGCTGGTGAGATACTGGGATGTATAGAAGAGGCATCATCAGTAGAAAACAGGAAGTTGTTATCCTCTGTACAGACAGTTGGTGAGACCTCATCTGGAGTACTGCGTGCAGTTCTGAAGATCCCATCTCCCCAAGGTCACAGACAGGATGGAAGCAGTCCAGCAGGCAACTAAAATGGTGCAGGGTCTGCACAGAAGCCATACAAGAGAGACTAAAGGAGTTTAATATGTATACCCTTGAGGAAAAAGGGGGAGACATGACAGAAACTTCAAACACCTCAAGGGAATCAACAAAGTCCAGGAGGATAGCATATTTCAGAAAAGAGATGTACAAGAACAAGCGATCACAATTTGAAGATAGAAGTGGGGGATGGCTCAAGGGCAGCGTGGGAAGTATTTTTCATGGAGAGGATGGTGTGACGCATAGACGGCCTTCCTGAGGAGGTCATATCATATCAAAACAGTGGGGAATTCAAGAATGCATGGGACAGACATAAGGCAATTCTGGAGGGGGTGAAGATTAGGCTATTGGTTAACTAGGATATGCAGCTTATCCAATAGGTAGGAAATGGGCAGACTGGGTAGGCCAAGCGTTCCTTATCTGCCGTCTATGGGCGTAGCCCCTGGTCTGTTTCAGCACCAGGAAGTACCTGAAGACAAACTCTGGGTGTAGCGAGGATCTGCCACCCTGGCCACCACCTCCTTACGGAAGAGTTAGGCTATAATAGTCTCGAAGAGCTGACCAGTGTCTGCAGATACCAAAGAATCCCATGGGCGCAGGCTTGGCTGAGGCGGTACTGCTTAAATTCCAGAGGCAGACCCTGGCCAACCACTTCCAGAACCCACCTGTCCGTGGTAACAGTGGACCAGGCAGAAAGGAAGTGGTGGAGCCGCCACCTACAGGAGGACCCATGGGAGGTGTGATGGGCATGAGGGTGGCAGCACCCATCTAGTCACTGGGCAGACTTGGAGGAGGAGGACCATAAGAGCTACCAGGTCCCTTCCAGGCACCAAAGCCACTGACTTGGGCAGAGGCTGCCAAGACTGAGCCTGCTGCCCAGATTGGTACTGGGCTGGTTTGGCCTCAGGGCGGAAGGCCGAAAAGTGCGCTTCTGCTGCTTGGAGTCTTTAAGGTCCTTCTGGGCGGATGCAATGGGTCAAGGTGGCACTGGACCTCGATCGTTGGAGATGACAAGTGACCCTGGGCCCGAACAGATCGGTGCCCAAGAAGAGTACATCTGCCAGTTTGTGTTGGGTGTCTGCCATGAAGGTTGAGACCCTTAGCCATGCCCTATGGCGCATGGCTACTCGCAGCCACCACTGAGCAGACACAGGAGTCCCAATGTCCAGAGCCATCTGGGTGCTGTTTAGCCACAGCTCGATCCTGGTCCTGGACCTGCTTGACCGTGGTCTGGAGGTCCACGGAAACGATGAAGCACCTCATCAGAGAGCCCAACAGGGCATGGAGAATGTGTCATAATGATGGCCGAACTCACATGGCAGAGACCAAGCAATAAGGCAGCGTAGACCTCCTTAGCAGAGTGGTCCAATTTTGGACTCCTTATCCGGTGGTTTATCAGTGTCTCCTGTATTGCCCAAAGCGCGAAACACAGACTTGGTCACCAACCCTTGGTCAGGCGTTCCATGATTCCGAAGGGAACTGATGGGCACTGTGTATTTGTGGGCCATCTGGGCCAATGGAGCAGGGCAGGAGGCAGGTGCTGCCAAAGCCCAGGGCAGGGCCAACTATGGCTTCGGCCACTGGGAAAGCCTCAGTCAGAATCCTTTATCCAAGATGACTGTGAGGGGATAGCGGCCTGTTTCTGAACAGGATCCACAGGCATCCCGTAGATTCAGAGAAGGCAGAGAAGGCCCAAGAAGGACATGGGTCCCTCCTGTGTTGAAGACTCCCGACTCCTCACTGACCGGACAGGACTGCAGCAAGGAGTCCTCGGACTCAGAAGAGTCAGCGTAAGCGGTGACCACCCGAATCACCCTCGACCTGCCGCAGATGGTTGGGCATGGTGACCGACAGCCTGTGGGGTAGACCCTAGCTGGCGAGACTCCTTAGTCAGGCTCCGCAAGGAGGCTAGTAAAGTTATTGGCTCCACCATGATCGGGTGGAGGTCAGCTTTGGTCAAGTAGGGATGGCCTTCACCAGCTCCGCCAGTAGGCAAGGCGGTGTCAACTGGCTCCGGAGTTGTCGGCGTCTGACCTAGCAGGCGACATCCATGTGACGGCCGTGTGGGAGCTGGGGTTGACTTCGGACTGGGCCACCACCAACGTTGCCACATGAGGTCCTCGAGTAGCGACGCTAACTTGTGTTGAAGCCTCTCACCCGAGGAGGATGAGGACGAATAGCGCGGCACCACTTCTGTGACACTGAGAGCGGCATCATTGGGAACTGCTAGACCCAACAGAAGAGAAGACCTTGACCACCAGAAGTACTGCCAGGGGTGCTTGGAAGGAGCCGGTGAGTGCGTGGCTCCTCCAGGTCTGGGTCAGTGACCGGAGGGGTTGGCTCAGTGGGCTGACATGCCCTCCGGTGGTCACTGGCAGGACCAGAGTCCTGAAAAGAGAACTGTTAGCCTCATCAAGTGACAGAGGGTTGACTTAGTTGAGAAAATCCTGTCTGGTTTGTCAGCCAGTGTCTCAGTCGACTGGCCTGATGGGGCACTGTGAAGCCAGCGGCTAAGGCCATGGTTTGACTGTGGTCAATACCATAGAATCCTGAGACCGAGAATGCTCTCAATCCCAAGGACATCGACGACAGTCTTCTCTTTTCTTTAGATTCTTTCAACTCCTTCTTCTTGCAAAGTGTGAGCTATCACGAACCCGAAAACCCTCTCCTTGGTCGGGAGACTGGCACAACTGATTTAAGGAGCCTGAAAGTGGAGCCCAATTTAAAAGCGGAACAAAGGCAGAAACCAAAGAGGACTGCTCAGCGGCCCAAGCCAACTCTTCCTCAAAGGCCTTGAGCTGTTCCAACTGCTGGCGGACCCGCGGCGCGGATAATCCTCAATGGGCTTCCTTGGATTTGACACGGCATTCCGTTTCTCCGGGGAACCACTGCAAGCGAGCAAGATGATCATCGAGAACGTGCAGTAAAACAAGTGACAAAAGTTGCAAGCCTGGGTATCAAGCTCATGGCCCAGTCAGTAAACAGACATGGCATGCGACATCTTCTGCCTGCAAGGGCACCAGTGGAATCTGGTGAGGACTTATCCTCCATCGTGTAGTTGCGATCGAAGGCGATACTCTTACAAGTCTATAGTCTAAGTTTTGTAAGTAAATCTGAAGATTTCTGCGCACCAGGGCCTAACACCGCGGGAGCGGAAAGGAGGGAACCTGCTTCTTTCTGCGGAAAGGAAGATCTGATATCATCAGGTGGTGCCGAGGATATACCACCGGGTGGGTGGGAGAAGCCAGCTAAAGACTTCTCAGGCACATCTTAGAGGGAAATTACACTGCCAATAAAGTGTGGATGCAGATGTGGATCCACACCCTTAGAATCAAGAATTACAAATGGAGTTACACACAAAATGGACAAATCTTAGTAAGCAAGCAAATAAAATAGAAGTTTCAGCTAGGAATAGAATACAGAGAAAATAATAAACGAGCACATGTCACACCAGTGAAAACTGCTAAAATCAATCCTACATACAGTGAATCTTGTTGGCATCAATGTGGGCAAAAGGAACCTTATATCACTGTTTATGGACACGTCATCAAATATTAAATTGGTGGATTGAAGTTAGGAACATTAGGAACAGATATTCCATTAAAACGGATTTATTTCTGTTCAATAATTTTAATGAGTTGTTCTCATTCAAGAACACAGGAAAATATTTTCATTAGGTACACTATAATTAAAAGGTTAATATCAAGTAATTGGAATAGTCATAAACTTCCGACATTGAAATATCAAATGGTGGAACACCTTCAATGAAATCATGGAAAGCCACTCCTGAAGGACTGTCAAATTAATAAATAAAATTAAGAAACCTGGACATGTGGCCGACTGCCGCTACCTCATGGACCATGGCTACCACAGCCTAACCATTCCTAGCTGCTCCATCCAGGACCACAAGTCGGTCCTGCTCCACCTCCCAGCTCGACACTGGCCGCCCGGCCATTCAGAAACAACAGAGGCTCCTACACAGACTGCTCTCCCCGACAGTGGCTTCACCTAATGCTGCAAAAGCAGTTCTGCCCCTCTGCCCTCTCTTACAGCCACAACGGAGGCACTGTTTCCAACTTGGCCTAAACTCAGCCATAGCTCTCCTCTCACCCTGCAGCAGCAAGCGCTCTACCCTACTTCTTTTTGCCATTAACACTTTATTCAGTTTTAGTTACAGGGTTATCAAGCGTACATACATCAAATCGCTAACGTTAAAATATGCAAATAAACATTCCACAACAGGTGACCCTGTAACACCCCTCCCCACCCAACCCATCCCCGCCCTCCCTGCACAAGTCTGAGGAGATAAGGCGAATTCAACCCAAACAGCATCACAGGCCTCAAATAGAATAACATGCGTAAAGGGACCCCAAATTTTTCTAACCTGGAGAGCTTATTCTGAAGGATAGCCGTCATCCTCTCAATGCTCAAACAAGCTAACAATTCCTCCAGCCATTCCTTAGAACTTACTACCACAGAGTCCTTCCAATGCCTAAGTACCACCCTCTTGAGCGTAGCGAATCAGACTATGTGAAACCTCCTACTCTTAACAGGGATGCCAGACATCACCCAATAGGCATATCTCTGGGTGAAAAGATCCCCGAGACCCAGCAACGGGTTAACCCTCTTTTAATATCCTCCCACAACGGAACTATTTTGGACACTGCCAAAAATATGCATCAAATCTCCTTCCTCTCCTTGACACCTAAAACACCTCAAATCCTTTGCAAGCTTCAACTTTCCAGTTTCTGTGGAGAATAAAAATATTATGAAGGATTTTAAACTGCATGAGCCTCAATCTGTCCTGTAACAAAAATTTATGACAGTTCACCCATAGTTTCTCCAGTTAAGTGCCGAGTTTGGAAAAACAAAAGTCCAATACGAACCCTGGATGGGGTTAGAGGAGTAGGCCCACTCAAACAGTACCCGATAAATTTTTGAGATCGGCGTGCCTTAACCCTACCAACGGGTGCAGACCCTCACAAAATTCCACTCTCGGTTCCTGCACTACTCCGTTACCCAATTGTGCAATCATAAGGTGTCTAACCTGGTAGATTCTAAATAGCTTTACAGTGTAGCCCAAATCTACCCAATATGACATCTAAGGGATAACCTGCCCTCTGTAGAGAGAAGCTCTCTCACACAGCATTCCTCGGGTAAGGGTAACCACTAGTAATCCAACATCCTACCATCTAGAACAAAACGTGGGTTTCCCAGATAGGCTGTGCCCAATCTTTCAAATGATCATACCGCAAGAAACCAGAGGTTGAGCATGAGCTCTCACTGCAGTCCCAATTGGTGAGTTATGCGAACCGAGGGCAGCCATTTTGGTTTGAGATAAAGTAAAGTCGGGCCTCAGACCAGCATCCCTAATCAAAGTAAGTTCTATCTGTAGCCAAGCGGTGTATAAGCATGTTGATTTAAATCATCACTTCCTTTCACCCATCTCATATATTTACTGGTGAGCTGCCCAGTGATATAAAGCAAATGTGGAAGTCTGAGCTCACCCATTTCCTTAGGGCTTAGACGCCACTGTGATATGCCATACGTGACTTCCTATGACCCCACACGGGTTGGCAATCATACTATGCACCTGCTTAAACCATGTAAATGGTATCCAGATATTCAGCATGTTCAGGGGATAGAACAACCTAGGAAATATATTCATTTTAACAAGGCTCACTCTCCCCATAAGGAGATTGGGAGTTTCACCCATCACGCTCTACCCTACTTATCAGTGGTGTCTCAGAGCATCACACAGCTGCCCAGCTGCTCCACACACACACGGAGCGCTCCTCCATGTTCAGAACAGCCCACAACCCATTCAACAAATAAATAAAAATACAGGATCGCAACTGTAATGGAGCGACTGGTCCCACACTCCACGCTGCAAATAAAGCTGCCGCTGTATGCAACACGGAAGCCCACCTTCAGTAAATAAATAAACAAACAAAGAGCAGAAATAAATATCACAAAGCGCAGACAGAAATTCAACCAGGGCAGAATATAGACATAATCAGAGACAGTGCCTCACACAGGTCAGAAAAGTAACTAAAATACATAAACAGCCCTCAGAGCAAATATATACATAGGAGCAGAGACAAAACAGGGGCACAGTAAACAACACTTGGGGCAGAATATAACACACATGGTGGACAGTCTGGGAGACAACAGAAAAAAGCAATAAAGCGAAGAGCAGACAAATCAATACAGAAATTTCCCCAATGATTGTGCCACTTACCACCACAATAAATCCCATCATTTCTGTTGGAAGGAGCATTGCCACGTGGAATTGCCATTTTGGCCATTACAAGCTGCACACCAGCCTCGTGGCAAGAAGCAGCCATCTTAGTTTACAGAAAAGGCAAAGAAGGAAGTGATCCTCAACCCTCCCTGCTGGCAGCCATCTTGCTACAGTCAGGAATACAGAACTGTATATCAAAGTTCAGTGGCCATCTGTGAAGGGCACTGAAATGACCTACTCCATAGGAATCAATGGCAAACCTACTGAATTGAATGGACACTGCAACAAATAGCTGATGTTTACAACAAAAACTTTTATGTAAATAACAGAATACAGAATTGAGCGGAATTGTTTATTAAGATGTCACTAAATTAACTTTGCTTACAAATAATTATACTTTTGTCAACAAAATATTTTCTTCTCGCACTTCATCTACTCCTGACGTCCGTCTCCTGCATGACGGCAACTCCTTCTCATCCTTATGACCTTCACCTGGTGACACGAAGCTTGCTATCAATCATGATGTCTGAAGACAGCTTAGATACAGGCGCCTGGAACGCCTGAGTTCTACCTTCACCCACCTCAAGGCGTGGGGCTACAAAATCAAAACCATCCTCCATGACATCCAGTCTTCATCTCAGCTCAAGGAGCACCAGCTATGCAAGCCATTCAAGACAACCTGGCCTACATTAAAGCTATTTCACCACAATCCATGGTCCATAGCAGCCTACAGACAGTACCCTTCTCAGCCTTGCCTCATGAAGATGCTGTCAGCTGGCTAGAGCAATTCTGAGCCTGGATTTCCTTCAATAGTTGGACTGATCCTTTGCATATTTCCATGCACTGCGCTTGCTTCTGAGAGGGACTGCCATTTCTTGGTTCAACGACTTCCAGAACAAGTCAAAGGAGATACAGCCACCCTGTATATAAACTTCAAAGACCATTTCCTCCAAGCACATCCACCCTGGCTCAACAGCTGTGGAACACACCACGCAACCCTCAGTTTACAGAAGCATTCTAGTAGACAATGAGTCACGGTGCAAACGCCTGCAGAAAACGGAAAAGATCAAATCACAGCCTTTGTTCCAGGGACTGCTTCCTCAATTCTGCATTTATTCAGCAAAACCAACAACCTGGAAGGACACAATCCAAGCTGCATGACTTGCACAAGAGTATATCTCCATGTTCCAGTCCACCACTGCATAGGCGCCCACAGTCCTCCCAATTGGCTGCACTCACAACGTGTCCAACACCAACAAGCAATGATTGACAAGCTTATCTCAACTGTAAACACTTTACATCTCAGCTCAACTGCTCTCTGCATCTTCTATCAACAATCTGCAACCACCTTGACCTGATCCACCAACGCTGCTTCCGAGAGCCTGTAACCTGCCAGTAGTGTGGATTCAGAGGACACACTGCCGCTGTCTGCCAAAAGCTAAATTATTACAACAGGACTCACGAAACCAAGGGCGCCCACCACAGTGCAATCAACATGATAACCGCAACTACTCCCAGGATCAGGAATGAGCATTGCCCAACAGACTAGGGGCTTTTGTTGGGCGGGAACACAGCAACCGACTCCTGCAAGTCAAACAAACCGCACCCCTCTAACTGCTAACTCAGACAATCTCGCTTCCAGGGGCAAAGGTACCTCTCATCTGATCACCTCTCCTAGCAAACTATGTGCCGTAAACCATCAGAGATTGGTCCATGATGCCTTGGTCGACACTGGAGCAGAAATCTGTTAACAACAGTATTCTGAACAACCAAGCTATTCGTCACATACCTAATGTTTCTCCTGCTGACCTAAAGTACATTATCAGAGCAAGTACCACTACAGTACCCATCACGGGCGCGTCCATCTCAAGCTAAACCTTGTCTCACAGCAAGCTACTGTCAGGTTCTACATAGTGCCTGATCTACAACCTGTGGTGATTCTTGGCCTAGACTTCCTCAAAGCTCACAAAGCAATTCTAGACTTTGCATCTAACAAACTGTCACTAGACCCGAGGCAACTCACAGCTATAGACTCAGTTACTGTGCCTCCTCAAATAGAGATGATTTTGATTGCCAAGATTTGAGGTGAACCACTTCCACAAGGTGTTGTGGGCATCATCACTGGATCCCCATTCTGCATTTGTCAGGTCTTCTCCAGCAAACATCTTGTCTGCAGTTCATGGTGGCACAGTTTTCAAAAATGCTGCAACTTCACAGATGAGCCAGTAGTCATCTCAAAGGGTGCCAATATTGGAAAGTTTGTCTGCTTGTCTACAGGGACCAGCTCCACCTCATGGAAGAGCCTCAGCCTGGTTCCACCAACTCTAGTCCTGTCAGTACTATCACGACCATGCCAGCTTCACCCGAGTTACCCCTCAGTAGCGACTGTCCCTTCAAAACTTCTAGCATCTCCAACCGAAAACAACTGCTTTTGAAATTTCCTGGAGAATTACCTGGATGTCTTTGTAGGTCCAGATAACAAGCTCGGATGCTGTGATATCCTGCAACACACCATCAAAGTGCAGCCCAACCAGAAACTAATCTGTCAGCAAGCCTACAAAGTGGGACACAAACAGAAACAAGCCCTAGAGGACATAATCAAAAACATGCTGGAACAAGACATTGTTGAAGAGTCTACAAGTCCCTGGGGTGCACTTTGCCTGCTGGTGGTAAAGAAAGACAAAGGGTATCACTTCATGGTAGACTACAGAAAACTCAATGCCTACACAGTGCAGGATGCTCACCCCTTACCTACAACCAAAGATGCCTTACAGAGTCTTGGTGCGGCCAATCCTGCTTACTTCACCGCTTAGACCTTCAGAGTGGGTTCAACCAAGTTTCCATTGATCTAGCTTCGTCCATACACAGCATGGCACTGGCACTGGAACTTTTTCAGTTCAAATGTGTGCCTATGGGACTTTGGAATAGTCCAGCACATTCCGTGTTATGGAAGCTGATTACATGGGTTACCTTGAAATCTTGCCTGGTCTACCTGGATGATGTTACTGTCTTCAGCAGAACTTTGCCACAGCACCTCCAACATCTGAAAGAAGTGTTTGAACGTCTCAGACAAGCCAATCTCAAACTTCGCCCAGAGAAGTGTTGCTTTGCACAGCATCAAATTCATTACCTGGGACATGTTAGTTCTCAAGGCATCTCTCCAGACCCAAACTCTCAGCGGTTAAAGACTATCCAAACCTAACAATCTCAAAGACATTCAAGCTTTTCCGGACTTGTCTAGCTACTACCGAAAGTTCATTTACAACTATGCCAAGACGGCAGCTCCACTGTACCCTCACCAAAAGTGATGCGACTATACATGGACTTCTAAATGCAAAGAGGCCTTTGAAACCTTGAAAGAAATCCTAATCTTTCTCCAGTATTGGCCTACCCAGGTCTGACCAATACTAAGCTCTACTCAGATGCTAGTTCCTTTGCAGTGCGCTGCGCTACGTCAAATTCAAGATGGACCAGAATGAGTGGTTTCTATGATGGGCTCCTTCTTCCTCAGCTGAGCAGAACTATGGCATCACAAAAAAGAATGTCTAGCCATGGTATTTGCCGTAAAGAAGTTTGACAGTTACCTTCGTACTCCTCCTTTACAGCTACTGTTGATCACTCTGCCCTCAGATGGTTATTCAAAATGAAGGAGACAGTAGGCAAGTTCGCTCAATGGACTGCCATGCTGCAATCCTACAACTTATAAATTTAGTAAAAAAAAAAAAAAAGGTCGAGTTCACTCAAATGCCAATGATGTAAGCAGGAGATGATATCCCTCCACAGCATCCTCAACAGACAAAGAATCCTGCTTATAAGCTCTTGCCTTCCATGTCACAGATGTGCTTGCTGTGGACATTCTTACAGCACATCGAAGTTGCTCTGCTGCTACCAACTGCTTCTACAGAATGACGCACAAATCCTCACTTACTGCAAGCAGTCAAAGAGCTTCTCACCTCCTCTACTTCTGACCTTCATCTGGCAATGAGCAAAACAAAGAACTGATCCTCAATTCACAGACATAATCACATACTTGAAAGTCTGGAACCTCATCAACAAAACAAGCATCGCCAGGATGTACTTTTCTTTGCTTCGCAGTACTTCCTCAATGACGGTGTGCTTTTCTACATTTGGACAAGGAAGGCAAGGGTCATCGCACAGATAGAACTCATGTACAGCTAGTTGTGCCAGCCTCTCTAATCAATGAACATCTTTAATCCACTCATGTCTCCACTTTCTGGAAGTCATATGGGAATCCACAGAACTCTCGAAAAGACGAGGCTCCATTTCTTCTGACCTCGCATGAACAAGGACATTGTCCGATTTGTCAAATCCTGCCAGCCCTGCTCCCAAAGAAAGCCTCCTGACAAACTGACAAAGGCACACATCATTCCAATGCCTATAGCCACAGAACTATTCCAAACTGTCAGCACAGACATTCTTGGTGCTTTACCTACATGCTCTGACCCTGGCAACAAGTACATTCTTGTTTTTGTGGACTATCTAAGTATTTGGAACTAATCCCCTGAAAGACATTAAGGCTGCCACAGTGGCAAGTGCCATCCTCAACACAGTCATTTGTAGTCACGGTATCCACTGTACCTGCATTCGGACAGAGGCACTAACTACCTTTCAACCATTGTTTGAGAAACATGCAAACTTCTCGACATAAAAAAGACTCATCACCAGTTATCATGGACAATGCAATGGACAAAGTGAGTGAATGATGTCTACCATTCTTAATACACTATCCAAGTACCTGGATGAGACTCACAACACTTGGGATCATTATGTTCCATTTGTGTAATCTGCTTAAAACACAAGCCCTTGTGTAGACAGTACAGAGTACACGCTGCTTTTTCTAGTCCATGGACATCACCCAAAACCTGCACTGGACAGGATCTCGCTGCTAGAGGTTCCAAGTCAGCTTCATCTTTCATCATTCCAATGCTGAACTGCTTGAACTTGCCAGGCGTGTTGCAACCACCACGTTAGGGCAGAGAAAATCTGCAATGCAGAAAATGTCAACAACCAAGTCGCATGAACCTTCATTCTCCGTTGGGGACATTGTATACTTGTACCGACCTGTCCTTGTTCTGGGCACCACCAAGAAATTGCTTCACCCCTAGACTGGTCCATTGTAGAAAAGCTTCCTCCTGTGCAAGTTCGCTCTATGCGTAAGTCTGATGGAAAGCAGGTACACAACAAAGTCAACACTGACTAACTGAAACATGGGTACCTGGGTAACCCACCCCATATAATCCCAATCCACCCGACAAAGCTGCAGTTGAGCCTGCCATCCTCTCTGAAGCAGAGATCCCTTCAGACAACTTGTAACAAGTTTCTACAGATCCTCCCACTCCTGACACTCTCCACCCGATTCTGTTTTACCTGATTTGCCAGATGAATTGATTGTTTTGTCCTACAGGTCTATGAAAAACAAACAAACAAAAACAAAAAAGCAGTCGACCTGGCACCAACGGAACCACATGCTGTGTCCTGGCAAGTATAAAAGGGGGCGTTCTAGAAGTTTCCTCTGAGTTTTTCCACTTCAGTGACCAAAATGAGAATATGATCTAATCCGCCTCTGAGGGAACCGAGGAGGAAAAGGAGCAGCCTAATATCTTAAGGAGAGAATAGGACGTGTCACCCTCCTGAAGCAGGAAGCAAGGGGCTGCAGGAGGGAAGCATGACCTGCTGCAAGAGATTCTTTTGAAGATCTACTGTTACAGTAAGTTCTTATGCAACTGTACCATCTTCACTGAGGAAGTCTCTTGAAGTAGGTCATAACATATAGGAATGAGTTCCTAGCAGTTAGGATGCATAGGGAAGGAGGCAGTGAAAATAAACTTAGGACAATAGGCCTTGGAGAATGGCCCGTCCAAAATTTGTTACGCTTTCTGGAAGCAATGTCCAAGCTGTAATGCTTAGTAATGTATGTACAGTACATCAGATAGTGGCTTCACAAATTTCAGTGGCTGAAACACCTTGAAAGCATGCCGCTGAGGAAGCCATGCTTTTGGTGTGAGGTTTTATCACACCAGGGAGTGGCTTATCGACTTTTATAACAAAAGTAATGCAATTGACCAACCAAGTGGACAAGCACTGTTCTGAAACAGGAATGCCCTCTTCTCCAGGCGGTGGAAACAAAAAGTTGCTCAGACTTGCGACTTTGGTGCAGAGAAAATAATACCGTAATATTCTATATACATCTGAAATGTGGAACAAAGATTCTTCTGGATTAGTGGCTCGCATAATACACTAGTAAGTGTATGGTTTGATTCAAAATAAATTCAGATACCACCTTTGGAAGAAATTTAGCGTTGATATGTAAAGATCCTATCCTTGTGGAAATTCAGGTAGGTTGCTTGCACATTCGGTGTGACCCCCTGTTACTAGGGTTACTAGAATCCCAGTAAGACCTAGTGGCAGGCAGGGACAGGCAGCTAGTGAAACGCCAGTAAATGGATTTCACTGTGTCTTGCTTTGTTTTCAGTCTCTGATGAGCTGGAGCTATGACATCATTTAGAACTGTCGCGAGCTGCATAAGCCACTTTGGAATGTTACAGCTAGGGAAGTTAGTATAGAATGTTGGGGATTTTGAAGTGAGTGAGTAGTAGTTCAGTAGTGGGCTCAGTTCAGAGTAGAGGTGTACTGCAGCTGCAGGCCCTCAGAGCCCTTAGCTCTGCTAAACAGCTATATATTTTGTTGAGTGTGTGTTCTCACCTGAAGAGGAACACAAGAAGAGCCAAGTGAAGTGGTAGAGACTGTTTTCAAAAGGCTCAGGGCCCCATGGGGAAGGATTCAGCCTGCTTCCAGGGCAATCCCTGGCCTGGATAAAGGAAGAAGCTGCCGCCTGTGTGGACTTGTGCTGAGGCACCAGATGTTTTTGTGAGATTTCTTTGAAGAAGAAAAAGCCTGTGGGGCACCTGCAACCAAAGGATGAGTTGCTCTGCTAAAGGGCCAATGTGTTTTCACCTGGGACAATGTGAATTTAAGTGATTGTTACTAGGATCAGGAAAAGACAGTCAAGTACAGTTAAAAGTTGTGGAATTGACTGCTTAACTATGTGGGGTCTAAAGAAATGGACACAGCCACTCTAAGTATGTTTCAAGTTCAGCACATATTGGGATGGAAGGAACCGTAGATTAAATGTGACATACATTTACGGAGAATCTACAAAGTAAAGTGTTCTCAGAGATGAGGTGTTAAAGTTCAGAGGAATGGCCGGGTATGATTTATGGGAGCAAGTGGTGGGAGACCCCCATCTGGCAGCGACCTGAGTCACCCTCTTCAGGTTGCTTTGAGATACCAGTTTGCTTTTTCTCAGGTACTTGGCCAGTGCCTGAGGAAAGTACCAGACATGGGATTGATGAAGAAGATTCCTGATAGAGCCAGAGAGCTCGTGGTGGTATGGGGAGCCAAATTATCCATGATAAATGGAAGATAGTTCAAGGGCTGGCAAGAGAGCCGTCAGGAAACCAGAGAAGAGTCAGGTTCGGGCCGAAAGTGCCCTGAGTATTTATAAACCCAAGGGTTTAAAAGTTTAGAAGATGAATGTCTGTTTCAAGAGAAATCTGCACTGCCAGGAGCGTAGCCTGTGGGGGTCCGATATGCTTTGTTACCTTTTGTTGTGAATAAAAGCCACACTTTAGAATCCTAACTACTGTTTTGGACATTTCAGTTATTGCTTGCTATGTTCAGAGTTACTTGGAGGCCCCTGTGCAGAGTAGCCAAACCTAATCACCATGCAGAGTGACACCTTTCTCCCCAAGTTTCAACTTATAAAAATGGAGGCACTGCATCATAGGACCCAGGCCCTCAACCTGTTCACTAGCCATACAGGCAGGGGTAGTAGCCCTCTCAGTTTAGCACCGACTGGGGTTACACGTGCATGTAACTTTGATATATGCCGACCTGATGTAATCGCCACTAAAAAAATACAGGTTACTCACCTGTAACAGGAGTTCTAGAAATGGTATATGTTGTTCATCCACACTGTCTGGCAGGTTCCTTGCCACTTTAAATCTTGCCGGAAGGTCTTCAGCTGGCTCCTCCCACCCACCGGGTTGTAAAATTCTCGGCTCCGCCCCATAGCGCCAGATCTAGCCCGCTGGAAGCCAGGTTGTGCGTCGAGTCGGGAATCAGGAATCAGGTGGATGAACAACATATACCATTCCAAGAACTCCTGTTACAGGTGAGTAACCTGTATTTCTAGGGACATGGATATGTTGTTCATCCACACTGTCTGGCAGACTCTAGCAGTTCTCCGGGAGAAGGAGGTAAGGGCACACACCCTACTTAGGGAATGACTGGAGAACCGAGTCCCTAAACCAGCATCCTGGTGTGACTCAAGGTCGATGTGGTAATGGGTAATGAAGGTGTGCTGACTTCCAGGTAGCAGCCCTGCAGATTTCCTGGATAGGGATGTCCCTGGAAGCAGCCACCATGCAGCGGTATGCAGTAGAATGAGCTCTTATCCCTCTGAAAGGCTCCATGCCCGCCAACCTATAGCAGAGATCTATGCAGGAGGTGCCCACCTGCCTATCGTCCACTTGGCTGCAGGTCTGCCAGGTGCGGCTTCAGCGGTGGTGACAAACAGCTGGCAAACCTTCCTGAACTTCAGCCGCCTGCTCCTTATAATAAGTGAGCGCCTTCTAGGGTCCAGAGTATGGAGCCTATATTCAGTCTCCGAGGTGTGATTGGGGTAGAACACCGGCAGAGTCAACACCTGGTTAAGGTGAAACTCAGACACCACCTTCGGAAGGAATTTCGTGGGGCAGAGACAACCTTGTCCCTGTGGAAGACCAGATAAGGAGACTCGATAGAAAGCCTGGAGCCTCCCATCCTTCTGGCTGACATGATAGCCACCAAGAAGGCAGTCTTCCACGACAGGTGAGAGATGTCACACCTGTGCATCGGTTCGAATGGCATGCCAATGAGCTTAGCCAACACCAGCAGTAGATCCCACGGAGGTGGAGGTTCTTGCACCGAGGCGATATGTAATCAAGACCTTTAAAAAGCTCCCGACCACCTTCTCCTGCCACCAGATGCTCTCGGCCCAAGCCTGGTAAGCAGAGATGGCTGCCTGAGTGCACCTTAAGGGTCGTCGACCGAAGCCCTTGCTGAGAAAGGGACCACAGGTAGTCCAGAATGCTTGCCAAGGAGCAGGAGGAAGGGTCCAGGCCTTGCCCTGATACCAAATGGAGAATCTCTTCCATTTAAAGGCATAGCATTTTCTGGTCGACTCTTACGGGAAGCCTCAACAACGTTGAGGACCTCGTTGGAAAGACCCAAGGCCTGGAACTCTAGCACTCAGGAACCAGGCCGTCGGGTGCAGAGATTGAAGGTCTGGATAGAATACCTTCCCTGATTGACTGAAATCAGCTCAGGGGGCTGGAAGCCGCTCTCGGACCTGGAGCTGAAACTGAGGAGATCTGCCTACCAGAACTGGCGAGGCCAGTCTGGGGCTACCAGAATCACCTGCGCCTTTGTCCCTCCTCACCTTGAGAAGCACCTTGTGGATCAAGGAAATGGGGAAAGGCGAGAAGAGGCCCGGGTCCACGGGCCTCGAGAAGGCATCCCCTGCAGCGAGCCCTACTGAGGGGGCGGCATGAAACAGTCTCAGCTTCACATTCTCCTGGAGACAAACAGGTCCACCTGAGGCATGCCCCAGTGGGAGAACAGATCTTGTACTACCTCCGCAGGACAGACCACTCGTGGGACGCAGCTCCTATCCAGCTTAAGCGCATGGCCAAATGTTGGAGGCTCCTGCCACATGGATGGCAAGGAGATCTGCCTCCAGGCTGCGCCGAGGGACCAAATGTGGAGAGCTTCCCTGCACAGAGGCATGGAGCGTGTCCCGTCCTGGCGGTTTAGGTAGTACATGGTCATGGTATTGTCCGGCCTGGACCTGGACCACTTGACCCCTCATAAATAGAGCTGAGGCGTGAGGGCTAGACGAACTGCTCAAAGCTCCATCAGGTTGATGTGGCATCAGGATTCCCGAGGGAACCAGGAGGCCATGCGCTTCTGTGCTCCCCAGATGGGGAACCCCAACCCATCAGAGAGGCGCCGGTCGATAGAGACCGGCCGGCTCAGGGCGGACGAGCGGGATGCCCTCCTGCAGATGAACTGGAACAATCCACCACTGGAAAGTTCCCACATCTCCTGGGTCACTATCACTGGCTGATCCAAAGGACCGAGTGCTGTGACCATTGGCTGGCCAGTCCTCACTGTAGGATGCATGTGCCAACGGGCCCAACGGACCACGCTGGTGCAGGCCACCATGAGGCCCAGGAGGCGAGGAAGTCCCGGCAGGGTGCAACTGCCCAACCTGAAATGATTGGGCAAAGGAGGAAGAACCTCGGCCCCTGTCCGCCGGGAGCCGTGCTCTGGCTCGCAGAGAGTCGAGCTCTGCCCCGATGGAATTGGATCACCTGCTGTGGCACAAGTTCTACTTGGCTTCATTGATAAGGAGGCCAACTTGAGAGCAAACCTGGAGGCCAGATCCCTGGACCGCTCCACCTCCATTCTGGAGGAGGCCAATCAACCAGTCGTCCAGGTAGGGGTACACCTGACCTTTGGCACCACAGGAATGCTGTCACCACTGCCATGCATTTGTTGAAGACCCTGGGAGATAGAGAGAAGGTCTGAAGGGCATGGCCCGGAACTCAGAGAGGGCCCCTCTGTCCTGAAGCAGAGGAATCGCTGTGGACGGATGGATTGGGACGTGAAAAATGCATCCTGGAGGTCCAGAGAACAGAACCACATGCCTCATTCCAAGGATGGAATGATCTGAGCCAGAGTGACCATCCTGAAGTTTCAAGACCTTAGGAACCTGTTCAGGTCGTGCAGGTCTAGAATGGGCGCCAACCCCTGACCGTTTCAGGACCAGGAAGTACATGGACACAAACCCTGGGCCTGGTGGAGGATCCGCCACCTTCCTGATTACCTCCTTTTCGAGGAGCAGGGCAATGTCAGCTCAACGAGCGAGAAAGAGGCTGGGACCCTGTGAGCCCTCTGCGAGGGCAACGGCTCGGAAGGGCAGGGCCGGCTCGAACTCCAGAGGCAGACCCTTTCCTACCACCTCCAACACCCAATGGTCCGTGGTGATAGCAGACCAGGCAGAAAAGAAGTGGCGGAGCTGTCGCCTCATGGGTGGAACCCGGGGAAGCGACAGGCTGGGGGCGACACCCCTCAACCAGTCACTGGGCAGGCTTGGAGGAAGGACCGCCGAGGGACGCCCTGAGCCTTTTCTCCCTGCTTCCTGTTGGAGAAAGCTGCAGGCTTGGCTTTGGGGTGCCAAGCATGAGCCTGCTGGCCCTGATGCTAGTGTTGCTGGGCGGATGTGCCGTGAGTGGCAGAAGGTCGAAAGGACTTATTTTGCTGACGACGGCCCTTATCTTTCTGAGCAGCGTGACTGAGTCCAAGGTGGCGTTCGACTTTTTGATCCTCTGGAGGTGGCCTTCTACTCCAGGGCCAATCAAGTCGGTCCCCAAGAAGGGACGCCCACCAATTTGTGCTGGGTATCCGCCAGAAAGGTGGATATCCTCAGCCAACCTCTGCGCACAAGGCCACTGCGGCTGCTACTGACTGGGCACAGGAGTCTTCGGCGTCTAGAGCCATTTGGAGCTACTGTTTTGCCACTGCCCTTCCCTGATCCCGCATCTGCTTGACCGTAGTCTGCAGGTCCGCCGGGAGATGAGGGATCACCTCATCCAAGGAGCCCATTATGGCGTGGGAGAAGTGCACCATCAGTACGGCCGAACTGGCCTGGCGGAGGCGAGGAGGAGGACGAGCATACCTTGCCCGGCATAGTCCAGCTTTTGGACTCCTTGTTGGGGGCTTATCTACATTCCTAGCATTCCGGAGCACCGGAAAACATTATCGGTGACCAACCGCTCTGCAGAGGGGTGTTCAAAAACCGGACAGAGAGCCGTAGGGACCGTATACTCCTGGCCATCGTGGGTCAAGACGAGGACAGGAAGCCAGCGCTGCCAAAGCTCCAAGACTGGGCCAACAATGGCTTCAGCCACCGGAAAGGCCTCCATGGGAGAATCCCCTTGGTCCAGTATCTCCATGAGGGGATACTTGGCCCGCTTGGATACGGGCTGAGCTGCATCCCGTGGACTCAGAGATGAGCTGAAGTAGACCCATGAACGATGATGGGCTTCGTCCATCGACTGCCCCCAGAGGACTCCAGGTCAAGGGGCCTGGAAAACAGGGAGAGTCGTTGTCAGACTCCAAGGAGTCTCGAAGAGCTGCCTGGGGCCTGAGCCACCTCCACCTGCCGAGGACGGTCGGGAGTGAGGGTGACCGACAACTGGTGGGGCAGACCCTGACCTTCACGAGAATCCTTGGTCGGAGCCCCGATTTGGTTGTGGAGGCTCCACCAAAATCGGGTGGGCAGCTGGATTTGGCACTCCGGCACGGCCGCCGAGGGGTTGTTTCGCCTTCCGGTGACAGCCACTTAATGGCCGGGAAGGCGATGGCATCGGTTTGTTCCCGGACAAAAGAGCTACTGCCACAAAGTCCTCATAGTGTCGACACAATTTGCACGAAGCCTCTCCTCTTCTGAGGAGGAAGGCGAGGGACGAGCGGGCGGCACCGCTTCCTCGGTGCGAGACCGAGGCTGCCGGTGTCGGGGGGATCGGCTGGACCCGAGACGAGGTCCGAGACCGAGACCTCGGTATTTCCGAGGGTGGGTCTGGGAGGGAGCAGGGGACACCGACTCCTCCCTTGGTTCGGGAGCCTTGACCGGGGACTCCGGCACAGGAGGCGCAGGGAAGTCATCGGCTTCCACTGGGGAAACCAGTGATGAAGGGTTGCCGCTTCACCAGTTGACAGCCCGTCAGACGGGTCAAGAAAAATCTCACCGCTGGCCGACGGGTGTCTCAACCGCTGACCTGACGGGACACCGTGAAGCCAGCAGCCTTAGCCGCAACCTTGAATCAGTCGAGTGTCGACTGTCCCGCCCTACTAACGATTTACTGTGGACTTACCTTCAAGTCCTTCTTGACCGAGAAGAGGTCTCGATGGCCCCTCACCCTTCGTGGAGAGGGATTGTCAAAGCTCCTTTAAAAAGCTGTGGGGGATCCCAAGAGAGCGGGATAAATGCCATGACCGAGGAAGATGAGGATGCGGTCTGGGCGCCTCCTCTTGAGGCGATCATCTGCTCAAGTTGCTCAGCCGAGCCAGCCACCCTGGACACTGCCAAACGGGACTCCTTGGACTTCACCGGCGGATAACGTTTCTCGGGCCTAAGTTTAGCCGGGCAGCGAGTCTTCAGGGCGTTGGCGAAAGACCTGCACAACTTGCAGGCCTGCAGGTTGTGGTCAAGCCTGAGGCAGTAGGCCGACGTGAGTGCGGATCCGTCCTGGACATCTTCGCCCACATGGGCACCCGCCAAAACTGGGAGGATTTGTCCATCGAGCCGAAGGAAGAATTAGACCTAAGTCTTGAAAACTTTAAAATTTATTTCGGGTGAACCGAAGAGTTAGGATCCAGTCTATACGCAGAGCGTTAAGGAGCGAACCTGAGCTTCCAAGCCGTAGAAGATCTGGCTTCATGGGGCGGAGCCGAGAGTTTTACCACCTGGGTGGGTGGCAGGAGCCAGCTTGAAGACCTTCCGCAAGATTTAAAGTGGCAAGGAACCTGCCAGACAGTGTGGATGAACAACATATCCATGTCCCTAGAAAAAGAGTTTCTAGGAGAGAGAACGAGCTCGCAGGAGGCTGCGGTTCAAAAGATCTATTGTCAGTTTTTCAATAACAAAATCTAAGTCCCAAGAAGGACAGGGTCCATAACAGGGGCATGAGATGAAGAATGCTTTTCAAAAAGGTTTTCATAACTTGTAGATGAGTCAAAGGTTTGTGCTCCACAGGCAAATGAAAAGCTGAAATGGCTGTTAAATGGACTTTACGGAGGAATATTTGAGACCACCGTTAGACAGGAGAGCAAATAGTCCAGAATGCACTGCAGAGGGCAAGCATAAGGTCCAAATTGTGACTTATGCCCATAAGGAAAACCTTTCCACTTCATGGAATAGGAAGTTCAGGTAGATGATTTACGGGCCTCCTCTAGAGGACTTCCGCATCTGTGGAGAGACTGAATCTGGAGAGGGACTACGCCTCAGGAGCCAGGCATACATGCAGGAAGTGAAGGACTCTGTGCAGTAGAGAACCCACAGCCTGGGAGAGCAGAGCAGGGCAGATGGGAAAAGGTAGAGGTCCTGGACTGTCAATTGTAGTAACAATGAGAACCAGACTTGTCTCGGCCACAGAGGTGCAATGAGGATTATGGTAGCCTTGTTCCTCAGAAGTTTGAGTAGAACCCTCTGAAAAGAGAGGGAAGGTGTAAAGATATTTTCCTGTCCAGGAATGAGATACTGCATCCAGCCATAAAGTTCAGGACTGGGCAAGAGTGAGCAATAGCGAGGCAGTCTGGTGTTAAGGAGAGGTGAACAGATACAACTCTGGGGCGGCGCCAGGAAGACGTCTTCTAGAACTTCCTGGAGTTGTTCCCATTCATGTTATTGAGAAGTAGATCTGCTTTGAGCATCCACTGGAGTATTGTTGACCCTGGGACATGCACCACAATAAGGTGGATACCTTTTGCATTGCCCAGTACCATACTCTCATGGATTCCCTGCAAAGGGGGTAGACAGAGGCAACAAGCCTGTGTGAAGCAAATCAACTAAACACAACGAAGGAAAAAACACTATGGTTCTCAAAATAGGTGGCAGGGAAGGTTAAGGAGGAAAGGATAGCATTCAGGAAATATAAGGAAATACAGAAGGAGCAGGCCAGACAGCTTTATCAGGTAAAGCAGAAAGAGGCAAGGAAGGCAGTCAGAATAGCAAAGGCCCAAACCAAGCAAAGGATAGCCAACTCTGTTAAGAAGGAGGATAAGACCTTTATAGGTACATTAGGTTACATTACATTGGACCCAGACTGCCCTGCAAACCATGACTCATTCTCTAACCTTCCCTTTATAGGGAAGGTGATTGAGATAGTGGTGGCTATGCAGTTGGAGGACCACTTGACCATCCATGACATCTATGAACCCTCCAGTCTGGATTTCGAAAGAAGCATAGTTCTGAGACAGCGCTGGTTTGGGTGCTCAATGATCTTCAGATGGCTAGAGATGGGAGGAGCTGTTCTATCTTGGTCCTCCTAGATCTCTCATCAGCTTCTGACACTGTGGACCATGGGGTCCTGCTTGATCGCCTGAGGTTCATTTGCGGACTGTCAGGCACAGTCCTCAAGTGGTTTACATCATTCCTCACAGGAAGATCTCAGAGGGTGGTGTCCAGGGTTTTTCCTCGACCCAGTCCTCTGTTATGTGGGGCCTCAGGGCTCAGTGCTGTCCCCATGTTGGTCAAATAGGTATATGCTGCCCTCGAACACTGTAAGAGTATGGGCTAAGGTTTACTGTTATGAGATGATACCTAGCTCTATATTTCTTTGCACCTGACCAGGATGGGGCCGTCTCGGTCTTTAATAGCTGCCTCACGTGAAATCCAGAAGTGGATGGATGCCAGCTGGTCAAAGTTGAACTCTGATAAAACGAGGTATTGGCTGTGGATTCGGTCACGGACAGGGGGTAGAGTTGGGGAGGGTCACCTCTGTTCTTTGTCTTAGGGTGTGCCTCTCTTGACCTCTGAATGGGTGCGAACTTGGGGTAATCTTCGATGAGAGGCTGACCCTGCATTCTCAGGTGTCAGCTGTTGTTAAATCCTTGTTTTACCATCTGAGGAATATCTCAAGGATTAAGCACTTAGTTCCATCCAGCGACATGCCTACTTTGATGCATGCCTTTGTGACCTCATGTTTGGACTATTGCAACTCCTGTACTTAGGGCTACCTGAGGTGGAACTCCGCCCCTTGCAGCTAGTGCTGAACGCTTTGACAGGATCTTCTCGTCCTGTCATATTACACCTGTGCCGCGTGGACTGCACTCGCTGCCGGTTCAGTGTCGGATCACCTTTGAAGTTAGTCTTCTGACTTTTAAAGCCCTACATGGACTGGGCCCAGAATACCTGAAAAGGCTCTTGGTTCCCCACTACCTTGGCGACTGCTCCAGCTCAGCAGCGAGGGGTTGCTAGAGATTCCAAGGTTGTGTTTGAAAACGCCAGGAGCAAGAACATTTATGTATGCTGCCCCACGCCTGAAATTCTCTACCCCATCGGGTTACATGAGTGCCGATCAGAGGGGTTTAAAACAAGCTTTGAAAACCTACTTGTGGAACCAAGCTTTTCGTGATTGATTAAAGTTGTTTTCAGTATTACTATTGTTTTATGCTGAGATGTTTGTATGTGTATAATGATTTTAATTATTAAGGCACCTTGGTTTTGAAAGGTTACAATACAATTTATTATTATTATTAGGGAGCGAAGAAAGACCAAGGGAGGGATACTGAGGCTTAATAAAAGGGAGGGAATGTGGGTTCGAGGGCGACAGTGAAAAGCAGGGATACTGAATGAGTATTTCTGCTCAGTATTCACAAAGGAAGAGGAAGGGACGATTCTAAACCAAACAAGAAAAACACTCTGAAGACAGGGGTCGATACCAGTCCATTCACAGAAGAAAGGGTTCTGAAAGAACTAGTAAAACTGAAGGCTGACAAAGCAATGGGGCCTGATGGGATTCACCCAAGAATTCTAAAATAACTAAGGGTAGAACTAGTGACACCACTGACTACTCTCTTTAACAAATCATGGGAGGATGGCGTGGTACCCGAGGACTGGAGGAGGGCAGATGGATTCCTCTTCACAAAAGTGGGAGCAGGGCAGAGGCAGGAAACTACAGACCAGTTTGTTTGGCCTCAGTGGTAAGAAAATGATGGAATCACTTCTGAAGGAAAGAACTGTTGAGTACCTAGAGGCCAG